>CM059290.1:16264130-16864130 GCA_030340665.1 Neosalanx taihuensis | reverse complement strand
GACAAGAATTATTCAAATGTTTTTTGGCTCAGTCCAGTCAATCCTCCCTATTTGTTTCTCCCTTCTAGACAGAAGCGCCACTGCTTATTCGCCCCTACCTGAAGGACATGACTAAGTCTGAGATCCATGCTGTCATGACTGGTGGTTTTGCCACTATTGCAGGAAGTGTGATGGGGGCCTTTATCTTATTTGGGGTACGACCACAAATGTTGCTGAGGGTGGTTTTGTACATTTTGGTGACCCAGAATGGGTGGCAGAGCAGGGTGTCTGGAACTGGTGTAGTGAGAGGGTTGATTTCCATTTCTGATACATATGCAGTAACATTCCTAGTGTCACAAAAGGTTTGGAATGTGATTATTCATTTTCCATAGAATGACGCAGTGCAATTTCTCTTTACAAACACAGATCGATGCCTCCTCTTTGATTTCTGCCTCAGTGATGGCTGCTCCCTGTGCTTTGGCTTTCTCCAAGCTTTCTTACCCAGAGACAGAAGAGTCCATGTTCCGATCAGAGAAAAATATCAAAGTGGATAGTGGGTAAGTGTTAATCATTTGTTCAGTGGTATTTCTTTGAAAACAACTCTTTCTTTGAAAACAACAATTCATTTTTTTCTTCATTTGATCGACTTTTGTTCTTTAGTGGTGAACAGAATGTTCTGGAGGCTGCAAGCAGTGGGGCATCAGCATCAATAGTTCTTGTTGCTAACATTGCTGCCAATTTAATAGCATTCCTGGCTATCCTTGCTTTTGTTAATTCTTCTCTGGGTTGGCTGGGTGGCATGGTGGGATATCCTACTCTTACATTTGAGGTTTGTTCATTTATGTTGAATTCTTGATGCTATCTAAAAATAGATTCAGATTCAGATTGATGCATATTCATTGAAATGGACTCCATTTACACTACATGTGTTTTACATTTACAAGAGAGAGCTTTACAAAAGAGCTTCAGTCACTGAGCATAGCAACTTGATAGACCCCAACATAGCAGGCATCTAGATTACAAAACATACATCATGAGAACCAATAAGTGCCAACGGAAGAACTATATGAGCATTCAGCTGAACATTAAAAAAAACTTTTAAGGTGAGCCTCTTTCAGTGTTTTCTATCCATTGTATCTGTGACACATTCTCTCCTGCAGGAGATCTGCTCCTATGTGTTTATGCCAGTGGCCTTCATGATGGGAATACCATTTGATGAGACCTCTACTGTAGCTGAACTTATCGGTACAAAGCTTTTCCTCAATGAGTTTCTGGCTTATCAGAAGCTATCTTTGCTGAAGAGCAACCGACTTAATGGACTTGATGAAGTCATTGATTCGCAGAGGATGTGGATCTCTGTAAGTGTATTTTTGTCTCTGTTAACCTACATCCAATTTTGCACCGCTTCTAGCATTAAAATCTGCACTGTGGCAACTGATCTACATTACAAATCTAACTTTGTGCTGTCATTTCGTTCTCTTTCCATCTTTAAGGTGAGATCAGAAATCATCTGCACCTATGCTCTTTGTGGATTTGCCAATTTCAGCTCTCTAGGGATAGTGATTGGCGGCCTATGTGAGTAGTACTCTGCTTGCTCCAGGGACTTGATGACATGTTCATTTACTTCTTATGTTAATAAAATCTGACAAAGCCTATATATCTTCTGTTAAAGCATCAATCTGCCCTTCCAGAAAAAGAGACATTTCATCTTTGGTGTTGAGAGCCCTTTTTACAGGAACCTGTGTATCTTTAGTTAATGCTTGCATAGCAGGTAAGCACTTACACCTCTCCCCTGTTACTGCGTTTAATGTTGGATCTTAGACTGTGCAATATTCCGAAAGTTCAAAAGTCTTGTGTTTGATTCTTGCTGTGACTTCTGCTGTGTTTCAGGGATCCTGTTTGTACCTCCTCTCGACTGTCTGGATGTTTTCAGGAATAATCCGTTCAACAGCTCTGTTCTGAACTTGAACACTTGTTGTGACGATATCTTTGCAAAGTAAGTCACAATTTGTAAAAGAGATCTGTTGTTAACAGTAAATGTCAGAAGCAAGAAAATCAATTTAGTATGACTTTGCTAATTTCAATTATCTTTTGCAGCACTATCAATGGGACCTCGTTTGAGGGGTCTTGGAACACAGTGGTGAATGCCACTGTATATTTAAAAAAGTGTTGTGATGTCTTTGATGCACCTGTTTGTCGGTAAGTTGTTGGTTGTAAGAATCATTTAGGGGTTTGCATGCAAACAACTTAAAGAATTCCACATCAAGCCATATGGAATTATGAAATGCTTTACTACAGCCACTTACTTTTTTACCTATTCCGCTATTAACCACAATGTGATTAATAATGATACAGTGCAATACTGAGTCAAAAAAGGGATTAAAAGGAAATATGTCGCAGATAATACTTTGCCTCTTTGCTTTACTGTATTTAGTATTTAAGATTATACTCAATCTTAATGAAGCAGATTATGATTATGAATTGTCTTTATGAAAATATTAAAATGTACATTCGAGTGATGTAGCTATACTAATTAAATATTCTAATGAAGTGTATAAGTCATATAATCTATTGGATTTTATTTTACAAAATTGTCTGTCAAATAAGATACTAAATAAAACTGTTTTCACGCAATACACACCTTCTAACATGATCGCTCACAGGATCAGCATTCACACATTCACGTACACACACATATCTCAACAGACTTATAAACAAGCCACTTTCTTTTTTAAATATTGCCAGAATGCCATAAACATCTAAATAAATGAGGCACTGTAAATAAAACTGTAATGTGACACATGCAATTCAGATCAGCTGGAAGTAGGATATTCTAAATCTCAACATAAACAATGGCTCATTCCAACAGTCTGTACATCAGTCTCATACTTATGTCTTAGTCTTGAAAAGCTTCACCATGTGCCTGGATGATATAACACATGTGCTTTCCCACGTTTAAGTGTTTATGTACTCCTCAACCCCGTAAAGACTTTGTCAGTACATTTCCACAACATTACAACAACCAATGAAGAAACTAGGCCAATGGGATTGGTGGATTGTAGTTTGAGTACCACATGTGACCCTGTTCAAATTGCTAATCCGAAAAGGCTTCCAAAAGACATGTTGGCAAAAATTACACAACACTATTTTCATGACACAATATGTATGCAGTTCCCTGGCACATGCAGGTATGTGCAGATTTTTTAGAAATACAATGCTACAGAAGAAAAACCATTGCACATGTAATGCATGCTGCCTTGATTCCGCCAGGTTTCACAGTTGGTTGACATCATGCGTAAATAAGACCACAGGTCAACAAAACAATATGAGTTACCAAGGCGCATAGACGTACATCCCAGATATACAGTACTTGGTTGTTGGTGCTTTTTTTTCTTGCTCGAAGTCTTTACTACTGCATCAGCAGTAAATTGCGGATTTATTTAGCACCACTGTTTTGAATACAACGTCAAATGTCACTCAGAGGTCAGAGCATGGACTCTGGAGACCTGTTCCTTTGTGCTGTAAACTCCACTTATAAACTCCACTCAGTTTAGCAGTTATCTTTAAGCTGGAAAAGGGGCAATTGTGTAACAGTGGAGTCAGCAATTACAGTAAAGTTACACAACAATACGATTGGTCATTGACCTATTCCTTGTCTCACACATAAAAGATTCAATACTTATTGTTTTCGTTTTGATGGCTGCTCAGATATATATGCTTTTACATCTTTGTCGTGTTGAAGCCACCCCAAGGTAACCTACAATCCTCTTGGCTTCAAAAGTTGGGTTTAACATGTCCTGTTTCTACCTTATGGTGACATCCTTGGAAACCTCCACCGTCTTGGATTTGACTTCGGTCTCCTCCGTCTTTCGGACAAGCTTGGGGCTAGAATTGGTCTTTCGGACCGTCTGTGGACTAGAGGTGGACTTCTTAACCATCTGAGGACTGCCGAGTCCCTTTCTCTGGGTCTGGGGACTGGAACTTTGGCCTAACTTGCGGTTCAGCAGAGGGCTCCTAGAGCCTTTGATCTTGGGGGGTTGCTGAAAGCTGTCCATCACTTTCAGGCTTCGTAGACCAAGAAGCCCACAGTAATAGTTGCACTGATGCAGAGTCAAGAACTGTTCAAATATATTGGGAGAGCCAATGTCTGTAAGACTTTGATACCTGCAATACAGAAATACTTGGTATGATATGAGACAGACTATGGGCAATGTTTCACATACAGTAATAACAGTCATTATAAAGTTATAAAAAATAAAAAAACAATAATAAAGTTATAGATACGAACCCTTTTGACTTGGTAGCCACTCTAACATTTGTGATTTTCATTTCAACTCCTAAAAAAACAGACCACATGGTTTATTTTCTTACAACAGTCTTTAACAAATACATAATTCATCTTGATTCATGACCACTAACACTGTGAGTCTTACCTTCTAGTCGAGTGACCAGTAAGTTGCCATGTGTCCACTGGTGGATCCAGTGCTGGAAAGTGCAGCATTTCTGCTCCACTTCAGAGATGGTTCTCATGATCAGCCTGCCTTTAGCATCCATCAGACAGTACTTCAAGTAAACTCCGTTGATGTCAGCCTCCACGGTGGCATAAGGCACAGAGTTTGCAGGACGGTACATAAGATACTGAGGAATCACTCTGTTGGGATTAACAAAAGGAAGTCATTTTTACAAGCGCAAATCAAATGTACAGTAGGTAAAAGGTGGATGGATATCATTTGAAATATTAATCACTTGTGAGTATGTGAGGACATACTTTTTCTTTTTACCATATGAAAGTAGTATTAGTGGCTTGTAGTATTTACTCACTCGAGTGCAAAGCCAAAGTTTTCAATCACTCTTGCCTCGGCAGCAAAAATTTTACAATACTCCCGAATCATGTTTTGGATTCTGCACTCCTGGAGAGACGAAATGTATAGAGAAACATTTAAATCAAAACACTTAATTTTCCATATTTACTGAAGAGATTTGAACATTTTGAGGGCTGCATTAATATTTGTAGTCTGCAAATAATCGAGAATAAGCAAGAAGAAGGATCCAGTCAGCTGGCTTGCGGTAATAGTCTTTAGAGACACCAATGGTAACCGATGATTCATCTGACACTTTCACTTAACCCTCCTGTGTTCAACTTTAAGGAACAGCAATGTTTCTAAATAAAGTTTTATCTTCATCATAGACCATTGAGTTTTTTTTGTTTGTTTTCTATACATAGAGATTCAACATTAGTTTTTTATTTGGTCATTTTAATATGGATTCTTTATAAAATGCTGTATCTCTGAATTTTCTATATTGTGTAATAAGCAAATAATGTATTGTAGTCTTTTTCCTCACCTAAATACTTCTAATATGCTTCTAAGCTGTCCAAGCCGCTTCCTGAAGCTTGGCAATAATGTTAAGTAGGTTTTGAAACACTTACAGAAAAGTACATTGAGGATGGGTAGAGTGGCACTCACTTGCTTGGTAATCTCTAGATTTCTCTCCATGAGGTTACTCTCCTCTTTGGTCCCGTAGGCGATGGGGTTTTGCACTTTTATTATGCAGGTGCTGCCAGACTCAAAAACAGGGTCCAGGCCGTAGATGACTTTGACCCTGCTGGCCTTGTGTTTGCAGCCTTCACCCAGATGTGCCTCCTCAGTCATGATACGGCCAAAGAATTTATCCCCCCAGTGGCCTGAGTCCGCCAGACCTCTGGAGAACATCAGTGGGGTCATCTCTATCTCCTCTCCCACTGTAAATGAAGAGAATATCTATGACTATCTCAGATATAAAAAATATTGACATTGAAATAAATATTATAAAAGGGGTAAAAAATAAAATTAATTTATCATTGACTGAGAGAAGCTACCTTCTGTCTCATCACGTAGGAGAAGCTCTGAGAGAACTGAAAGACAAGAGAAAAGATGCATTGAGTGAAGCTTTGAGAAAATATTTTGGTCATTTGGATTTCAAAGTTCCTGTCATGTGGTACAATTTACTGTCAACGCTGAGCAGGAAGTCAGTAGAGTCTGTGCCATATTCATTCTTGATCGTGCAGCCATACACGCCACAATCTCGGCTTGATGCCTGGACAATAGCCAAAGCAACTTGGCTTTCATCTCCCCCACTGGGAAAGAGAGATTAATAAATGAATTAAAGTTTATTGAGTCTGCATCATCTTTTAAGGTTTAGGCCCCACAAGAGGTCGCTTTGAAACAGGCAGTGAAGTTGCATGCGTGCGTGAGTGGGTTCTGCTGAGTCTGCAGTCAGAAGCACATATATAGACTTTATTGCCCCCTGGTGATGGTGAAATACTGTCTCAGTTTACACTGTTGCTGTCCAATCAAAGAATCACCGCACTATGTTATACAGTAGGTGTGGGGTTCAAGCTCCAATGAGCTCTCCAGGGAAAACAATCGCTTATGGGATGCGCTTTGACTCTGCTGTTCCATCAGAACTGGTCTTTATTAGACCGGATATAATAGGGGTATTTACAATTTGATTGATAGTATAAGAAGCTGTTATAAATGCTGTCACATTCATATGGGACTCACCTTCTTTGAACCTCCACTATCTCCTCCTCATCCCGGTACCATTTGATGGTGGAGTCACTGAGGACATTAAAGAACTGGCACCACAGCTTCAAATGTCCCGAGACATCTGTAAAGAGCTCTCCTCTGATCTTGCGGATAACCTGCGGAGCTAATTAGTGAGAGAGAGGTGACTGCCAGGATCCCAAGGTAAACATACACATGCAAATGTTTTGATGTTTCCACTTCCTGTTCCTGTCCACCAACATGCAGCATTGAAGTACCCCAAACACACACAGTACTCTCACCGTGATTTTTTGCTCATGCAGTCTAGTAAAAAGAATTGATTGCAGAAGCCTCTCCAACATTATGGTGGAAATATACTTATACTATACTAGAATGGTGTACTGCTAATGGTTTTGCATACCTTTGAATGGGTCTGGTTTCTCTTTATCCACAGGTTTGGTTTCGTTAGCTGGATTTTCTAGCTCAACTGTGGATTCCTCCAGGACTTTAGGGACGTCCAAAGTGGTCTTCCTGCGAGCTAACAGAGGCGAGCGCTTTTCCAGTGGTGGGGTTTGGGAACCGGTAGAGGCCTGCAGAAACGCTGCCCTGCGAGCCTGGCTGGGGGACATGTAGGGGGTCTCCTTCTTACACTGGACTTCCAGCACGCCTGGCCCGCCTACCGCACCCTCTCCCTCAACTCCCTGAGTTTTGGGCATGAAGATCTTGCGGCGAGCTCCAGAGGCCAGTTCCTCAGGTGTGGCTGATCGGATCTGGGACAGACTGTCCCTACGTTTCAATCTTGGGCTGCTCTCACAGGACAGAGAGGATGTCGGCGTAGATCCACCACTCAGCTCATCCCCTGTTTTGTCACTCTGAGAGGAGTCACCCACGGTGATGGCAGGAACGGCCACCCCCCCTGGACTGTCTGTCGTAGGAGCAGCCTTGGCCAGGAACCTGCGCAGGCTGGCAGGACTCATCAGAGGAGGGGTTGGGTTCTTAAAGCCTAGCCTATCAATTTCAGGCTCAGTCTTTGTCTCTCTATTTGGTTTGACCTTATCCAATGCTGTAATACTGACGCTATCCAATGCTTTGGTTAGTGAGGGTGTGATGGAAACCACTTCTGCTGTTTCGCTGGAAACAGAGGGAATGTCGTTTCTCTCTTTCTCTGTATCCGTGTCCTGTTTTTGACTGCCAACGAGTTTATCTGTGTCAACGGTTGTGATTTTTTCAAGATTACTTTCGATCCCCCTCAATATTTCAACCAACGACAAGCATTCGGTATTCTCAAAAGCAGGGGGCAGTTTTGCTTCACCAGAACTGTCCTCACAAACGGAAACAGATATAGGAGGCACCACAAACAAAGGGCTTTTGGGTGCTTCATATGGCCGAGTTCCATCAAAGGCTGATGGCTTTGCAAGGGAATCATCATCTGTGAGGTTAAAACCATCTGTACAGGAGATATTTATTGTAGGAATCCACTGATTCATAACAGAGAGACTTGCATTATGTAGATTATTTGGCTTTTTTCCCATGAGAGTTGTTTCATCTTGTCGCCCAACTTCCGGAGTATTCTTTGCTGCTGGGAAGAGATTATTATGCTGCATTCCTTCTTCAGTGTGTGAAACACTTACAGTAACAGGAGACATGGCTGTGGTTTTAACAGCTACCTCTGACGCATCTCTTTCCTCTTTACTTTGGCAAATGTCAAGCTCTGATTCCAATTCAGTGACTGACAAAGGTTTTGATGGTATTGGCTCTCCAACTTCGGATTTCACTATCTCAATTGGTGGTACTGCTATGTTTTCATTTAGCTTGAATTCTGATAGATCTTCCATAACAGAATCAAATATTCTTATTTCTGGAACATTCTCTGTGAACACTTCCAGGTGAGAGGTGTTTTCCCGTGGCCTGATGACTGAGGAAGACAAACTCATTTCTTCCTGCATGCTAACATAGTCTCTTTCTGACTGTATCTCCAAATGGTTACTAGACTTATACTGAACATCCAACATGGTCTGTCCTTCCAACTCTTCACTTTCAACCATTTTCTCATTTTTAAAGGAAAGTATTTCATATATGCCCTGTATATTCACATTCTTCATATCGGCGGCCTTCTCTTCTGTCTCGGCGGCCTTCTCTTCTGTCTGTGTTTCTGTTTTCAAGATAGTTTCTTCTTCACTGTCCCTCAAAACTGGAGCAGCATCTTCTATGTAATTGTAATCACCATTCCCTGCACATTCCTTAAAGACTGGTGTCTCCTCAGGAGAATTTTGTGAAACTCTAATAGACTCATTTGTTGGTGACTGAATCAACATATTTTCTCCTAAAATAAGAGGAAGTTGTTCTGGTTCAATTGATACAACTGCTGGTTCTCCATCTACTAAAGCAGGTGTTTCTGAATCAATCATTTGTATGTCATCTACTTGAGGCCATGGCTGAATCTCTTCCACGAACTTCTCTACTTCATTCTGCGTACTTTGTGAATGATTCTCTCGTATGTCATAATCACTTACAATATTGTTTACGTCAACGTGAATTTCTTGAGCTTTATCTATTTCAATGGTTTCATGGCTGTCTGTCTCAATGGTCCCATGGCTGTCTGTCTCAATGGTTCCATGGCTGTCTGTCTCAATGGTTCCATGGCTGTCTGTCTCAATGGTTCCATGGCTGTCTGTCTCAATGGTTCCATGGCTGTCTGTTTCAATGGTTCCATGGCTGTCTGTTTCAATGGTTCCATGGCTGTCTGTTTCAATGGTTCCATGGCTGTCTATTTCAATGGTTTCATGGCTGTCTGTTTCAATGGTTCCATGACTGTCTGTCTCAATGGTTCCATGGCTGTCTGTCTCAATGGTTCCATGGCTGTCTGTCTCAATGGTTCCATGGCTGTCTGTCTCAATGGTTCCATGGCTGTCTGTCTCAATGGTTCCATGGCTGTCTGTCTCAATGGTTCCATGGCTGTCTGTTTCAATGGTTCCATGGCTGTCTGTCTCAATGGTTCCATGGCTGTCTGTGATATAGACAGAACATTCTTTAAGGCTGCCACTGAGAGCCACAGTGGTAGGATTCGACATGTGCCAGCCTGATTCCTGGGTTGACTCTGGGCTGGGTGTATATTCACATAGATCCTGTTTGGGTGCAGCTTGAGTTTCACCTCTTTCCATCTGAGGATCCAGCTCTAGTGACATCACTGGGATGTTGACCTCGTGAGGGTTTGGGACAACAACTTCTGTGACTGGCACTGTCTGGTAGTTTGTATTGACAACCTTCAGATGAAGCAAACAAACAGTTTTTAGTACAGAATACCTCATTAATCATTCATGTAAAACTTTGTAATAAACTCCATTGAACATACAGCTTCAGTACACAGCTGTTTCTACATATATCATAGGCCCGAGGAGTCAAATATAATTCCCTTACAACTGAGTAACCATTCACAGCATCAAACAAAAGTTAGCCCTAAATTACCATAAGACACTAAATGATTAACAGTAGAGTTAGGTCTTAAACTGTTAACAACTAACTGCTTTGGCAGGCTGTCAAGTACAGACAAAGGTACTAATTAAACTGATCATATGCAATCCATACCAGACAAACATCATTTAGATATTGTAAAATAAAAAAAAATATGTTTACAGTGTAGCAACTAACAAAATGTGTGTAAATGTATTTCAGAATTTTTACTCATTTGCTCAGGTTACATCACATTTGGAAGGTAAACGGTTCCTTATTTGACCTCAAAAGGAAAAATTCTAGCCATCCGTGTGGTCATGAAATAAATAGAGTGTCAACAGCAACAACAACAAAGGATTTAAACAAACAATTATACAATCATTATATCATATTCTGCAAATCATGCAACTACATTGGAAAAATTATGATGTTGAAGAAAAATATCTAAATGGACTATTTGCGATACTTCATCCAAGGTTGTTTGAAGTTTATGAGAGTAGGATATCGATTGACGGGGAATTCCCCAATACTAAACAGGCAGGATATCAACACAAAGATTTCCTTTTGACAATAAACTCTTCCCACGTGCTAATGTCAGGTGCTGAGCAGATATCCATATACTTTATTACCTCATCCTTCAAGCTATGTTGACATAAATGTAACAGCTTCCTCTGACTATCCATTTAGAATGTAAACAATAATAAGTGTCATACAGCAAAAGGAAACTAGCCAATGAGCAGTTCCGTGAAAAAAAGGAACTTGAGGTCACATTCAGGATTTTCTGGAGCGCTAAGAATTGTTGATACAATAAAAGTAATTTACAGTGTTCCTCAGTTGTAGTCATAGAAACAAATGACTACATGTGTAAGGGGAGTTGCAGTTCCACATTATAGAGAAATTTGTCTGCAAAACCACTGCTTGACAGGTGCTAAGTGTTTGTGCTACGCTTACTGCAGATAAGATATTAACTGACTGGTAACACCGTGGAAAGCAAAATGAATTAAATAAGCTGTTAAGATGCGTAATAAACATCATGACAAAAAGTGTCCCTCTAGAATGAACAAATACATTAAAAAAAGAACTTGCTCATTTTAGTTGGTATACGAGAATATGATTATATGATTGAAAAAATAACTGCCAATGAACAACATGAACATACTGTAAAAGCTTCAGTATGTTCACCGCTCTGTCACTCTACACATGTAAAGAGCTGCTTTCCTCCTTCCCAGATAAGAAAGAGGTTTATTTTAAGGCGTGGAGGACTGGGGGGGGGGGGGGGGGGGGGGGGGGGGGGGGGGGGGGGGGGTTGTGTATGGAATTCAGTCAATGCGAAGAGGTCCAACTTCTATGCTGAAACCTGTCTCAGACTGGCTCTATGCTCCTTTGAATACTGTCTGTGAGGTCCTGTTATTGCCTATTGCCTGTTCGCAATATTGTCCTGGGTTGGACCTTTGTTTCATCAATGTGACACTCAAAATGAAACTAAGTTATCCCCAATCCACTCTATTGCTTTTGTACATAGTATGTCACGTGTTTGTGTTAATTGATTTCCTCACAATTACATGCAAAATATTGCTCTCTCTCTCTCTCTCTCTCTCAAGTGATTCTGGACACACGGAAACCCAAACTCTCTTCTTTTCATACAGTGTATGGCTGATTCACTTGCCCTCTCACTTCTGATACTTCCCCTTGGATGACTAGTGCTCTCTCTCTGACCCACACCCAAGGAGATAGCTGACTGCAGAAATAGCTCACTTATCACTTATCAGACTTGGCATTTAAACACTGTGGCAAAGTTTAGTACTGTGGGCCCCTGTGTGTTAGTTTGTTTGCACCCAACATGTTCTTAGGATCTATGCTCAATACTTTGTCTCGCTTTGGCTCTGGGCCCAGATAAAACTAAAAAGACTAATGTAGAATTTATAAATAGCCTGCAGGTGGCTGTGTATGGCAGTGCTGGGCTCTACTCAGCAACCAATAGCGCTGGGTCTTACACTGAAATCAATATGGCAAAACTCACCTCAATGGAGCTTGGAAGAACAGACAAGGATATATTCTGTGATCTCTCACTGCCAACTTCCAGACACATTTCAACGATGTTTTTCTCTTCAAAACCAGACACATCTTCTAATGGCATTTCGAAAGTTGTTGACTCATCCTCTGTATGAGGACTAATAATCATGTGGTTGTGCCCATCTGGTGTCAACGGTTC
Organism: Neosalanx taihuensis; assembly: GCA_030340665.1. NCBI lineage: Eukaryota > Metazoa > Chordata > Actinopteri > Osmeriformes > Salangidae > Neosalanx > Neosalanx taihuensis. The sequence goes on along the minus strand of CM059290.1, from coordinate 16,851,965 downwards.
CAGTGGCTGTGTGTCTGACACCATGATTCTTGAAGCCTTCTGAGACTCATTGACCTCCAATGGTACAGCCTCCTCTTTAGGAGGTTCATACACTTCTGGTTTAACAAATAGTTCCTGTGGACGATGTGGAGGAGGGCTGGGGTAAGGTTGTTTAGGTGCTACAGGAAAATCTCTCTCTTTCTCCTCACTGCTCTCCTCATCATGAGAATGACCTTTCTTGTTCTTACCAAAGAAGAAGTCTTTGACACTGTGGAGCACCGAGGTGAGAGATGCCTGGATGTTGTGGTGATCTGACTGCTTGTGTGCCTTGGTCTCTGTTTTTGCCCTTGAGGGGGTTTCTTGCGTGGTTCTCTGCAACATCTCCTTTTGTCTTGCGCACTCTCTCTCTTTTTCTCTCTGTTTCTCCATTTCTAGGTCTCTTTCTTTTATTCTCCTACATTCCTGTTCTTCCGCTAGACTCCTTTCTTTCTCTTTCTTCTCTTTCTCTGTCACACTTTCTTTCTCCATATCGACATCTGCGGAAGAGTCATCCACTTGGACAGTCTTTTCTAATCGGGCAAGATTCTGTTTCTCTTCAGTAACCTGGGAGTGACGGGCTTCTGCCAGGAACTGAGCCAAACTAAGTCCTCCATCATAGGAGTTTTCCCCCCCATTTCCCTGTACAGTATGGTTGCTGCTGAAAGTCCCAGAATCTATACCATTTGAAACTTTACTCTTTTTCTTGGCTAAGGTCTCTATCGATGAGTTGTTGATCTCAACCTTTTCTGAGTCAAGATCAAGACTCTGGTTCCCGTCCTTTTTGCAGGCCTCAGCACTGACTCCATTAGCTTCGAAGGAAACAGCTGCAGGCTGCTCCACCACATCTGCCACCTGGCCCTCTTCCTGTGGTGCTCTTGGAGCCGTGGGAGGCTCCACCTCTTCTGGAGACCTGCGCTTCCTCTGAGTACGGTCAGGACTGCTCCTGACATTCTCTTTGCCCCTTCGCCTACTCTCCTCCAGCTCTCGCTTCTTCTTCTCGGCTTTCTGTTTTAGGTTGGCAAAGAATCGCTGGTGAATCTTAAACTCGCTCATCGTACCCACTTCCAGAACTCCAGAACAGGAGACAATTCCCTTACTGTTGCAGGCTGAGGCCTGGTATATTGCTGCATCATCCACTGTGCAGCTGGTAGGCAAAAGAGAAAGAGATACAGACGTTTCTCATAATTGTGCAAAACCAAATGTGACACGTTTTAATATATTTGAGGAATTGTGACATACTTGTAAATATGAAGTGTGTGGGTTTTTCCATTTCGCCCAATCTCATATTTTGGAAGACCACAATATCTGTCCATCTCCATGTCATCTTTGTACCAAGTCAGTTCTGGAGCAGGGTAACCTGAATATAGAAAGACATTGCAGATAAAGAATTTCAGACAGACAGTGCAACATTTTCATGGATCACAACCCATACCCAGACCCATAACTTTGTAGCAACTACTGTTGCAACTAAAAAAAACTGATCCTCTTTTTCTTTCAACCTTGTTTGACAATCAGTTTGTCAAACACAAACACATAATAAAAGAGAGTTTCTTAATAAACGTACACTACTCATGTGTTTCAGACGATTGCATCATCTCCGACATGTGCAAACACATTCTGCTGTTGAGGTTGAAAATAGAACTAATGCTTGTGCCTGCATAAACAAAAAATACCTAAAAACATATTTTTTCTTCTTCTTATGTTTGTTTTTATACATAGAAATGTTGAAAACATGAACATTCAAAGGAAGGTTAACTCAGGGTACCTGAAACCACGCAAGTGAACTTGACATTACAGGTCTCTGACACAGCCTTAGATTTCAGCGTGATATCAAATGAAGGCTGGATATCGTCAGTCAGCTGAGCCATGACAGAACATAAGGTACTCCTGTTGAAAAAAAGAGCTTCGCTTTAGTGTGGCTTTCATGTATCTGCTCTTATTTTCTCTTTCAGGTGAAAGCTCTTGCCAGATCTGAACATTACCCTCCCGGATAACCTGTTAATTGTAAACATAAAGTCATTTTTCATTCAATTGTCATAATGGAAAGGGAAAAGAATGTTAAGGACAATTATGGATTGAGAGAAAAGTTTTGTATTAATATCGATAGGGTTACATTCGTACAAAGGGTTTCACAAACAAAAAACACAACCACGGTAATGGATGCTCACTGAAGTCAACATGTTCATTTGCAACATTGTTAAAAAGGGACGTAGAATGTATTGTTTCATACTTGGGGTAAACCAGGACATTGTGGTTAAGAACAAGTTAGTGGGAATAGGTGCTTTAAAAGAATGGTTTACCTCGAAGATCTGTTGTGAGAACCTGTGTACCTCTGACTTGAGTAGCTATTTAAACATAAGGCAAATACAGGATCTGAGCATTCTACAGCCAAATTCGCTTTATCAACAGTAAATTACATGATGGCTGTTCTACAACAGCATGGCGTAATAAAGTGTAGACCCACCAAGGTTCGGGTTGAAGACTATAGGTTATAGACATGAGAACCAGGAAGATGAGGTTGTACACAGTACCTGTTTTCTGGCCTGACGTTGGAAAGGTAAGGATTACGGCTCTCTGACCGGCCATTGGAAGAGCTGATCTCGTCCTCAGCATTAAAGCTGCTGGACCTCCCGTTGCCAGAAAAGGAGCGGGTCATTGGTCTTCTGGAAGTCATTGTCCAATGACGGGATTTGCCAAAATGTAAAGTCCAATGTTGAAAAAAAATATATGAAAAATCTACCACAAATGATTAATCCTTTGACTCACAAAAATTAGGCTTGTCCAGGTTCAAAGACCCAGTTTAAAGTTGCAGGGTTTCACCAGTGAAGTAGCAACTAGGAAAGGAAGAAAACCTCAATGATTATATGGAGTTAGAGGATTCTCTGAATAATAAAGTGAGTTTGCACATATCTTCAATAAAACACCATGAGTGTAACTATAAAAACTCAAAGTTTTGTGGCTACCACTGGGCTTTGAACAAGAAGTTGCTTTGGATGAAGTTATTTATAGGAACAGACATCAGCATGTCAAGGATAGCCTGTAGTGAAACTTAAGATCATAACATTTTCTCACTTCCAACCTAATTAATTCCAGGGGTCAAACGAAAGTTTTTGAAGTGAAACTAAATCAAATTGTGAACTCACCATTGAAGTTTTCCAGTGTGCTTTGGAGCCGGAGTCCCAAAACCAAAGCTCTGAAATAGTCAATCATGGAAGGGCAAATGGTGCCAGCAGGGGCCTATTTATAGGAGGCCTACAAATAGGTGCAAGTGCACATCACATTTTCCGAAACTAGCCATAGACAAGTAAGAAGGAAGCCTAATGTAAAAAAAAACACACAGCTGATATCAAATATAATATATAAATCATTTTAAGGTGTCCACCAAATTATGATTTGTCCATGATAGTCCAGTATGGAAACCACCCTTTGAATGTTAAGCCGTAGAGCTACAGGTCATGAGCTGTCACTGCGATGGAAGTGCAACACGTTGTGTTCTGTGTTCTGGCATTCTGAGGGTACTATGTTGGGTAAATAGTTTTATGACGACGCCTTTCATCTTATGTATTTTCTGGTGTTAACCAGGGGCAGGTCGTATTTGATACGGCCTCTCTGTCCCAAGACCTACACACTTGCGTAGAAGTTGTAAATTAAGTCATGTGACATTGCTTCATATCCAAAAGTAAAGTTAGGCCAACATAGATCTAGATTAGAAGAGGTAGAGTTACTGAAGTCCCTTTTTGAATGACATACTTCCTTAATTGAATTGTGTGCACATGTTTTAGGAATAAACAAGCGGCAAATGCTGTTCTTCACATTAAACACTAAGTTCAATAATAATACAAACATGGCCGAGCAACCAATTAATGCGCTTCTACAATGATGAATTTCAATATGTTGATTTTGCATTAAAATTAAATAAATGTAATTAATTTATAAATTTTTAAAATAATTTGATATAATGACACTTGAACCGTTTTTTTTAAGAAAAACAGCACACTACCGTAATGGTAATAATAGGCGACCGTGCTCGTTCTGTCTTAATGCTTTCTTATGGGCTTATGTACAGCTGACAATTTCACTTCTATCATTTCCAAGTGAAGCGTTCACACAATTTAATATTCAACGCTAATGGTTGATTCTTACCCTTTTATTTTTATAACGTCCATTAGAAATTGTACATATTATGTGTATGACGGTACACCCAGTCTTCCGGGAAAAGGTAACGTGATGATTTTTTCCCTTCCAAACATAAAAGTTGTATTGAGTCCCCTCAGTGGGGAAATGTCTTCATATTCAAATTGAGACCATCGAAAAATCTAGAAGTTCTGGCTCTTCTTATAGTGTGTCAGTAGACTCAATGGGTCGTAGGTCAGGAATGTAGGGACTAATATTGACTCAGCTAAGAACTCTACTGCGGTTAGTTTGAGTTTTCTTTCATTATTATGGTATAATGTTTTTTTAGGACTTTGGGGCGTTCACTATAATACAGAATTTAGTAGCAGATATCTGTGATTAGTTTTCAGTGATGTATGTTTAATAATATATACTGTGTTTTAATTGTATGTAGTCAGAATAGAGTTTAGACGTTTGTAGACCATAGTTTATTACTGTATGTAATATTCAAGTACTCCTGTTCAACTTTTCCACGGTCTGTTCCTTTGTTGAGGATATTGTTGTTGCTTATCCGTATTCATTGTTTATGCTTAAGAGACAATAAGCTTAACTATAATGTGTGTATAACTATAATGTTTTAGACAGGTTTGAGATACTAGGATATTGATTACTATGCTAACAGGTATTCTGTAATGTCACATGAATAAAAAGTAGGAAGTTATTTAAGAAGCCTTTTCTATTTGACCAGTTGCCAGCCTTTTTGACAAACCATTCCAATAAGGTTGTGTTCTCTCAACAGAAGATGATGCAATTCAATAATGACTGAAGACATTGATTTAGACTAACGACTAGTTTATTTACAAGCTACTGTTCACTGGATTTATGAAAATCATGATCAGAGGTGTGTAACTACAGAAGCAAATAAGCTTGTTAATTATGATCAATGATATAATGTTGTACAATGGATCAAATTCTACTCTGACTGTCCACTTTCAGACATTGTCATTGTGCAGCATCCTGTAGCTGTCTGTGTCCCAGTAAACTACAATGTGACTCTTCGTGTTCGGGCAGAAGGAACAGGACTCTTGAAGTACCAGTGGTTCAAATCGGACGTGGAGGAGGTATGTGGTGTGTGTTTTTGTTGTTGTCTCATTTAGCCTGGCTCTGTATTTAGCAAACACATAAGAGAACAACCAATGACATTGTAATGGGTTTCAAGGTACTTGGTGGGACCGAACCAGATCTGACAATCAGAGCTGTGAAAACTCAATTATACGTGTGTCGAGTGAATGACCAGCTCTGCAACTGCGTGTTCAGTGAATGGGTCAAAGTTAAAGTTTTGGACATTAAGGAACCAGGTACATTGTTTATTTACCATCAAACATGCTGTTAAACCAAAGTCACTACTTAATTGTATTATTTATAATTTTCAGTCAGGCATATGTGCTTACTTTAACCAAATTGAAATAAAGAAATTGAAAGATAGATATAGATACAGTAGAACAGGAAACATGTCAATAGCTAAAAGTAGATTTGTACAAAAAGCTAAATAAAAGTACCCACAATTACAATAGGCTACCTAGTCAGAATTGTACATAGATGGTACAAATGGACAGAAAGTAGTGGACATTGTTACATTTTATTTTATATTCAGTAGTATTACAAATGTTTATCTTTATTTTTTATAATCCTATAGGTCTCCCAAAAGAATGGAAAGGAGAGCCCCATATTGCTGTTCACCCAAAACCCAAGACAATACTTCAGGGGGAAAGACTGACGCTTCATTGCTCTGCATTTGGTATACCCATGCCACGGTACCAGTGGTACAGAAATGGCCTTCCTCTGCATGACAAGACCACTGACACACTACAGGTGGGTCAAGTGGTTGACACAACCTACTGTTTATTTATTTCTGTGCCTGAAGTATCACTTCTATCATTTGATAGAAAATACCAAGTACATTTTGATTGTGACTCTTTTAGATAGAGAATGCAGCAGCAGCAGAACATGCAGGATCCTACCTTTGCTCTGTTTCTAATATTGAAGAGGAGAAATGGACCGAAGCAGTAGATGTGACGATAGGTAAACTGACACAATATTACATCTGAAAACAAACTTTCTGCAAAGTCATCAAAATATTTGTCTTTCTGTTTAGCAGTATTCAAGGTACTTTCCCATTTCCAAGCTTGTCTTAGAAGGAAGTTGTTTGATTCTATAAGCAGCATGCCTCTGTAGACATACAATGAAAACATGACTTGAAGTGAAACTAACCCCCTGTACATGGTTCCCCTTTTACTTTTTTTTAACATAATACAGCTCAACAGCTTTCCACATGAATAGTAATTTGTGAATGGGTCTAAATGGTTTCCTGAACAAAGACATCCTCACATTGTTCGTAAAATATTGAAATTGAATGTTACAGATTTATATTTTTCTTTTGTTGGTTTCCTACTGTGTAGTAAGACCACCTGATCAACTTCCGGCCGACACTCCTACAGGTATGGGTTGAGGTTTTTTTAGATCATAAATGAAACAACAGCGTTGGTGTTTCCCTTTTGTTTACGGCGTGATGTTACTGTAATTAGGTTCCTGTAAAGATGTATCCGTATCCTTAAAGATGTCCCCCCCCCCCCTCCAGCAACTGACAAAGTGGCTCTGTTGATTGGCAACCTGAATTACTTCCATCACCCTGGCTTGATGGCCCCTACCATGGATGTCCATGAGCTGGCCAACCTTCTACAGCAGTTGAACTTCCGGGTCGTGACCCTACTGGACCTCAGCAGGGAGGAGATGCTGGCTGCCATCAAGAAGTTCCTGCAGCTTCTCGACAGGGGGGTGTACGGTAAGCATCTAGAGGAGTGCATTGAAGTTCTGTGGAATCTCCAGGTTGCTCTTACATTTTAACTAAATGTTTTATCGCTTTACCTCTCAGGCGTAGTACACTTTATACTAATGTGTCATGTGTCTGAAAACGATGCTTCCGGCCAAATAATGTGTTGTATGCGGTGGGGTTTAAATGTGTAGTTGAGGGGGAAGATAAGAGGTGGAAAGCAGAAGTGAGCACTTTATTGCTGTGAACTGCGTGCCTTGCTATGTATAGCTGTTTACAAAGACACGTAAGACTTTGAGATGGCAGATTTATTTAGGGCCTGGAAAGACTTTTTAGCAACCTTCCAAGATGTCAGCTCATCTCCTTTTAATTTTTTTAGCCTGCTAACAAGTTCAGAAATGTAATTGGGGTAACAGAGCACTAACCACATATTATGTTACGAGGCTTGGTAACATTTAGAAAATGTATAGAATTCATAATTTAGTTTGACTTGTCTGTCTGTTGGCTCTTATTTTTCTCTCGGTAATCTCCAGTATGTCCTGTTTATCTTTTATACGGTCTATTCCTGTGTTGAGAATACTGTTGTTGGTTATCTGTATTTATTCATTATGCTTAAGAGACATGTAAGTTTTACAGGATAAAGGAATTAAAAAATCGAACTTTTCATACTATATGTCCCACCACAGCCCTGTTCTACTATGCTGGCCATGGGTATGAGTGTTCAGGAAGGAACTACCTGGTGCCAATTGATGCTCCACAACCATACCGGCAGGACAACTGTGTCTGTGTGCAGCGTGTCATGCATAACATGCAGGAAAGACAAACAGCTCTGAATGTGGTTCTCCTGGACACCTGCAGAACATGGTATGGCTTCTAAATGATGTTTCAGCAGATTTGTTGTGATTGACTGGAATTCAATATAGAAGGATGATATTTTTCTTGTATTGTGCCTTTTTAAACTAGGTACAATCAGGATTGTAAGGTGTCTGAAATCAGGCCTTTGATTCCTATGGGAAACACAGTGTATGGATATGGCACGTATGTATTCATCTCACACAGAACTATCGTGTCCAAACTATTTATGAATCTGACTGAAGCAGCCATGCAGTGATGTTTGACTGAGACTGAGGAACTAACATCTTTTCAGGTGTGAAGATGCTGAGGCTTATGAGGTTCAAGATGGAGGGAAAAGTACTGGGATCTTCACCAAGTATCTCAACAAACACATCCTGAAGACAGAGAAAGTCACCCATGTCCTAGAGCAGGTGTCTGAGGGTCAGTGTTTGCCAAAAAGGCTGTGGTCTCAGGACTTCCCTTTTGGAGATTACTTTACTTACTTTAGTGCTGTATTGCTTAGTTAGTTCTGTAAACTTTTTCAAAAAGAGTAGCAGCTAAAAGTTCAATTCTGACAAGGCTTATTACATGCCATTTAAAAGACTTAAGAAAAGGAAAATATGGCGGTGTTGGATGTGTTAGTTTGTAAACAGAAAGGACTATGGAATGTGTTGTTCGTTCTTCTGGTTGTAGGGAACATATGTCGACATTCACTCTGTCACTGGCTGCTCCTCTGGTTGTTGACACTGTCCCCTCTGGAGTAGGTGGGAGTCAGTGGGTGTCATGCTGTCCCCCCGTTGGGTGCTTGTTTAGTTGTTTGATGGGTCTCTCTGGTAACATGACTTGGTGGGACAGTGCCACATTAGCATGTGACCTCATTCCCTGGAAATGTACACTGCTGGCTGGAGAGAGCAGCAGGGAAACCCGAGAGCTGGAGAGTTGAACACAGCTGTTCAGCTGGGTGCCTGTGCCCCCTTCCACTGCCTCCATCATCTGCTTGCACAGTCACTAGAAAACCAGGCTGCCGGTTGCCTTTAGAACACAGTGTGTCAGTGTGTGTGATAGACAGATAAAGAACTGAGAAAGAGATGTATTGCTAGATGAAACATACCTATCTTTAAACCTCACCATGCAACCATTCAGGGTTTGTTTAGAGAAAGTGCCTTTGTTCATGTTGCCTTAGACCTATTTGTAAAAGAATAAGGGTTTTTGCATGATGAATTGAGTTGGCTGTTTTGTCATCTGTAATGGGAACAAGGTGATCGCTTACCTAAAATACTACTGAATTCAAATCCTCAAAAAATTAAGTAAAGAGTAAGCTTGTATCCATGGCCTTTAGAACATGATGTTTCACATTTTGTAAGCTTTTGATTTTAGAAATTAGCTGCCACATGAAATCTTCAGATTTTCAGTTCCTCTTAAATTGTACCAAAATGCGCAAGCAGTTGTTTTTCTCTTCCTCTCTCCTTCCTAGATCTGGGTAGAGACCCTCTGGTGATGGGAAAACAGGCTGTAGAGATCAAGCACATGCTGAGGGAGCCTCGGTCCCTCACAGACCCCATCAGGACCACAGGCCATACAGGAGAATTCCACCTGAGAAACATCTGCTGGAGACAGGCCAACGGTGAGCTCCATCAAACACACCAGCTCTGCATTCATTTAGTCTGGCCTCAGATCAGAAGACAATTCCTAACAAGTCAAATCATTCATCAATCAATCATTGTTAATCAAATAATGAATAAATACATAAAAATATCTGACAAATAGGTTTGCGTTTTCAAATGAATCTCTTTCCTTGATCTTGCCTTACTTCCAGAGATTTGTGTCAGACGTAAAACCAATGCTGTGTTAGGTCATTGTCTTGCTGTGATGTCATCCCCTATCAGAGCTACCGTGTCAAAAGCTGCTGGTGTTTCCTTGTGGAGCGCAGATAGAGATCAGCTTCTCTGCCTTGTTCTCGAATGTCATGGTGGTCTTTGCCAAAATGAAGACCACCGGTCCCCTAGCCGTGGATTGCACTGTTAACCTCAGAAGCACACCAGTGAGTAAAATCATCAATCTTAACTACTAGAGATTCTGTCACACAGCTGTGTCTCAGAGGCAGTGTAGCCTTCACCAGAGTCTACTCTCTTTCCTGTTGCTTTTACAGCCCGTAGGTGGATACGGTCTAGCTGTGTAGATACATAAAGATTGCACGCTGTAAGACTTTTGTAGGAATGCTAAAAGCGCTGTCTGTCTTTGACTTTACTGCACATATACTTGATTTCTCTGAGTTTAATTCAGAAAGAAATCATATTGTGAAGATGACTGTCATCAGATGACAGTAAGAACACAGAAATTAAGTTTTCTTATCCTCAAACCCATAATTTCCTTGTACATACTGACACCTAGTGGCAGAATATGTTACAGTGTCCTTGGTGAGGATTGATTGTATAAACAGTATATTGTTAACCTCACATTCACCAATTACACCTTTTAAATTTACCTTATTTACTAGCGGTGTGTATTTTATTTACACTCGATTTACCCTTTTCCCCAAAACCTATAGGCAATGGGAGACATATTTTCAGGTCCCAACAGATCAGACGAGATGGACTCTATGCTGCTTAACAATTCTGAGAGTTCCGACTGTAGTCTTAGACTTTGTGGTCTTCAAAAGCTTCAGGTATGAAAACATTCTGCGAAACCTGCATTCTAGTAGGCAATATGCCACTAACATTTTTCAGCTACTCTTTTTTTGTAAGGAATATGACACATCCTAAGATTTAAACTACATTTTACTGTTAGTCACAGTGTCTACTATGTCTACTGATCTGTCTTCTTAGGAATCCCTGACGATAAATGTGGAACTACACTATACTCATAAAGACAACAAGCTACGACAGAAAGAAACCAAACTACTGGACACTGGAAGACCTTTGGTGGCATCCTGCAAGCTTTTCAAGCCACAGCATGCAGGGATGAGGTCCCTGCATGACGGGGTCCCTGCTCAAAATGTTGGCCATATTTCATGTAGTATTCAGCCGCCCAGTCAGGTGCAAGACCGTGCTAGGCCCTTCACCAGGAAGGCAGAGTGTGCTGTCAGCGTTGCTGCTGCAAGAAGCAATGAACCAGAGGAGAATGATGAGAATGAGCTATAAGACTTTTGAACTTTTGAACTTTACTCTATCTTGAACATACTACACAAGCGTAATCAATACATTTTGTCTTTCTCTGTGTATGATGTGTATGAAAGTATGTGTGCGTGTGTGTGTGCCCAAGCATTACACTTAATAAACCATTATTTATGAGAATATTTCAAAAGGGATTTAGTTATGTATATTGACAAAATACAACCTTTTGATTGTTTTCAATAAAACCTCTTGAAATATGCAGAAATTGCCTTTACTGACAGCAGTGCATCAGGTGGCACAACCCTGGCACAGGGTACCCGCACTAAAAATAATATCGGAATGGTGAAATTTGCAGAAGAATATTCCGTTTTCAATCGCTCATTTACACGTCACATCAATAATGTCACCTGGTGTGAGTATTGCACCTGTCTAGGACTGGTTGTTTGCCTAGGGAGCCATAGCCAAAAAAGCTAAAAGCACCAGAAGGCAATATGATCGAATAATTTCTTGATTACCGCTTGATAACCTTCTGTTGTCATTCTGCTAGACCTCTTCGCAGCATTCGACACAGTCAACCACCAGATCCTGCTCACCACACTCGAAGAGATGGGCATCACTGGCACTGCGCTTAAATGGATCTCATCCTACCTGACAGGAAGATCCTATCAAGTCTCCTGGGGAGGGAAAACATCTGGTACCCGCCTGCTCTCCACTGGGGTCCCACAGGGTTCCGTCCTTGGTCTGCTCCTATTCTCCCTATACACCACCTCACTCAGGCTAATCATCGCCTCCCATGGCTTCTCCTATCACTGCTACGCTGACGACACGCAGCTATATCTATCCTTTCCCCCAACTGATCAAGGGATATCGACCAGAATCGAGGCCTGCCTCTCTGACATCTCAGCCTGGATGACCAGACATCACCTCCAGCTGAACCTCACCAAAACAGAACTCCTCATCATCCCTGCCAAACCCTCAATCACCCACGATCTCTCCATCACTATGGGATCTGCAACAGTGACCCCTTCATCCTCTGCCAGGAACCTGGGGGTCACCTTGGACGACAAGCTCTCCCTCACAGCTCATATTGCCGCAGTCTCAGGGTCATGTAGATTCACCCTCTACAACATCAGGAAAATCAGAAAATACCTCTATCAACATTCCACCACATTGCACTGCTAGTCCAAGCCCTTGTCCTCACAAAGATGGATTACTGCAACTCGCTACTAGCCGGCCTTCCTGCAAATGCATGTTTTCAACCTACCCAGACGCTGTCATGTCACCCCACTCCTCATCTCCCTTCACTGGCTTCCTGTCATGGCCCGCATCAGATTCAAGACCCTGGTGCTGACCTTCCGGGCTGTAAACAGGACTGCCCCGACCTATATCAACTCTCTCCTCCAGCCCTATACCCCCACCCGTCACCTACGGTCATCTGCTGACAACCGTCTAGTGGTACCCCCCCCCCTCAAGAGCGCCCGAGCGCAACACAAATCTTCCACTGCCTGGCTCTCCAATAGTGGAATCAACTCCCCACCTCCATCAGAAGCACAGGCTGCCTTCTCAGGCTTAAAACTCACCTATTTAGATAATTTAATGGCACTTAGGAATAGTATGGCACTTCACATAATCTAATGTGCTTTAGAACAATCCCATATGGTGACTTGCCAGTGTTGTTTGTTGTATCTCTTGCTTTATGTTCACAATCGTTGTGTTATGCATTTATAGTTCTTCCCTTGGTACTTATTGGTTCTCATGATGTATGATTCACGATCTACAAAACCGACTGTGTTCGGGGTCTATCACGTTGCTATGCTCAATGACTGATGCTCTTTGTAAAAGCTTTCTCTTGTAAGTCGCTTTGGATAAAAGCGTCTGCTAAATGAATAAAAGTAAAATGTAAAATGTAAATTATGCGTTGCCTAACTCTACCCATGATGATCGTTTTAACTATCTAGCTTGTAAAAAAAAAATCGATCTAACTATCGAAACTATACGCCTAGACTGGATAAAAGGATAAAAGGATAAAAGCCTCTGCTAAATGAATAAATGTAATGTAGACTGACTGGTATGTGGCATTTAACTCAACAAAGTACCTAATGTCTGCGCCTCGTCCTTAAAATTGTACATACTTGATTGTGGGACAAGTTTTTCCTTACATCTGATCCTACTATTCCTAAGAAGAGAAAAAGCCCATTGCAAAAACACGACATAGCTGAGTTTATAAATGCTATTTCCCCTCAATGCAGTCACCAGCCCTGGTAGCTCGCCGTGATCGTATAGTGGTTAGTACTCTGCGTTGTGGCCGCAGCAACCCCGGTTCGAATCCGGGTCACGGCATTGCGAAACAATGTCACGGCACAAGGGTTGTCTTTTTATGCGGGTTCACATTGTTAATTTTCTACAATGTCTATTTTCTCGCCTAATTTATTTGCATATATATATATGAGTCAGTACATTTACAATAAGCCCCGAAGATATTCCGTGTTTTACCAAAGATTACATCATAACACCAGGGGGAGCACGAGACCTTCAAAAGTATGTTGTCGGATTGATCACAATTGTGATAATTTAGAGAAAGGAAAACTAGAAGAAGAACAAGAAATAACACAACATTAACCTCTATTAGGCCTTACCTGATAAAATCACATATTCTTTTGCACCATGAACTGAATCCATTGCATTTACCAGAATGCCAAATATTAAATAGATTCTTATTGACGTCAGTCTGGTGGAAGGATCCACCCCCTCGCTGAAGTTGCATCTATGAATGGTGACTGATCATCAGTCGCTGTAGTCGCTCGACTACAGAATACTTGTGTGAATAATCGTTGATCTGGATGAAGCCATCCTTTTATTCCTTTCCACGCTGGAGTGGCCCGCGGAGTGTCCACTTTCACGGGATAACAATGTGCTGCTTTCTGGCAGTAACATTTTCAGCAGCTTTTCGGTTGAGTGATTGGAAAAATTTGTTTTAAGTGACATTACTTACACGCTGCCGTTCAGTGTATTGTTCTGGTCCTAAAACGCATACCAGCAAATCTGTGAGAAAATGTTGAGCCGATTTATGAGTGGCAGCATTAGGAATCTTGAGAGAGAATACAACTGCACCGTCAGACTACTGGATGATACGGAATATACGTGCACAATTCAGGTCAGTCACCTGTACCTATCCTTAAAACTGGTTTTTATTCACGCTTCAAAGGTTACAAATATGCCGGTGATGTGATGCGCTCCACTCCCCCCATGAAGCAGGTCTGGTCCCGCCGTTGAAGCCTTGTCCTTGGGCTGCCTGCATCTTTTGTTAGGGGGTCTATCTATTTCTCTACGTGTTCGGTAACAACATGAATATCTTTGAATGCTACGAACTCTAACTCACTGGTAAATTATGTAGTAATTAAGCGCAATCTGAAAAAGTGGTATATATGGAATGAGATGGATTAGTTAGTTTGAGGAAGAAAAAATAGCCTTCGGTGCCACACACTGCAATTATTTTACGTCTAAAGCCTTTGTATAGCCTATAAAACATTCTGTGTGGTTTTACTCTCTAACTCATGTCTTCAGGTAAAACGCTTGTATAACCGTCCAACAGGCAGGAACTAAATGCTGTAACAATATGAAATTCAGAAGATGATCAATAATGATAGGAAACCACACAGGTTTCTAACCCTAGATCACACAACATAAATAAATCAAATAAGTAGAATGTTTCAAATGTCAAACCATACCTAGATATTTCAAAATCCACTGCATAATGAACCATACATCAATAGATTGTTATTATAAAAAAGCAAATGCAAATATTTCTTTTACAAAATCTGTTTCCTTTAAGTTGACATAGCAAGTCTACAGAAAGCCACAGTCTACTTTTTCTTTGGTCCGTCTGTTGCAAGTCTGGCTTTGATGGTTCGTTTTATGTTCAGTCTGAAGTGCAGGCAGGGGAGAGGGCTGTTCAAAATCAATTACAGTACATTTGTATTGTTTGAGGAGGAGCTCTGAAGTTTTCTGGGGTTGAAACAAGTAAATCCCAGGAGGGGCTTTCCAATGATCAAACTACATGGAGACATTCCACCAATCAGTCCCCTTGATAACTTACCAAAGAAACATTTCTACACTTCTGGCACTATGTTGGTTTCATTAGAAATTAAAACAGCATTGCTTGTTGTCATTTTGTAGTTATTGTTTGGGGGTGTTTGATTTTGGCAGAGGTATTTAAACAATGACCACATGTCTAAGCTGGTGCCTTAGGAGAGGGAAGGTTGTACTGTTTGCAGCATCACTGTGGGGTTTGAGGGGTGGGGTGACGTCATCGGAACGAAGGAAGGGAGTGATGAAGCAGAAAGCTCTTTCTCTAACCTGGCCGATGGGTGTCCTCCTCTCCTCTCTTGGCCGTCTGTAACATGGAGAAGGTGTCAAGAGAACAGTCCATCTGAGCAGCCATGTCAGTCCAGGGTCAGGGAGTATGTTCCTCATTTAGTTCTCACCCTGCCCTTCCTCCCAGCCTGCCAGCCTGCCAAATACATCCAGGATTCCAGGACACCTAGGCATGGGTGGGAGCGGTGAGAAGCGTAACTGGGTCAATCTCTTTCTCTTCTCTTTCTCTTCTTTCTGTCTTTCTTTCGCGTGTATCCATTCACCCCTGATTACTTTCCATTAGGACCTGGTTTCATGACATCCTGATCTCTACCCTAAACAGTTTAATGACTCACATATTATGATCGTTCTCTGGTGCAGGACGGCCTCTTTTATCTGACAGCTAAAAAACGGTGAAATTACGTGGTTACATATCATTTACATGATAGCGTTGGAGTTTTGTTACCATGAGTGGCCACATTTTCAGACCAAGGTGATGAATCGAGGATGTCTATCAGTAGACTGTCCTCAGTATGTGAACGCCAAAGCGGAGTATTCTAGTCCTAAATTAAGAAGAGGTAGTCATAATGCATGACTTTAAGTTTTACTCTGATAAATTATAAATTATATTACTCTACGTGTGACTGAGATAGGATGAGTGCACATCATCATACAGCTCTGCAGATGCAGCTTTTGCAGCAGTTAGATAGAAGACCCTGTCTGGAATCGCTAACCTCTTATTCCCGGAATAAGCCAGTGATGGTTAGGATTTAAAGGCTTCTCACATCTTGAGGTCATATGTAAACAGCAGACAGACACTAGGAGTTAACACCTTTATGGCCTATGTTCTTATGGCCTATGTTTTGTACCCAATTGTCATACTGGGGTGAAGAAGTACAACCGTGCAGTGCAGACTTTGGGGAATCCTCTAAAGTCTGGAAACATCTTCTATTTTTTATGAGAAGATATGGACTGACGTGAAAATTATGCCTATTATCAGATACACAAACGATTAGTGCCCAGGGTTAGCAGTATGTTTGTGAAGCGGTCAATATACTTTGTAAACATTGTTTCACAGACTTGTGTACAGCAGGTAGCATTGTGCTTTTGCGTGAGTGTGTGTCTGTGATGTAATTGTTGATTTAATTGGAACTGTATTTATTGTGTGAACATTCTGCTTCAGGGACAAGGACTACTAATAGTTTAGGACAATGGGAATAGTTTTGGACAATGATGTTTCCTTGCCTTTCCAGAAGCCTGTCTCCGTGGTGACAATACAGGGGCACGAGGGTCTTACCATTAAAAAAATGGTGCCAGGGTCTCAACTGTTGCTATGGTGACTCCCTGGTTAAAGTACCGTAATGTGAGATTGCTCATGATCGTATTACAAAATCACTAACTATAGCCAAATGGTGATCATCATAACCAAAGATATTTCATAATTTATTCTTTGGATGCTATTGGAATGGCTACAGTAATCAACACCACTTTCTCTTTGAGCACTAATTTCTCAAACCCACTTTCTCTCTTTCTTTAGTGTTTCTTTAGTTTCTTTAGTGTTCTTATGTGGGAACATCCCAAGACTGGTGTGTACACTACCTTTCCCCTAGACAGCTGTGTAAGCTGTGTACTGTCTTTCCCCTGAAGGCTCTTAATGGTACCTTGCTGGGACACAACTTTGAAAGGCTAAACAACTACTTGTTTTCTTCAACGGGAATTGTCTTTTCATTGTCCTCAACACTTTGTCTTTGTACTGACTTCTTGTGTGAATTAAATTTCAGTGCTTGAATATTCTGGCAACCTTGACTAACATATTCGATGTAGTCCTGCATATGAATAAAATAATAATAACACGTAATGATATACATATATTCAGGGCATTCCTAAATTAGGACCTTCACAACGTTTATGAATGGATTAAAGTACACAGCCAAGGTCTATCTGCATACAACCCTCTCCAGTAGTGGAATTAGGGTTGGCTTCTTCTCTTAATGCTCTCTCTCTGTCTCTGTCTCTGTCTCTCTCTTTATCGCTCTCTCTCTCTCTGTCTCTCTCTCTTTATCGCTCTTCTCCCGTCTGCATGCTCAAGTGTTCCTGTCTAGACTCCAGTAGCCACAGACACGGTCATGTGTCTGCCAGTGCTGCAGAGGACCAGCTGTGTGTGTGTGTGTGCATTTCAGTGATCATGCTGCCTGCCACACTGTTGCTATACTGTGTATTAAAAATTAAAATGTGTGCTAGGTCTGAATGTTTGATAAGGAGTAACCTCCGGAGTGCATTGCTAGTGTTTACCAATGTCATGGTGCAGCTGCGCTGGGATTGGCTGGCTGAGTGGTTGGCTGAGCGCTGAGTGGCTGGAGGATTACATCGATGGCATGCCAAAGGAGAGACATGGATGACAGCGTGCCACGCCAAGCCCACGGTATCCACGTCACTCGTGTGTTTCATCTGGGAATAACAGACACTTTTTTCATGCACACTCGCAGGCATTACCAAACGGATCCCTAAACGGGTCTTTTGATGCCGCGTCGTCGCAAGGTTAATAGGCATTCCGTTTTTCAGTGCTCTCTTTTAATCTAACCAGTCCCTGATGCTCTCATAAGGTACTGTTGGGACTGCCTTGCACTGGTGTTGTGTGTGCATGTGTGTGTGCGTGTGTGTGTGCGTGTGTGTGTGTGTGTGTGTGTGTGTGTTAGAGGTGTCCTCTTCCAATCCCCTGTGCCGCTTTCTGTATATTTGTGTGGGCTGGTCAAGACTGACAGCAGGCAAATGTTGTGTCTGTCAGAGTATCGATTCCATATAGCAGCCTGCTGCGATCCCCATAGAGAGCTGCTGTTTCAGCTGAAAACACGAATAACAATACAGTTGACGACGATGATATTCGTCAGTGTTGAGCTCCTTCTCTGTAGTCCCTCTGGGGGAGTGTGAGAAGTTTGCCTGACTGGAGGTTGAGGCCCATCAACACACAGGCCAGTCAGGCAGAAGGGCAGGTGGGTGCCATGAAATCAGAGCAGCCCTCCAAGCACAGCAGTGATGCTCTCAGAACAGATCAGAGTGGAGCTGAAAGGCGAAGAGGATGGCCCTGGTCATGCAAGTTCAGCCTAGAAACAGCTAGACACGGCTGCAGACATCACTGCCTGCCTCTTCTGCTCCTCTCTCTTCATCTCTCTCAACCTCAGTCTCTTATTAGAGTTAGCGTTTGCCCAGCGAGGTGGCTTCTCTCCCCTACATCATCTGTCTCGTTCCGCCTAATTCCTCTCCTCTGCAGGATTTCTTAAGCTAATGATCTAATTTTCTTGACTTTACCATCTCACTTATCTTCCTTTTTCTTGGCTGCCTGGGTCGCTTGCTGACTTGCTGAATGCTTAGTTTTCTCCTTTTGTCTCTCTGCAGAGGCTGAGGATTTGAATGTGTCCACTGTTGTACTGAGCAGTGGAAGAACCGAGCAGAACATTCTCCTGCTTGTTTGTGTCTGGGCCATCCTGCTGCTGATGTGTATTGACAGAAACCATTATCTCTCTGTCATCTGTGGCTGTCAGGAAGCTTCTCACACCTCACTCCACCCTGCTGGGATGACCCTGTTACACATACAAACGCACACACACACACACAAACATTGTAACACTATGTTGTCATAATGTAATTACATGTAATGTAATTAATTACATTACATTACATTACATTCTTTCAGCCAATACTTCAGCTTGTTACATTCCAACTGGCCAAAGCTGAAAGAGTAGTGGGTGTGTGACAAACTAGCTAGCTCCCAAATGTGAATGGCTGGTCAGCACACACAGGTGTGTAAAGCAATAGTATATACATCTTTTTTTGTCATTTTTCTTTTCATTCCTTCTCCCTTGATGTCTGAGATATATTGAGTTACAGCCCATTTTAGACACCTCGTTTTCTCATAGGAAACGATGGAGCCCCACCAAACAGTACTTTTAAATAATTTAGCATAGCCAATGAAAGTGGCACAGAAGGGAGAACAGTGCTACTTTCAAACGGTTCTGTTTGGGTTCTGTCTGCTCTGTCTGTGGTGAAGAAAATATTTTCATAATTCTTGTTATGGTCAGGATATTAGCATCAGTTTTCCTTTTCTGTGTTTACTGTGGGAGAAGGAGGGTCGATCTCTAGCAGTCCGCTGAGCGTGGCCAAGGAGGCAAGCCATCTGCAGTCTTCCAAATGAACATCTATCGCTTGGATAAACATCCAGTAAAGATCTTGATGTAGATGTGGAGATGTGGCTGGGAATATGCTGAGAGCTGCCTTGAGAGGATGGAATCACTTCTCTCTGTGGATGCAGCTCTCTCTCTCTCTCGTTGCCCCCCCCCCCCCTTTCTGTCTTTGTCACTGTCTTTTATCTTGGAGTTGAAAGGACTGACAAAGCTCTCATTCTCTCAGGTGTGTCATGGCTCACAGTTGAACAAATGTTCTTCTGAGAACAAGGAATCTAAAGGCATAGAGAGAGAGAACTTGGGAAAATGTGTTTTGGTTCAGCACAACACACAAGCTGGTTTGTTATTGTTTTCCGGGTATTTAAATCTCTCATTGACTGTTTTAATGTTTTAAGTCACAGCTACTGAACAGCTGGTAATTTTCCACAGCAGCTCACGGTTGTTTTTTCATTGGTTGAATGAACAGCGCATAGTTGCTTTGTTTATGTCTGTGCTTGTGTGTGTGTGTGTGTGTTTGTCTGCATGTGTGTGTTTTTACCTCAGCCATGAGTCTGCATGACTTAATGGTATTTATTATTCCGCATCACTCTCAAATGTAACCTGGGGAGGTGATTGGTGATTGGATACCTCCTGTAGTCACGCATGTGACCGGGTCTACAGATTGCACCGGCAGCAATTCATTCATGCAATCATCCCCTCTCTTTGTGTGTGTGTCAGCGCAGCAGTCAGAGGAGATGAGTGTCTCTGGAGAGACTAGGCAAAAGCACAAGGTGGGAACAAAGAGGCAAGCTACAACAAGGACCAACCAGGCTCCACGACCACACAGCAATAACAGCCATTATTATAGACATTCGACTGTTTACGCTGTGAACTGGAAATAAAGATTAGGCTACTATACATCAGCTGCACTGTATACAATACAGTTATAACTAACTTTAACTGGGGCTACATTTTATGAAGTTCCAAGAACGTTTCTAATAAACAAACATGATTTAAACATTAATGCAAACAAGGGTGAGAAGGAGAAGAAGAAAAAAACAGTAAAGTAAAATCACACCAGCTACATTTGCTTCACACATTTTTCATAACATAACTGCGGAAATGAGCATAGACACTGTTCACCTGCTGCTTCATGCTGTGTGAGGCAGGAAGGAACATGGCAGCATCTGGATATGAGGCCAAGGGTGTTCCTGTTGTCTTCCCAGCGCACCCCTGCCTCTGGTCTAGGAACTGTTCATGCTGCCCCTCCCCCTCCCAGGTGACGTTAACACTGAGTCTGACCATGGCTGAGAGTAACACGAGCAAGTCAGTGGAACAGGCCTGTTGTCTGGCACACACCCCTCCGGTCCCTTTCCCCACCTGCCTCTCAGCCTCAGTCTGCAGTCTTTGTTCTCAGGGAGGAGGGAAAGGGGAGGGGGAGCACACAGAAAGGCGGGGAAGAGAGAGAAAGAAGACAGAGAAGGACGGGGGAGATGAAGGGAGGGGAAGAGGAAGTACTCTCAGATTGCATCACAGGCCTCATTGGTTATTACATTTAGTCATTTAGCCGATGCTCTAATCCAAAGCGATTTACAGCACATACAGGGACATTCCCCCTGAGGCACACAATGTCATGTTGCCACAGCCAGGAATCAAACTGGTAACCTTCTGACGCCGTAACCAATCAACCACTTGACTCCCCGATGAGCTATACTAGCCATATTATCTTGATAGCTCAGTGGCTAATGTAATGTATTTTTTATCTCAGACCTGGACCAAGATGTTAGCAGCTGAAAAGGAGAATGCTTGTACAGTATGTGTGGTCTCTAAGGGTGTTAGTCCTCTGACTGACTGCATAGGCCATCTGACATCCACGTCAGCCAGCTGTGCTACCCCCTGTTCTCCTGCCAAAAATAAACAACTCACTCAAAGTTGTTGTTATTGATCTGTAATACAACACTGTTACTTGCCTAAGGGTACTGCATTCACTGTGCGTTTTTTCAGCAAAGCTCACATGGAATGCTTGTAGTATAATCGAGGAAAACCCATCAATGATCTGTCCAACTGTATACAGTGGCTTCTTCCAGACCACAAAAGATCAGATATCAAGCTATACTGGACAGATGTGTTTGAGTGGAGGTGCTATTTAGAATGAATTGACTCAGGGCTGCTTTTTTGTACTTGACCCTGACACAGAGAGTAAGGGTGTGCATGACAAAACGTCAGTGGATGTACAGAGGTTTGTTGTGGTGACATGGTTAAGCGCATGGTTCACCAACAGTCACCGGAAGACTTCAGCCCACACACAGCCCTGCTGTCCGAGTCGGGCCATATGGCAGAAGAATGGAAGTCAAAGGTTTTTTTTTCCAGCAGCTCGTTCCCCTCGCTCCTAGTGAATAGAGTTCCCCCAGGCCTGGAGACAGGTGTTACATGGGGAAAATAAAAGGCTGTTTGCACTGCTACTGCAGCATGCCGATCCCTCAGCATCCCCTGTAGAAGGGGCTGATTGTTTGTCTGTGGGCCCTCTGTTGGCTCTGCATTCAGCCCAGAGGGAATTTAAATAGAGGAATGGGGGGTAATAGTGAGAGGACAATGCCTGCTTTGCATAATATTCATATTACTTCTCTGTTTCAAAAGAATTTATTGTTGTCTCCACACTTATCAAAATTAATTTGAAAATGTGATGACTTATATAAGATATACTTTAAAGATGAAGAATATTAGATACTTAATTTTTGTTTTGTTGTAACTAAGTAGAAAGTCTAGGGATTTGAATTGCAAATTGGACTTGTTTTCCAATACTACTAAATTATCTCATGGGCTGTTGTTGAAGGTATAATCGGAGTTCAATTGGACTAGAAAAGTCCTAACAACACAGAGATCAATAAATGCTTTGCAGGCAGTGTGGTATCTGATGGTTTGCTGTGGTCAAGCCTGGAGTGAGCAGAGCTATTTTTAGCTTTAGCCTCCCTCCAGTCCAGGTAGATAAAGACAACTCTCGCCAGATTGTCTTCTGCATCATTGCCGCGCTCCCTTAAGCACTGTACATAAGTAGGCTTAATTAATCACAATAGGTACCCACACTACTGTGTGTATGGCGCATGTGATGTGTGTCTGTGCGTATGTGTCTCTATTACGTACACACAACCCCTGGCCTCCATAGAGGCTGACTCACATTCGCACACCTCGCCTTCTCTGCCCTAACACATTTTTAGAAGCGATGCTTGAGCTAAGGGCCGACCCGCTGTGTTATTTTGAACCATACTAGTGGGAAACAGTTTAGCAAAGCTGGGTTGTGCTACCTAGCGCCTTCTGGCAGGTGTGGTGAGGCGATGGAGGGATGAAAGGAGCTGTGGCCATGCTCCTCCCCTAGCCTGAGGGAGGCCAGCCAGGAGAGGAGGAGTGGAGAGGAGCATTGACTCACACACACACCAGGACCTCATTCTGACTCATGGACTCCAGGAATCAGACGCTGTGCTCTTTTCACAATGTTTACACTCCCCTCCTACTTTGTCACTTTGACTTTATTGACAAAACATACGGCGGCTTTGCTTTATTTTGGTTCGCTGTTTCTGTGTGTAGTCGTTTGGTCAACACATTGCTAGTTGCACAGTTGCTCGAGCTGTGGTTCGGAGCCTCGAGCTGCAGTTTGGAGGACCGCAAATCCCTGCTGTAATGTAAACTTTGGCCTGCCTTGACTGAACTGTTACACATGTCTTCTTGACCAATATGCCCCTTTCGTACTTTCCGGTGAGCTGTCCTAAGAGATTTATCACACAGAAGGCATTAACTGGCCTCAATTATTAATGAGAGTGGCTAACAGAAGAGTGGCAGGCTAGATTTGTGGGAAAGCCCACAGGAGAGCCCTTAAGGATCTTTCAGACATCTCCATTACCCGTCTACCTCAGGTAGTACCAGACTCTGCCTGCCTAGATCCATGCTAGTGTCACTCAAAGACTAATGGGGTTGACATCATCTGCATACGCTGGGAAAGTCTTGAAGGGGATGAAGGCCCCGATTATTTACAACGATAATTGCTAGCTTTTTATGTAGCTTCGTAATTACAACCAATATGGTCTGCTGTTTGACCTCTCCATTAGCACTTAGCTGAGTGCAGATCTAATCATACTGGTACGTTTTCAGCCTCATTCCTATGGAGGGTGGAATACTAATTGAACAGCTTACTCATGGAGCTGAGGGCCTTAGTTTAGCAACATACCTAGAGGCAAACTGAGAATTTTAAAGGGGAATAACAAGTCTGCTGGTACCACAGTCCCCATACAACACCAGAACAGGAAGTGGGAAGGGAACAGGAGGCACCATTATATCATCCTAATTATATTATTGCCTTGTCTTTTTTTTTTGTATATAACTTTCTTAAATTATAAATACGTGAAAACGATGAATTAGGCATGTGCTTTGATGAAGCAATGCTGTTTAGATATCTGAGAATAGATACGGGGAAGTTTAGAAGGAGTTACTTATGCTAGAAAGGTCTTCACCATTTGCTGAACCAGTGTTGATGAATGCATTTGAACAATTGAACACATACAATCTGCATAATGCAGAGCACATGACCTTTATAAAAAGTTAACAATTGTGAACAATATACAACCATTTAGGTTGTGTCCAAGACTGTGTCCTTGCTCCTGGTTTTGTGTAGTCATTATATTTACATTTAGTCCTTTTTTATCAGTCATTATCGTTCGGTTGTCAGGGCCTCTGGATTGTGACTTGTGGAGATCTCAGCCAGTATATCTTACCATCCAGATAACTCAGGCCATCTGTGTCATCATCATGATCCGCACAACCAAATATCAGTCATAGTCCATAGATCTAAAGTCATATTTAGTGAAAATTTACTATTCAAGTTTGATCTAACAAATGCTAACTAACAGCTTTATTCTGATCTCTTCTCCTGCCATGACCTGCTGGAGCTAATGTGTTGTAGTCCTTTCTTCACACATGATGAAGGTTGCTTGTTGTGTGTTGCTTATCGAGTAACAGCCCATATGTCTCACAGAGACGTTGTGTGCCTTTGTTGAAACTGCAGTCGTGCCCTCTGATGTTCAAGGTGTTAGACAGCCTTACTAGAATGCTAATAGCTCGGTACGTGAGGTCTATGCGTCTCCATCACAGACGAAGCAGGATGATAAATATTTCCCTGATTTTGGGGGGGTGCTCAGCAAAGCTAACAAAATTATAATCATCAATACAGTGAATAAACCTGATGCTATGTGTTTTACTTATTAATGTTTACTTACATTTAATGCTGTGAGGGAGTCAGGTTGCTCAGTGGTTAAGGCATTGGGCTCATGATCGGAAGGTTGTGAGTTTGATTCCAGGCTTTGGCTACATGATGTTGTGTCCATGGGCAAGGCACTTCACCCTACTTGCCTCAGGGATAATGTCCTTGTACTTGCTGTAAGTCGCTCTGGAAAAGAGCATATGCTAAATGCCTAAATGTAAATGTGTTTATCAATAATGGCAACAAAAAAAGTTCCTGTCATTTCTGCTTTATATGTATAACATCCCAAAAATAGGTTTCCCCTGTAGACTTTGTGTTCAGTTTGACACCAAAATGTTCCCCCCAACTCTCATTCATGGATGCTTAGATGAGTTTCCTGTTCTTCTAGCCCTGCTGAACATAGCATCTCTCCCCCAGGACAGAGCTTGGCAGATTGCTCTGCTCTACATTCCCTCATTGTGTAGTTGTAGCAGTCATGGCTGGTGGTGTTTTTATGGCTGATTCTGATCTCTGACTGGTGTCCCACAGGGTTCGGTCTTTGGACCTCTCCTATTCTACCTGTACGCCACCTCACTCGGACCAAGCATCCCCTCCCATTAATTCTCCTATCACTGCTACGCTGACGACACGCAACTACAAAGCTGCCAGTATAATGTTGTTTCTGAATAGCTAAAATAATACAAACTGCAAAACACAAAGCTGTGAAGCAGTAGATCCTGCTGTACATGTTTTGTAAAAGACATATTACAGGCCGCGTTTGAGATGGAAAGGGCCTAGGAATCTCCTCTGTCTAGCCCATTTGGGCCATACCGGACCGTCAAGGTCATTCATCAAGGTTATTGACCTATAATTCTTTATTTGCACTGGGTGAAACATGGGGGTGGGTATACATCAAATTGAACTCCAGCACTCTCAGGCTTTGGAACAAATACTGTGTGTCTATGTTGCAACAATAAAACAGATGCAGCTGAAAATGTAGGACAGATATTGGCTTTTCAGCTCCAACTAATAGATGACATTGTCACACTAACAAGGAAATGTCAGCACTATATATCTCAGCTTTGTTCTTGGCCCTCAGTAATTTACTGTAGTAGCCACCTTTATCTTTTTTGGTTCATGGCAGAACATGGAGGTCTATTTCACTCTGACCCCATGTTATAATGCTTTAGTGGATTACTGGATTGTCACTCATCAACATGTTTTATGTAACCGCTGTCCAGAGGATTATGGGAATACAGAATTCTGGCTGTTTAAATGACAGCATTAAAGAACTGTTACTTGCATATTATTCCTTCCTGTAATTAGAGAACGTTGTTTTTGTGGTAGTGTGAAGTGTAACGTTATTAATGATGTCCCTCTGCGGTTCCCTGAAAATCTTTTAAAGATTCTCTACTTTTACACATCAGAAGCTCTAAAAGTGACTCAGATGAGCACACAATGTTTTTTCTGAAAATACCTCTCCTGGAGTAAATCTTTTATCTGGAAAGGCCCAAACTGTCGAGATAACGTTACCCCCGTCCTTGGATTGCACGGATGCTGTGCCCCCTTATCACCATGGTAACCATTGGTTTCATCACAGTTCCCCAGCTGTGCCGTGTAATGCATGCCTAAACCCTCAGCTCCGGGCTACGTGCCTCGCCGCACACACCTGTGTGACTGACACCGTTCACCTCCAACTGCATCCAAAGAGACCGCAACACACTGCAGCAACATTACGCTCGAAACCTTTTTTCCAATACAGTCCTCTTATGAGTCATCCTGAAAGGTGAGATGCAGATGGAGAGAGCTCAGAGGGAGGGCGCTCAAGTACTCTCCCTCTGACCACTTTGTTTGCCGTCGTTAGCAGAGATGTCACATCTCATCCTCTCTCCTTGTATCCCTGGGCGGTCTGCAAGGACGCCTCGCTGTCTGTATTTACGACTCACAAAGTTATCAATAAACACTGAAGAACCACAAGTGTTGTGCATTCCAGTGGGCGCAACGATGCCTGTGGATGAAAGCACTTATGCTCCTTCTGTAATTACTGAGTGTAGATCGCGGCTCGAGTACTTTCTAGGGTATCGGGGCTCTAGCTGGCCCTGCAATGTTGCTAATCCTGGAAGAGCAGGGAAGCAGTTTTGCCAGCTTGCCAGAAAGGGTGACATTAACCGAAGCAGGCTTAAAAGAGGAGAAAATCATTTGAAAGGGCAGATTTCACACCCCTAATGGGATCAGTGTTTTGGGCTCAAGGTTGGTGGTTTGCTCTCTGGGACCACAACCGGTTGGGATTTGCAATGAAGGTTCTTGAAAGTCAAATGTGAGTGTCTAGTGACATTTACCGAGGGTTGATTAGTGTATGTCCCTAGAAAAGGTCTTATAAAAATAATCTAACTATCCTTTGAATGTGCCTGTCATTGTTAGTTGATTAATTGATACTAATAAAATGTTTGAAGGGGGTTGGGCATTATCGAAACATGTATAGAGAAAAGCTACCGTATGAAGATGTCTTTAACCTAGTTGGGCTCCAGCCTGAGGGAATGCGAGAGCCTAAATGAGCTACGCTTTAATCTCCGTCAGGGAGCCAGAGTTGCTCCTCCTTTCCACATATGGACTGTGTGTATGTGTGTGTTCAGTTCTGAACAACCATCTTTGCTGCTCCAGTCAACCAAACACACCCATCTGGACCATACCCCCTTTAGCCGGTAACACTTTACAATTTGCACATGTATGAGCACATGCTCCATAAATGGGATATAGTATGCTGGTAAAGAACTGCTGAGTATGTGTAAAAGACTGGTGCTCTTGGGGAAAGAATCGTTGTTGCTTGGTTTCCTACAATGAAACAAAGCCCATTAAAGATAAATACATCAGCAGAATTTTCTCCAAGACCTTCAGAACACTCGAGACAGTTTTCCATTTTTTTTCCGTTCACAGTGTGCATGGATTAAGTTTTGATGAGGCGTATTCGTTGATGATGGGCTGTGAAAGGAAAAATATGTGCGTAATTTGGCTGGCAGATGTACTCAGAGCCCTTCTGTGGTTTGAACTACACAGAGCACAGAGGGCTTCCTTTGAAACACCTTCGTCCTTTATCACAAGTCCACCACTGGTTCATCTGTTCTCCAAGAGGCACCACTGCAGTAGTGACAAGTCAGTCCCTTTGACCGCAGCCCTGATAAAGCTCCTAGAATGTGACACGACAACCTGAAAGTGCAGAAGCCGTGCCTTGTGACAGTTCTCAGCAACGCGGGGGGGCACACTGAGAAGACTGTAGTGTTTGAAGCCACAGAGAGCTGAGCAGCACAGATGTTCATCTAAACCCTAACCTTCTACTTAGAGACAGCCAGGGATGAGGCACCCTGGAGGCTAGCCCCAGCCCTAGCCCTCTCCTTGTTACGTAACATGGAATCTGTTGTCTGTGCAGAAGCTAAAATAAAAACGGCGTTGTCAGCACGCACTGGTACATGCAGCTTTGAAAGGTATACAAATTAAACATTTACAAATTGAGTGTATTAAAAGTAGTCAAGGCTGTCTCCCACACAGGGAAGTCAGTCACCGCCTACTTCCTCTGTCAGGATCAACGACGTGTGGACTGGTTTACGAAAATAAAAACGATATAGCCTTTTTTATCTTTGAAAAATACTTGCGTCTCTAAATGATTCCCAATGATTTACCCCTAGGAGTTCTTTGTTTTTGTCCTGTGATTTTCCTCCTGCTGTTAGAGATGAATATGGCATAGGAAAAAAGAATCTCTGAAAATAGATTTTGTGGATGGCCAGGATTTTTTCGATGATCGAATTCCTTGCTATTGCTAGATTTTGCTGAGTGTGTCCATTCTGCTCCTAGCTGTAAACTACATGGTTTTTATTTTACGATCTCTGATCCCTCTTGTACTTGGTGGCAGTTACTGAAGAGGAGATGATGGTGTTGAGGCACAGACTTCCTTATGGGACCTCCCCCTCCATTTTTTTGTCGTAGTTGATGGATAGCCTCCACTAAACCCACCATATACTGTAGCTTCATGCTTTGTTCAGAGTGCATGTTCCTTCACACATAGTGCTGTCATATATTACGGTACTTAGTAGACTTGAAACCATTTTCTACAAGGTTGAATAGATAAACTAAACTCTCCCTGCGGACATTGGGGTGATACATATTTTTTTGTATGTTCAGTTAATTCCTGTGGGTAGTAATTTGTGACAATGCAAGTGCACATACGGTAGATGTACATAACAAACACCAAGGACTTGCAGGAAGCAAGTAATTCATTTGATAAATGATGAACTTGTATGACAGCTCTCTCAGCTTTCTCTTCTTAACCTCAGAACTCTCATCTACAGTAAGATTCCCTAGAGGCTTCCTATTGGCCTCCTGCAGTGCAGCATGATGTCACAGCTTGGCTGCCAGCACAAGCAGAAACAGAGGAGACTGAGGAGACCGAGTACTGAGCCTGTAGCGAAAAGCACATCCTCCCATGCCACCATAGTCTCAGACCACATGTCGCCCTGTGCAGCCAAGCCAGGGAACACCATCTCCCCCCGGGGGCAAACAAAGACCCCTTTCAGGCCAGTCCCCACTGTGGCCACCCAAAGCAGAAGCAATCTGTTCCTCCCGACTACTCCATGTGAAGCGACCTGGCCTCTCCACACTACAGCATTGCTGCTTTGTGTAGCCAGGCTGATCTTGTCCTACGATGTCCTGCTCTGACCATCTCTGAAAAGGGCACAGTGTTGTCCAGCTGAGAGGAACATTTCACTTCCTCAGCAATGCATCTGGAAAATTCTACACAGTCATTGTATTTGAGGGAGGTGTGTGTAAGCCCTGTACTCTGGAGAACTAAACCAGCTAGCAAAGTAAAAAAAAAAACTAGACTTAGACAGTTGACTGACCTAGTTTGTGAGGAGTCTTCCATAGGGTCCCAGGAAACGACTGTTCTCAGAGAAAGATTGTGTCAGATTGTGCTCTGCAGTCAGAGCAGGGTTGGAGAAATCTGTGCTAGTTTTTGATTTCCCATCCTAACCCTGTCTATCATCTGAGGCAACTCCAAAATCAGGTAGCCTTGAGGCTTGTGTGACTGCGAGGTTTAACAAGGGCTGTTTATGGTTGGTGTACACCTGCGCACCTCTAAGACTGCTATGCACACGCCACATCCTCTCTCTGTCAGCCAATCACCTCTCTGCCCTGCCTGCAGCGCCGTCTCTATCGACCTGATTCAGTCGCTTCTGTCACCTGTTCAGGTGATCAGATGATCGCTCCCCCTGTAGACAAGGAACCCGGTCTTGTCAGCATCCCAGTTCTTCAAATCAGCTGTCAAAGGAACAATGATACCTGTTGTTCTTAATTATGTGCAAATGTGCACACAACTGTTCCTCCAGAAAAGGATACAAGGCATTTAGGCAAAGCATTTTGTTTAAAGTGATGCTTAGGCAGTTATTTGTGCTGGTCTGACAGGTTTTGGAATTTGAGAGCGAGTCTTTAGCGTTATTGGATGTATCAGCATGTTAACTGGTTGGCCTTCACCCGACCACTCTTCTCTTTTCTTCATCAGTTCTGGCTTTGTTCCTAACTGCTAAAACAGAAGAAAAAAAACTCTGACTTGGCTCTTTTCTATTTTTACCCTCTGCTCTTTTTAGTGTTGATAAAGATGAAATGAGGCACATTTAAGTGGCGAAAACAGGACGGATGCTTCAATGAATTAGTTATAGCTTCTTTGCAATTTGTATGAATGGGTGTAGCTTATTCTTCCACATGGTCTGAATAAAGTGAACAGAGTTCAGGGTAATAGCTTCTATCTCATCCTTCTCTGGGTGGCTTTTCTTTGGGACTGTATATCCACATCCTGTCAGTACATCTATGTAGAGGAGGGGGCACTTCGACCAGTCACCCACCCCCTGAAGGAGCTGACGCAGCCATCCTAATTCGAAAATGTTAGATTAGGCGTGCTCTAAGGAATATGAGCGAATCGAAACTCTTTTGGAGGGGAATTGGAGGCGAATGGAGCTGTGGAAATGCCACAGTCATTGTTGGCTTTTCGGCTTAGGTCTTTGCCATTGTTAATTTAATGCAGTGATAGACTGAAGGGGGGGGGGGGGGGGGGATGTGACAAACGGCACCAGCATTTCTCCTCAACATTTATATGTCAATGTTTTGAATGTTCTCCAACAAAAAAAAAATCGCAGCTGAAATGCAAGTCCTTAAGTAAGTTCCAGTGAAAGACAGGTTTCTAAGGGCGTCCTCTGCTCCAGGTACTACGCTAAACTTGTGTAGCCTGTGTGTGCTTTGGGAAGGTTCTGTGTTGGCAAGGTATGCTTTTATTAGTGTAAATACTGTGCGACTAGGTGGAGATTCTCCACTGACAGGACCGAGAGAAGAACATCTGTCACCGTTCACCTGATTTGGATGTAAATACCCTGAAATTAAAGCTGAAAGTCTGCACTTAAAGCACATCTTGATTGTTTTATTTCAAATCCATTGTAGTGGTATACAGAGCCAAAATTATGAAAATTGTGTCAATGTCCAAATATTTATGGACCTGACTGTATTTCTGTTGCCCTTTTGTTCTCTACTCAGCAACAGACTTGTGTTTCTGTTTGTGTAACAGGCATGTGTTTGGTTGGAACAAATAAAGGCCCAGTGAATAAAAATAATAATATAAACTCCACTATCAGATTAGACTCAAAATACCCTCTTCTAATTAAGTGCTCAATTAAGAGGCAGTCTTCTGTTCTGTAAAGCCAGTCGATTTTTTCCCCACTGGTTAACTTCAATCAGGGTTAACCTGAGAACAGCAGTGAGCTCAGATCTCCCTCTCAGGTTTACAACATGCTTGTGGTTTGTTTGCCTCAGATTTGTAAAACAATACTTTCTGCCTTGTTTTTTTTACTCTAAACTCCTGCTGTATCACTTTACTGTAAACTCCTTGCTCAGTGTGCCTTACAGATTAGTGAACATGAGTAGGTGCAAGAGCCGTGACCACATTCATGACAGGGTGGTGTAAACAAGTAGAGGCAATTATAGACGAATTACCACGTTTTTCACTCAAGAACAAAATATGACACTGACTGACTGTTTTGCTGTTTTTATCTGCTCGTTCAGTTTAGAGTGGGAGTATTTTTAGTCAGAAATAAACCAGTGAAGATGTAAATAAGTGACATCACAGGAAATCTCTCAAATAGCCTGTCATCTCAATCCTGGACAACCATCTCACCAGCTCTGTTAAGCTTGTCCTGCTTGGCTATTCGATTATAAAGTACAGAGATGCGGGGCATTCATGCATGGAGCACGCTTATCCTCCTCGCCTCCTTACATGGCTGTCACACTACATCAACTGGAGGGATGAGAGACTCGAAATCATTCTACTCACTCACATCCTTCAAACTCTCAGGAAGCAGATTGCTGGAACAGCATGCAGCAATATTAGCTCCAATCCATAGAGCCGTCTAAAAGTGATGTCACAGGAAACATGAAGGAGACGTTCCATGTTGTGTGTATTGCATTGTGCTCATAGATTACAATCGAGAGGCTTCGTGAGAAGAGGCTGTGATTGGGGGTGAGGGAAGGGAGGGGGGTTGTATGACCCTTCACCCCCCATCCTTCCAATGTGTCCAAAATACTGCCTTGCACAGTGGGTATATTAATTTGACAAAATCGTAGCCTTGGCTTTAGGGTGTTTAATTGTTGTAGAAACAAGTTTTCTCAAATCCTTCGATAACGTCCAAGCATTCCTCAGGAACTGAGACTAGTTTTGTGTTCCAGCCCTGTGTCTGCATGCTAAGCTGATGGGACTGGTGATGTGAGGCAGACTTAACATTAGAGAGCAGGTGACAAATCGTGTTGTGTTTCCACTGGGCCGCCCTGCCTCTTATCATTTAGAGACTCAACACCAATGTCCTCTGGTGACTATCAAAGAGGACACAGTGTTGGAGGGCACTGAAATGTCTTGGAGGCATTCAAGTGGTTCTTTGTTTCACAGTAGACCATCCATACGTGTGTGACCAGTAATAGACTCTTGTGCTGTAATTTCCCATCTTACTGGTGGTGATGAACTTGTATATACTAATCTTCAGAAATATTGTCTGCCATGCTTAACATTGCATCTCAAAATAATTCAGAAAAGTAAATTAACCTCTTCTGCTATATTGACAGCACAGAATACAGAAGAAAATTGGATGGAAATAAACATTTCCACCATTAAATCCCTGTACGGTATCGCAGAAACACGCAGTTGAATTCTGCATCGATCCACAGGTATGAATGTCTAAAATGTCCCTTTGTGTTTTGTTTACCTGTTATTGCAGTCTACATAGAAATTGACTCTCTGGAGGTTTGACATCTCATTAAATTTAGCAAAGGCTTGTTTCAAATGTTTTTTTTTTATTATTATTATCTTTGAATGGGAAAAGATGTGAGTGAATGTGTGTGTGTGTGTGTGTGTATGTTCTTGGTCTAATAGAAAACTCCCAATCAATTGTCACTGAACTTCAAACTGCTATGGCACGGTTTATTTTCAAAACAAAGATCCTGGTTTTCTATCCTGGTCCTAAATATCGTGTCCCTTTTACCAATAGTTCTAACAGTATCTGCGTGAATGTGATCTACTCAAACTTGAGTGTTTCCATCCAAGTGTTATCCTAATCCTTCCTTCAGTCTCATCCATGGAGAGATAGTGGGAGGCAAGCTTTAAAATGACATCCTCCTACAATGTGATAGACAAATCTCATTAATGGGAGGACATGACTGTCAAGTGGTGTGGGTAGCCCGAGCCTTTGAGAGTTTATCCATGTATTTGAGCTGCACAGTTTGCCCTGTCGATAAATGTGTCATAAAAGTCTCTTGTGAACCATTCCAGTTACTATATATCATGGTTATTGCCTGGACCAATAACTACGGTATGTCAACT
Source organism: Neosalanx taihuensis (assembly GCA_030340665.1). Classification (NCBI taxonomy): domain Eukaryota; kingdom Metazoa; phylum Chordata; class Actinopteri; order Osmeriformes; family Salangidae; genus Neosalanx; species Neosalanx taihuensis. The sequence continues at coordinate 16,818,421 of CM059290.1, read as the reverse complement.
TTCATGATAGAATGTTTACAACAGTAATGGAAAGAAATTCAAATATTGTTAGTCATTGCAACTACTCTGGTTCTGAGGTGTTTTAGCATATTGATTGATGCACTGTGAAGTGTAATCATAATAGGGTCACGTTGATTGCAAGGATTAATATGCAACGTGTAAATGTTTATTGGTTCCAAGTCCCTCAGCAACGCCATGTTACAGAACTGCAGCTCCGCTGCATGTTATACACACACAGTAATTTAAAGTTAGTGGGATGTGTCTAGATAACTGTCTTTTGTGTGTATCTGTGAGTATGTTATTATACATCCCCAGAAGAAACCGGAAAAAAGGTTTCTCAGACAGAAGTCCTGAATCATGAGTTCCAGGTGCCAGCGATGATGGGTCCCTCCGCCTGCTCTGCCCTAACAGCCTTCTTTGTCTTTGAGCATTGTGGGAGGGGTTATGTGTGATTAAACGACCAGGGGAATGTCTTGTAGACCAGTGTCTGCAACCGTCTTTTGAAAAGATGGAGGTGGCTCCTGTCATTTGGTGGCCTTTTCTCCAGTGAGTGACTACTAAACTCAACCATACTAAATGCATTACTTGGTTTGGGATGGTTCTCCCTCTGTATAATGGTTAATTGTGCTCACTGAGAAAGTGTAGTAAATGGCCTTAGAACACAACCCATTCTGCACAATTGGTGTCATTCTTAGGATTAGCATAGACACAATAACTAATTCCTTGGCATCTGTGCAGAGCCGATAGTGATGCCTCAGAAGAGTCTTTCACATGGTGTGTACGGTGTCAGGCTGGGGGGCTGTGACTCAATGTCTCTAATCCAGACTGCTTCAGCCTCCCAAAATTGACACGTTCTCTCAGACGCTGCTCGCTGCCTGTCCTCCACGTCTCCCTGTCAGTCTTCCTGACTCCTTACCTGTCTCACTGTCTGCTTGTCTCCTCACCTGCCTGTCTGTCTGTCTCCCTGCCTTCCACTCAGTGTCCCTGTCTCTATGCCTGTCTTCCTGCCTGTCTCCCTGCCATGCAAACTGCTCTCTTCTGGGGCTCACAGTATTATCAGAAGCATGACTCACCAAAGTTTTTCTTCTTTTTTTAATCTTTGCCGATCGTTAGTATGGTTGGCTACAACTAATTTCCATAAAAGACTACTCCTCAGGCAACAGAGCTTGAACACTACTTATCTTTCTAATTCATAAAGACCATGAAGATCATTCATCCCTTAAGAGAAGATGAAGGCTTGCCATGTACAAGGTGTGGTGAGCAGCAGTGTTGGGTAGTAACGCGTTATTAGTAACGCCGTTACGTAACGCCGTTACTTTTTTCAGTAACTAATAACGTAACGCGTTGTTTTTTAAAATTCAGTAACTCCGTTAACGTTACCATACGCTGCGTTACTCCGTTCCTTTTGGATAAAAAAAGAGGGTTTGGTTGTACAACGGCACACAGTTCCAATAACATAGTGATCAATAAAGTTTAATTGAATTGAAAAACAAAGCATTTGTCGCATTTGTCCCACACATAATCAAACACGCATCATGAAGAGGACTGGACAGGTCAGGGGCGGGCACGTTATGATGGCGAGCGAGAAGGGGGAGATAAGTTTCTACTCGTGGAGGTTTTCACATTATTTTAAACTGTTTTTGAATACCAAATAAGAAAGATAGGCTTGCAGTTTATAGCCTATGGAAGACTTTATGGGCTGACTGAAATAAATAGGCATTGAAAAAAATACTTTGGTGTTTGTGTCAAGGTTTGTGTTGGTGCACAACGGATCATATTGCTTGGATGATTAGATCCAGTGATATGGATGCAAATGAATTGAAACAGTTGTTTTAATCAACAGTCTGTATTACTCAGTATTACTCAGGGGAACTCAATCAATCAACCTTTATTTAATGGGGACATTGGAAAAACGTTGTACAGTAACTAAAAAGTTACTTTCTCAGTAACGCATTACTTTTTGGTTTAAGTAACTGAGTTACTAACTGAGTTACTTTTTTTACAAAGTAACTAGTAACTGTAACTAGTTACTATTTTTCAGTAACTAGCACAACACTGGTGAGCAGTGACAGGTATGCAGATGGATGCAGATCACTAGTCAGGCATTAAAACCTGTAGTCTATCTCAGGCCTCTTTTTAAACAATAAACCTCCTGTGAGGCTAGGCTCCACCCCTCCTCCTCCACCACTTCTAACCATGCTAAAGCAGCTGTAGACTAGCCTTCCACTTGCCCTTTGAATCTGACCTCTTGTTTGTAAAATATGCGTAGACACCCACTGTGGCTAATTGTTCCCGTTCAATTACACCGTTAGTTTTGCATAATTGGTGCTTTTACAGAACAGCACTAACTCCCTCCTAACAGCACTACCCCAGATCCCTCCAACAGTACTAAGCTCTACAACTGCACTAACCTTTCTTAACATTTACATTTAGTCATTTAGCAGACGCTCTTATCCAGAGCGACTTACATCAAGTACAGGGACATTCCCCTTGAGGCAAGTAGGGTGAAGTGCCTTGCCTGAGGACACAACATCATGTAGCCACAGCCAGGAATCAAACTCGTAAACTTTCGATCAAAAGGCCAACGTCTTATCCGCTGAGCCAACTGACGCCTCTAACTTTCTGCAGTTTCCCCTCTGGGGGACAAATAAAGGCTTTTTAAAATCTTAACACTGCTAACACCTCAACACAGCACTAACCTTTCATAAGAGCACTAACCTCCTAACAGCCTGACCCCCTCATAATAACAAGGCTAATGTGCTCTTCAGTTCTCCAAGGCTGTTGTGACGATGGCTTGATTAACAAGTACCAGTGTCTGCTAATTTGATTCATTGTCTTGACAGTTTTTATTATTTCTACCCATATTATTTCTATGTCTCTGTCCTTTTGGCCGACATTTAAAGAATGGAAGGAATGAAGGAAATACAACAGATAGTGATGGTATTGTGTCTCCTATAAACCGAAGACGTCAGATTTGGGGATGAAAAGAGAGAGCGTGCAAAAAGCAGAGCAACCGAAAGTCAGCTTTCAAAAGAAAGAGGGCATTCATTGTTATCTTTTGCCTGTCAAACTGTAATTCTCCACTTGAGAATTTAACAGGTCTTTTTGTTGGAAGAAAATACCTCCCAATCTGCTTGATTGTTTAAATCCGAGGCCACTGGAGGATTAGTGCTGTGTTGTTGGGTCCTGAGGGTCTCTTCACTGTTGGCAGGAGAAGAAGATCCATGCAAGACTTATGGACTGTTTGCAATAAAACGTAGGTTTGACGTGAATGTTCCCGTCTCTGGGTGACAAGCTACTTGTTTTCCAAGGTCAGGTCCTTCATACATTTTCATCTAGTTTCTTCAAGCCACAGTCTGTAACTGGGATCTCTGGGATCTCATCTCTGTTACAATATTATTGCTACCAAGATTGTTAAAACATTCAACTACCCAAGGGCTTATTTTGCCTAGAAACATGATGACCAAACACATCGTCTGCTGATTGGCTACAACCAAGCGGACCTAATTTGAAGCAAGATCACTATCTTCTATAGAACAACTATATTTATGCATCCGTGTGTGTGTGTGTCTGGAACAGGCCGGACGGTCACTCGATGGAAATATTTGTCTTTGGTTAAGTGACACCACTGCATGCTGTCATTCTTGTCTTGGTATAGGTGGTTAGCTAGCTGTGGGTAGCATGACACAAGTTTCTACTGCTCACTCGGTCAGACCAGGAGGGAAGGCTCTTCTTCTTTCTGCATAATTAAAAGCTTTTTTGAGCTGCCTTGGCTATTTTAATACATCGTGGGTACCATGCCAATGCAAGGATCCTACAGTGGAATTTAAATCTTCTTTTTTTTTTTTTTTTTTACTCGGCTCCTCCATATGTATAAGCTTGATACTCAAATGCTCATGAGCGTGTTCAAACTGCAGCAGTTTTTCTTTCTGAAACGTGCCTATGCAGCATGTGGGGACGACACAGATCTCCGACACAGTCTATCCGATTTCTGTCTCGCAATACAGTGCTCATGCTGCTGTCTACCAAGTCCCCCACAGAGTCTATCTCCCATCACATAAACCAGGCCAGCATATACTCAGCTTTGCTTTTAAGGTTGTTTCTTATAAAAGGAACGTTTATTTTGAGTGATCATCATCACTGCTGTAGCCAGACAATAGAACCCCCCCCCCCCCCCCCCCCCCCCACCCAAAAGTGAGTTGGAAGATCCAGCAGGAAGCTTGTTGATTCGATTAAACTGAGCAGTGAGTGAGTGGGTGGAAGACTTGATTTGTCTGCCAGTGCTGTTCAAGTCACCCCTGAAGAGCCTGAGGTCAGACAGACAGATCCGTGCTGCTCTCTGTACTGTGGTTCCAGTGAGAACAGACAGAAATAGATGCTCAGAGTCAGGGCCTGACACTGCCACCGAGGGACAGAGACGGTCCCACAGTACCTCGCCATGTCACAGGATTGTACATCAAACTGAAGTACTGCATTTTGTTCCTCTTGATCTGTGGGTTCGTCAGCATCTTGACTGACCGCAGTCATGCTGGATCTTTTCAAACCTTTGATGACTCCAGTGATCCAGACCCGAGGTTGCTCCATCGTATTTCTCCAGGTGTTCCGCAAAGACCCCCTGGACTGCTTGTTGTCTGTGCTGCTGAACTGTCTGCATCTCTCGTGTTGTGTTTTAAAGGCTTCAGTTCTTGGTTATATTGTTGGGTAGACTTCTATTCCCCATGGAGTTGCAGTTTTGCATGTGTGTTTAAAGGAGAACGCTTGGCTGGAACTGGGAAGCAGGAGGCATTGGGGAGCCTCTGGCCCCCTGAAGTCATCATGCAGAAAGGAGAAGGGGGTCCATGGTGCCACTTCACCCCCTCCATTGTTTCCACAGCCCCAGGAGAGATCACTTACCGCTGGTGAATTCAGCCATGAAAATGCAGAAAGCTGTTTGGCCATGGAGACTGGCTGAGCATACAGGCGTGAGAGACCTACCTCAGCAGTCCTGGGGCCCCCTGCCCCAGCCTCAGCCCCAACCCCAGCCCTAACCCCAACCCCAGGCCCAGCCTCAACCTCTGCTTCAGCCTCAGCCCCAGCTCCTGTCTTAGCCACAGTTCTGCGTGTCAACCTTTTAATGGAAACCCCGGGGAGCTGCAATCTCCTTCATAAATGATTCAAAGACCAGGCTATTCACACAAGTCAGACATGTCTTGATATGACAAGGGCAAATCTGGCCTAGGAAAGGTCACGTCTCCTTCCCAACTTAGTGCTCCTCCGGCTTCCATTTGATGACTCGTCTCAAAACTGACGCAGAGAGGAATGAAGATGTGGTGCTAAAAACGATGTCTGGAGATGTTCCCGCAGTATCTACAGCATGGTTCATCTGGTTAGACGTAAGCATTGATCGTTTGCTACATGGAATAATGCATTTTCTTTGCTTGTCAACACTGCATTTAACGTGTGAGATTAATGTCCTAATAACAGATTGCTAATGATAAACTTTACAATGCTCTAAATAATTACTGTGTAATTACAAGTATTGAGTTTGAAGCATGCAATCACATGTTGTTCTTAAAGTGACACTTATCGCGAGTGTTCTACACTCCAGCTCACATTCTCAACAGCCAGATTTCCTCCTCTTCTGCCAATTTTGTAATAAATTCATCCTAAATATGTAGTGACGACAAGAGTACATGAAGTGTCTGTTGCTTCCAGTTTACCCCGACTGTTCTATCCTCGTTCAGCTGTTTTCTTCCCGTTTTCTGGGGCAAATTCAGCCCATCTCTGCTTTCTTCCCACCGTGTTTTGATGGCCCACTTTCAGCCTGCATGAGGTTTGAACTGCTTGCTGTTTCTCTAATGGTTGGCAACATGCTGGAGGTGGTAGGTTGAGTCTCCAGATACAAAGACAGCAACTGTTTTGTCAAATGAAAGTTTCTTCCAGTTCATGTTAAGACAGTTTTTTGTTGTTGTATTATACCAATGAAAAGAGACCAATGACAAATGAAATCTGCTCCTATATTTGTATTATTTCATCCGTATTTCTGTAGCAGAGACACGTAAGCATATTGTGTAATGCTGTTTACATTGCTGCCATGATTGATGTGGATGTAATTTGGGTAAAGTGAATCTATCACAGACACACTGTCCACTCTTCAGTGAAAGAAGTTATAGAACTGCCAGAATGACAATGAATTGTGGTCATTCAAAACATACAGACCACACATCTAGTGTACAGTACATAGAACTCAGTTTTTGTTTTCTTGTGCTCACTTTGCTCTCTGAAGTTTTGCAGTATTGACCTGATTTCTTTTTTGGGGGTACGTTTACCTCAGAAAGTAAATCACCACAAACATTTTTAACTAGCCCCCATCTCTGACCTTACCGACCCTCACTAGTTTTTGGTGTCTCAAGCTGTGTGTTCAGCTTACCCAACCTCTCAGAAGCCAGCTCTAATTTGTGTCCTCCATGGTACAGGGAAGCAGTGTGTGGTAGGCCTCAGGTGCAGGGTGCACTAATTGGGCTGAAGGGAGGGTTCTGGGCGGAGGGTTAACTGGTGGGGTTATGTTTGGAAATGTAACTACCGCTAGCTTTGTCTGTGAATTGATGCATGAGGCAAACACTATGGCTTCTTACAACAAACGCAGTTGGAGTATTCTTGAATGTTTGCAAACAATGGAAGACACTTGATAACATGTTTTTAGGTGTGTCTCTCAATGTAACAGTAATTTCCAGCATGGACAGTTCAACGTGTCATCTCAGAAACAGCTGCATACCAAAAGTCATCGTACTTTAGCACCAATAATATAATCACATCCATAGCAGGTCAAATCAGGTCAAATCAGATTGTCAAAGTACAATGTGGTCAAGTCACTGACCTATCCACAGAGCAACTCCTCAACCAGCCATGACGGTTAGACTACTGTGGTATTCAAAAAGCAATGAGATAGGAGTCTAGTGTTGCCGTGCCTTACATCCCCATTAGAGCCAGGCAATGGAAATCTCTTGAGGGCTCTCTCATAGATCAATAAAGCTTAACCGCTTGAAAAATGTGTTGAGTGCTTGAGAATTCATTTCATAAATCTATCTGGTAACAATCCCCTCCTTACGACCACATGATGTTAAAGGCTCTGTTTTAAGGAATATATAGATTCCTGTTGTTGTGGTGGAATGTTAGACTGCTTCTGGAATGGGTGAAGAACTTGATAGCTTTGGGCTTTAAGAAAAGCTGTCTTCCACTCACTGTACTGGAATAGATTTAGTTTGGACCTCACAGTTGGACCCATGAGCCCCAAGTCTTTAACCCATAGACCCCCAGTTCATCATGCCCCCAGCCCCCCAGGACCCTTGACACTAAGCAGGCTCATGTGGTCTAGCTGAGGTGGCTGGGCCAAGGTCAAGGCTTGAACCCTCCATTAGCTTTACCTCCGTTAGCCACAGCAGTCACTAATCCACCTCAAGCACAACAATGGAATCAGAGGAAAAAAACAAGGAAATGATGTTGGGTTCTACTGCTCAAGGAAGCCTTGGAGGGGTAAGCTACACATGCATGTGCACACTCACTGGGACACGTACACAAGTACTCCTAGCCAATAGCATCAGGTTTCCCTGCCCTTCCTAGCATCAAGTGATGACATCATTTATTAATGGGTTGTGTTCCTGTGGTGACATGGAAACCATTTTAATGATTAATCTGGAAGGAAAAGTGTCCATTGTGCACATTTGGGACCCTGTGGAATAAAGGACCATTCTGAATGGAATCATTTTACTGGTCATTGACATGCAAAGAGAAGGACTCCATTTGATAATTAAGCATGGCTACGAACAAGATGCCTGTCTATTATAGTAAAAGCCTTTATTTTTATTGTATGTTTGTGGTCACTGTGTGGTCCTGAAACTTAATGGACACTCCAAATATAAATAAGCGTAATATAAATATGATTTGCTTTCTAAATGAATGCAGGCCTTTAGGCTGAGTCATATAGTAGTGATATGAGGGTGATATGTTTCTGTTGGCACAGAATCCCCCTCAGGGTGAGCTATTGTTCACTAAATTACAGTTTAATGACAAAATTAAGATTGCCGCCAACGGAGGGTTTACCTCTAAACAGCAGGAGAGGAGATGAGTTTATACAATACAGCGGTTTGAAATGGAACAGGCCCACCTTCACGCTCACGACACCGTCGATTATGGACCACAAAGGCTTATTGCTCTAGAAATATATTCAGACATCGGTCGAGGATGAATGAAATGAATCAACTCAGCTGAACATTACTATACCATCGAGGAATTGTCATTCAGCTTTGAATGGTATCGCTTTTCTCGACAACTCAATCGCAGTGGGAAGATGGAAGGCCAGATTGCAGCCTTCAGCAGTGGGTTCTGACGGCAGCTCTGTCAGGCTTCCTCTGTTGTCGTCTTTAGCGTTGACTTGCCAGCCCAGCTGAGAGGGGCTCCATTTGTTCCAATTAGGAATTCACCAGCGTCCTTCATTACACCCTTTCTTCCCTCTCCACACAGTAGTACGGATCATGCAATTAGAGAGAGTGTTGGGAGGAAATAACGCAGCTGTGCGCTGTGTGGTGTCGAGACCCAGAGAGGGGTGGCCATGGGTTGGGGGCAGGTGTAGGGGCAGGAATCCACTCTAGCTCTACATGCAACCTGGAAATGTTTGTCTTTTTTTTCTTTTTCTCCTTGCCAGGATTTCAGGTGATTTTGTTGGACAGAGCATCACAGATCAGATCATTTTCTGTTCTTTCGACCTGAAAAATGTCAGTCCGTTTGGAGGAAGTTTAGCTTGATGTTAACATCATTCCGCTTGCATGCTGTGCATGAGTCGTGCAACAGCAAAACACAGCGATATGTGTTGCTGCTGGGGTCAAATATAGAGGTGCTTTTGCCATCACTGTGAGGAAGTCACACGGGCAAAAGAGTCGGTCGTTTAGCGAGGGCGCCCCTGTGCTGAGGTCTTAATGGCTGGCGATAGGTCAGACCCCCTGGGCTGAGTCTCCGTCGGCACGGCCTGTCAACCAGTCAGTTACCACTGACAGGCCATTCACCTAATGAAGTGTCTGTCAGCCAGAGTGATGTCATGAAAGAGAGTGCTGCCACTTACTGCACCTCTGCTGCTGCTAAGTCAATCTCAGCAGAGCGACCGGAGACAGTGCTGAAGGATGACCTTGACTGGCCAAGCGACCTTGACCTCAGGTGATCTCCCCAGGGGTGAGCCTGCTCCGGCAGGGGGGTCAGCCAAGTTTTGGCCAGCATGTTAGTCACAGATGGACAGAGGGGTCACCACCTCCTCTCTCTCTGGGGGGGGTTAATTCAGGGAATCCTTGTCTCTCCCATCCTCCGCTGCTCAGTGCGCTTGGCATGCATCAAGTGTACTGTACCGTACGCTTTCAAGGTCCACTACCCTCCATCTGCCAGACAGACAAAAATAGACTGGCACTGCTCGGCCGTCAACAAAAGTGGGGTTTATTTAGTCTTTTTGTGTGTCATCTCTTAGATCATGAAAAAACGTTAAGCTATCGCTTGTCACGCAGCTGAGATTCAACAGAATGCGCTGGTCAGATACACCAGTAGGTGTGGGAGTAGTCCGTCACACCTTCTTATCAAAATAAGTTCACATCCTCTGACCCTGACAAGTGAAAGACTGGAGAGCAGAATCTGACGCTTCGGAATGTAGTGCCTTGACTGACCCTGTTACAGATCTCCATTCAGCCATACCACTGCAATTCCTTTTTTCTTCAAGTAGGATCACCTTAATGGATTTCAATGGGGTTCTCTTTGGCTCAGGACTATGGCACACTGACTACAGAGGAGGAGCCATAGGACTGAGTACTGTGGTCTAAAAGCTCTTCCAGGTGTCTCAGTTGTGGGCCTTAAGCCCTGTGTCAGATTGCCCCAGGGTTCCTGTGCATATGAAGCATCCCAAGGTGTGCTGCTCATTTAAATAGTATCAGCAGCCCCAGCAAAGCTTACCTGGCAGAAAACCCTGCAGAATTTACGGTGGGAAAAGTTCAAATAAATTATCTCTATTTGAATAATTAGAATGTAATTATGGGTAAACGTTTGCCTGAGTGATATTTCAAACAGCCGTCAGTGTTGAGGACTTGGATAGGGCTTTCAGCCCAATGAGAGAGGGAGGGGCAAAGCTTTGGCAGGTCTCTCTCTCTCTCTCTCTCTCTCTCTCTCTCTCTCTCTCTCTCTCTCTCTCTCTCTCTCTCACTCTGTCTCACTTTCTCGCTCTCTCTCTCTCTCTCTCTCTCTCTCTGGTGTCTGTCTTTCTCTGTCTCTCTCTCTTTTTGCTCTCTCGCTTTCACTGTCTCGCTGTCTCTTGCGTGAACTTTCCTCAGCTTTGATCTCCTTATACATGATCTCCTGTTTCCCATCAACTAAATGCGCATCTCCACTAAAACGGATTACGTGTTTGACCAATCATCCCTACTTATAGTGTTGATCATGGCAGCAGATGTGCACAGTTCTTATCCGGCAGCTACTGTCCATGAAGCCACATGGTAACACAAACACTGTATCGTAGTGCCATGGTTAGGCTTCTGTTCAGTCATTTCATAAGATCCAGTAGCATTGCAGTCCAACTTTCTCTGACACAGATACGAGCATGATTCACAATGCTAGTGATCTTTTTACTAGTTAGAGATGTTTTCTAGATATAGCTGAAGATCTGTGGAGAAAGGGCCAGGTGCCACCTGTAGCTGTGTGATACTGCGCATGGCTGCACGGTGGGTAAAGCAGGGCAGAGATTGGGTAGTGATGGCTTCCTGTGGCCAGGCCTCCCTCTGTGATGCTGTGGGCCTGCCAGACCGCTGCTCTGAAGGCAGTGTGCCCACATGGCAGCGAGGAGGGGAGGGTCACAGTAGGGGGCCAGTGCGGCAGTCAGACCCTGTCTGATCTCAGAACTCTTAATCCACTCCCTCTCTTGCCCTAGCTAAGAAAGGACTTGGGCCCAGACTAATTACTTTGACCGGCTTGAGCTAACGTTGATTTAATTCTAAAACTTGTTGAGAACATAAGAGCCAAAGTCAGTAATTAACACCATTGTTTCACCACTCTTTCATGTGCTGAATATCTTCTCCCTAGTTTTTTTTTTCTTGAAGGGGACTTACGTTTGGCTTGTGTGTGTGTGGATGTTTCTAGTCAGTTCTACTGTTCGGAATGAATTCCCCTGTTTCTTTTCTCCTACAGAGGGACGCTAAGGGACAATATCTGTTCGACCTCATCTGCCACCACCTAAATCTGCTGGAGAAAGACTACTTTGGCATCAGATATGTTGATCCGGACAAGCAGAGGGTGAGCGTGTGTGTCTCTTTTGTGGGGGTCAGATCACAGAGTCGCAAGCATAGAGAGAGACAGGCAAGGCAGACTAACAGACAGACAGAGAGAGAGAGACTCTAAGAAAGACTTCTGCAGGTTCCGATTTATTTTCTCCTTTTGCTTTCTCCAGTGGTTCTTAGAGCAGTCATCCTTCCATCAGCCCTCAGCCCAGCGCTGGTGTTATTACTGCTCTCTCTGAGATGACTTGTCTCTCCTCTCCGCTGCTTGATTCATGAAGAACTCTCTTCTCCCTCAAATCCTCCTTTAGTCGTGCAGAGTGGAGACAGGAGCCAGGCCCTGCTGATCCCCTCTCTCCTGGGCTGTCACTCACTGCTATTTTAGTGTCTGTTGTTGAGGAAGGGATGGAGAAAGAGAGAGAGAGAGATTTAGAGAGAGACACCAGGAAGAAAGACCCTTCGGTGGGGTGGAGGTGGAGATTGATGAAGCGGTCCTTTCCAGAAGGACAGCAGGATAAATGGGAGGTGTACAGACGACAGAGTAGGCGTAACCTTCATCACACTGGGGAAACAGAACCCCTTCTGGATTACCAAGGGACTTACCTTACAGACTGCTCAATTAAGATGGTATCAGCTTGATGTATTCAGACAGTCTGGGAGATTTCCATTTGCTGATGACATCATGACACAGAAGCTAGAACAGTGACGCGAATGTTTGAAACATTGAAGATTTAATATGGTTGGCGGCAAAGCAAATCCTGTCTTCCCAGATATAATTCCTGGATGAAATACACCTGCCTTATATTTCATATTTGACAAGCTTATGTTCTGTACTCTCTGTGCAATCATAGCTATCAATTTCACACACTATGATCCAAGCATAGACCCTCATTCGTACAGGAGTGTTCCATGGTAGAAATTCCATTGCTGTCTTTATTTTAAAAACAATACCTACGTGACTACCTTTGAAAGCTTTTCTACTATGAGCTCATGTAAATCTGTATTTCTATACACATATATGTCTTCTTGTGGTTGCAGCATTGGTTGGAGTTTACAAAGTGCATTGCCAAACAAATGAAATGTAAGTATTTTGGGGTCATTTCCCATTACTTGCTCTGATAATTCAATTAATTGTGCAATTATTCTGATTATCTTCATGGAGTTCTGATTATGCATGCATTTCTAAATAATGAATGCATTTGAATACAGATGGTAGGATCTGTATTGTGATTTCACAGATCAAGACCCTCCCTTTGACTGTGATTATGGACAGATGATCTGCCCTTAAAATGACTAATAGAGCGTATGAATACACCTGAAAGGTCTTTCACTACTATCTACCTAAGTGTACTACTGTGTAAATGACGTACTACACAAATATTGAAACATATTATTTTTAGAATTATTTGTCTGTTGCCTTTTTTTATATATATAACTCTTGACCACTTGTGTTTTGTTTAGCATGTCTAACATACAGATTGAATCATGTCTACAGTGACTAAATCCGTTTTAACATTCACTCTGTTACAATAACAGTCGTAAGGCTGTCAGATCCCAGTACATCCCCCAAACCACCAATGCTAAACATTGTCTTTTTCCCCTCCAGCCCAGCCTCCCTTCACCATGTGTCTGAGAGTCAAGTTCTACCCCCCTGACCCCGCGGCTCTGAAGGAGGAGATCACCAGGTAGGCCTACCTGCAGGCCTCCAGCCTGTGAGCTGCTTTGCCCCTCTGTCTATATTGTATTGCGAGTGCACTGGAAGACAAGTGATTGGACCCGTAACATGTCTATGGACTGAAACATTCCATGACGCATCCCTCTTGTTGTTTTTCCTTCCTCTGTTGGTGTTTGTATTCTGGAAAGATACAGGGCTGAATGCACAAAACAGCACTACTTCACTACACTAATTGATATTTTGGAAGGGGCTATATAATTAAAAACCTTGAGAGTACTTGGTCTAAAAACAGTGTGATAAATATTCAACTATGTTGCACAGTTCGAAGGAGGACTATCAAAGTGGAGAAGTGTATAAAAGCCTTTCACGGGACACACCCTGTTAAGTAAGCAGGCAGGCTGGCTCCTGAGATGGATTCAGTCACCCTAGTTGGGATCTGAGTTGATCTGGCTGGCAGGAGGAGGACACTGGGTCAGTGCCTGTTACTTTAGCAGCTGACTCTAAATGATACATGATTAGCCCCAAGCTAGCTTGGACTGGGATCACTTTTTTCTCAGCTCCTCTCTTCCCACATCTTCAGCGCAGCCTGCAATGAGGTCACCCAGAAAACCCGCTGTCCGCCCTCAATAGAGACCCAAAGCACCCTCTGATCAGCCCAGATCCCCCCCCCCCAACCCCCACCTGATGCTGACAGTGTGTAGATGGCGTGTGAGGATACATTTGAATGTGTACTCTTATTGCACAGGTGAGATTCTCGGTAGGTTGGTTGGTGCTTATGTTGCTTCGAACTGAGAGGTGCACAGAGGCCACTTTGTCTACACAAAGAGGTTCGGCTGCTTGTATTCATTATGCTGCCGAGAGAACAGCCAGTTCACTCAGGAAGGATGAGAGGAAAACAGACTGCGGCACATAATGGTATTATATGGTATATATAATGAATAGGATGGATCATAGATGAGTGACAGGGTGGTGATGGATGGAGCTAACAGAGGGAGATGGAGAGAGAGAAAGAGGTGGTAAGCTGGGAAGAGGTAGCTCAGACAGAGGAAGTATTGCTGTTTCTGTTTGTTAATTTTGTTTGTGTTGCCACTCTACGTTCAAGTGAGTGTTCCGGTTCATCTCCACCCATTAGATTTCCATCGTGATAACAGCCCTAATTCCAGGTGGTTTAGTGTTGCATCCATAGCTCTGGAAAATGGCTGGAGCAGCTGCTACTGTGGGTTGGGAGCCGCTCACTGTCTGGATTCTGGGCTGGAGGACAGAGCAGAAAGACTGTTGATAACAGCAGTTTTTCTCCTGAGGGCCTGAGTAGGGGACTCTACCTCAGTGAAGGCTCCGTTCCCAGAACCAAAAAGCTAATTTCACCTTAATGAAAAAGAAATATTCAAAAGGCCCACAGGGAAATCTCAAATCAAAATCCTTTTGATATTTCCGTGATGGGGAAGTTTTATTTCCCCCAGGGATTTTTTTCCTTTCTGAAAGTATATCTGGCTAGAAATATGTACGTGACTTTCTGGTAATAATGGTTTTGCTGCTCTGACCTCAACTGTCTCCGCCCACAGATATCTAGTGTTCCTGCAGATAAAGAGAGATCTGTACCACGGCCGTCTTCTGTGCAAGACGTCGGACGCAGCCTTGCTGGCTGCCTACATCCTTCAGGGTAATGGGGGTGGACAGGTGGAAATGGCCCGCACCACTCACAGCACTGCACTTTTCACATGACCCTCACCCCCTACCACACCCCCTCCCCCACCCACCCGACTCATCCAAGCGCCTGGCATATATAATCTCACTGGAGGGAAAATAAAATAAAACGGGATTTAATTCCTCCAGATAAAGATGGTTTTCTTATCAGATTGCTTCCCAAAAATGCCCGCTGGTTATTTTTTCAAACCTATTTAGCTCTGCTGTTTATTTAAAAGCATGGAAATATGTATTTTCATGCTCCCAAATCATGCATCTACACACCTAGATTGCATTGTTAAACATTTCCTATGAAATATTACAGCCAGGCATTAGAAACCAATTTATGAAAGTATTATGTCCTATGAGATTCCAATTAATCAGCCATGTTGCAATGAGGTTTAGCTTCTGACTCTGTAAAGGTACCGAATGCTTATGAAAGACAGGAATGTGTGTTCAAAACACATTCTGTACTGTAAGCCTGCTGAAGGCCACAGAAGATACAGTGGTAGCGGGCAGGTTTGTCAGGTGCCCTGTCTATAGGTTCTGAATTAAAAGATGTGTCACCTCCCTATTGGTCTGAAAAATTGTCATGGGAACTTGGCGCAGCTCTTAAAGTCACTGATATAACACTGTGGCTGTTGAAGCGATCACATTTAAGGACCTCTGTTCACACAAGCTGCTTGTTTCATCGCAAAAAAATACTTGAAGTGTCATTGCACTTTGCTCTCAGTAGGAACCCTGTGTAAACCTTCCCCATAATGTTCAATAACCATCCCCCTTATGAGGGCATGTCTAACTCTTCAGGATTAATATGACTCACTGTGTGAAACACGTGTGTTTCTTTCCTCCTCCAGCTGAGATTGGGGACTATGACCCTGGGAAGCATCCAGAAGGATACAGCTCCAAGTTCCAGTTCTTTCCCAAACACTCGGAGAAGCTGGAGCGAAGGATTGCAGAGATACACAAGACAGAGCTGATGTAAGGACCAGTACCAGGATCAGTATGTTAACACAACATGTCGTCACACAAGCCGTGGGTTCACCACCATCGTGCTCCCGCTCATATAGTTAGGGAACAGGTCATTGGTCACTTTGTTCAACAATTTCATCGGCCACAGAGGGAAAACCTTGACGAACCACTGTCAGGGTTGGAAAGCTTGGGTCTATTGTCTGCAGGGGAGAGAGGTTGAGTGATCTGAATAATATCAGCAAACATACCTCTTCCATAGTAATTAGTGTGAGGGTCACCAGGACAGAAAATGTAATGTAGCACAGATATAGCCAACCTAGATGTGTACACATAAAACACACACTCGTTCTAGTCAACTCCTACGCTATCTGATGAGCACGTCTTAGGTGTTGGCACGTACATGGATAGAAAACTGTGTGGCACACTGATCCTTTTAGCCTCAGAAATACTAGAGAATCTACACACAGAATTGGTTCACCGTAATGGTTCAGCTGTTTATCTTAGCGAAAAGCTTGTCCTTTGTTTGAACGGCCATTAGCCTCCAACAAAATGAGAGCCATTGTTAGGCTGATGTAATGCAGCAGCAGCGGGTACATTAGCTGAGGTTTTTTTTTCAAGGTTGATGTTATCCTTACAGACTGAAGGAGAGGAGGTCAGAGGCTAATAGAGAAACGAATCTTTCGCAGTAACACTGCTCTGCCACCTGGTCAGTAAGGTGTGTAGAACAGCAGTCATGTCCGTGCCACTGGGACACAACTACACCAACCAAACCTGAAGAGTAGAGGCAGTGTGTGCTGGCAGAGGGGTGGTGATAAGCCTCTTTTAGAATCTAGAATAGAGCAAGACAAAAATGAATGTATTATTATCATTATTATTATTGCTATTACTCTGCTGCCCTCTAGTGGGTTATTTTTCCCTCATTGTCAAGGAAATCTACTGTATACCTACACTGTTTGGAAAGGAATGTATTGGGATTTGGCTCCTTGGCTCTGATTCTGAGATACTGTTTCAAATGTTTTACTGTTGGTTTTTCTAGTTTCACAGCTAGCTGTGGAAAATGTTAGTTAGAGGGTGATTGACCTGTCATTAGTGTTGTTCATTAGTAAAGGTATCAAGGTGGCATACTTGGTCTGTAATGCACTAATGCAGTACATTAGCATGTTAGTCATTTAACAGGAATTGTATTGAATGCAACTGAAAAAGGATATTTGGCAACAGTATCTAAAGGGACTGTTTGGCCTAACCCGTCACACTGTAAGTACAGACGTTTTGGTGCAGTTGTACACTGCGTATTTCTCCCCCAAACACTAATTTCCAGATGTGTTGTGTGTGGATGCTCTATCCCAGTGGACAGACCCCTGAAACATCAGAGCTGAACTTCCTGCAGAAGGCCCAGATGTTAGAGACGTACGGCGTGGACCCACATCCGTGCAAGGTGGGCTCCTTTCCTAAACAAGCGCAGTGCTGCTCGCTCACCAGCACGGTGAATGGCCTGTCCCAGGTTAATCACACCAACTCCTTATTACGTTCCCCAGGATGTTTCTGGAAACCCAGCCTTCCTCGCCTTCACACCATTTGGATTCGTCGTGCTGCAGGGAAACAAGAGGGTTCACTTTCTCGAATGGTGAGTGTCGGCAGGGTTGTCTTAGACACCGATGTATCTCTACACACACCCAACATGACTACATCCACCTTCACTGTCCATAGCCAGGTTACTATGGAGAAGGACTGGAGACTAGAAGGAAGAGACTTAATCTATGTACAATGTTCATCTGAAACATCCAACTACATTCCTACCAGAATGTGCGTTTTCACCATCGCTGATTGGATTGTCATAGCAACAGAACATGGACATATGTCTCTGTCCTTGTGACACACACACCGGGACATAGTGGCTTAATACCTCAGTGAGCCTCTGCCACTCTGCACTCACTAGGCCAACAAGCTGGCAGGCTAGACCTCAGCTGAAGTCTTACTGGTGTTTACAGTCGCCACAGAGAAACACTCGACCATGCAGCGAGTCGATAAACACGCAGGTCTGCACCGCATGTTTTCATGGTTCAGCGTTGCGATAGTAGTCATATTGTAAATCAAAGCGGTCCGGTAAACAATATTTCTGGTCATTGATTTCTATGTTTTGTTTATGTTTAGCTCACAGGCTTGAGTTTTTTTTTTCAGTGTCCCCTGAGTGTTGGGGGGCTGTAATACCAGATATGTTCCATCATCCGAACACAGCTCTTTTGCTGTGACCTGCTTGTGGTTGTGATTAATATTTAAACAGCGTCTCTGGTTTTCTCTGCTGCCTTGCTTAAACGACTGTGGTTTCTTCGTGGTTAGGAACGAGGTGACCAAACTCAAGTTTGAAGGGAAGACGTTCCATACATATGCATCACAGAGAGAGGTGAGATTGAATTGGGAAATTATCCGGAGGCGGATGTGTTGTGTTTCAGAAAGCCGCCCGTGTCGATCCTTTGACCTTTATGTCTTGACAATGTTGTCGGATTGAAATACCATGTTCTAATCACATCCCAGCATGCACTTCACATTTGGTCTTTGCAACGATAACAGGTTCTGCTGCTCTGGGCCTAGTCGATTGCCAGTCAGATTGTTATATTTTCCTGCATTTCCTCTTACATGCAGGATCAAAAGTTCATCTTGACTTACTTTGCACCGTCACCTGAGGCCTGCAAGCACTTGTGGAAGTGTGGAGTGGAGAACCAAGCCTTTTACAAGTGAGTCTTTTACTGCTCTTTCATATCTGCTCCCCACAAATTCTGTTTCTGCAGCGTCCACCTGAAGTGCTGTGGTGTTTTCTGGGGCCTGTCAGGGACGCGTGCCACAGCTGACCTTTAGTGAGTTAGTGGGCTCTTGGGGCGGGATGTCCATCCTCACCTCCCCTCCATGATGTAAGGCCGCTGCGCTTTTCTCTGTCTCAGCTGTGATGGAGGTTGACTATCTCTGCCCTCCCTCTGTCGCCCTCACCTTGTGTGCGATGATAGATACCCCCACCCCCCACTCCAACCACCCCCCATCCCCCACCCTGTCCACAGCACCACCACAGCAGAGGGTGCACTAATGGATGGGCTTGCCATTCTCCTTGGTCGCTTGTAAAGGTCAATTGTGTGGGGGGTTGAGAGAAGGGAGGGGTGGGGTGATTTAGGGGCAGGGTGGGTGGGTGTGTGGGAGGGTAGGGAGGGGGGTGGTGGAGAGGGCAAACCAAGGGCAGCCCTCCAGCACCTCCTGGGACGGAGTTACTATGATGGGATGATCTCATGGATGAGCAGAAGGGTTAATGCGTTGTAGCTTTGCGTGATGTTGGCAGGAGAAAAATATCCATCAAAACAGACAAACGTGAGGCAATATCCTGGACATATCATATCACACACATATGAGTCAGAGATTTGCTTTTCATAACCAGTTATGTCATTTATGTATTTGTGGCTTATTCATCTGCACATTATATATAAGATGTGCTCAGCTCTGGAAGGGATCCATATGATGCTATGCTATGCTATAGAAACGGCAGTGTCTTTGGTTCTTAGCGTCAAGAAAACAGCAAACCTTGAGAGGCTGCAGTTCAGGTTGCTGCTAACTGAAAGGGACATTAAGCTTATCAAACAGAGGAAAAATCATCATGAATTTCATCAACCCTGGTCCTCAGGGCCCACTGTCTTGTATGTTTTAGATGTTTCCCTCCTACCACACACCTGATTCAAATACATTGTCATTATCAGGCATCTGCTAAGCTTCATAATGAATTATTCATTTGAATCAGGTGTGTTGGAGCAGGGAAACATCTAAAACATGCAGGACAGTGGGGCCCTGATGACCAGGGTTGGGGACCACTGTGCTAGATGATTCTTTTTCTTGAGTGCCCACATTCTCATAAAGTGTTATTTCCTTTATATTGTCACTATAAGAGTCCTTCCTAACCCATCTCTTCCCTCGCTTGTTTTCTCCCTCAGACTGGACAAGTCGAGTCAGGTGCGGACAGTGTCCAGCAGCAACCTGTTCTTCAAGGGCAGTCGCTTCCGTTACAGGTACGCTGCAGTTTGATGGGTGATGTGTTGGGGAGGGGTAAGGAAGGGCACTGCAGACAAGTCACAGCTGGGCTGGGCTGAGCTGGGACAGGCTGGGCTCTCCTGGGAGAGCACCACACATACTACTGTGCCTGAGCCACCATGCACACAAGGAGACACAAGGAGGAGATGTGTGTGCGTGTGAGTGTGACAGGGTACAGAACTGTGTAAATGGCAATTGGCAATGTAATGGCATTGCTCGCAGCCCTTTAGTGTTTGTGTGGGGGGATAATTATGTGTCGATCAGTCGCAAGTTTGGTTATGTTTTCCTGTTTTTCAGTGGACGAGTGGCAAAAGAAGTGATGGAGCAGAGCGCTAAAATCAAACGAGAGCCTCCAGAGATACACAGGTAAACCAATCTGAGGCAGAACACCATATACTGTCCTTGTATTGTGGCTGCACAATGATTCTCCTCTCATTCTGCTCCGATGGAGCGCGTGGCTCATCTCTCGATGTCTGACCTGTGTTTCCTGTGTGTGTGTGTGGGTCCTGGGCTCGCCTCCTCAGGGCCGGTCTGGTTCCTAGCAGAAGTTGTCCATCCATCACTCACGGTCCCCGCCTCAGTAGTGTACCGAGGACTCGCAGGAGAGCTGTCCACATATCTATCATGGAGGGTAAGATATAATTTTCCCTCAGCTTTCAGCACAACCACCA
Organism: Neosalanx taihuensis; assembly: GCA_030340665.1. Lineage (NCBI taxonomy): Eukaryota > Metazoa > Chordata > Actinopteri > Osmeriformes > Salangidae > Neosalanx > Neosalanx taihuensis. The sequence continues at coordinate 16,798,085 of CM059290.1, read as the reverse complement.
ACTTTTAGCCGAAACCCCCCAAAATCATTTCCAAGAAACCAAAGTTTTGGTGTCAAAGGTCATGTTGTTTACCAGCATAGGCTTTAGGAATATGGTTCAATTGTGATTTCTTTGTTGGCCTGATCAGATTAAAGTATCTTCCGCTGGACAGTGTATACATACAGCATTGGTGCTTTGGTCTTGATCTGGGGGGGGTTAAAACAAAGCTGTGCATGATAAATGAGGGCATGATAAGTGTTGAGTGTAAAATCCAAAGAGTTTTAAATGGATCAGGGCTTTGAGTCTATTTGAGCTGCAGTAGCCCTCCCCTCTGAAAATATGCTGATGACATACACACACGTACACACACACACGCGCACACACACAGTAACCTGAGCTAAGCCCTGTCCCTGCTTGTGCTAGAGGAAGGCCAAGTCACAGGCGTGGGTGTCAGTCAGACTGCTCTATTTCAGTGTGCGTGTGTGTGTGTGTGTGTGTGTGTGCGTGTGTATGTGTGTGTGTGTGTTTGTGTGCATGTGTAAGTTCTCGAGAAAAAGAGAGAGCAGACCCAGCCAGACCCCCTGCAGTCCCATGGTTCAGCCGTCATGGGCAGGTGGTCTCTCTCAGACTGTATTCTGTGCTCTTCCTCGAGGCCTTACAAGTTCACACAGCAGCCCAGGGCCGGGCGGTGGATGGGAGCACCGTGACACTTAGAGGGGCTCTGCTACCTACGTATCCTTGTCCCAGCTGATCCCTTGCCTCTCATCATGGACCCCCATTAAAAGTACACCTGTCTGCCAACAGCCTGAGTCCTGCTGCTGTAAGGAGGGAGAAAGTGAGAGAGAGACAGAGAGAAAGGGAGAGAGAGACAGTGAGAACTTCTCTGTGTTCTTGCCAGCTCTCTTAGGAACACGCCCACTGTGTGTGCTGACGGGGTGGTCTTACCAGAGTATTAATACCCCAGGCTGCCATAAATAACCCGGGCCTTCTTCTCCATGTATGTCACTGTCCTGGGTGGAGCCTGGACAAGCACCGGCCAACGCTGGCCCCTGCAAACATTGCTGCTGAAACACTCTGAGCACCTCGCAACACAGGACTACCTATCGGGGCTAACAAGCGTTCCACGCGCAGCAATAGAGGGTTCCGGGACAGGAGGGGGAGCACAGGGACGTGTATGTTCTAGCTGTAGAAGCCACCAGCGTCCGCAAATATGGTGAAGTGCCTGATCCGCATCACCACCCGGGTGAACGTCCACCTGCGCATGATCAACCACTGCTACCGGGATGTGAAGGTGCGCGTCCTGAGCTTGGGGCCCCGTATGCTGGGCAAGGCCCTGGGTGTGCTGCCCCTCTACCCCATCTTGACCGGGATGCCTGAGTCTGCCAGCGCCTCACCCCTGCCCCGGTCGACCACACCTCTGACTAGCACCCCGACAGGTAGAGTCATACCAACACGGGGCCTGTGGTACCGTGTTGATTACATGGCGCCCGGCGTCCTCTGGGTCTTAAATCAGCCATACCTCGTCAATGTTGACAGGATGGAAATGGTGCTGTGCCGCTTCATGTCGGGGATTTTAAATCACTGGGCGTCATGGAGGTCAATGGTGAATTGATATTTAGATTTATACATTGAGTCTTTTGTTGAGATGTTGGTTCACATCCGGTAGTTAATGTCCTAGTTTTGATTTAGAGTTTGTCTGTTGAAGTTACCATGACTGGAGTGATGAAGACTGCCTTGGATTTTTGGTTTGTTGAGAGAGTATTTTTGTGGTTTATGGCTTCGTCTTATTTGGAGGTGTGGATATTACCAGCCGTACCCTGGGATGTTAGTGGAGGAGTTTGCCTACGTGTAAAGAGAGCTGTCAGCTTTATCCCACACTACCCTAACCCTAGCATCTCCCCAGACCTTTATCCTTCCTGTTTAAGATTTCGACAAAATCCTAGCTGTCAACTGGGTTTAGTACGCATCAGCTAATCTCCTCGGGATTTTCTGATGAAGGATTATTTCATTCTGTGTGAAAAAGCACACATGGCAGTTCAAATGTGCCTACTCATTAAAAGATGAAATGTTAATCCTTCTACCTTCAGAAAGAAGATATGATATTTCTGCTGTGACTTTCTGAGGAATGTGACAGTCAGCGTTGACTCTCTCTCTCTCTCTGTCTCTGATCCTCTGCACTGACGTGCTGGACTTGCCTGGGCTGAAGCACACTGTAATGTTCAGACCTTTTAAAAAGAGTTTTGATGGGGTACTGCACTCAAGCATTTTGTTGATGAAATGAATTCACGCCAGTCAGCACTGATTCATTTTGGTGCAGGTCCCATTTCAGATCTATTTTATGAAGCATGAATTATGATTCTTTCCTCTTCAGATTTCATAGAGCTCTTTTTATTAATTATGACTGTGTGCTTAAATTGAGCAATAATTTGTGTTACTTGTAGTGTAAGTTATCAAGCATTCGCAATTTACAGCACTATTCTGAGCCAAACAAACTAAAATAAAATAACACAGTGTACTTAACCTACTGCAGTGTAATTACATAAGGGTTATCTGATTGCTAAGTAACGGGAAACTGGTTTCAACGGGATGTTGATACCCACTGCATTGATGCAATGTTGAAAAGATCTGAAACAGATTTTATTTCAGGTCTGATTGTTCTTCATGAAGCCATTTTCTTCATGTATATTTGGTACCAGTACACTGTGTCAGGACAGTCCATGTTTATTTCTTGGACTGAGGCTGGTGCCTGAGTGTCTGCTCTCAGTAACACAGCTCTTGTGGTACACAGGAAGCAGCAGACTCTCAGCACTGATTAAGCACTTCTATAGTGTGTCTGCAGTCTGGGCTCTAGGTTCTATTTGGATATTTACATTAATTAGTTCGGTCATTTAGCAGAAGCTCTTATCCAGAGCGACTTACAGCAAGTACAGGGACATTCCTCCCTGAGGCAAGTAGGGTTAAGTGCTTTGCCCAAGGGCAGAATGTGATGTAGCCACAGCTGGGAATCAAACTCGCAACCTTCCGATCACTAGCTCAACACCTTAACCGCTGAGCCACATGACTCCCCTTTCTATTGAGATTGATTGGTCTTTTGCACTGATTTAATTCATCACTGTTGTGTCTATGCTTCCACCATTTTCCTCTCCCCTCTCAACCATCCCCCCCCCCCCCCCCCCCACAACAATGCTCCACCTCCCCTGTCGCTTTGCCATGTCTTTCCTCCTGTCTTCCTTCACCTATTTCTGATTCGTCTTTCACACATCTTCACACTTCTCCCTTCCTTCTTCCCTCCCCACCACCCCTGGCCAGGTCTGGAATCGTTGCGTGACAGCGCCCATTCCACGCCTGTGCGCTCCATGTCCCACGGAGACTCCTTCATGCCACGATCGCGGAGCCAGGCGACCGATGCCAGCGATGGGACGGCGGTCATCTCCGATGAGGCCTACAGCCCCTCCGACAGCGTCCTGCCTACCCCGGTGTCCGACCACAGCGCGGAGCTGGCGGTCTCGCGTCAGATCAACGGCGCCCCGTGCAGTATTGAGGAGGAGAAGGAGTCGGAAGCAGGCACCCCATCAGTGGGGGAAGCAGGAGAGTTGGGAGCAGACAGTAAAGCAGCTGTAGAAGGACCAGGGGGGTCCTCAGCACTCAGCGAGGTGGAACAGGTGAATAAGTTTGTTTTAAGTGTCCTCCGTTTGCTCCTTGTGACCATTGGACTCCTCTTTGTTCTGCTCCTCCTCCTCATCGTCCTCACCGAGTCCGACCTTGACGTTGCATTTTTACGTGATATCCGCCAAACCCCCGAATTTGAGCAGTTCCATTACGAATACTTTTGTCCCCTCAGGCGGTGGTTTGCCTGCAAGCTCCGCTGGGTGGGCGAGTTGCTCATTAACAAGTGAGAATGAGGCTGTAGCACGCGTAGCCCGTTCTGGGGTTTGAGAAGACCATTAGGACTCCAGAGAGAAGGAGAGCAACCGCTTCCCAGCCATGAGCCCAGCTTCTCTCATGATATCCTACAGACATGCCCCTCGGACCACTCCTGGTAACACTGGCCTAGGAGATCTTCTTCCCCCTTTCTTCATTTTTTGAGTTCCCCCCCTCTTTTTTCCTTTTTACGTTTTGTTTGTTTTTTTACAAAGCCAGATTACATTTTTGCTTCTTTTCTTTAATTATTATTTCAGGTCATTTCAGGTATTTTATTTTTTCAGAAAATATAAAAATACAAAACCGAAATTAAAAACTGAAGTATTTTAAACGGTTCCTTTAAGGAACAAGACATTAAGTTGCATCCAATGAAACCTGCCTTCATTCAATATTTATTGTATTTAACAGAAGTTTGCGAAAAGGAAAGAATGTGATGGATAGTTCAGAGAATCAGGGAAGTTGCAAAACCATAGAAATCCTTCACAACAAAGTGAGAAAAATTCACTTTGCCATTGTGTATGAAGATAAACAAGCATCCATCCCAACCACAGTTCAACTCAATGCTTTAGTTCACCAATAAAACCTGAAGAAACAAAAACATCTAGGTGACATTTAAGAAAGTGCAAGTTATTGTTATGAGTGTGGTCAGGGTGAAAATGCCAAATGCCTTCTATGGAAAAAGAAAAAGTTAATGACTGAAGAAAGTTTTTAAATTATGTGAATTGTTTTTAAGAAAGTCAATGGTACTTTAGTTAGAATGTTCAAAGTAGATGCTGTGAAGTTCAGATCTGTTTTTTTTAAAGTTTTATAAGGGATACAATTAAATGAAGCAGCAACAATGTCATGCGACCCAATAGTTTCAGCAACTGTTAAGAGAAGTTTTCATGCTCAAATTCTTGCAACCCCTTGGGCACCAATAGAATCAGTCTAAATACTGTAGATGTGCAATACTACTATTGTTTTAATACTTCAGTACTTTTAAATGTGCACATTTGTTTAGTCATATTTCTTTATTTTATTCATTTTTCTTGGTTATTGTTGATTCAGAAAGATGTATTTAAATTTTTTAAATTAAGATTTCTTTCAGTTCCAAATCAGCCTTACTCTTAAGTTGGTGAATACCATACCATCATTGATTGTTAGAAAAATAACAATAATGTACTTTTTGTACAAAGTAGTTTGTTTCCTAATATATCGACAGTTTTCCATGTATATTTTAACAGAACTGAAATGTTATTTTGTTATTGAAGATTAAATTATACATTTTTTAGAGCTGTTTCAAGTTAGGTCAACCCTTCGTGGACATTGAAAGGGGGCCTTGAAAACAGGGCTTTTACCCTGACCCACAATCCACAGATCCTGCCCCGCCCCCTCTGCCCCCCCCCCCCCTCCACCAGCAGCTACAGTTTCTTCACAGTATGCAAATATTTTTAATCATCAAGAAACACCTTTAATTAATGGCCCAATTTGAAAAGAAAGGCACAACAGATGGTCAGCAAGTGGAATCTAGTATCAACTACTACAAAAATAGAAAGAGTGTCTAAAAGGTGTTCAAAATACCTTTTTCACAAAAGTCTTATTCTGTAGTATGAGACTACAGTATGAAAGATCTTTCTGCCTCGTTTGAAGGAGCAATAATTCTGCTGTAATACAGTAGCAGCTGGATTCTGGGTAAAACCTGTTTCATGTGTCCTGTGCCTGGCACAGGTCTAATCAATCTTATTTGTGACTGTATGTAGGGATATAACACAAGTTTTAGTTGGTAATAAGAAAAGTTGACAGAGTATGATCGTATTTTTTGACGAATAATTAAAAAAAAGAAGTATAAGGGCAGAGTGTAAAAGAGGTGGAGTTACAGGGGACATCAGAAGAAGGCATTTTTGAGAAACTTTGTGACCAGAGAGTCAAAGTCAAGATGGCACATACTGTACGTGAGCTCCTGTTGACTGGTGACCTGATTGGCTGAGCAGCATGGCCTGTTTTGGCCTGGTATTTAACACCATATATCCTACACAGCTGCTCTCAGTGCTGTCTGCCCTGGGGAGACCAGCCTGCTGCCACATTAGCCGATTCCAAGCACCATGAATACAGTTCACAACTTGTGTCATACTCATTCATGGATGCAGCGAGCCACAACCACATTTTGTATTTTAATGACCCACAAAGACAGACGATTAAACAGGGATAACAACTTAAAGAACAACATTAAGATACAGAGACTGTAACAAGAGTTAGATAATTTCATGTCATTATTTATGCTATAAAATCAACCAGTTACGATTGAAAGCAGAACCTAACGATTAGCTAATTGGAAACATAATCTTTTTTGTTTGGTCTTTACCTTACCATTTTTTTCAGCATTATGTAGCATCAATGGTCTTTCCATGCATGCAACAAACCAGGCAGCATTATTCAATGAGCAATAAACAGTAAAATTGTAGGAGCATGTGGGCATGAATATAAGTTAATATGGAAGTCTTACATTGGACATAATGTTTTTGCATTGTCAAACTGCTTTGAAGAAATAATTTCATTTTCACTGTCCACAAAACATCAGAGTTATCCAATTTTGGTTGCCTGACGAGAATAATGTGAAATGAAGACAGCAAACTTTTTCTCAGTAATTACAGCATTGTGTGTTGGTATTTATTTATTGTTAGCGCTCTTGGTGAGATTGTACCTGTAAAAGTTCAACAGTTAAACATTACTTTAGTCTAACCAAGGGGTTGTTCCCTGTGCCTCTTGTTCAGTATCTAAACAACTCTGTACAGTACATTACCAAAGGGGCAAATAAGAGAATGGATAAAGAAATGTATAGAATCTATACAAGGTATGGGCTAAACCCTTTAAGTTCACTGCTTTTAAAAGGGAAACCACTGTTTTGTCCCATATAGAGTTTGTTAAGTAATGTTGGGTGGATGAGATTGAACTTGTAGGGTATAGGTTATTGGGTGAGGATTTACAACATAGTCTTATGTCCAGGTGAAGATGTTTGCTGTATCTGTCTTAATTGTTCTGTAAAGGAATATTGCAGCTGAAAAACCTTGAATCATTGTTAACATCTTGGTCTGGTGTCATGTTTACATTTCTTTAACTGATCTCCCATGGGAACTGACAGTGTGTGTATTTGTAGTAGGCATTATGTTTCTGACTAGTTGGACTTGAGTTAGACAATGGCACTGATTTTGGACATGGACCCTTTATAGGTTCACATTTAAATTGAACTATCTTGGAAATCCATCAAATGTACCTTCAAACGGGAAAGTTGTAAAATGCTGGTGCATTTTGAGTACATTTAAAAATGTGATACATTTGATCTATAACATTCATCTGTCGATGCTTTTCAGTCATACAATACCAATGCTAACATATGGACAGCAGAGGGATTAAGTCCTAATGATATTTCACCTTATAGGCTTTTTCCCCCACTCTTGCCAGCTTCCTGACAGATTCTCACACAACTGTGCATATACATGTAAATATGTGTATATGCATATCAGTGTCTGTAGGCGTTTTGTGTACTCCTGTATCCTGCATCTTTCTATCGAAGGTTGCTGTTTATTTACATAATATATAAATATACTAATATATAGAAATCCATGTGCCAAATCCAGTTCTTGTTCAGTCCGATTCATTCCGAAACCCAAGTTTGTACTGTAGGAAACCTTCTGTACAAATCAGTATGAACTATTGTTTCTCTCTGATAGTCCCTTGTAACTGGTGCCATTAAACTATTCAAACTTGAAATAAATATTGAATAAAAATGCGATGTGGTTTCTTGTGCTGTGTATTACTTCCGCATGCGTTTAGTTCAGAAAACATTAGATCTACTCACAACAAAAGATAAGTTCATTAACATTGTTTTTAGGTTGTAACAAAAGATTTTAAGTGGATTGTGATGAAGTGCACAGGTGATAACAAATCTCTCCGTGGCTCAGTGGGTAAGCTTGGTGTCATCAAGTCTGCAAGCTATTTCAGCATTTGTGGTTCAATTATTTCTCAGATCAAATGCTGAATTATTTGACCAATAATTTGTCTAGACAAGAGAATCTTCTGTGGCTCAGTGGTTAGACATGCATAAAGCCAAAGCTAGTAACCTTGGTTCAAATCCCATTCAGGTTCCTGCCTGGCATCCCACTATTTGAGAAGCACTGGTTTCATTGTTTGAAGTTTAAATAATTTTTTTAACCCTGCAGTGCACATATTTGACTGGTAAATTTCTCAGACAAAGACTGACATCTAGAGGAAAGAACCACACATGACATGATGTTGTGCAGTTCTCCAAATCTCTGAAGATGAATCAAGATGAAGGTACCAATCTTAGAAATTATATTCAAGTGACCTTTAATAAAAACTTTTAAAATAACAATGCAAAACTGTACAGTTAACAAATTACAAATGACAAAACACAAGTGTAAACATTCAGAGTGTCCTTGCCAATGCAAGGTAGCTTCAGCTTCAGTTCAAGTGTGAGAAGGCTGGTTTGAGAAAAGGTCTAGCGTTGCTTTGAGGTACAGGGATGGCCATGAAACCTGGCCTCCTCCCTACTGGTCCTGATGTTGATGATGATGCCGCCGGCCTGGTGGAACCTCTTCCTGCGGATTGGCCACGCCCCCTGGAACTGGACATCCAGGATTTGTTGCGACTGTAGCCACTGCTCAACATCCAGCACAATCATAGAAGTCAACAAAAACTCTCAACAACCTGGCAGATGGAATTATAAAAGCTGTTACCAGTCACAGTTCTGAATAATAAACGCACCTTTTGGAATTGGTGCTTTGGTTGCCATAGGCCTTCCTTTTTTTTGACTTATTAAAGGCGGGTGCTTTCTTTCTCTTCTGTCCTTTGCCTGTTGTGTCACTGAAGTAGCTTGACGTCCCGTCATCGTCGTCATCTCCCTCGTTGTCTCGCGTCATGTCTATCCATCTGTCAGTGTTCCCTGGGTTAGCACCCTGCTCATCCTCTCCTGCTGAGGTACGCACACACACAAGCATTTATCAACACTTTGAACTGTAGAAACTTCCAGAAGTGGGGTCACACGCAGTGTGTGTGACGACTGACCAGGCAGCTTCCACTGAGCGTATCTCTCCAGCAGCTCGATGACCTCGGCGCCGTACTTCTCCAGCTTGTCCTCCGTCACGCCGTCTATCTGCAGGAGCACGTCCGCGTCTGCCGACAGCGTCTCTGTCCACAGGAAACACCCGGTTGCTAACTCAGTACGGTGGAGAACCAAAACCAAGAAGCTGAATCGGTTCCACAACAGCAATCCTCTGAAATACGTGTATGTGTGTGTTTGGAGGATTCCGAAACTCACCGGCGATCTTCTTCAGAGTGGCGAAAGAGAAGATGTTGTAGTAATGAATGCCGAACACCTTGCCCAGCTTCTTGCAGAGCTCTGTGAGTTCCAGGAGACATTTCTGCACCATCTCCTCCCTCTCAGACACGCTCTTGGCCACGGAGGCCTTGTGTTTCCTGATGCTGGAGGCCGTCTCTGTCTCAAAGAACTCCACCTGGGAGGGAACACGAGGCGGGCCCGGGTGACACCATGGTATTGATCCACATGCATCAGGCATGAGACAAGACTTTTCCTTGGCAGTAACTGCTTAAATATACTCTTTGATTATCTTCTGTGCTTGCATGATGCATTTATTCTATGTAGCTTTGTAGTACAGATGATGATAAATAAATACATTAAATGTAAAGTGACAAAAAGGTAGTTTCATATCAGGAACTGAATCTATGGCTGGTTTATGCATCTAGTTCCATAAAGCCGGTGTGTGTAATTAGTATATATTTGTTGCGCTGACCTGCATCTGTCCATTTAGCACACTCATGGCCTTCTGGCCAGCAGAGATGTAAGCTATGGCCTGGCCGTTGCTGCCGATAAACAGGTCTTCCTCCAGGATGTTTTCCAGCACCAGCTTCTTAAACAGACGTTCTGAGTTGTGTCTGGACAAGGCTGCTCCCATCCCAAACATCCCTGTCTGCACCTTGGCATTATTCTTACCTGCAAGCAAAAAAACAAATACAAAAATTATAAGGTCCTTATTAGAACATTTTGGAACTGTAAGTCAGGTGTAAGATGGTTTTTCTGTCTGCGAGGGATTTCATGCTGTCTGTACCCTGGAATATGTCCACCAGCATGTTTAGGGTGAGTCGGTTTTGGTTGGCAGCCCTGTATCGGCCCCCTACTTTCTCACAATGCTCCTGGACAAACCTGACGATCTTCTTCACGTCCTCAGTCATGTTTCTCTGTTTATATTGCTGGAAACACAGATGGGGGGAATCAATTGCCTCATTTAATCATTGAAAAGTTGAAGGGAAATTAAGAAGTGATGTTGTCGGCTCTCAGTTCGGAGGGGGTGCAGTGTGGCTCTGTAAGCTGGCTCTCACATTAGGCTTGGCACAGTTGTCGCATATGACGTCCGGGTGGGCTTTGCAGAAGCCAGGGTTGAATTTGTGCTCTCCAAAGTAAGCCAGCAGCTGAATCCTCCTGCAATCTATCACGTTTTCACAGAAATGAACCATGCTGTGCAGGTTGTTGAAGTGCGTAGCTTTCGTGTCTCGGTTGCCATCTTTATCCACTGCGGTCAAAAACCAGAGAAGGGAGTTAGTGGACACAATAATAATAACAATAATATTAATAAAACATTGACTATCATAGTAGACCAGTATAATCAGACCCTGGCACAACTGGTGTCTGATCTACATACTGCTTATGATTCTCTTGATGCGGATGACATCAGTGTAGGAGTAGAAGAGGACGCAGTGGGAGATCTCCCCGTCCCTGCCTGCCCTGCCGGACTCCTGGTAGTATCCCTCCACAGACTTAGGGAGACTGGCATGAATCACATAGCGTACATCCGGTTTGTCGATGCCCATCCCGAAAGCTATGGTGGCACATATCACCTGCAAGACCAGGGAACATGTCGTCAAAACCCTGGAGGCCCAGGGTGAGGTAGGTCCAGCCTCTCGTCTGCTGGCCCCAGAGCTCCTCCTCACCTGGCATCCGTCCTGGTTGATCCATTTGTTCTGGACGTACTCCCTGTCGTTATCGTTGAGACCTGCGTGATAAGCCAAGGCCTGGATCCCAGCCCTCTGCAGACTTACTGCCATGGTATCACAGTCATTCCTGGACAGGCAGTACACGATACCCGAGCCTCCTGCTTGGGCCAAACAGAGAGAAGAACAGTCTTGGTAATGCTCATCAGAAGACAACTTGACCACCTGTCAGCTCTTCTGGGAGGGGGAATTCTCTGGATGTGAGCTACTTGCGTGGATAATGCTTCTTGATCCAGTCGATGCAGTCTTCGTCGACCTTCTTGGGTTTTTTAGGCAGTACGACGTACTTGAGGTTGGTCCGGTTGAAGCTCATAGTGAACCTGGGAAACACAAATAAGAGTTTCCAACAGCTGGCTGGAACACAGTAAGAGCTGATTGTTGGCTAGGCAAGGCTTGGCTAGGACTGGGCTCTGTGATACACGTACACCTGGGGCCGGCTCATCTGCAGCTGATTGAGGATGTCCTTCTGGACACGGGGGGTGGCGGTGGCAGTCAGGGCCATGATGGGCACCCTGGGGAACTTCTGCCTCAGCTCGTGCATCCGCTTGTAGTCAGGCCTGAAGTCGTGGCCCCACTAACAGATACAACACGACACCACAGGGTTCAGCCACAGCCTCCACCTTCACAGCCATCCGCCCCACCCCTTCGTAGGAAGGGCAGGCCATAGGTCCCTTACCTGACTGACGCAGTGAGCTTCGTCGATGACAATGCGAGCCAGGAGGCCTCGCTCGTACAGGTTCTCCAGGGCACTGATCATCCGGTGACTGGCACACACCTGGGGAAGGAGGATGCTCTCTCAGACACAGCTGAGGGATTTCCCACGAGGCTCAGTTCGCCGAGGGAACAGCACACAGCGTTTAAAACTGTGATTGTGTGTATGAGAGTTTGAGGCTCCTACCTTCTCAGGAGTGGCGTACAGCAGTTTGATTATGGGGTCTTTCTTGGACAGCTGCAGGTAGATGTTGGCAGCTTCTCTATCTGTCTTGTCACCAGACAAACTTGTGGCCGGGATCTTTTATGTAAGCATATTTTAATTAGGGCTGTCAAAACTGCTCAAAAATGACGTTCGAATATTCGAATATTCCCCACACAAAACATGAATTTGAATATATTCGAGTTTACCGGTTGCGCATTAGGCACATCAATAACAGGACAAATTAATACAACGATAACTACATAACTACTTGTATAGATAATATATTTAAGTTAATTTAACAACATACTACCTACACAAAAATAAGTAGATGAACTAATGGCCAAGACCGCAGACCTTGGCCTCTCGCTTGCTCGCACACACGCACTTTTTCTTTCTCTCTCTCCCACTGTCTCACTCTCTGCGCATAGCGGTTTAAATGAACGACAATAATAAACAAATGCTGAGTGTTGATCAAAAGTTTTGTGCAAGAAATTTAAGGTTGCGATTCTTCTTTTTTTTTTTACATTTGAATATTAATTTTCATATTCGAAATTCGTTTTTTAAACACTATTTGAATATATATTCGAAAGTAGAATATTCGTTGACAGCCCTAATTTGAATTCATAACCATCTCAAGATCAGAAAAAAACATACAGACTAACGGCCACAGCACTGCCCTATTTAGACATAGCAGTATCAATAGATGGTATGACAATGCTCTTAATGCTATGAATATCTCTAAATCGCATTGAGTTCCACTAATTAACCTAAAAGTAGTTCTAGGTAGTACCTTCACTGGGTATACTGGTTCTAGCTACTTGTTTTTATTTTATTGGTTGGTATTATGTGTATAATTAAATCAGTACAATTAATACATTTCCATAATCCACAGGGTTACTTTGTAATAGTCGTCAACATTCCCCAGTCTAAATGACAAGTCAAATCACTTACATCCAGAGTGGTGAGTTTCTGAACCTGGTCTACAATGAGTGACTTCAATGGGGAGATCACTATAGTGACCCCTGGGCACACACACGCCGGCAGCTGGTAGCACAAGCTCTTACCCCCACCTGAGAGAACACACACACACACACAAACACAGCGTCAGGAAAAAAACAACATCAGTTCCTTAGGTGTATTGTGTGTGATGTGTGGGATGAAACCTTCATCAAGGACCCACCAGTGGGCATCAGGATGAACGTATCTTCTCCCAGCAGAGCAGCGTTGATTGCCTCAAGCTGGTTAAAGCGGAACTGATGGAGGCCAAATCGCTTGTGGAAGATCTTCATCATCTCGGCTGCGTGTGGGAAACTGAACCCTCGGAAGCGATCATGGGCTGGATTTCTAAATGTAGACTCTAAAAAACAAATGTTGACACAATATGATAGGTAAAGGTAGGAAAATAAAAAGAAAATATTACAAATATTTGAAGACAGATCTCAACTTGAATCAAACACTTCCTACCAGTGGAGGAGATCTTCGGGGGAGGCTTGGGGACAGGAGCTGGTGTGAGTGGTCTCTTCTCCCATCTCACATTAGCGGGTCCTCCCTCCTTGACGGCTGACGTCATGGCGCGGGAGTCAAACCGGGACGTCGAAGAAGAGCTCGCCCCTTTGTCAAAGTAGTCAGGGATGTCTGACTCGTCCAGGTCGTCTATGTCAAAGTTATCACTGAAGAAGTCATCAAGCTCTGTCTCTTCTGGAGCCGAGGCAGCCACCGCTGAAGCGCTGCTCTCCCATTTGCTCTGGACAGTCACCGTTCTCTTAGGAGAGAAGAAGAGCTCTGGAACGTCCAGGTCGTCGATAGTTACGTCTGAAGGCAGGTTACATGGTGTTGAGAGAACGCAGGCTGACAGGGTGTCTGTGTTACTCCGGTGTCTAGTTAGTGGTGTTCCCTCGTCTCGGATGTATGAACCGGCTATAGAGCTGGGCTTCCATGACGTGTTGGGAGTCTGAACCCCATCGATGATGCAATCCGAGTCCTCCAACCCGCAGCTGTCGTAGTCTACAGATATGACGGATGTCCTGCTAAATGGTTTCTTGGAGGGGTTTATGGTGTCTGTGGACAGACAGGTGCTGGAGGACGTAGCGTTGGGAGTGGGAAGTGAAAAGGAAGGCTTCTCTTTATCGCTGGGTTCCATGATCATGGTGCTGTTTGGCTGGGTGTTGCTTCTAGACGTGTTACTTCTCCTGGCAAGAATCCTTTTCCTGTGGGTAGAAAGATGCTCATGTTGACACGATGATGTTCCTTTACAGTACAGCATCAGAGAAAACACATAAACAGAATACCTGTGAGCCCTGAGGAGCTGCAGCTCTGTTCCACAAGTCAGTCCTACTATGTCACGCTCAGGGATGGAATCCACCAGGAAACAGATGGATTCCATAATGCTGAAGAGCTGGTCATCTTTTATAGAATGAGTGACTATGGGACCCAAAAGATAAAATCACAAATTAAAACAAAATGTGTTTAAAAACTAGGTTAGAAGATAAATTAAATGCAACTCACCTCTTCTTTCTTTAGGATGGGCATCTGAGACACTGTGCAAGCTTGACACAGACCTCACAGCTGAGACAGGGCTTATGTCTGTACTGGCTGACCCTGCAGGCTGCAATCTGCAAATCAAGCAACAACAATGAATAAACACAACGAGAAAACACACCATAGACTAAGCAGCTACCTGACTGAATTGAACAGCACCTTCTCCTAGTAAAAACGGAAGGGCTGTTCTCTTCAGGCTGGGGGGATGGAGGGATGTAATCCAACTCATCTTCTGCTTCCTTATTGTCAACATCTATTATATCTGGGTCAACCCATGATTCCTTATGACCTAAAATAAGACAAGGAGAGTAGAGTCTCTTTACAGATACAATCACAAGCTGATCAGCCAGTAAAACGCCAATCTGAATAAAATCCTAATACATTCACATTTAGCAGACACTCTTATCCAGAGCAATTTACAGTAAGAACAGGGACATTCCCCCTGAGGCAAGTAGGGTGAAGTGCCTTGCCCAAGGACACAACGTAATGCAAGGTTCGAACTGGGTACCTTCTGATTACCAGCCCGACTCTCTAACCGGCTAACAGTCTCACCTGTCCGACTTCCTCTGGCTGTGCTGGTCTCAGCAGTGAGTTCCTCTTCACTGTCGCTCAGGATCAACCTGGATGGAGCAGTGGGCCGTCTCCTAACCGTCTGAACAGGGGAACTATCCTCGACTGCCCACTTCTCTTTATCCTGGGTGAGTGTGACTTTAGGACAAGCATCGGCCATGCCTGCGATGGGTTCTTCTGAGCCCACTATAGCCAGCTCTTTCCCATGACTGTTTGCTTCTGTAAGTCCAGGGACCTCTTCGTCTGTGCTGCTCGTTCTGTGTGGTGCCTTTCCAACTGAGAGGGATCTGCCTGGGCTTGGTAGAGGCTTTTTGCCCTTGACCGGAGTTTCAAAGTCGTCCAAATCATCCCAAGCATTCACGGGAAACCCGAATGAGCTGTCAAGTCCCGCAGCTTTGCTGCCATTGCTCAGATTGAGTGAACTGTCTGACTTTGTCAAGGCAGGCCCATCAGATGTAAGCAACGTTGTAACAGCCTTGCTTACAGGGTGTGAGCTGAACACAAGATTGCTAGAATCCGACTTGTTTTCAGAGCTTAGAAAGGGGTTTCTGATTGTGGCAACTGGTGGGTTAGGCTTGGTTGAAAATATCAAGGGAGGTTTAGTTATTGCAGTGTTAGGAGGGATGTTGATGTTCCTGTGAGCCAAGACATTTGAGTTGTTTACCTTTGTGGGTATTTCCACTTTAGTGACGCCTGATGAAGACTTCTTCCTGAAACAAAATGCCCTGGAATAAAAAAATAAATAATTACTAATTAGATACATGTTTCCAAAACTTTCCATGACGTTGTGAATGTGGCATTTACACACAAGCAAGTTTCCTAAATTAATTAAAGGTCGGTGGTGACTACAGTAACATTGATATTAGTGGCGGGTCAGTGGTCTGCTGTTAAATAAACACCATGTAAAAAAAAAAAACCTACCCTGGCTTTGGTTTAGCTAACGACAGTCTGCTCTGAGCTGCACTGCTATGCTTCTGGAGCTGCTCTTGTAGGTTATTTTGTGGAAAACAGGACATTGTAGCAAGTTCAAGTAAAACGAGCCACGACACGAAGCTTTATACATGAAATGGATACAGTAATGTAGCCACTGTTGTTAGCTTGCGACATGTCATCTGTTGTCATTTCTAGTCGAAGTCACATCCGCGCTCATAACGTTTAAACATATTTTTTTATTACTAATTGTATATTATCCGTGTTTAGTCCCCATACTGTATTGTCGTGTCGTCCTAGGTAGAAATACAACATTTACTTGTTGGATATTTTAGCTTGAAACTATCATAACGTAGCAGCGGTACTAGCAGCTCGCTCAATCTAATGAACAATCATTTTTTTGCGCCTGTTTAGACCAACTTGCCATTGGCTGAAATCGTCTTCCTGGTTTGTCATTCCTGTTTGCTGGTTATTGTGGGAAATGTAGTCAAATTGGTTCATTACTGTCCAGTGGAAAAAAAACACGTTTTACGAATTACAAAATGAATACAAAAACACATTTTAGGAGGCAACCTGCATTATGCTACTTAGTTACATGGGCAACAGTTTGCTGCTAATACTAAATAATATACTAATATAAATAATAACTAGGTGAATGTGTAGATTTATAATAATAGTAAATATTAGTAACCTTTACATATTTTTTTCATTGAATTCACGAATGTCAAATGTTCATTATTGCTATTTCAAACTTTTATAATCCATTAATTATATATCTTACAAACGTCTCAAATTAGTATTTAGGTTACTTATGTGGACAGTGTACTGCTAGGACATTGCAGATGTGATATTTATTGGTCATGGAAAACAGATCAAATACATGTGATTAATGACTGAACTAATTCAGGTATTTCAAACAAAAATGTGGCCTGGATGCTCTATTGAATATTGATGAGTCACAGGTATGAGAAGAAAATCAAACAATCTAATTCATGTGTTTAAATGATTACGATAATTGGCTCCTTTCTCCGTCAACCAATCAAGATCACACCAAAGGTAGAGGATAGGATGAGCAGGCTGAAAGTCCACACATGTTTTTCCCACGCTCAATGAAGAAATATCTGTGAGGAAAAACAAAAAAATATTAGCAGGTTATCAAACACATCAATATGTTTTCCTGGTAGCAATTTGGATTTAGTTTCACATATTTCGATGATCTCATAAATATGTATGATCAGTGACTGATGCTCTTTTTTAAAGCTCTCTCTTGGAAGTCGCTTTGGATAAAAGTATCTGCTAAATGAATAAATGTAAACTTAATATAAAACATAGTAGATTACCCATTCATTCCCCAGGTGGGTCCCCATGAGTTCTTTACTATCCAGTAGAGGGTGCTGTTCTCCTCACCATATCCAACCGCCAGCACCGCATGGTTCACTGTGTCAGTAGTGTTGTGACATTTAGAACTATGAAAAAGGAAGTGAGATGTTATAGCATAGAAGAAGAAAAAACCATGAAAAAAAGGTCTCACTAGAGCTGTTTTATGTTTGATTTCTAGACATCTCCCTGGCAGAAAGGTAAAGAAGGTGTTCTCACCTGCTGTATACACCACTGTGGTAGTGCATGAAGTCTGATGTCACCTCGTAGGCCATGCTAACAGGATTGAGCCTGGCCACTGCATCCACCATACCCATTTCATCATACTGTCGCAGATAGTATGAGACAAATAAATACAATGACTCAATGGGTCACTAGACCAGGGGCCTTTAATACGAATCAACATTTGGCGTTAACAAGGTAACTTCATGGTTTAACCCAATACAGAAACCCCTGGGTTAGTTACCTCGTTAAGGCCAAATCTTCTTCATATATACAAAAAATGTCTCTTACCATTGTGATATTGACCACATCCTTAACAAACGCAGCAGCCCTTTCAGGTTTGAATTTGCACTTCTCGTCCTAGTTGAAAGAATGCATTTGTACTCATCGGTATCATCATAAGAAATATTTTCCGTGTTATAAACAATGTGTGTTATTGACATACTTGGGCTTTGTAGGGGTAATCATCTTCGGTCATGATCCCCTTGTTGTATTTGATGTACTCAAACGCTTGACTGGGGAGGCCACTGAAAGAGGACGCATGTAAACATTAGAAACATTTAATACAGAAAGGAAACACAGTACTTGTTTCAAAACTCACCCTTTACATCCATGATTGTTGAACGCCTGGGCACAGTCCACCAGTTGTTGTTCGGACTAAACAATAAAAAGCAGGCAAATAAAAATGACTAATCATTCACACATATAAGAGTTATCAGGTGACACAGCTTATGAAAAGGGCCTTTAAAAATATATACTTTTTACATTCATAGTCCATTTCTTGACTCAATTGTGAATGTCTAACAGTATACTTATGGACAAAACATAGTCAACAGCAGCTGACTGCTTGAAATAAAACAGGTTTGTGATAATAACTGTTGATCTCAAACAAACTAGTGGTATCATTGAAAAGAATCAGGAAGTAAAAGTAACTAACCAGTCGTAAGAGTTTTCCTGTTGAGATGGCAGTAACTGACTCCAGGCAGCCAGTGGTTGAAAAGGTCCAGCAGCTTCCACAAGCCCCCTAACGTCCAAAACAAACACTTGTATTACAACAGTACGCAAAAGTACTGTGAAATACCTCCTTTTGTAGTGTTCATGTCTTAATTTACTTTAAAAATCAACACAATGACTTTATCATACCTGATTCTTTACTTCTGTCACATAATTTCCCTTTTTCCTCCAGTCTACTGAGTCTGGGTAGGGTCCCATGCTGCTTACATGAGTACCTTTGGTGGCAGAGCAGTGCTGATGCAGACATACACAGTTTGAATGGCAATGACTACATGACTGCTAAATAATATTTGGTACTCATAGAGTGACACCAGCAGTCCCAACAGATGGGGGTATAGCTCAGTGGTAGAGCATTTGACTGCAGATCAAGAGGTCTCCGGTTCAAATCCGGATGCCCCCTGTTTTCTGTCCCAACTGCCGGACAAGTATAGGATAATTTTATCTTGTGTGTATCTCAGTGTAACCCGTATAATGTACAGTATATACCTGTGGTTCACTGAGTAGGAAGGAACTTCTGAATTCATCGAAGGTCATGTCAGAAAACATGTTCAGTCCCACTAGATAGGTGAAAATAAAACATTCATTGGCCAGTGAACAGATTTAACTCATTAATTTGAATATATTCTTATGATCATCTATTCTTACTTCTGTACTCGTGATTTTCTTCATTGTGCCGCTCGATCTTTTTTTTGTTCTCGATGAATATTTGAAGCCTGTGGTAATATTCCTCTATGTCATATTGTTTATAGTGCTGTAAATGATTGAAAAATACAATTTTATATATATATATATTTTTTTTAATCAAGTGATCTGAAGCATTTGAAAAGATGGAAGCAATAAACTTAATTGTATTACTTCCTCTTGCAACCTCTGGATAGAAACTGTTTTCTGGACAAACATTGAACTTTACCTGAATCATCCATGACTTAAAGTTATATTCGTCTGCAAAGAGAACAATACTTTTATAATAAGTACCTCAGAGAAATACATTGGTTAATCTTGACCAAAATATATATTCGGCAATAATAAGTGAAAGTGAAAGTAT
The DNA here is from genome assembly GCA_030340665.1 of Neosalanx taihuensis. Classification (NCBI taxonomy): domain Eukaryota; kingdom Metazoa; phylum Chordata; class Actinopteri; order Osmeriformes; family Salangidae; genus Neosalanx; species Neosalanx taihuensis. Next base: position 16,778,511 of record CM059290.1, on the reverse strand, counting down.
AACATCAACATGACACCGTTACAACTGGATTGGGAATACCGAGTTAAAGATGTTTATCTTACCTTCTTCTGAAAACCCATTGGAAATTGCATATTGCACGGAAAATAAGAACATGACGGTTAAAAGTATTGTCGTCATGCTTGGTTGCTTCTGTAAATCAAAGGTGATAGAGACACTATACCACCGCGGTTAGAGATAACTCTGGTCATGCGGACTATCTATTCAGTCTGTAAAGAGGGGGAGAGGGAGAAATATCACTACAGTACACTAATGTACTACTGTACTATCTAAAAACACTCATGAGACAATAATACCCCTGAGACAAAACAGATTTATTAGCAAGAGGTAATCAAGAAACATACATTTGTATTTATTATTATTTTATTAGTATTATTATTATTATTATTTGTACAAAATTGGAAATGTTACTTAAGCCTTGAAATAAACTTTAGGGTTGAAATATAATTCTCATACCACTGGATATTGCTAACAGCAAAACGTTTGTATACTATGATTTATATGTGCACATAATGTGTATACAGAATGTAGAAGCATATATTGTATGTTTGTATTCGTACAGTGTTGCATGCCTGCCACATGAGCTTTAGAGGTTTCTAGACTGAACATGAAAAAATGCATACACATATTCACAGAATAAGCACTACAATACTATATCCCTGCTATAAAACTATAGACAGGATTACAGTACAAATGCTGAACAACATGGATAATCTTCTTTTGAATTAGTCCCTTTTTGTTGCATGGTGTATTTTAAGCACAAGGTGTACACTATTCCAGATTAAGAAAGAAGTTGGGCTGCATATTCAAATGTACAGCACAAACAGTATCAACTAGTTCAGGGGCCTCTTGGCCCTCGTGCCATCGAGGGCCAAGAGGATGCAGGTTTTCATGTCAACCAAGCACTACTCCAGCTGATGTCACCAAGTAGAGAAACTCATTAGTGACATCAGCTGGTGTAGTGCTGGGTTGACATGAAAACCTGCACCCTCTTGGCCCTCGATGGCATGAGTTTGAGACCACCTAAACTAGGTGAAGTTACAGCAAAGTAAAAAATAGGTCCCCATGTTCTTATAAAGTTTATTTGTCCTCCCTTATACTAAGACTACAAAAATACCTTTAGTCTGCTGCAGGCGGAGCTCATTCATTTTTTTTAACAACAATGCTTTGAAAAGAGTGATAAACTGCTACGTTCCACAATCACTGGAACAGGAAAAAAAGGACACAGATTGTCTTCTAATGACATAATAGCAGAACAACTGCGTAGTTTATGAGTATCACCAAAAAGAACCAAACCTGGAGAAAACAAAATACATGATTGATTTGCTTTTCTTTGTTCTCAATTTACTTTGAAATCAAAGCAAAAGAAGATATTCTTTGCGAAATGTAAATGAATCTATTATCATGACATGCTCTGAGAAAAGCTGCAAAATATTCCTCCTTAACCACTGTCACATTGGAAGTACCTTTGTATTTTAAATATAATATGGACTTATTACTGGGATGTTACAGTATTACATGGCGTTACATTAATAAGAACATATGTTATGAAATATTGGTTTACTGGTTTTTGCACAATAGTAGTTTGGATGTATGAAATGTCATACAAAATGTTTGTCATTTACAAAATTGCATTATTCCACAGACATGGACTTCGCATGTGGGTCACAACCTGTGAAGACAACTCATGTCTTTGTGAATATCAAAAAGGGTTCTGTGTTCAGATGTGCCAGGTTTGACTGGAAACCATAACTGGTCTAGCAAAATTAATTCTGAGTTGAGATAATAATTGTCAGCGATCTTTTTACCTGGTTTGATATTAATCAGTGTTACATTGCTACATAAGAGGCAGATAAAGACAATACATCGATTTTTAGAAATAATATTTTAGTAATATATATACATTTAGACCCCACCCTTACGTGTGTTCACAGAGTTCAAAGTCTACAGTGTGAAAAAAATGTAGATCAACATAACTGATCACAAAAACGCACTACTGTAAAATACTTTATGCTTGCAGTCATCATAGAAGCCCGATAAAATGATCTGGAGGAAAATAGTATATTCCAAAATATAAGACAAATAATTTTCCTTGGTTACCACTAAAAAATAAACATACAAATAAGTGCAAAATGTGTAGGTCATGAGATAAACAGTTCTGTATTGACTGTACATGAAAGGAATTTACAGTTTATATAAGAAGTTGACTTTGGGACACTGTCATTCTCATTAGGTGGGCTAGTTGGGCACTTTGGGCTCGATTCTTAGAGAGGCTTCATACAGGCTTTCTTCATCCAGAACACAGCTGTTATCCAGTAAATACTGTGCTGCCTGAACATGGACAGATAAGACACTTTGAGCAATTTTCCAGTAAGAGTTATCTCTTCCAAAGCACTTCACTCAACAGCCTTTCTCAATTTCTCTGTGTTTAAATTATGTACATGAATGTGCATTGTATCTGTCATGAAAAACATTAAATATCTACCTTTGGCTGATGATCAATCTTGTATGCTGTTTGCTGAAACTGTCTTATTTCTCTGATGATATGAGAAATCTGTAGTGATTGAGAGAGAGCAAATGAGAGAGAGAGAGAATCACCATATTTCCCAAAACAAGAACAAACAGCACATCATATTGTGTTTGACTGAAGAGACCTCATACCATCCTCATCTTGGAAAAGTTCACTAAGTTGTCTTCAGTGTAATTGGGTGTGCCCTCCTCAATGAAGGCCAAGTCTGTGAGGTACATCCCCAGGTATGGCACACAGGGAGGGTCACAACTGGCAGCGGGGACACAACGAGGCAGTCAGTCACAAACAGTTAAACCTAATGTAGAAAAGTACTCCTGAGGTGTTTGTTAACCTACATTATCCATGTTGTATCACTTACTTTTTCAAAGCTTCCCTCAGATTTTTGAACCTCCCTTCTGATGAAACCAGCTTCTGTAGCTTGTCAATCACCGTCTTAGTCTAGTGGATAGGTTGTGACATGTTAGAAGAAATCTATCCTTTGACTTGGTTATGGCATGGTTTAATACTCCAGAAACATGTAGGCCCCACCTGCTTCGACACCTTGAGCCAAGTCTTCTTGAGACGGAACACAGAGCTGCGGTTAAGGGAGGAGGTGATTTCCAACACGGCGTTGTAGTTATGAAGACAGCGGCAGATGTCTGCTACGGCCACCCACTTCTCCATCACCACCACCCGAGTGTTCACATCTTCACAACGCAGGATCTCTGTGGCTATTAGGTTGCTGATCTGTCTCGGAGAAGATGACAAAGTGGGCCATACTGACTAAGCAACAGCTGAGAGCAAATTAGGAATGTAGGTTTAGCTTGAAATATGGTAGGTGAGGTTGGGGAGGGAGGGAGGGGGGCGGGGATACCACCTGTTTTGATCACATACTAGGTTTTAAAAAGGGAAGGGAGAGTGAGAGTGAGACAACTCCTTTCCTGTAACTCTAGAATGAGAGGCTATGGGTTGGATGTTGTTAGATGAGGATGGTTGGTTGATACCTACATCGTTGAAGTGCTTTGTGGTTTTCATTATGTACGGTGTTTTCTCATTTTTGTTGTTCTTCATCCAGCCTTGACCGAAGAACTCTCTGGAAAGTAAAAAACAGGTTCTCTCCCCTAATAATAAGTACAGTAGGGCCAAACCCTGTGGTGTAGTACCGTGTGAGAGGACAGTTAACAGTCATGTCACTCACTCATAAGGGATGACCTTGAACACCAGATGGTCCAGCAGAGTGAGCTGCTCAGCTATCTCCAGGGCAGAATGGTTCTCAAACGGCTCTGCTTTGACTCCCTGAGCCTGACACACCAAACAGCCAACATCTCACCACAAGTTTTCTAGTAGATTTTTTTAGATCCTTTCAAATGGGTATAAAGAATGTCAACAGTGGGTTCTCAAGTGTGTAAATGTATCTAAAATATCAGTGCTAAGTAAGGGTTGTCACACTCACCAACTGTGTCACCTCCTCCAGGCTGATCTGATTGTCACCAGGGTCGTCTTGCGTGAGTGTTCTGCCAGGCAAAACAAATACACTGTCAACTACTTACTTGTGTTGTAATGAATTGTGTTGATATGTGTCCTTCCTCTGCAGGGTGATACTGTAATATGGGTACCTGATGATGTTGGCAGCAGCTTTTCTCTCCTGGGTCAAAAGCTCAGGGTCATGCATCACTTCCTCCAAGAAGGCTATGACCTTTGACCTCAGTTCATTGTTACTCTCAAAGTCCTAGAAGCACACAAAAATTCCAGCAAAGACATGAGGTGGAACAATCTAGAAACTGCATCCCTCCAAGAAGGTAGTTCAGTGATCGTAGAAAAGGTGTTAAAGTTACACCTTTGAGTTGTTATTATTATTACATTATTATTCGAAAATGATCCCAATTATATAGTTCTGCTATATACAGTAGTTGCCGTTAGGGTTTTGGTGTAGACTCAACAATTCTTAGAGCTACATAGTTTATTTCTCGTTATCGTCTTTGGTGTGGACAGGACTTATGAGTCCTACCTGTGAGTGTTTGGACACCCAGTGTCTCAGAACATTAAGGACTCTGTTGGTTGCTGCTCTCCTGATGACAAACTCTTTGTCCCCATTTCTCTGGTCTGTTGGAAATCCTGAAGAAACCAAATTGAACCATCCAAAATTAATTGCACCATACAACGATCATTTATCAAGTTTAAATTTGTAAAGAATGTAATTCATTTTGCATGCAGATGAGGCAAATGTATGTGTGTTCCCCTAGTGTATGGTGTCAAGAATAATACATGAATTTAAACAGATCCAGGGCTTTCAAATCTCACACATTCACTATGAGACTGAAGCATTTCAGTCATGTCTCACATACCTTTCTCATGTTGAGAAATAAGGGATAACTGGTATGGTGATCTCATGTAAAACATTAGAGCCCTGCAGATCTAAAACTCTGGGCTTGACCAGTGTCGAGTCTTAGGGCTGTGGTGTCTGTTTGCTAACAGCCTACAGTAAGACAGTCCTTCATATCCTGTACCTGAACTAGCCAGGGACATGCGTCTGTACTTCTCTTTGGTAGGGGTGCCCTCATTGGCTCCTGCAGTGGCGATAGCGAAGGCAGAGGCTGCTGATAGGGCGCTGCGGCTGTTGTCCAGCTCCCGATTGGATGACATCACCATGCCATTGTTGTAGGAGAAGAGTGAGAACTCTACATAGAGACACAGTCCCATAGAGTTACACCAGGATCATGTCAGTGGGTCGATGTTTGGGGGTTTACAGTGGTGGCACGTACAAAGGCAGTTGGATGCCAGATTCTCTATGTGTCACTGTTACTAACTTTTGGTTTCATTGCCCTAGCTGATGTGTCCAGCAGGGGGCAGTAGCTTTCAACTGATCCATCTAATAATTAAAACCATTCCAGAGACAGAAGATACTTACATGTGGCTGTGATTTTCAAGGTGTGTGCTATAAAGTATATATGCTTTATATGGATAAAAGCATCTGCTAAATTAATACATGTATAAGTATCAGTATAAGAATAATGGAACCATCAACTGATTAGAAAATGGAGACAACCTTACACGTTGAACAATGTCAGTAAAAAAAAAAACTAGTAAAATCATATATGATTACTTGGAAGACTAAATTATTTTAGATGGTGTCTTTGGAGACATTACAGATCAGATAAGAAGCTCCAAAGACTCGATGAAACAACGTTGTCACTGGGGGCAGGAAAGCACTCATACTGTAGTTGCTATGGCACAAGTTTCCCTAACGACTACTCAGGCCTTGCTTTGGCTTCCCCAGAATGTTAATTCTCCAATTTACACCTGTACTCAAGTATATTTTCCACAGTATAAGCCTATTTGAAGCAAATGCAACGTACCTGAAGTGTTTTTGCATTTGACATTTTTTGGTGTGGTCGGTGACTTAATAGGAGAGGTTTCCGGATCGGCGTCATCACTCTGGTTTTGGTCATTGTCACTCTCCTCGCGGACAGACAGATCTACACCCAGGGTATAAAGGTCAGTTAGTGTAACACCGGTGTAAACCTGAGGCTTCCAAAATAAAGAAACCATTTTGAGCTTTGTTTAGTTGACGTTCTGGACTGCATGTCTGTGCTATGGTCAGAGGTTTACATGTTTACTTCCCATGCTCGTCTATCAACAGCTGATATACCTGAGATCTCCTCGCTCTTGTCCGCCTGGCCCTCTCCCTCGTCAGGGATCTTGCTGGTGACGGGGCTGGTGACGTAGAGCTTGTTGATGTCTAGGGTGGCCTTGCTGAAGGGGGATATGGAGGAATACATGCTTGCATAGCCATTTGAGGAGCAGCTGAGGGCAGCCAGGTCCAGGGCCTTTCCGCCGGTGATGATGGGGATGTTGAGGGAGAGCTTGCGGCGGCGGTTGGGCGACGCTGATGAGGTCTTGGCGATGGCGAGGGGAGGGGGGGAGGAGAATTTACGGCTGGCCCTGGGGGATTTGGGGGGCTCTCCATACAGGAGTTTGTTGTTCTGACTGCTGGCAAAGAATAACTCCAGAGACCTGCGACAGAGGTAGACAAACGCATTTCAAAGGAGTTGTCCTCACTGAAATCGAGATAAGACGATGCGTGTTCGCGGCCTGTCTAGTCCTTGCTTGATATGACAGACTATGATGTTGAAAATGTCTCCCACTCAGTGCCACCCTCCTGGCAACCTTACACCCATAAATAGCCTAGCAAGTAACAACACAGCACGCAGCCTTGCTGATGACACAAGCAGACACATGGAGGTGGCCTACAGAGACATGACAGGCTCTACAGGAGACTGTGCTGCAGACCTTAGGCATAGGGAGTTCCCCCTGATCGGAGCCTTAGACCTGGGCTCTGTCTCCTCGCCTGGGGAGACGGCTGTGGTGGTCAGGTCCACAGTAAGATGTCGCACAGCATCAATATTTCATCTTATAGATCGTCTACGGATGAGGGAAAGGGAGGGTCCTGCGGCATGGGAACCCGTTGCTAAGGTGACACTAACGGAGCCCTGCAGATACGCTCGGAGACAGGAGGGAGAGTCTGGGCCCAATTACTGCCTTCTCCTGTGGAAAACACACCAAGCTGACACACACACTGACATGACCTCTGCACAGTTCTCCTCACCTTACCTCACCTTTACTTGTCTTTCCCCCTTCTCTCTCTCTCTCTGTCCGTTTCTCTCTCTCTTTCACACACACAGATGTACGCACACAGTCCCAGTGAATGGTGGCTGCTGCGGGCTGTGAGAGCAAAGCTAAGAGGGGAAGAGCAGAACCAGCCAGCAGGAGGCTAAAGGCTGTGAGGCCTGTCAGAGCCAGTTAGCATCAGCCACACAGTAACTAGCTCCATCCCTCACTGTGTGGCAGAGGACAATGCTCACAACAAGAGTTTTACACTCCATAAACAGCTAGAGCTACAATGTCTGAAAATAAATACGTAAAGGATCGCCATAGTTGCAGTGAAAGAGCCCCGGTTGGGCGTCTGGAATGTGCTGACCGTGCTGGGATGGCGCTGATGGGCTTGCGGTAGATGGTGATGAGTTTGTCCAGCACCACGTCAGCGCCGGTGAACACGCGGTACGAGTGCAGGAAGGTGTTGAGGAAGTCGATGGAGAGGAACCGCAGGTCGGTCAGCCTCTCCAGCAGACGCTCCACACTCGCGTAGCGGATCTGCAGCACCTTGCAGGAGTTCATCATCTTACTGAAGCGGATGTCCACATCATCACAGTACAGGCTGGCGTCTGACCTGCACACAAAAACAAAATAAAAAACAAAATAACGTAGGTCTGTTAGAGGGAAAAGTGTGCTGTTTACAGATATCAAGGCACACAAAAAGTCACACAAAAACAAATACATCCATGTACACACACACACATACATTACATCCATCCAAATCACACAAACATCATACTCACTTAATCATCTGTGGAACTGTGACTTTGGAGTTCTCCTCAAAGGCATTCATCATCAGCCCGTTGCAGCGTATGTTGTCAATGCACTACGTACAAAACACAGGTACAGAGGTTCAGGGAGTTTTCAGCCTGACCTGTGCTGTAGGCTTCCAGGACCTAAATCTCACTGCTAAACATGACAGCAAGGCAGTTTGACATACCTGGCTGATGTCACTGGTCCAGGCAGATTTCTCCTGTCTTGACGAGGCCACCAAGATTACTGTAAAAGACTGGCTGTCTTTAGGTTCCACCACCACCTTGAAGTCCAGATGCTCCATGTCCTGACCATTCTTGTCTGACTTGGCTGTCAAAGGAAGAAAAAAACTAATACAGGTGCGAATGTACAATTTATCAGATTCAATCAGAATCAAACAGCACTTGAAGAAGTCTAGCTGCAATGTTGGTAGGTTAGATTAGGGGTTATATACTGTATTTACTGTATTATGCAGTAGTCACACACATTTCAGTGACCTAGTGTATTCCAATAACGAAACAACAAGGTACTTACCCTCATCATCCGTCCCCTCAGGATCCTCCATGAGAGTGCAGTCAATAAGAGAGACCACTCCATTCTGAGGAGATTGTAGGGTACACTTTAGCTGGGAACTGACTCAATAGAATTGCATAAAACTGGACTAACTACAATTACATTAGCTACCAAATGTGTGTGTGTGTGTGTGTGTGTGTGTGTGTGTGTGTGTGTAAGAGAGTGAGAATGTGACCAGAGCAATTGATTAAACAAACATTTCTGATGTGTCCGTCCCTTGAGGGATGAATCTGTTGAAAGTAGCTCTGGGGATTACGGCTGGCTTCTTTTCAACACTGGCAAGTGTTGAAAAGAGGCTCTCTGCAGATAGCCCAGCTAGCTCTGCAGCTCAGGCCCACCTTGGTGAGGTGCAGCTTTCCCCCGGAGCCTCTGGTGCAGATGATTAAATGCTTGGAGAAGAGAAAGCACTGCCTTTCTCCCTCTTTCTTCAGAGACAGAGAGCCGAGTCGCCCACGGGTGATCTTCCCCTTCTCGCTCATAGGTACCTGGATGAGAGACCCTGTGAGAAAGGAGCGCAAAGGGGCGGAAAGAGAGAGTGATGGGGGTTGAGGGGGGGTGGTAGGGTGGAGGCAGACAGAAGAGGAGATTTAACTGAGGCATGAACAAGACTTGGGCAGGTATGTGTAGACAGAGGTGTGGTGCCAGATTCAATTATTTCAAATATTGATATGTCTGTCAAAGCCGCGGGGGGTGGAGGGGACGAGTGACATTTCCAATTCATGACTCATCGTGAAGTCGCCCCATAAGTGTCTAATTACACTTGGAATTTACAGATTCAGCCCAGTTTTGAATACCTGATAATCTTTAGAGGCAAACAGGATTAAATTCCCCAACCCTTTCGTTAAGTATTTGCTATGTGGTGTGTTTAGAGAAGGTTTGAAGTTGTGGGGACAGTAGGATCTGGCAATGTGACAGGTGATAGGTGGCAAATCCACCGATGTAATCCTACCCTTAACTGCTTTGAGGAGAGCCTCCCCGAAGTGGGACACCCCGACGACGGCTTACCTTGCCTCACAAACGTCTGGCTTGTATCAAGGAGAATTTCACAACCCTCCACGATCATCCGCTCAATTGCCAGGTTCTTCCTGATGTTTTCTGTCTCGCTCACCTCATCGTGCATTATTCTAAACAGGTGGGGGGGGGAGAATGTTTTTAAGAAGTGTATTTTAAGGTTTATTTTTTGTAGACTGATGCGTTTCGGATGTTGGGGTGTAGGCCAACCATGCCAAGCTTGCTCAACTAATATTTAGTTTTCTACTGTATATTGCATTGATGTGAACATGGCTGGCCTGATACCTGGATAGCTCCTCCAGCTTTGATTTGGCATAATCCAGACTGGTTCTCTCCACGTGCTCATGGGGCGTGTGGGCCAGAAGCTCATGGAGAGTCAGGATGTACCGTGGGATCTGTAATCACATGGAACGAGTACACACAGGTATGTCAAATACTGCACAGGAATGTAAATTACATACGGTATGGTTAGGCTTTCCAGAGACCCACAATAACACACAAAGACACAAGAACACAGTACATACGTACAAAAAGCGCACATACACAGGAGCATATCAGTGGGGAGTTCTTCTCATTTACAGTCATCAGCAAAAAAAAATGTATAACCAACACAGCAGTGCCTAAAGAAGGCCCCAATGGAGCCGACTGTGCTAAAACTGCATCGCTTGCCAGAAAAGATCCATTATGAAATCATGTGCTTCACAAACAACCACTTTATGTGGTTATGGAAAACACAACAGGGATGTTCTGAGCAAAAGGCTTGCGAGACACAGGCTTGCTGTGTTGCTAATCATCGAAAAAAGGCTTTCAGGTATGTGCTGGGTGGCAACAGCTAGCGTGAGAGATGGACGGCCAACTAGCGAGACAGGCAGCTACAAGCCTAGTTGGCCCACCTGGAACATGGGGTAGGTGAGAAAGGTCTCCAGGGTCCTCTCCTCACAGTCAGGCTTGGCTTCATACTGCTTCAGTAGTTTATCAAAGTCCCTGTTCTGTTTGCAGTGGGCCAGGATCTGAAGGCTGTACTGGTGGTTTCGCACAAACTCCTGGTAGATGTTAAGCATGGGCAGCAAGATGTCAAACAGGTCAGCTGTTGAGAGAAGGGAAAATAAACCAGCCTAGTGAGATAGCTTGCTACGGTCTCGGAAAAAGAGCTGATAATAGTTGGGTACTTTCTTATTCAGCCATGTGAAGGAAACTCAAATATACTTACCTAAAACTAACGTTGGCCAGCTTGCTATTCTTGCTTTTAGCCCCTGATAGAATATCTGATGTAGAAACATGATTGTTTCACTGAAAAAAAAGAAACAATAATGAAAATGGAACAATCATCAAGTGCAATCTCAATCTGAACGATTCAACATGATGAGAAGAAAGATTACATCGCAAGAGAGAAAAAATAAACAAAAAAACTATTAGAAGCTCCCATTGCAAGCAGTGTTCTTGAACAGTACAGTGCGTAGAGTGGCAAATCACAGTGAGCACCCACCACTCTCCAGCCTCCGTGAGAAGGAGACCACGGTGTGAACCCAGAGAGAAGAGCAGAGTGTTCCCAAACTGCCCACCCACCTGTTAAGGAAAATGCTGCTGACGTCATCGTGGGTGATGGGAGGCTTCTTGGAGCTGGCAGCCATGCGGAGCGGCCGCAGGAAGTTGTTGACCAGGATGTGCAGCTGCTGAACGTACTCAGCCTCTGCTTCCAGCATGCTGAACACCACCTGGTTCCTCTTCCTCATGCTCTCAGCGTGCGGAGAGCGGATGTAGTCCTGGATGATGGTCTTCCATTTCCTCCTGCAGATCCAACCTCGCAGGAAGCTCTGCACCTAAAGAGACACAGGTAGTAAAGTGAAATTCACTTTATAGGAATGTTTGTTTTGGGGGGAAACATAAATTATGATTATATTATGATATATATATACATTATATTGATGTTATTGAGTTATATAATTCAAATGGACATATTGCATTTTACTTTTTTGATCTTCTGGATTTCCGAGTCGTTGTCTACGGGTGCTGCTGTCGGGCTGGACTGGACATTCTCATTGTCTTTGAGCAGCCCGTTAATCTGCCAGGAACACATCCACAGGATCCTCACTCTCACACACTCACAATCACCTCTCCAAGCTTCCTTCTCACTTCCCAGCATGCTAACCAAGTGACTAAGTCAAGCAGGATTAGAGCTTGTCGAAGTTGCCAGCAGAGCCATGTGTTGGTGGCAACGGCAACACTGTTCATTTGGCTAACGACTCCAAATCAGCACTTATTGGGTTTACCAAGGAAAATTGCTGTGTGCATAATTATTTTATAGGTTAAGATAAACGTGTAGCACAGAAAAGCTGGGTGCTCCAATGAAGCGTCTGAAGCTAAGTGTCTCAATATTCTTTGTATAGACTGAAAGAGTTTATTATTTTGTTTTGCAGAAGGGGGATTGGGTGCAATATGTATCATAAAGACTCATGATTCATGCATATTCAGTACACTATTTCATTTCAAGCCTCACATTTGCACATTAAAGTGAATGACTATTTGATGTGTTGAATACAGGAGGGAACAAAGCTGTACTGGATGGATTGTTTATGAGAAGCAATGCACCGTGTAGGTCCCAATGGGCCAACAGATATCTACTTGAGACAGAAGGACAATTCTTTCCCCCCTCTCAATCACACTCTTCTTTGGTACAGGTAAAATGAATTAATATCACACAAAGAAACACTGTTGTTTGCTATTTTGGTTCAATCGGACATGACACAATCCTCGAAATCCTCGAAATACTCAAACCCTGTTGAGGTGAAAACACGACTGGTGAAACCATGCATTCAGTTTAAAATATTACCTCTGATTTCAGGCGTTCAACTTCTATTTCTCCATCCTCTATCTGTTGTCGAAGTTGCTTAGCAACTGTTTTCTCTGTCTCCACAATCTGAAGTAAATGGAGGTACTTCTGCATGAGCGCCTCATGCTCAGTGGCCAAGTTCCTATAACTGTGGACACAGCGGTCACAGTGGTCACAGCGGTCACAGTGGTCACAGCGGTCACAGCGGTCACAGTGGTCACAGTGGTCACAGCGGTCACAGTGGTCACAGCGGTCACAGCGGTCACAGCGGTCACAGTGGTCACAGTGGTCACAGCGGTCACAGCGGTCACAGTGGTCACAGCGGTCACAGCGGTCACAGTGGTCACAGCGGTCACAGTGGTCACAGCGGTCACAGTGGTCACAGCGGTCACAGCGGTCACAGTGGTCACAGTGGTCACAGCGGTCACAGCGGTCACAGCGGTCACAGTGGTCACAGCGGTCACAGCGGTCACAGTGGTCACAGTGGTCACAGCGGTCACAGTGGTCACAGCGGTCACAGTGGTCACAGCGGTCACAGCGGTCACAGTGGTCACAGTGGTCACAGCGGTCACAGCGGTCACAGTGGTCACAGTGGTCACAGTGGTCACAGTGGTCACAGCGGTCACAGTGGTCACAGCGGTCACAGCGGTCACAGCGGTCACAGTGGTCACAGCGGTCACAGTGGTCACAGCGGTCACAGTGGTCACAGCGGTCACAGCGGTCACAGCGGTCACAGTGGTCACAGCGGTCACAGCGGTCACAGCGGTCACAGTGGTCACAGTGGTCACAGCGGTCACAGTGGTCACAGCGGTCACAGTCTTAAACAGTATTGCACTGTGTATCAACCGCTGAAGCACAACCCATGTAACCTGCATGCTGTGACCTCATGCATGATAATATTAATGTCAAAGAAACCATGTTTCATTTAGGGAAACCATTCATTTATGCTTGGCTTGAAGGTCTTTGACATTCCACGTATCTTATTCAAATTAAAACAGGTATCAGTTCAAATGGGACTGCAAAATGTGTCTGATGACAAGTGTGGAAGGGCTTGTGTTCTTTAAAACATGGTGGTTACCTTGCGTGTGTTATCGCAGCCACCCATTCGTCACAGTCCTTTACATCCTCTGTACGAAGCTCCAGGGCTTTCTGGTTCTCATGGGTGAAACTGACAGTGAAATAGTACTGAAACACAAGAAGAAACGGGGTAAAAAGCTTAGACGAGTAATGCCACACTTGTCAAAGAATGTCATTCACTGTTCATTTGTGTCAGTGTTCTAAACGAGAGCCCCCTATTTTGACCGCAGGAACACAAAACCGGTTAAGTTCGAAGCGTCAATGTCGTTATTCGGAAACCACTTAATTGTGTCCTTTGGAAATGCTGGCATCGTTTCCTCAATTTTTTTATGCTCTCAAGACGGGAGAGTTAGAACCACAAAGAGCTGAGGAAACCCACATCTTCCTCACCCACTCAGGCGATCGATGAGGCGTGCTGAGGGAAGCCTCCCCCTGACTTGCAAGGCTTTGGTTCCCATGAGGCAAGGAGGCGACTAGAGGAACGGCCAATTACATAACTGTGCGCTACCTGTTACCTAGCAACTCCACTCAGTGCAAATGGATAGGCTCTTCGCACTGATCTCACTCCCCAAATTCCCCAATCACAGTCACCCAATAGCTTTTTTTACTGTGATCAATCTGAGTAAAAAATAAAAAACACACAAGCTTTGTTTACATACTTTTTTTAGACTAAAAACATACATTTCTCCAATTTCTCTCACTTATCAATGTCCAAACATGTTAACATACTGTCTGAAAATCAATGATTGTAAATACTTCAAGCAAGAACCCTCAAAATAACATTCACATTTCATCCATGTAAATGATGACTACAGCTACTATGGCTTTCCTGACTTTTGTCTTTAAATGTATCTTTAGCCAGTCTTCTGTACTTAACAGGTTCTAACTGTGTAAACCTGCACCGTCATTATAAATATAATACCTCCATCTTCACACATTAGGTATTCATCCTTTCCTTCAAAGGAAATCTATTTCTGCTTGCTGAGCGGGTTTGCTTGTCGCTGTTGAAGTCCCTCTTTATCAGCTTTTACTGTAAGAGCATGGAGGGTAGAGAAATGTTTAACACCTTGTTTTGTGCTGTTTACAGCTGAATCACGGCCCTGGTAACAGACAACACTTGTTTGATTAGTTTAAGAAAGCTTTTAGACACAACACCTCTTTTTGTTTCACGTTACACTTTTATGGAGTAAATGACCTCCAGTTCTTGGTCAAGTGCCCCAAATGAACGCTCCAAATCAGAGGAATAGTGATACTATATGTCAAAGGAAATGCGAGACGATGTAAATATCCATAATGTACATGTACTCCCTGTGAATGACGTTCCATTTAATGGTCTGGTGTTTGAGCTAAAACAATGAGCAGCAAGTATACGGTAAACTGTGAGGAGCATAAATAACATCTGTCATCGCTGTATAATGCCTTTTGTCCCCTGAATGTCACAGTCTCACTCAGTCATGTTTAAATCACACAGACAAGAACACGGCAGAGAGACATCAGCCATTCATTCCGCCCTCGCTGCTGACTGTGTCTATGAATAGAGCCTTCTAAAGCAGTTGGATATACACTGTACCCCAAAGAGGGATGACTGTGCTTTCTATAAAGGGTTTCAGACCACTCCCAGATAACCCTGGTCTTCAGGACAAATTTAGCACAGATAGTTGGTTGGTTGCTTGCTTTAATAGAGGCACATCACAAAGCAGTTTTCCACAGTCGCTGCGTCCAATCCTCATCATTCTTTTAGCTTCTAATGTGGGTTGCCATAGGAACCATGGGCTAAAATACATTAGCATTTTTTAACTATAGGAAGTGTTTCTCAAAAAAGAAAACGTACGCGCTTGCTAGGTTAGAATGGTTTTAATCCTGGTGGAAATACTGGATGATATGGCCAAATAGTTAATCTTCAATTTCATCTCTGGTGAATTATACCGCCTAAAGCAGCTGTACAAAAGTGTACACAAGCACAATTAAGGCACTCTGGAGGCAAAATATGGCCTTTTGGTTAAACTGACACAACTTCCTCTTAGAGTTCTCAGAGTTCAAGTGTAAGGCAGCACGATGCAATAAAGGGAGGGAAGCAACAATAAACATTTTGCATGTTTCTGATACAAGCAGGTTTTCATTCCTTTCTGGGAGAAACTGGTAGTGTTAACATGACCCCGTCCAAGGCCCAGTGCTTTGTCAGCACAGGGGCATCTGCTCACAGGAAGGACCCAGACTAGTTTTGGACTGCAGCCATTTTCAGACAAGGAGAGAGACTGTGGATAATTGTGAGCTGAGAATCAATCTCTATCTATTTTCACCCTGTCTAATCGCAACAAACCAATTGCAACCTGTAATTGAAATAACAGCATCACTGCACAGCTGGTAGAGTCTAAAATTATAAATGCAAAAGGTTAACGATCATGGAATGGCAGGTATACGGTATACCCTAGTAGTCAGCTTTAATATATGGGTTTAATATGTAACTCGATCAATGAAATAAAACCTCATTGAATCGTTTGACAATGAGAACAGTTACCAGACAATTGAACTGTGATTTATATCAACAATACCTCATTGATCGTTTAGTAGGAACAGTTACCAGACAGTTGAACTGTGATTTATACAATACAAAACAAGACCAGCAGGAAATTGTTTTGCTGATTTCACAGCATCTTGGCTAGACGTGTCTTCCTCTTGTGACAATCTACTGATCCCTACTGATTATTAAACCACCACTTTTAATTGGGAATACGAAAAAAAACACCTATAAATCTGATACAATTACCAATTAAAGCTTTATGTTGGGTATTGACTTCCCTGTTTGCGATGAAAAACGCAGTTGCCAAGGTGTGATGCTATTAATATCAGAGTGAGAGTTAAATCGATGCTGTACGTCAAACAGTAGTTGCTCCTGTTTGCCGCTAGATGGCGACTCAATGATGCGATCCTCTTATTTTGCGCAGACAATTTTATTCAAAAGGAATTCCAAAAGCGTCTAAACAATGACAATATATTTAGAGGTAGATATCAGTCTGAGATACCTTTTATTCAATTAATGGCATGTTTGGTACAATTGGTCAAACATAAAAAATATATAACTTCATGCAAATAGGATGAGGTTATTAAATAGCTATTTTAACCTTAAAAAGCTATGATCTTTATTTCAATGTGAACTATAAACAAAAGCCAAGACGATTGTCTTACAGAATTAAATAAGGTGTTGATAAGGGAGTCCTTATAATTTAGCGCAGAAATTACATAACATATCTTACAGGCTATATAGTAAAGCACTGAATCGTATTCGATCATTCAGATGTATGAAGGCAGTAAGAGAAGCAATGATAAATGACACTACAGCTCAACAATGCACACGTGTAAGGTGTTTTTAAAAAAGACCGTCCATAAATTGAATTGTTTGCACTTCTGAAGATAGGGTGCAGCATCGATTTCTGCGCATTCCTCAACGATACCTTTTATTTATAATTGACACGGTTCATTTCGAATTAATTAACAATTTAATGAACTTTGTGTGTGTTTGTGTCCGCTCGCGTGTGCGCGCGCGTACGTGTGTTTTTCTTACCTGCTTTTCTAAACACTCTTTGGCTGATAGTGAGGATTTGGGTGACGGCGCTCTATCACATAAACACCCCTCCAACAGGTACAATCCAGCAGGTCGAGAGCTTGACTCACTCTCAAAATAGAACAGCATATTTTGCAATAAAGCAAACCACTTTGTGTGCCATTTTGTATTGTCAGAGCTCTTTTTGCTCAAACAGCCTCGCCTCGTGCCATCCTTTTTGGCCAAAAGACCAAGGAAGGTAACGTGGCCATCATTGAGTCGTATTCCTTTCTGCATTTTGATCAGGAGACTTTGGTTGAAAACAGGTAGCTGGTCCTTACATCCTTCTGAACCCCATCCTAACAGAGAAGGACTTCTGCGGACCACCAGTAGCCCGCTCTGCCGACGCATTCACCGTATTGACATGAAGTAAAAAAAACAGGAGAACAAAACGAAGAATGCATGACTGTCATCCCAGAGTCTGAAAAGCTTTTTTTTGTGGGTCCCAACAAGTCCAACATTCGTTGAATGACAAACATAAAATAAATACGTGTCTTTAGTTCAATCTATAAACAATGAAAGGGAAAGAAACTGTGCGAGGTGGGTTTGTTCAATTCTCACATGAGATCTTCAGAAAAAACAGTGATGTCACGTGGCATGGTCCTTGGGAAAGCGAGCCATATTTCAGGATCTTGGACAGGCTAAATCGCAACAACCACAAAGCAACATACCTCGTAAGAACGTGTTTTCTAATCCGCAGATTTCAAAGGAGGCGCATTTACCCCCACCAGTAAAAAATCACATTCAACAATAACCTATTTTGATTGGATTTACAGTTCAGCGACAACTTGTTTCTCATAGAACTAAAAGTCTAAATGTATCTCAGTTTTACTCATTTCTTTTCAGGAGAACGCACAATTAGATTCGAGTGAAGAAATCGTTCTATAAAATGGTGTCTTGGCTATAGAAATGTTTTGGGTGTTAGTGCCGCAAGCCCATCATTTCTACCTTGTGACATTTGGTGATAGAGGGTTTAAGTGACAGAAAGCAGATGGCTCAAGATGTAATGATGACCTACATTGTTCTCTTGGGAATTATATGGAGATTTCCCCCTATGAAGTGGACAGTTCTCCATGCAGACCACACACAATCTAACCGAACATTCCAAAGACTTCAATGACACAGTTTAGTTTTCATTGAAACCTGTAATGGTATTTTCACACCTGTGCAAACCTTGTCTCGTCCACAAATTACTGTGAAGGTTCATATAAGCCTATGTAATCCATATTATTGCTCAACCCACAGTTACAATTCACTGACAATCCCATTATCAGAGCTTATTTGAACTTGTGTCACTATATCATGTGACTAGGGCCAGTAGTCTGTGTTCCTGTGGTTATAAAGCTTGGCTAATAAAACATGTTCTAGCACACAGGCAATATGCCTCTCTGAGCACCCAATTTGTTTGAAAGGCACAAGCTCTAATCTGGTCCTGTCAGCCCTCTTGCTCTTTCTCAGAGAAGATTTATCTATTACTTCATCCTGTTGTTATCTGCTCTCTCTCAGATCCATTCTCTCGTAAATCGTTTGGTTACACTGAGACAGTTAGTTAAACAAACTGCCCTTTAAATTAGCTATTTATGCGATTGACATGAACCCAAACTTGATACAATAGTTTACACCCTATGGTGTCCTGTATTTGCATTTAAAAAAAATAGTGACGTCAGGCCTTCTTTGCACTAAATAGATTCAATGCAATCTTTAGGCTCCTATCCGTGAAATAATCTTTACGACCCGTTTTGAATAGATTTGCATAGACGTACATGCTAGAGTTTGATAACACTGGCTGTATTGTTTGTGTATCTTGACGGTTGCAAGCTCTTGTCTAAAACCCCCTACAACATGGCAGTTTGTGTTCAGTCTTCATCCTGTTCCACAGACCCCAGGATACACATGTGACACGTTCAGATATGGCTCATAATGAGGCTCTCTTTAACGTAGACACATGAGAGAAAAAAAAGATTTTCCTCTTTTAAGGTAATCTGAATCAGCATTATTTTGGTAGCTAAGGCAACGTTTTGCTGCTCTCAGGAAGCCGAGCAGCTCGGCAGCACGGCTGGAGACAACTCCCCCCCCCCCCCTCCCCCCCCCCCCTTTCCTCCATCTCCATCTCCCTCCCCCTTCCTCATCCACACATATTCCCCTTAGGCGCACACATTTTATAGAGGACGACACGTGCTAAAACCAGTTTAACCAAGCCGGTTCACGCTAACTGTTCGTCAGTATAGCAAAATGATGATCAGCAGACAAGGCCTTTCTTTTAACCTTTCCTTTTGCATTTGCAGTTTTTGTCGCTATCTTTGAGTGACATTCCGACTGTGTGTTCTACAAGCCTGACAGCAATGACGGCATGAAGGCATCTCTCAAGCTGATCCTGTTACACATCCTGAGACCTGGAGGATGAGGATGCAGCTTTTTTTGTCATTGTGGTTCTCGCCAGGAGTCCCATTAACCAGCGTATATTACCCAAGCTTTTTTTTAGAAGATGTTCCTTGATCATAACTCAGAAAATCCAACACAGTCAGGACAGAGCTGGTGCCAGTATCAAGTTCTGCTGACACACAATTCCAAAATCATGCATGTTCTCAGGATAGCACAGCTCTACCAGAACTACTTGGCATCATTTTAGATCTGCAGACAGAGATGAAGTGAATCTAGAATGTGTCAGCCTTCCGTTGGAACCATGGCTCATTTGAGGCTGGTTGTCCTTTGTCAAGACCCATTGGCAGAACTGCCACTCAGAGTTGACAACTGTGGGCGTGGGGAAGCCCAGTACACTGGAAATACTAGTTTGGTTTATTCAGTGACATAAGGGAATCCACCTGCAATGTCATGAGCTCCCCTTCCAGACCAGTTCAAACAAACCTCACCAACAGGCATTTCTGCCTTAAAATTTTTTTATGATTCTCTGTAGATTACATTAAAATATCTTTCCCAATCAGTAAAGCTGAGATCTGGTCCTCAGCGTGTCATTATTAACAGTTGGACAAACACATTGATGCAAATTAAGACAACAGACACAGATTATGAACAACAAAATGATCCCTCCACTTGCTTCCAAGTACGCTTCAGTTAAGATGTACTGGAGATGTGGGTGTGGCTCCAGCGAGGTGCAGCAGGGCTGGTTTGAGTAACAGCACCGAGGCAGACAGCTAGGCAGCTCCTTAGGGCTCTGAATTTTGGTCACATGTAGGAAGTCCGGCGCTCTGCTCATGCAGATGCTTGCCTGGGTGAGCTCTTCCCAACCAGAAAGCTCTCACATGGACTTCCACTTCGTTCTCACCGGAGCCATTGGCATACTTCTGTAATTTCAAAGGCTGTTTATGATGGGCTAACAGCACCCCTAGAAGGAGACGTAATAATCAAAACTCAATATATAAACCCTCCACATGCATCGTACCATTTGCCTGTGATGTTTGGCAAAAATCTTGCAGCTGTGTTTTATTCTTACCTCCATAGATATCATTCCAAAATGCCATAATTACATTTTTGTGTGCTCTGGTGAAAGTCAGAATGTTGCTATTTCTGGAACTATGAATTATAGAGGAACGTACCCAACAATGTACATTCGCTTCCGTATTGACTACTAAGTGCAGTGAGGCAAATGCTCTTTGTGTGCTGAGAGTGTGTTAAGAGTGACCATGTCCTGCAAGGAGAGCCATAGGAGACCCAGAGGTTGGCCCTGGCCCAGGGCACGGTGGTGGGTGTTAGATACTGCCTGCGGGCTTGCCACCTGGCTCCTGCCTTCTCCAATCAGCATAGCCCACCCAAAGTTCCTCCACAGCAGGTCGGTAATAAAATTTTATACATACCACAGCCCACTTAACTGTACAGTCCTCAAGGTACTACTGCTTTGTTTCGCGTGAGTGTAGATCAGATTACGTTATGATTTTACTACCCCATTGTACCCATGGTCATGTTTTCTTTCTATTCTAACGCTGCTGAAATGAAGTGTTATTTAGGTTGTGACAACACACAGTGTGATGGAGAATATCAATGTTCCATATTTTCCCAGTATCTAGGGAAGGAAGGCCATCACAAGGTTCTCCTTTCTGAGCTTGAACAGGTACAAAAAGCGTAGTACGTACATATGCATGGTGGCCAGGTTATCAATGTCAACTGCATAATTCAGTCTTCAGTTTTTCAACCGTACTGCTTTGTTATTTTCAGGAATATTTTTTCCCCTTCATATTTCTTCTATCATTGTTTTTTTTCCTTTATCTATAAATAAACATGGAGCTATTTGAATGATTTGCAGATTATTGTTGGATGTAGACTAAACATATGGATGATATGGCCTCAGGTTGTCTTTTTCCTGGTGATGTTCTATTTCTAAGTTCTCATGTACTACCAGGCTGGAGTGTCGGAGAACAGTGGGCCTATTGCACACTGTAGCTCTCTGATTCTACAGTAGAAGGCAAACAAACAAACCCATTAATGTAGGCCAATTATCAGTGACTGTGAATGAAGACATTAATGCAGTGTGGCAGAGCCCAAGAAGGGGGTGGAGGGAAGGAAGCCCTCCCCTTCTCCAGAAGCTAATGTTCACTCAGGGTGCACGCAAACAAGTCTGCCTGTTACATAACCAGGCAACCAGGCAGCCAGAGAGCCAGGCAGTAAGACAGTTAGGCAGTCTGGCCACCATGCTACAAGGCCCATCTTCCCCAGAGCATCCTTCTTGTCTCCTGCTTTACAACGTGCTAGACAACGTTTGTGTCTGCTGTTTGGTTCATGGTTGAAGCGAGTGAAGATGAATTGTTGATACTTTTTTCCAAACACCGTCTTCCCCAGGGAACGTCAGAGACATGCTGCCTGGCTACCTGGTTAATCCTACCCATACTCATAAGAAATATTATTTTGGTTGCTTTTCAGACTGAAGCAGTTTGATTCATTCCAACCCACTAGGCTGTTTAAAGAACCCATGAAGTATCCAGGCACTCAAACCTCATGCAGAAGTCCACTCCACACTCGTCAAGACACTTCATACATTTACAATGAGGTATTGATCAGACAAACAACACTGAAGAACACACGACCCTGGGTCTTGCTCAGTCCCAGTAATACAGATCGGGGCATGAGGATGTCTTGGTGGGGAAGTCTGTTTGCTCAACAGGCACACCAGACTCCTGCTTTAGTCCCCAGATAAGATAGCAGCTATAAGATAGCTCAACCTGTCTCTAGAATGTCAAACCCTAGTTTAATAATACTAGTATCATAATGTATGTACTGTATATGTACAATAGTTTCATATTCCCAGCACCAATAGGGAATCTTCTGGAAAGTACTGTAACGTTACATGAGTGTCTGTTGCAGGCTGATAAATTGATCTGGAGAGGTGGTTGGTATCGGTGCAGACAGACAATGCAATAGAGTTGATACTTGCATACTTATAGACCCATGGCCTTGGCATTCGAGCCATAGAACACAATGGCACAAAGAACAACGTGCTGTTATGGCTGGCAGACCACAAGGTCAAATAGACAGCCTGCAACGGTTATTACCAGCCTGTTCTCTCCAACAGTCAATCACCATGAAATTAACCATAAGGATGACAGATGCTGCCAATCAGGGAAAGGTTAGCGAGGTCAAATCAAGATCCATACGCTGACCTTTTCCTTGGCAGCCTCTTCTCAGAGTACCTATCAGTGCATCAGGGCTATCAATGGGACCTAATGAGTCCTAATGGTCAAAGCCTAGCAGAGGACCATCACTTACACCAACAGCTTTGCACTAGCCAGGCCAGCCAAGGTTATCCACCGTTGACGAGCCCTCTCAATAAAAATGCTATTATTTGAGGTGAAGCTGTACATCAGCAACCTTCCACCCCCTTCCCTCTGACCTCATCTCGCCAGCCTACCAAAGTCATTGCTCTTTAACTTGCCTGGCTGACATTTAGACTGCAGGGCACATGCTGTTCATTTCACAGATTTTGTTTTATTCCTGGTGTGATACACCTTTAAATTCCTCTCGATTCCTCTTGTAGGGACATTCTTCTTGTGGATTTTTCTATCGTTTGTTAATGACAAATCATGATCACGGTCTGGCTGAGTGATTTAGTAGCCCAGTGCAGCATAGAGGACCTTCTGCCCCCAAACTCCACGCAGTGAGATCCTCCACTGTCATGCATGTTTATTGGAATTACCTTTTCAGCCTTGTATAATAAAAAGGCATCCAGATCATTAGATCTCCAGATGGCTATTTGTTAACGGTGGATGTTTATGGCTTACCAAGATGACTTGTAACGTATGCATTTTTAACCTTATGATATATGAATACTGGTAAAGTATGTGCTTTTTAGATTAAACCATTAGCTGTGAAAATCCAAAAAGCGAATCAATACTTTAATTCCGGAAGTGCTTATACATGTCATGTACAAGTGTTAACTGCAACCACTACACAGAGACAACATCAAGTCATTGCACAGTGAACGTACATGAAGCCTATTCTAAGCTCCTACACAGGGAGGGGGAGTCATGAAGTATGAAAATGTCAGTCCTTATTAATGTTGAATTAATTCTCCCTTCAGGAAACAAGCCAGTGCAGTGGATCTTCATGTCTGCATTTCATACATCTAGATGGTCTACATTTAGAAATCTATTTGTGGATGGATGTGCATTTCCCCTGGTCGTGGTCCTAAGAATGGATCTGCTGCGTTTGAGTTTAATAAGCCTTTCTCAGTCTTCCTTGGTTAGTCTCAAAGCCACAGGAAGCCGCCTGCAGTACAAAACAAACCTTCCAAAACTGATGGAACTGGACAAGCTGGGGTGAGGATGGGAGTCGTGCCATTTTTTGTTGATTGAATTCACTTGTTTCTCGTGTCACAGTTGTAATAGAAATTGACTTGACTCGAGTTGACTTGTGAACTTGCAGGTGTATAAATGAAAGCCTCAGAATTGGGCGATACCAAGAACAGAACAGGCCAATAAACCTGCAGTTGTGACAGCCAGGATGAAGAAGTGTAGCTTAAAGGTGACGGTGAAGAGACTACACAGCAATACAAGTGTGATAAATGCAGTTCAAGGCAGATCTTTGGCTTTCCAGGACTTCCTTCCATAGTGATGATGCCTGGCAATACCCTTCTGGGTGACTGAGGTTTTCCAGGCAATATTTAGATGGCTGCATGTATTTATATCAGTCTGTGTTCTGCACACATAGCCTAGGGTCTAATTACATTCACCCAGTCCACACATCTTCCAATCCTCCACAGACTGTGGAATGAGCTTCTGGTCGGTTGACGTTGCCTGATCAACTGGCTCAGTCTGGGGAACAACAGATGTCTGAAGTCAGGCTGCTCTTAAACTCATCCTTGTATTCACTTCTGACACCGAATCTTACAAATGTGTGTATGGAGGATGAATGAGGTGTCCGAGTCTTCATGGTCGCGGGTTGTGAGAGGTTGTGAAAAACGTTTCTTTGGCCTCTCGACTGTAAACTGTTACCGGTGTTTCGTGGGAGCGAGTGGGAGAAGAGAGAGCATGAGAGATGCACAGGAAAAGGAAGAAAAACACAGATGGGGAAGCACAGCTGACTTCCTCTGCCGTTACTTACACCTGCAGTAGGATGCAATCTCCATAGCAACAAGACTTCGCAACACTGTGCAGAGCTGAGTTTTGAGGTTGTGATCCGTAACTTCCCTCCTTTTTACTGCGGTGTTACTTGAAAATGCATGCATGTGCTTTTTCATCACTTTCCCTGTCCTCATGCTTCTGTGGCTATTGCCAACTAGATGGTCAATGTCATTCAAGTTTTTAGCTGGAACCATTCAGATATACAGAACAGAACAAAAGATTACACAATCTATCTCTGTGTACTAAACACCAAGTCTTGAATTGGTTACATGTTCATGTGAGTCGTTGAGTTCCTCTAGGCACTACTCTGAATTGAAGATTGAAGTCACCATTGATTCACTTACTTGAATGTCAAGTTTGGAGTCATTTCAGTGAATTTGAGGCTGGTAGCTGACTGTTCAAAGAAGTGTTGAAAACAGACATGCCTGTGACTTGGTTGATTTATCTTGGTTAAAGTTGTCAGACAATTTCTAACAATTTGCAGCATCCAGTTAAACTTGCCAAGGAGCACCTATACTTTGTATGGCTCTTCTTTTGCTGGCTCATCCACATGCATCTTACAGGAAGTGCAGCCTCATCATATTCTAATAATGAGTTTGATGACAGCCTCACCAATGATCTACATGACATCTCCATCTAGTGGCCATATAACAGTAGAACAGAGCATCCACGCAGCTCAGCCAGTACTTCTGTCAAAAGCCTGTGGTCTCTGTGTTTTGGTTCACTGTAGAACTATAGATAGTTTGGGGTAAAGTGTAATCAAGATTATTCAAGATGATTGATTTTCCTAATCAATTCTCTCCTACCAGTCTATTTAACCACTAGACTATCTGGTCTCAGAGTAAGGAAGCCACCCTATACTTAGTGATCTGGTGGTTTCCCCCCAATCAGTAAATCAGTCCCAAGGGGACATTCTTTCCTCCTTCTTGCTGACCCAACCCCAGGCAAAGGCAGTCTCACTATAGCCTTGTGTCATTACAGTTGAGCTTGATGGTTGATGGTTCAGGTCCAAGATGAGTCCAAAAAAGTCAGGCATTGTACTTTATTATTTGCTCGAAAATTATGCAGCAATAGATAAAAATGGTAATTACATAATGACAACATACCTAAATGTCTTAACTTGAATAATGTATGCTGTACATAACAATATTTCACGGTAATACAGATAGCCTTCTTCACTGTGTGCACCAGTGAAATTGAGCTGGGGATAATAGCGTTTGTAATGCATAAGAATGGTTTCTCTCTTATATGCCACTCATCATTAAGAAAGCCTCTTCATTTTACTTCCAAACGCAACCAACAATTAGTGTCAACGGAGAGATGGGATGCCACTCAATTGACAAAATGTCACCGAGCACGTGTCTCAGTACAAGTGCTTCTGCTTTCAGCGAGCGCAGTGAGTAATCAGAACACAATTAAGTGAAGTGATACACGAAAAGGAAATGGCAGACAGGGTACACTGCAAATGTACTGTGCACTCTCTTCTCTTCATTCATTATCTACCGCTTATTAGCGGTGCTGCTTATTCCCGTTAGGGGTCACGGGTGACTGGAGCCTAACCCTGTTACTTTCGGGCCATAGGCGAGGTACACCCTGGACTGGGGCCAGCTAGTTTCTTCTATTTTGCCGGCTGTTATAGCTACATATATCTACATTGAACAAACGCATAAGGCACTTTATTTGCGTAACACATATACAAATACTTGTTGTGACCTATTTAAATCCAGTGTCAACATGTTGTTATGGGCATATTAAAAAAAAGCAACTGAGTTCCACTCCGTGTTGTCATAATGTTCAGTGTCAGAAATTTAAAAAAGGAAATAGAGGAAGACATCCTCATCATGTCGCTAATCCCCATTGGAAATAATGGCCCGTTGCTTGACATGCAACGATCAACAATGCCCTCTGTTGGAGAAGATCTGCACTACATTCAGTAAGGAGTTGTTTTTGAGAGAGCTTCCTAGAAATCCTAAGGCACTTAGCAGAAACACCTGTTGGACAAGGCCCTATCCCTCCCTCCTCTTCTTTAGTACATTCTTACTTCCTGTCTATTTCTCGATCTGTCTCTCTCCTCCCTCTCTTCTGGCCATCTCTCTTTGTCAATCTCTTCTCTCACTCCCTCCCTCTCCAAAGTTCCTCCATTTCTTATGGCACCCATAGAAGGAATTACCTAGGTGCCACAGTAAAGCCTAACCCAGCCTCAAAACAAGTCTCACACCTCTTACTGTACAGACAAAGATGGGAAACCCCTCACTGTTAAACAGGTAATCATTTGGTTATAATTCAAGGGCATCTGATGGTTGTGGGGTCTTTAGACTGCCCTGGGCTCTCTGTAGGGGCTGGGGTCTTCTCTTCACCAATATGGCTTTATTTAGTCTGGGTTAAGATCCATTATACCTGGGCTCAGACTGAAGATATCTGTTTGTCTTTCGAAAAGTTACAAGAACAACAGGTAGTTTTTGACACTGAAGTCTCTTTATGTATGATGAACAATTTATACAATACCATAAAATCTTTCAGTGTTCTGTACACTGTATGTTGTATATTGTCTCTCCAAAACTGTTATTTTTCTTCACCTCAGTATAGAGGTGAAATTCTAGACGTTAACCTAAAATACCATAGTTGGTGAAATGTGAATTGTTGCTACTATAGTTTTTTCATTTTCTGAAAACCTGTGCACTGACCCCTACTTTACCCATATCATGTGATCCTTAGTCCTCTGGGATACACGAATGGGAATAGACGTTTATCATCTAAATGTGTCAGACAAATAACAATAGCACATTTTTGCAAATTGACCACAGTGCACAAAGTCTCAAATGTCTAAATCAAGCCGAACCCTTTCAGACACCAACAGAAATTGTCCTCCTTATGTAACTGTATGTGCTGATTTCTATTCTAAATGATCACGTTTCAGACTTTGATTGAAGCATTGTTAAATATGTGTATGCGTGTGTGCATGTGCGTGCGTCTGTGTGTTTGAGTGTGTGGTATGCATGTGTGTAGACCCCTTAACTCCTCCACTGAGCGTGTGGACAGAGCGCTGGGTGCTGCTGACTGTGGGAATGCAGCAGAGCTAATCCCACAGGAGAGTACAGCACTGCAGAGGAGATGCTTTAGCAGATCTCCCTTCATCCGTGTGACTGCGGCTGGCGGCTGGTGTGCAGAAGAAATCCGGAACTGGATCAAGAGTGCGTTGCCCATGTTTGTTTAGCTGAGGACTTTCACACCAAGGGGAGGAACTGGGCTGAGATAACCAGCAGCAAAGCACACAGAGACAGTGGGCTGCTACTCCTCTGCTACCTTACAATGGCTTGCAGGCGTCACTAGATAGACGGTCAGGTCAATTTACCAGACCATGCAAATGGCCTCAGGGCATGTCATTGCATGGTCAAAATCAAATATGTTCTTTTTTAATCTTCAATATAAATTTGGATACGACGTGTGTACATGTGTGAATTGATGTAATCAATGCCTGTACAAAGACACACACACACATTTACTAACTGCAGAGCATGGGAAAGCTTTAGCTGCATGGGTGTTGCAGAGGGGTCATGTTGGGGTCAGAAAATACCTTCCCATCTGAGCAAAACTGTGTAGCCTTTTCTGTAGATT
Source organism: Neosalanx taihuensis (assembly GCA_030340665.1). Taxonomy (NCBI): domain Eukaryota; kingdom Metazoa; phylum Chordata; class Actinopteri; order Osmeriformes; family Salangidae; genus Neosalanx; species Neosalanx taihuensis. The sequence goes on along the minus strand of CM059290.1, from coordinate 16,750,303 downwards.
TGCTCATTTAGGTCTCAAATTACTTTGAAAGCATGGAATTAACATGATTATACTTTTTGTACAGGTGTATTTATAAAAAAATAATTGGTCATATTGTCGATGCCCATAGGGCATCTATAGTACAGCCACAACAAAATACTACACTTTACGGCTAAGCTAAACTACATGACATATTGAAGAAAGCCTCAAAGCCATATACATCTAAATATACAGGAGTGTCAGAGATCAGTGGGTGAGTTGACAGGTATGTGATTCTGGAATGCACAGCTGAGCCACACCTGGGGAAGTACTGATCTCCATCCATTCCTGGGGTCTGGCCAATTCCCCTTGTACACCATTGGCCAGCCCCCAAAAGACTGTCCAAACACAGATCAGTAACTGGACCAAAAAATGCCATCGCTGAATATAGACCAATAAGAGACAAGATACAAGAGAAGCAAGGTGGGGCTAATATGAAATAAAACTCTTCAGTAGGTTGTGTTCACACAGTTACTTTGTCACTGGAGGTGAACGAGCGCTAAAAGGATATTTCTTTAACAGATTCAGTGCCAGATGAAAACTCCAATTCGAACTTGATTCTTTTGAGATTTGCAAAGATGAAAAAACACTCTAGTGCGACTTTGTTATCACTCCTTACAACGACAAAAGCTGTATGACAAGAAGTGTTGGCTTTGATGATGTGAAGACTAGGTCAAATTTGAAGTGGGATTAAGTTCAGATAGGGTTTGGGGTCCACAATCTTCAGTGCATTCTCTTTGACAAATGTTTTGCTAGTGTGTCATGTTGTTGACCACATCTCCTTATCACTTTTTCAGCCCAGCTATCCATTCTGTATTTGTTGGACGGAGAACTGATAAGGGCATGTGTCTGACGCTTTCCTTCACTTTTATCTGGACACAGTGCAGTCTGTTACTCCTAATAACATCAACCTGTCCAGTCAAAGAATAATAACTGTAGTATTTAAATGTTATAACTTAAAACATAACTTGCCATTTAACTCAGGTCAGTGAATACTGAAAGCTTCCTACATGTCCTTAAGGCATTATTTTTGACATAAGTGTTGTGCCTTAGAACAGAAATGTTGACGTGAGATGCACAGGTAATGGATAATCTTCATTTGAATGTATAATGAATGATAACTGACAGTCAGACATAATTTATTACAGTAATCGGAGGGAAAGCACCACACTGTACATCTACAGGCTGGAAACCATAATCTCAGGGTGAGTGATGTGTTACTATACATGCTGATGTAATCCCCATGTCTATAACTACAATTATATAATGCTTCTATGAGTGTTAGCCACATGGGAAACTGAGTCTTAGAGATATACTGGTTCTTCTGAAAACAGGACTGCAAATTTGCTTTACTTACTTATCAGCAGTCTTTGTTGTCATGGCCTGTCATTCATGTGTGCCTTGCTTTAAGGTCTGACACAAATTTAAAAATCTATACTTTAAGGTCAGAACCTAGAAGAACATACTGTAAGAACTGCTCAGCTGTGAAGTGTGTATTATAAACTGAGATATTTTGCCAAAACTGTATTGTTAATGAACTTGTTTAGTGCTTTCTTGTTGAATGATCCATAATATAGATCGGTTACATGTAAACTCAACACAATGTCGATTTCTAAATTTTATTATTACCTGAGTGTGGAATATTTAGGAGTAGATACCACTATTTGAATTTTATGATGCATTTTCTCCAGAGTGATTTCAGACTGTAGTTATCTCGAATAACACAAGAGGGTATTGTTCCTCAATGTTCTGAATCTCTCCCTTGAATCAGGTAGAGTGGAGAGTTACAACCCCATCAGTAATATGGCAAAATGACCCCTCAAGTAGAGGAAACACAATCATCTTAGATTAGCCAAATCCAATATGATTGGGAACTACCTGAATCACCCCTGTCCCTGACAGTTACATAGACAAGGGCATAGTTTGGAAACATGGATTATTAACCTGGGGTTTAAGCATCTCGACTTGTCAGGTGAAGTGCTATTTATCTGTGTCAGGGCTGATTTCATTCCCAGCTAACCTTATTCAATTGATTGAAGAGATGGGGAACTAGTGATGGAAAAAAAAGTCAACAACCATTTCTAACTGTGGAACTTCAAAAACGTCCAATTGATTAGGGTTTACATAATGTGATATGGTTGAACTCTCATTTCATTCCATGTTGTCTTTTATGATTGAGAAGAACCCCAAGGAAGTCATCTGAACAGTCAGCGTGTAATCATTATGCGACATTAATAAAATAGAGACCCTTGAAATAAATTGAAATCACCAAATAAATGTCACTTACTCGTAACAATATATTTGAGTTTTGTAATCAGAACTGTGCGAACATTGTTGGATTAAACACAGAGCACCTGCTACAGACACATGCAAAAGAAAAATTAAAAACACATGGCGTGAAAAACACTCAACTGGAGCCTCTTGTTCGTCCTTTCTTATCTCCCCCTCCTATTCTGTAACTATGGAAACCATATCAAGAGACATTCTCGTAATTGAGAGTTTGATTTTGACGCACTCTATAATGAACAATTTCATTCATGGTGCATGAGAATTTTGAGTATGTTACATTTGAGTTTAGGACTGCAGTGCCAGAGATGCTAGGGGTCCACATTGGTTTGACAATCATCAAGATGGCATAGAAAGTGCATGCAGTGCAAAAAACACAACAAGATTTGCACATTTGCAATAACTATCCTAATCCTAACAATACTGTTCTAGCATAGTCCACGCAATTTAAGATAGAGAGTGGCAGAACCACATCAGATATTATTCCTGCGTATAAATCCTCAACATTCCCATCACTGAACTGTGATATTGTCGACGGTTCAACGGATGTAAGAGGATGGACCAGTGACCACTGTGGACAGGTGTGGACAGTTTAATAGCAGCATCAGCTATACGTTAGGATTTCAGGTCGTGAGCTGACAGGCAGAAGAGCGAGAGCTCGCTCTTTAATTAGAGACACGAGGATGGAAACCCGTCACCATGACGACACAATGATAAGATAAAGGAGCTAGTGGATGGGCTGTGGGAGTTTCTGTAAGGAGGGGGGAATGTAACATACTGTCATTATATAATTTGCATGAGGAAAATGTATACAATTATTTTGGGCACCACAAATGTTAGAATATGAGCCAATTCAGCTTTGGTATTAGTGCGTAAAGGAATGGGAGATGGGAGAAGTAGGGAGGAGAAAGACAAGCAGAGAGAGACCAAGAGAAACTGGACAAGAAATAAAGAACGAGACATTACTTCAAATTGAGTGGGTGACACCTCTCATATCAGACTAATAGCAGACCACCCACTGGTGCTTGGAGCACCCACCACCATCTGCTCCCCTGTGCTAAAGGAGTTCACTAAGGCGCCCACTCTTTCACACATACAGCACAGAACCATGCAGCAGCAGAAATCTCAGAACCTCAGCAACTTCAGTCCACTTGGACCACCAGATCAAGGGGCCAAGTTCACAGTGACTCACCTATACCAGGAGGATGGTTCCAAAGGTGGTTCAGAGGGCTCCTGGTGGAACTGCAGTGATTGGACAGACTCATCACACAGATTGTTGTTGCCGGGGGCCTACCTGTTGCATTGGCTACATGCCACCATGTTTGCATAGTGTAATGAGAGCAGGTGTAGCAACTATGGCAGCTCTAACCACTTGTGATTGTGAATGTCAGTCAACCATCACAGGCAAGTAAACACTACTGACACCACTGACTAGAAGTGAGGTCTCTAGTAGTGGATGAATTGTAGTGGTTGAGCACACCATCATCCACCATTTACATTTTAATAATTTATTTACAAGTCAAAATAATTAGTGGCAAAATTATGTTTTTCTGTATTTTATTATTATTATTATTTATTTATTATTATTATTATTATATCTTTTGTTCAAGGTTCATCGTCTCAAAAGTGTGCTATTCTTGATTGTAAGAGTCAATGAACTGAATAGATAAAAAGATACAATATAGTGTTTTATAACATTCCACCAAAAAAAAATAATAATCAGAAGTCCTTATATGCAATGCTTAAACAACCACAACTGCTATTTTAATTCATTATTTATTCTTCCTAGAGAGGATATAATAAGATGTCTGGGAGTTCAGTCCTCTTTTCTCCAGCTGCTTCAGTGACATTGTGTGTGTTTCTTCTCAGTACGCCCAGGGATACTGACAAGCCCCCAGATCTGGATCACAAGCAGTCTGCTAGTGACATCTTCATGCTTCTATTTTTCTACCCAGACAGGAAGCCTGGCATAGCACACACATGCTAATGAGAAATGTTCTGCCATGCCGATTTCCTCACTGAACTTCCCAGTTCCTCATGCTGATCTGTCCCAAAGCAGATGAACCAAGAGAGAAAAGCAGAGGGGACAAACCTTTTGAGACCAATGTTGTTTTCCTTTCAGGAGAGAAGTACATAGCCAACAGTGTTCTCCCATTCATCGTTAAATACCATTTTACTGATGGTCTCAGTAAACAGTAGATTTCCTTTTGTTTATCTAAAAATGATGATGAATATTTGTGTCTGGGGATACAATGGAATACCTGGAACATTGAGCACTGTCTAATTAAAACTCTAGATTATAATATCCATATATTGAACCATCCCCCAGTCTCTGACCATGACAGTGTCCGAAAGAGACATGCTAGATGAAACGCAATTGACTTTTTCTACTGTGTATGACATTAGGGAGAGTGGCGAGACACTATGTAATGGCAAGTGAAATGAAGGGACCATACATGAGAGTGAAGCTATTCAATTCAACCAACGGGAAAATATAGGACTTTGTTCATACCACATCAATAGTCCACAAATGGGCGCTGGCAATTGTATTTTTGACATCATGACATATGTTCAGCAGGCTACATGTAGAAATGATAAAATATGCACTTTAAATTTAGTATAGAATTTCCTCTGTAAAAGCTGTGTATTTTCTTGGCACTGACATAAATAATATTGTCCATGACTTAAGGCTGTTTTCATCTCACTATATCAATATTGTTTGGGCTCGCCAGAGCTATCTTAGTGCAGATCAGTCAACTCAAGATGTCAGAGAACAGAGAGAAGAGAGGAAGCTGCGAATGATCTGGCAAATCAAAGATCGAAACGCTTATTCAAACATCAGTTTTAATTATAGGGACACCTGCAAAATATGAACTTTGAGACTGCAAGATTCTAGAGATGATCTTGGGAAACCAAAACTATTTTAATGTGTAGGTAGCTATACACACAGACAGATTCCTGGCATTATTAAGAGAGGAAATGTCAACGTGTGATTGTTCAGCATGGTGCATTTCAGAAGGCAGGGATTGACGCTGGTTCAAATGAACATGTCATGCCCGGCAAAACTGCATCCTGTTGCGCCGTATGGACTTTGTGAAACGATGCAAACAAAATGCACTCTGAGGAGGATTCTTTGGTCTGAGGTCATTTTGTTACTGATTGAGATCGAGGAGGTGAACCGCGCTGCGGAAGAAGTGTAAACACAACATCTCTCTATATCTCTCTCTCTCTTGCTCTTTCCTCTCTCTTGCTCTCTCTCTTGCTCTCTCTTTCTCTCTCTCTTGCTCTCTCAATCTCTCTCTCTCTCCATGTTAACTTACTTAAACAGCGCCGATCTCAACTCTCATCTCTTCGTAACAGACAGCCCAACTAACGCATCTTTCTCATTGAAAGATCACGTGGTTTATTTTGGAAGACGTCCGTGTAATTTAAAATGAGCGGCATCGCTTATAAGCCGATTGTCTTCCAAGACATCAGACTCCAGTGCCCTGAACATGGCTCAACAGTCAATATGTCAGCCTTCACCACTGTTCATGTATGCGTGGCGGTGAGCGTTGACACTCTTCATTTCATGCCCGTGTCTCACTTTGATTTGATATCGACTGGAAGACGAACGGAGACACTCGAACATAATGCTGCTTGAAGGGGGGTAGGCCAGTATTGACAGAGTCCCTGATTATTTGAAGGTGTATACATAAAGAACATACTGGAGGCTAGTCAAATTGGGACACTGGTTATTTACATCTTCATCATATCTATTCTTTGCTGAAGTATAGGTTAACGACACTCGTATACTATTAGACATTGTGAGGAATCAAATAATAGCAGGTGATCCATTTTAAATGCCTATAGTATAGTGATGTAAAAAGGATGACGTCATATTTATGTCAACCAGTCATGCGTTTTATGATCCCATTGGAACGATTGCTTACAAAGCTAAGATTATGCAACCAAAGAGGTTTGTGAGTAGTTTTGTGTGTGTGTCTATCAACAAAAAAAACACGATGTTATCTATGTGGGATTCAAATTTGAGTCCATATTAGAGTGACATCATAGTCCACAATTTTTGCCTGTGTGGTGGGTTGTGTAAGGTGATGTGTACGTATGATATGTTTGTGTGTGTGTGTGTATGGTCATCTCTCCCCAATGAGAAATGATCAGAGAGCTGGTTTTTTCTAATGATGCTGCTCTGGTCTGACTCCCGGCTGACAGACAGTGCTTGATTAGTTTCTTCAGGATAAACGTCTGCCATTTCACCTTTCTCTCTCTCTCCAATGCTACATCTCAAGGGTCATTGATGGCACCTTCCTTCATTTGGTCTATTTATACATCCTGTCCCTTTACCTTACTGAGCATCCACACACATCTAGGTATGCAGGAATGACTTAGATTGATTGAAGTTGACCACAAACCAATACACAGGATAAACAATAAAAACAAATTTCAAATGTTTTTGTTTGTTTTCATTATCAATACAGTCCTGTCAATAGACCAGTTGAAACATTGGTATGTTAGTTACGTTTAAATTGGCATCAGGGAGTCAGATGGCTCAACGGTTAAGGCGTTGGCTTCATGAACGGAAGGTTGTGAGAGCAAGCCCCTGCTGTAGCTAAATTACTTCCTTGGGCAAGGCACTTCACCCTACTTGTCTCAGGGAGAATGTCCCTGTACTTACTGTAAGTCGCTTTGGATATAAGCATCTGCTAAATGAATAAATAGATACATAATATTCTTTGAACTAATACATTGGAAAAGGTTGTCTTCCACCTGAAACTGTTTGTAGGTTTAGCTATTTATAAACCTTTTTCCCCCTCAAAGTGACCTCTTTTACTGACAGTGGAAAAATCCACAACACCACAGGTAGAATCTCTGGTGTGTTGTCCTGGATTGAAAATTACATTAATCTTTCCCTAACATATGTCAGAGACAAAGCATTCGGCATGGAAAACAACCGTCTGACCTATTAAAAGTTACAACTAATTAAACGTCAGCTTGATACACGTCAAGCGTCAAGTTTTTACTGCATGTTCTTCGACTAACTTCTGTGGCGTGAGGCCTCATGTAGTGTTCGGGTTCAGCTCTTTACATGAAAATCAAACATTATCACACTAGTGCACTTAATATCTGCAATTTACGCTCTGTCTATGACTGGATGAAAGTGTCTGCTAAATTAACACATGTAAATGTAAATGTGACAGCTCTTGGGTGACAGAAATAGCAGAACCCTGACACAACCTGCAGTTACACCGCAAACCTAAAGAGCCTAAAGTGTTGGAGTGTCGATGAGACAGTCAATTCACAGTGCTAGACATCCATCCATCAGGCCCCCCTGTTCCAGGGCTGTTTCCCCTGCAGCAGGAGGGGTGTAAAGGAACAGTCTCCTAGCCGACATCAGGATGAGCAGCAGGAGAACTGGAGACTCAGCTGGACTGCTTTATTTATTTTGGACACATCCCTTCCATCTGGGCCTGCACCCAGGGTGTCACTGGGACAGGCACATCTTCCTACATTTGAAACAGGCTCCTGGCTGCTGCCAAGAAATGGGATATTAAGGCGACACACTGTGACTTCATCGTACTGTACTAAAATGGGAATTGTGGAAAGAGTTAATAAACATGGATCACTACATTTTCAGAGCCAACATAGTGTACGGGGTCCCATTCTCATCCACCTAGGTCTAGACGCTCATCAGACAGTTTACAAAAATGTTGACGAAATACCAATTAAAGTTGCTGCTGCGTTTTTTCTTTAAAAAATGAACAAAACAAAAAATGTTGTAGACGATAATGGGGTCTGGAACGTCCTGATGGTAGGGGCAACCCTCAAGTCACCCAAACCACAAGTCAACCTCCACTGTACTAGTCAGGACATTTATCATCTTTCATTATAGTGTCTCACAATACCATATTAGCACTCTTCTGTACTGGTATGTGGGAGCATTCCCTTTATTCTGTTCACATGTGAGGTTCTATTTGTTATTTTTGCCAGTGTTCCTGTGTGTCTATATGCATTTTTATGATGTATGTGCTTATTTGAATGTTTGTGTGTCTAAGAGCTGTATGTGTGTGTGTCCGTGGGAGGAGGCGTGCAATCTTAACTAAAACTCTGTATGTTGTGCAGAAGCGTCTGGAGCCTGCTGTGCTAGACTGTGACGCCTCACGGATTGTGTTGCTGTCATTACACCAAGGACCACTTCAACAATCCCGTGCATATGAACACCTTTGGTAATTACTCATGAAAATATAACCAGCATAAGAGGTGTCTCTCTGAAGATATGTCATTAAGTAGAGGGCCTGAAGCGATATGAAGATGCCATATATCCAGGGGGAGACATGACAGTGGACTAGGGCTCAATGAGAAGATAAAGTGCTCCCTACTGGTTACTGCCCAGCAATTAATAGATTATTTACACACACATATTTTCGCACATACTGCACCCTCATCAAAATAAAGATCGAAATAATATCTTTTTTTTATCAGATAAGAGACGGAGGAACCATTCTGCATTTACATTCTACATTTAGAGAAGGTACCAGAAGGGAAATGATGGTGACGCGTCATCTCATTTTGACACGATAGTGCCACACAGAATTTTCCTGAGCTATGTGTTTACCCTGCTTGTCTTCACCTCTTTTGAAAAACGTTTCATTATAAATGAGTCTTTTGAAAAACAATGTGTGATATGTGTTGTGATATTGTTCCTCTGAGCCAACAGGGAGACAGCCTTTAATTCCCATCTGTGCTTGAGTGAGCCGATGAATGATAGACACCACAAACTGCTCGATTGAGAACAACAACTTGCCTACTCATACATAATGTATGACTGTGCCATCGTCTGACTGATAAATAAAAATCGATGTCCCTTTCCAACTATGAAAGAAAATGTCTGAGCCCGGCTGTGCCAACATAATGTTCATATCGCATACATATCGCAAACATGGTCCTCTCCTGCCCATAAGCAGATGTCTGCTTTGTGGGTAACACCCAGACAGACTCCATGGAGAGGTGCCCTCCCTCTGCGCTTTGAGGCGGGGATAACCTGCTCTTATCTTGGTCTGCTCAGTCAGGTATGAGAGCTCATGCACCTCAGGGACGCTGGCAGCGATTTCACTCCTCGACCCCATGAGAACGTGAGGAATTCACAAACCTAGAAGAGCTAGGTGTTTCATTACGTTCCGCTGGTTTTGTACTTTCCTGCTTTTTCAATTTCAAATGGATATTCCTATACCTTGCTACTAAGCATCTGCTTAGTTCTTTAAAACAAGTCAGCTAACAAATGACCTTGAGGTAGATTAATCCATGCTGCCGCTGTTTATTACAATTAGTTTGGGAAGATGGATTAAAAACAAGCAGGGCTGGGTCTCTGGCCGAGAGCAACAGTCTATCACATTGCCTCCTGCTGGTATCTCTGCTCCCAGGCCTGTCCCTTCCTGCTGGGACAGACAGCAGGACACCAACTGCTCGGCCAATCGTGCCACCAGCACCACTCAGATAAAGAGAGGGGCCAAACTAGGGTCTTAATAACAGCACATGGATTCACATCTTTCAAGAATTCCTCATTTCTCAGTCATTTCATGTGACCGTGTTCAGGGGGAGTAAAACATGTGAAAACATCTTGCCAGTAATCTACAGAAAGGTCAACGCAGATCAAAGCTGCCTGTGATGGCGTTTTTTTGTGCTTTTTTTTAGGTCGTCACATTCACCTTCTTCTACATATCCATCCTTCTGAGTGAATGTGAAACTGTAGACAACAGGAGAGGCAGAAGGGATCTTCACTGTGGTTGTAATTTAAGCAGTGTGATAGCTCTCATTGTGTGGCCCCATGGCCTCTTTCTTAGAGCACAGAGCAATAATTACTGACTTTCCATTCTCCTCTGGTACCTGCCAGTACTGCCCACCCCCTAACATGGCTGATTAGAGCCAGCTGCAGCAGGCTTCCTCTTCTCGCCTTCCACCTTCTCTTATCTCTGGAAGCGAACGAACAATCAACTCACCCCTCTAAATCCCCATTCACCAGCCCCCTATTGTGTGAACAGGCTTATGACTGATCAAACACCTGCCTAAGAAACTTTGAAAACAAAAAGTGTAAGAGCATCTTCTTGGTTTCAGTGCATTGTTTCATTATTGATTAACGTTGATATATAAGATGTCTCCACGTTCCAAGGTACTATGAAACCAGAAGTGTTTTATGGTCTATTGTTAGTGCTGTCACTTTAAGAAGACTGGAAGACTGCAGAGGCCACGCTGATTGTGTGTTACCCTGTCATGTCTCATTCGGCAGACGCGACCTGACATCCTCGAGCGACGACGAGAACAAATGTGACGTCACCAACAACAACAGAAAAGGAACAAGATCTTTTCCCTTTTCCCACCTTGCTCTGCAGAGGAGGTGTATTTTGGTCAGAGTGTCGAAGACGTCACAGTTCCTGGGGTGTGAACCACAGGCAGACTGAAGCTCTCTAACTAGCTGTCAGAAAAATGCACGCACAGGCACACACACATGGGCACACAAGCGCGCAGACAACCACAATCACACATACGAGCGCATATATACTCTAACACTTCCCTGACAGTTAAGGCTTTCTGAACTGCAAAGAAAAAAAACAACAACTGTTATTTGACTCAGTTAGTTCGTTTCTTGTCAATGCAGGAACAGAAATCAGACCTTGAGGTTGAGTACCTCTTCATTTGCATACTCTGTTAAAGAAGCACGATAAAATGTCGAGCAGACACTGTACTTAGGAAAACACTTCAGATGGAAGATAGCTGTCCCCAACCACTAAAGAGCCTCTAAGTAATATCCAATCCCTTTTCATCATGGTGGTTTTAGCTTACAAATAGGTTTTGACTATTCTACATTTCTGACTAGAGGACTCCTTGCTGATAAGGGCTGTTTGGGTTTGACAAGTCTTATGAAAGCATCCATTTGGGAAAAAATTACCCCACCTGTCGGAAAGCAGAATGCCTAGAGAGTATTACACCAAAAGTGAGTGTTCAAAACCAAAGCAAACCAGATGGAACCTATAATGACTGTGCTGTTCAATGTTCTGGGTGATTCCCTGGAAGGAATTCCTGGGATTGTCTTGGGTCAGAGCGTGACTCATTTATTATAAAGATTCGCTGTTCCATACTCAACACCTCGCAATAGGAGGAGTTTACTTTTAATGAGCAACCCCTGTTAAACCTTCAGGCTTAATGTTTTGTTAAGAAGGATTTTGAAGCAAAACTGAAAATTCAACACAGAGGACATCAAAGCACCCACTCTGCAAAATGAGCAACAAACTCCTTATTAGATATTCGCCTATCTCCTAGGATACGGCCGCCACACACAATAATCACCCAGCACAATTGTTGCCTGTATAATGCTCTTGAATAATGTTCTTCTCACACAATTACGGCTGGCCAAGAGAGGGGCAGGTGTAGGTCTACACTATGAGATCTAAGAGAACGAAGGAAAAGTAGAACCATTTCAAGACTTCCGGCATTAAAAAGGAAGCTCATCTCAATATCAAAAGATACTAGGATCCGAAAAGCACTGCTTCTTCAAGACATACAATCATAAGTAGAAGACATGTGGGATGGATAATTGATTTGAAGAAGAAAAAAAAAACACAAATGGGAATATTTATCTGAAATGGAGGGAGAAGGGGATTTATCACACTGGTTCTGTAGAAAGCTGCAGTTGGGTTTGTGGCAGTTCAATGCTGTCACAGCCCACACGTTCACTTGTTACAATCGTTGAGACACCAAATGCCATGAGAATGTCAGACTCACTTTTTAAAGAGACAATTTGCTCTGAGGAATACAAGCACCACCACCAATACAATATGCATGAAGTATCATATTGCCTGCTATAGGAAATAAATATAAAAAAAATTTTGTAATGAGGTTTGTGTTAAGGCTAGGGCAAAGGTGTAGTCAGAGGCAAATTATTAATGTCAATACATGGTTGTGTTAACAATAAGGACACATTTGAAGAGCCCCTTTGCCAAAATAGATTATTTTAGTCTAATTTTATTCCAGACTTGTAATGATCTGTATCTTTGTCAAGTTATGGTATTTTCAACTACCTCATTTTGCTGTGGTAATTACACCCTCTAAAATACCACGTCAAACATGTTATCTTATTGCGATGGTCCATCAGAAGAGTCGTGCGTTGTTTTTATGACAAATTCCAACCTTTAACTGTCTTTGAGTTTGAACCGTATATAGACCCAATGCTACTTTAGCCTGTCGAGTAAAAACTGCAGTGTGTTAGAGCAGAGAGGAAAAAAGGTTATATTTAGAAGGAGCCGATGCAGCAGGTGTGATGTGAGATATCTGAAAATGGAAACCGCTCCCATGGGTGACAGAGCTTATTCTCTCAGCTTTGATTATTTATTTTCCCTTTAATATGCTGCCGACGATAGCAGCATCAGGGCAAGGATCACGCGGAGACTGCTGACGTCCCTGTAGTTCCCCTGTTAATGAACGTGTCTAAACCGGTAAGCTTGGGGATATGGTTTTGCCCTGCACACTGATCCCCAGTCCATAATCACTTTTGCTGAAGGGACACCATTTTAAGTGTGGGTAGATGAGTCTCTAAGTAATAAAGACTGTGCCCTTTTCCACACATTTGTATTATTCTGATATACATTCTTCAACTGCAGCAGCTTGTCTTTACCCTTATCTTTAATGTGGACTATGGAAAACATGTGTTATAGTACTGAAAGTAAGGTTATATTATCACCAGAATGGATACCTTGAGATAACACCTTATTAGCATTATAAACAGAAATATGGATTAAAGAAACAAAGAACCATTTACCACTGCCCTCTGCTAGCACCCATTCTGCTATTATTGCTGTCTAACATTAACATGTACAATATTTTCTAATTTTTGTCAAAAATGTTCTTTAAGACTTGATTTATTTCCTTGAAATAAAACTTTGAAACCTTGAAAATCGCTTTGGATAAAAGTGTCTGCTAAATGAAAACCATCCCTGTTTCCATAGGATTATGTATTCTCATACAAAGCCCAGGCATGACTGATAGCGTCTGATAGGAGTCTCCATCTGCAACATGTGCTGTCAGGGATGTAGGTGACTCCCTGTTGTTTTCTAAATCACCACCTTCTCCCTGTGTCTCGTAAACAACAACATTTCCCAGGAGTCTGATAGCCACTATGGGATGTTCATTGGCAGTATTGACTATTGGAGTCCTGAGACACCAGAAATGTGTTTAGATGGACGATAAAGTGATTAGTCAGGGTCAAGAACGAAAGGAGCTGAGGGTATATGGCTGAAGACGAATTGGCATTATTCATACAAAGAACACATCAGAATCATATTTGTGTAAATGACATAAGTCTTCATGTTATTTGGTGCCGTGTTATTTGTCTGATTACCTGTTCCTTGCAGGGCTGAAAACATCATCCCGCTCATCAAAAACTGCTTCTCTGCTGTTTCGTAGCAACCTAAAAATAGAAATGTCCCTATTAGGCTCATGTCTGTGGTGGCAGAAACACAGGAATTTTGCCCCTGACTTGTGCTGTAAACATTGAAGTTCTCATTCAGTTATCAATGAAGCAATTAATCAACATAAGAATACATTCAATAGTGCTTGAGAGTATCGTCAATATAACCTAAACAAACACGTGATTTATTGGCCATTTGGGCATGAGCTTACCATTAAGGTATTACTCCTTAGTCAATCTATTTTATATATCGTTATGGCGCACATTAGAGATAATGTTATTTACTGGCCTTTTAACTAAGGGGCTGACATTATTGTACGGGTGTATCTGTCAACCCTTAATTTGCGTTGATAGCCTAGGCAGCCTATAATTCCAGTGAACAAAATGTTAAGATACTACTTTTTGTGTTTCAATGAAAACAGTCGCATCGCTGTTCAAACTGGGAATATCACGAGTTTAGGCAGCAACCGGTGTTTTAACATCAGACCGGCTCAATAAAAAAACATACATATTAGCAACGGGGTATTACATAGTTTCACAGAATGGCTTACGATACATGGTATCTTGTAAATGTAGGACTTTTTTTGAAAAACACTTTTGCGTTTTACAACTGAACAATGATTTGATGTAGGCTATAAAACAACACGTTAAGCTGCTCCACGACGTGTAAAAACTAAAAAGTGAAAAAGGTGGAACATTTTCACTGGCGTAACGGTTTTTTTGTTTGGCATATTACAGACAGGAAAAAGAAAGTATTACAGAGTTTCTCACCAGACGCTATTTTATTTTTGTCGAGGCCACTCTGACGTCAGGAGAAAGCACGTTTCATTCACCAAGCAAAGTGAGTTATTTATAACCTCTCGATGTCTTGAGGTTGTGATTGTTGAGCGCGCAGTGACAGGAATGCTGCCTATTGGACCAGTGCGCTTCCATAACAAAAGCTGGGGAGCTCAAACGGTCATGGTGCAAGAGATGTATAAGAGGCTGCCAAACTAGGACAGACAGAAACATCTCCGAATGAAACATGGAAATATACTAAAAGAACACTGGGGGAACACCTTTATACCCGTCCTTTATAATACATCAGGGTTGCTAATGACAAAACATTGTGGGACACCCTTGAACATGACAAAGCTGCACTCTGATCAGGTAAGACACGCACCTGATTGAAAAACTCTTTATATGAACATGTATGTCTAATAAAGATCACATTTTTGAAAACATGTAATCACAGTAATTAGTTAATGGAAACACTAATAAAGGTTCCATACTTGTCTGCCTTAGAATTTACAGCATCCTTCTTCAACATGAGCTTTAATTAAATCAGATAATTTGACAAAATTCGGTGAATATGAATGCCTTGATAATAATTACCATGCTGTGCTGTCTGCTATTGGCGATTTTGCAACGACTAAAGCCAATGGTAAATAGTGAGCTGCGCAAGTTGTCCAATTTGAGCACCATGGACAGCGACTAGGTGGAGAGAAAGCGCACAAATCTCGCAGCCTTGCCCTTATCCAATTGAGTTGACGCCATCAAATTACAAACCCACAAAAACCTCAAATACCTCAAGTGTGTTTTTGCCACTGCAAGTCAAATCTACGCGTTGGTTATTGAGATTATTTATTGCTGGTCACAGCTGGGTTATCCACCGTGGGGGATGCAGCTACAAATTGCACAATCGGATTAAGCCTTGATTATAAACTAAAAACCAACAAAGTGTCACTTATTCCAACCAATATAATATGCATTCTGCTACACATTTTTCAAGAAAAGCCATACTTATTACTATTATAGCTTGTCAGGTCTCTTGTTTTTGCTTTCCATAAATTAACAAACATGACTTCCAGTCAGCAACAGTACACCAGCCCCAAAATAACAGGATAGTAATCCAAGAGAAATAATTTGGTGTTAATGTTTTGAAAAAGTTTCGTTAACGGGGTGTAAAAACATAGATGGCCTTGGGTACCGGCTATCTTTTCATTCAAATCCCTCACCAGAGATAAAAACGTAAGGCGACTTCATCATCGTAGCGATTTCATACTTCTCGTCACAGACGTAACTGAGTAAAAAAAAAAAAAAAAGTTTGCACAGTACAGGCTGCCACCTAGTGGTGAATTGTATAGACACCACTGTTTCCTCATGGCAGTGACGACTTTGAAATTACTGCTAAAGGAATGAGGAACAAACAATATCTAGACACAATAATGTTGTTGACATGTGCTATGCTTAACAGTCAGTAAACCCTGTCATCCAATTATTTCATTCTCAGGGACGGAGCTTTTAACTGCCTTTAAATACTGAGAGAGATATATCTGTGGTTGTCCGGGGCGATGGCTGACATCCTGGAGCTGCGAACAGACGGGAACTCTCTCCTGAAGGCGGTATGGCTCCGCCGCCTGAGGCTCACCAGGCTCCTGCTGGAGGGCGGCGCGTACATCAACGAGAGCAACGAACGTGGAGAAACTCCCCTCATGGTGGCCTGTATGTCGAAACACAACGACCAGCAGAGCGTGAGCAAAGCCAAGTTGGTCAATTACCTGTTGGATAACAAGGCTGACCCCAATATACAGGACAAAGCGGGCCGGACAGCTCTGATGCACGCTTGCATCCAGAAGGCGGGACACGAGGTGGTCGCCCATCTGCTGACAAACGGGGCAGACCCCAGCCTGGAGGACAGGAGTGGGGCGTCTGCTCTTGTCTACGCCATCAACGCAGACGATAAGGAGACCCTCAAGCATCTGCTAGATGCATGCAAAGCAAAAGGTAAAGAGGTCATCATCATCACCACTGACAAGGGACCATCAGGAACCAAAACCACCAAACAGTACCTCAACGTGCCCCCTTCCCCAGAGTTGGACGAACGCGGCACCTCTCCCTCTGATATCGACTTGAGAGCCTCTCCCACAACAACCTTGCCTGAGCAACCAAACACAATCTTCAGTTTCCAGACAAAGTTGAAAACAGCCTCTGGCACGGCTGCAAAGCTCTCCAATGGACCCACCTCACCCACCCGACGCCCGGCTAACCCCAAACGGGCTCGCCTGCCCCAGCTGAAGCGCCTGCAGTCCGAGCCCTGGGGGCTGATCGCTCCGTCTGTTCTTGCGGCCGCGGCTCACGAGGAGAACAAAAGGTCCCCCTCAGACGAGGACGTTGTCACAAGCATTAACGGACTGTCTCTGAACAAGAGGTCAATGCTGTCGAGACAAAACAGCGTAGATGGCAAGGAGGTGCTGTTCCCTCTGGTCAGCGACCAGCCCACCAAGATGACAACTTCGTTGTCAGTCCCTCCAACTTCCAAAGGGGCTTATGAGCGCTCTTTGAACCAGCACCAGCCCCTGGCACGACGCAGCACCATCCCAACGGAACATGACGGCAGCAACACCAGTGGACCTGCTAGTCTGAGAGACACGGTCCACAGAAGAAGGCTGGGCACCGACCACTATGACTCGGACTCACAGCTCTACTCAGACTCTGGCATGGTAGACTCGCCAAAGATTCCCCTGGAACGGCGGAAACTCAACACGTCTCCTCTGGCTCTGCTGACCAGCTCCAGGGAGTCTCTGGACAGCAATGCGAGCACCTCCTCTCCCAGCACAGCCCGCCGCCGTGCCCCTGGCCTCCTGGAGAGGCGGGGCTCAGGGACTCTGCTTCTGGACTACATTTCCCATACCCGTCCTGGTCACTTGCCCCCTCTCAACGTGAACCCCAACCCTCCCATTCCTGACATTGGGGCAAGCAGCAAGCCCTCTTCTCCTCTGGCTACGGGATTCAGATCAATAGCTCCAGTAGCACCAAACTCACCAAAGAGAGGCAACCTCAAGACTAAAAAGAAACTTATTAGAAGGCACTCTATGCAAGTGGAGCAAATGAAACAACTTTGTACTTTTGAGGAAGTAGCCCAGCAGTGATGGCACTCTGTGTGTTTATCTGTTGCTTTTACGCCTGAGTTTTCTGACCACGATCGCAAAATTCCATTTGAAATGGTTTTGAGTGTTGTTTAATTAGTACTCATTTACCACCACTTTAGATTGAAATTGAGCAATACATCATCTAATATCAGAAACCATTATAATCTTTTTTTTTATATATCAGTGTTTTAGATTTAGATTATTAATTTACTTTTCATGAACAGAATGAACACCATAAAAAGAAATCCTTTGAAATATAATCGTCAGAATCTGGCCGATTCCTCTTTGTTAATTCATTAACACCTGCAGTATGTGCAAGACGGACAGATGGCTCCATTGTAGCCAGCAGGCCCTTTGGCTGTGCTTACTGTATGTCATTAGTACAACATGGGAAATGGATTCAGTAGAGAAAGGAAAACGTGCTTGTCTTTTTCTGTATGTGGTGTAGCTTGAGTAAGACATCAGTTTTGACTGTTTGTAGCAAACTTGTAAACAGTGCCTTCAGGAAAAGAGAAACGTAGGGAATATAGAAGTTGTATTTACCATTCATAGTCATTCATTATGCAACCAAAAGGTGTAGTGTGTCAGTGCTGATGGTTCAAAGCTCATTATGATCAAAGCTATACACAAACCATGTAGTACCTAATGAATATACACAAACATGTCTGAATGGTATGCCTTAAGTAACAAATAACAAGTAGAGTTATATGAAAGAGCACCTTTGAATGTTGGATTAAAATGAAAAGAAAAAGATATTGTTGCTTCGAAGGTTAAAACCTTTTGTACAGTAAAATAAACCACATAGTAGTTCAGTATGATGTTTTCCCGTTCCATGACAGATCAGCGTAATTCTTGTTCCAATACAAACTTCAATACAGACATTGGTGATCTTTGTCAGTTAGAATAGCATTTTACACTTTATGGCAATCAATCAAAGTTAAGGTTAATATTGCTTCCATGTAATTCAACTGTGAGACATTTCTTCTGTCTAAAAAGGCTCATGATTGACATCATATGATGCATAGTATTTTTGTATGTAGTTCGCTGTATATTCTGAATAAATGTCTCTAAAACATGCATCAGATAAATCCTACTTCTTGAACACAAGCACAAGGTAAAAGCAATTTACTTCTGTAATCATATGACCACCTGACCACATTGACATTTGACAGGGTGACTGCTCTGCTGACTATGCTGGGGTCCCTACCCATTCATCATGGCAGACCAACCATGGAGGCACTCAACTCCCACAGCTTCTTAGCAGCCTCATCGTCCTGGCCTTGTGGAGCCACTGCTTTAGGGGCACAGTCACTACAGCCCAGAGAAAAAGAACAAGGTGTCAGTAATACCAATTTATACCAACGCTGTAAAGTTAAAAAAGAACGACTTCTGCTTAGAAATGTCACTGTCATACATACGAAGGAGCACTGAGTTATGGTGTCTGACCTGTAGTAGAGTCCGCTTTGGTTGTTCAGGCTCTCCTCTACCGCACAGTAGATGGAGGTTTGGGCTCCCTCCTTTGGGGACTTGATCAGGAACATCAGAGGCTTGAACACCACTCTCTTCCACATGGGCATGGAGGGCCAGAAGTGGCGGCCTAGTTCCGTGCGGATGACGCCCGGGTGGAGGCAGTAGGTGGTCACTCCCGTGCCTGTATGGCAGGAAATATGAAGTTATTTCAAATCCCAAACTGGGTGCTAACTATGTCTATGGAAAAGCATCCCAAAATGATTCCGTTTGGTAGACTTGATCTAAGTTTCAGTTACCATGCATGCCTGTCCACAATCAGGACTACATAGATTGACATTACATTTTTATTACCTTGAAGTCGTTTTGCCAGCTCCCTTGTGAAGAGAACATTTGCTAGTTTACTTTGCCGGTAACTTTTCCAGGGATCATAATCCTTATCCATGTTTATGTCATCAAAATGGATTTCACCTGTCAAAAATAACGTTTTGTTGTGTGACCTCTGGAATAATCTCTTATTTTATTTATATATATATATATATATATATATATATATAATCGGACTAACTCTTTGTCATTCACTTTGTGCTGTAGCATCCATTCATTACATAACAGCACAGACACTGCGGTGAAGTCTGACATCAGTCAAGTTTCATCCCATATATTCAATGTTTCTTTATATATATTTGAGGATTCTTTATATATATTCAAGGTTTCTGTATATATATTCCAAGTTTCTTTATATATATTCCAGGTTTCTTTATATATATTCAAGGTTTCTGTATATATATTCCAGGTTTCTGTATATATATATATATTCAAGGTTTCTGTATATATATTCGAGGTTTCTGTATATATATTCGAGGTTTCTGTATATATATTCAAGGTTTCTGTATATATATTCAAGGTTTCTGTATATATATTTGAGGTTTCTGTATATATATTCGAGGTTTCTTTATATATATTCCAGGTTTCTGTATATCTATTCAAAGGTTTAATTTCCGGAAAAATTTCCGTTCAGGAAATTAAACCTTTGAATAGATATACAGAAACCTGGAATATATATAAAGAAACCTCGAATATATATACAGAAGGTTTCTTCTGGTTTCTTTAGGTTTCTTTATATATATTCGAGGTTTCTGTATATATATTCGAGGTTTCTTTATATATATTCGAGGTTTCTTTATATATATTCGAGGTTTCTGTATATATATATTCAAGGTTTCTGTATATATATTCGAGGTTTCTGTATATATATTCAAAGGATTAATTTCCATATATATTACATTATATATATACATATATAATGTAATGGCCTTTACAAAACTGTTGTATAATCGTACACATATCCTGTTCCATACTGTGCAATCACACAGCAAAATAAATACCTTTTTCGTGAGCTAAACTGGAGACATTGACAATGCGACTTGGAGATGATTTTTTCAGTAGATCCAAAAGGCAGTTTGTCATCAAGAAGTGACCCAAGTGATTCACACCAAACTGCATCTCAAAGCCATCTTCAGTTTGCCATTTTGGACAACGCATAACACCTATAAACAAAACCACCAAACCAAAGTAGTCGTTATAAGTCACTATTGAAAATGTTGCAGCTGCTGTGGCATTTATTTATTAGGTCTTAAAGAGTTTTCACCTGCGTTGTTGATGAGGATATCTAGTCTCTCTTCACTTGCTAAGATGTCTTCAGTCAGCTGTCTCACTGACTGCAGTGACGCCAAGTCCAACTTTTTGACAATCACATTCCCGTTTCCGCTCCTCTGCCTGATGTCTTCTGCAGCTTGGTTTGCTCTTGTCATGTCTCTGCAAGCCAGAATGACCCTTGCTCCTATGGGACATGATTCACAATGAGCCCAGATATTTAAAAAAACGTATTTTAGATGCTTTTTGCAAGTACTCACCTCTACTAGCCAAATCAACTGCAGTTTCTTTGCCAATCCCTGTGTTGGCTCCAGTGATCAGGACAGTTTTTCCATCCAGACGAGCTTTGCTCCTACACACCCCTCCTGACATCCATTTTCGCACAGCAAACAGTCCCACTCCTGTCGGAGAGTACATGCACACACGTTTGTATAGTAATTAGAGATTTGTAAATTACTACCTATATCAAACGTTATATTTGTCCTATGTTCAATTTATATATTTCCTCCAAAAAACAATAGCTTATTCTTACCTGTAATTGTAACTAAGGCAATCGTTTTGGGATACCGTGCCACAAACATCGTCAAAGAGTTATCGTACTGCATCGCTTTAAAATGTGATTATTTGTAGATAGATGATTCGCTGGTCACGTGCGTTGTTGCTTCATCGATTGAATGAATACAATCTCTCTATCTCAGTTTTTCTGAGTTGGATAAGCAGTAACTTCAGCCTAAAGTTTAGGCTCCTTTGTCAACAGGAAACAAATACCAGACTTACACAAGGTAGGCTATGGTACACACAGCTATAATTTACCCTCCCCGTCCAATTTCACTGAAAGCAGTAGTCTACCACTGAGGTCAAACCAACCGGAATATTGTAATATCTTGCATACTAGCAGAGTCACTTGGTGAGATTATTTGAGAAGGTGAAATGTTCTGTAACCTGGCGACGAATCTCTCACCAGATGTCACGCTAAGACGTCGCTATTACGTGATGACGTTTATATTGCGTCAATCTTTAGCTCGGTGGATGAACCAAGTACAATTACAGCAGACTAGTCTAAATCCCTCTTACTATTCAACCATAATATTATAGGGGTTTATTATCAAATTAATCACATGAGTTGATGTATTTTATTTTTTCGAAATATATGAGGTGGTAGGCTATGTGCAGATATTCGTGCAGAGGCAGTCTACACATTGTCTTGGCTAGGCTCATACACTTATCGTATTGAATTGGATGTTGATCAATGACCACTAGGCCTATTGTACCATAGTGACATTTTTGATAATCTAAAATCATATAAAATGCAATTCTTCCCATCTTCATCCAATAGAGGGCACTGTACATCCACTCGAATTATTGAATGCAGTTGGATTTTTATTCCGGAAGATGGCATTGTGAGGCGAATAGGCTAACTTTATGTTTACCAAGATTAGAAATTAGCAAATCCCTTAGTTTTAGAAGATAACATTCTCTTTAAAATGAATTCTGGGGAATTCTGGACCTGCTTTTAAACTGGTCCTTTGAAGGGGGATTTTTAACCATATCACCGTCACATGCTCTTAACAGACAAGAAAGTTTAGCTCAGAAAAGTAAACTGTTGGTCAAAGGTCAAAGATATAGTTGTGACCTCTGACCGCAAATTGTGCTGGTAGATACTTGAGATTGTGAGCTACTGGGGCACGTCACTAAATTGCATTCCAGACTGTGAGGCAAAACGAATTTATATTTCCAATTAGTCTTATTATAATGTAGCCTACCTACATCTTTAACCTGACAAATTATGTCAAAAGACAAATGGAGAAGTGGAAACTTTTTTTACTCTATGCGCTACTGATGACCTTTAATTGTCCGACTTCTCCCATCATGAAGACTTGGGAGGTGACCTGCCTGGTCTGAGCTGAGGCCTGTTGGCTCACCTCCAAGCTTCACCTCACATGACTGCGCACTTCCCATTCTTTCTCCCAGTATGGTATCCCTCCCCAGCTAAAATTAGAGCAAGTCTGTACAAGAAGTAATGCGAGATAAGTATTTAAGCAGTCCTTTTTACCTTTGTAATAAATCAGTTTTTCAATAAAGTTAGGAGTTACTTTAACGTATAGGCCTATCTGCTTCAGTGCACAATTCCTCTTTAATGTCATTAAACTTAAAGATCACTGACCACAGCATTCTCATAATGGTGTTTGTATAGGAAATAGGAAGAAAAAAAACCTAAAAATAAAAATGTAATGGACATTATAGTATTTTTTCAACTTTGCACAAGAAGTGAAACTCTCCCGACCACCTATCTACTGAGACAAGAGCGCTTGCCCACAGTAACTTCGAGTCCCTCCTCTGACTTTTGACGTAACTCTGAGCCTGTTGAGAGGAGGCGGGGGAGGTGCCGTCTATATTGCATTGCGTGGTGCACCATATCGCCCCTTTTCGCTTTTAGGTTTATCGGACATCAACAGCAACTGATTTGGGCGGACATGGCTGGATACTTGAAGGTCCTCAGCTCTTTCTCGAGGTCTGCAGTTACCCTTTCCAAAAACCCTGCAGTGCTCGCACCAGCGACCATCCAGAGTTTGCAACAGAGAAACTGTAAGTGTCATGCAATTCTTTAAGTGACTTGGACCGCAAGTCTAGTTTAGACTGAGCTTTTTTTGCCTTAAAGCCACGTAAAAGCACCATAAAATGTCATTCTTGATAAGGATAACTCAGAATCGTAAATATTGCTGAGTATGACTAGCAACATTGTAAAAAAAAGAAAACAAAATAAAGTAAGTTGCTTTTCACTAAAACATCTAAAACGTATATGGCTAAATGCATGTTCTTTGTTTAGAGCAGCCAGTTCGCAATAGTAAGTTTCTACCAGCGACAGAACTAGCGAGAGTAGCAAACTAACGGTAAGCAGTCTTACTTCTTCAGGCCGTGCAGAAAGAGTGATATGGTAGCTAGCTAGCTAGGCAGCTGCTAGTACTATGGTTGGCGAATCGTCTTTGTCTCCGACGATTGCACGGCATCCATACACGAACGTGCACAACTAAATAATAATACACCGATAATGTTTCCTTCATTCGTATTAAACCTGCCAACTAGCACGAGCATCATCCATGTGATTCTGCAGGGGCATCCAACAAAAAGACCAAAATGTATGAATGTCAGACTTAACCCACAGTAAACGCAAATATCATCATGGAAAAACACCCCCCCGAGGTTTTTCAAGCCGAAACGGTTCACTCTTTTCTGGTGCATTTAAAGCAGTTTTATTGGTGGTAAACTGATAACTTAACTTTTCCAAGGTCAGTTCTCCAACTGACTTGCCGAAATGACGAGACTTCGACAACAACGCCAATGGCCGCCACAAGTGTTTCAGATCTGATTGCAGGCAGGCCATTCTGGCCTCTTATTTGCGATGCAATAGGCTTTTCTTTGCATTTGTCTCTATCTCGACTGTTGAAACGTCAATGCACCGATGCGTTGCTATGGATTAGTCTAATGTTAAGACTGGAAAGACTCAAAGATGAGCATTTTCGTATAAATTAATCATCTACTCAAATTATAATACTTTATTGGGTAAGTGAAATGCCTACTTTAGGTGAGATATGTCCTTAATCCCAGAGTGCACTCGCCCTCAGTGCAACTTTGTGCCCTCTGAGTTGAAGGGCACCTTGTTACACAGAATTGCTTAATGGAAAACTCAGCACAGAGCTATTTCAGAATTGTGATATTCCAATATAATGTGTGGAAGTCCCCTCACTCACTGTTGAGCGTTTGGTACCATCCAGTTGTGCCTTTGGTACCATCCAGTTGGGTGTCAGTGAGCCTTAGCAAAACTAAACCGACTCTAAACAGATTAAAGGCTTTGCTACTGTTAAAACAACCCGCTTCTATCTATTTGGACTTGATATCCTTTTGTAGTTTAATGGACCATGTAGTTGAAAAGCAAAGCCACACACTGTAACATCAAGCATATTAGAAAACCACCCACCGGCAATGGTCATCTGTTTGATCAGGTGTAATGTAATGTACCTCCCAAAAGGATAGTCATCGACTGGAGCTGTGCACCATATCTGATGACCTTTAAAAGCAAAGTAAACATAATTTGTGACTACTGAGCATAGGTGAACATTACCCACCTTTCACACCAATAACAAGGGGTAATTTATACTAAACCCAAGACATGGTCATTGGTGCTCTGTGGATGTCACTCTACTTGAGAGAAGTTTTTATGAATATAAAAGGCCTCCCAAGTTGCTGATAACTGTTCTCAGTGCAGGTCTGGAATTTACTTTGTTGTTTGATTAAAGTTACCTAATAATATGATGACGCCAGCCCCCTTCTGCTCATTGGTGAATCTCTTGCTTATTGAGAACTAGGGTATTTTGTCATTCAACTAAATCATCTGCTTTACCCATGATGCACAGCGTGGCTCAAGTGGGTCATGCCGATGGGAGGGGGGAGGCATGTCTGGCTGTCCACACTTCAATGTCAGTGTGTACACTGCATACATCAAGACTGCTCAAAATACAGGCCCTGGTACATTTGCTAACAAAATGCAGCATCTTCTTATCTCCTGGCTTGCAAACACTACATATTGTAAAAAACGACTTCTCAGCACCTGCATTGAGAAAGGCTCAGGCGATATTCCTCTGTGATGGTCCAGTTATGACTTTAGCAAGAGTTCAGCAACTGTCACAGGTGTTGCCAAGGCTCTAGCACTCAAGTTACAGATTAGCTCAAATGTGTGCTTATACCACGTGTATACTTGTCCTGTAGGTTATGATCATGACGCATGCAGATTAGTTTTAAATGTGCCCAGTTTGCAGTCTGAGTCTTGGTCATAATTCCCCTTTTTGCCATTTTGTTTACCCTTCGAAATATAGACGCTATTTGTACGCCAGCTGTGAGAGCATTGGCAAGAACAGCTAGTCACCTGATTCTGTTCCACCTCCTCTGAACTTCCAGAATGATCCTTCCATTTTGTGTCATAGAGCCGAGTAGAGTGGCTTCTCAGTAAAACAATTATTTGAGGCTGGTTTTGCAACCTGAAGGTTGTCTTTGTGGCCATGTTTCATCATGAAGTAGCCCAGGTTGAAGACAGCATTGGGGTATTTGTTCCAGAGGTCACAAGGAACATCACACCTATACCCTTTATTTAGACACTGTTTTGTAATAAATAGTCTATTCTTGGTGCTTGTTCCAGGCGTTTTTATTTTAAGCATTTGACCATCACAGACTCTGCAAGTGCTAGTTACTTTTACCACATGTACACTCCCACAATGTTGCCACTAACCCAAAAATTACATGGCTCTTCATGGTTGTTAGAAATTATTTACATTTGTTTTAGACATCTTTGTACCCAAAAGAAGCCATACTATCATTTCTTGGCTTTTCCTTTTCACTGCTGTGTAAGGCTTGGGTGGCTTTGCAATTGCAAACTGATGTGTTGTTTTGGTTGTGAACAGATGCGGACAAGCGTATCAAGGTGTCCCAGCCAGTGGTGGAGATGGACGGAGATGAGATGACCAGGATCATCTGGGAGTTCATCAAAGAGAAGGTGCTAACCCTGGGGGTCCAGTGTTCCAACATGCAGACATGAGTGTCTGTGTCTCTCTGCTTCGGGGGAGGATAGACTACTGCTATTTGACTGGTCTATTTTTATAGCATTGACTGACATGGAGAGTGTCAGTGTAGTGTGTGTGTGTGTGTGTCTGTGTGTGAGAGGGAGGTAGATCGAGTGTGCTGGTAGATTATGTGTGTGACGCGGGGGAGGGGTTAGCAAGGTTTCGTTCACTCACTGACTGATTGCCTCTGGGGATAGCAGATGGTGAGTTGGCGCAGGTTTAAAACATGGAAAATCATGGTTGAAACTTGTGGTATTTACATCAACAATATTTGATAATATGCAACAAGAAATGTTTGTGAAACCTTTTTTATACATTTAGGATTGGGGGCAGGGTTTCAATAACATTGGAGATATGGTATATTTTACACAGACTAGCATTCATTTCAGTGGTGTTTGACTTATAAAACACTTGCATACCAGTCAAAAATGTCAACCGTCTGGAATTGAGTTTGTGCTGAAGCTCCCTAGGACAGAATTCCAACACAGCTGTATATATTATTTGAAGAAGGCCTTCCCTCATCTGTGTTCTTGACCCGTAGCTTATCCTGTCCAACGTGGATGTGGAGCTGAAGTACTATGACCTGGGTCTTCCGTACCGTGACCAGACTGATGACCAAGTCACAATCGACTCTGCCATTGCCACTAAGAAATACCATGTAGCAGTCAAGTGTGCCACTATTACCCCTGATGAAGCCAGGGTTGAAGGTATTTGATTGGCATGACGTCAGACATTGACAAGTCCATTTGTAAAGCAGTGGGATGATGATAGAAGTAATCAATCATATTCAAGGAATAAATATAAATGTATGTCATAAAACAGTAGTTTTACATTAAATGCAGTGTAATTAAAAAATTATACTATGTACATGTTATATGACTGATCTGATCAAATGCTGGCTGAAAAAATGAAGTGTCAGACAATCTGTTCTGATAACTTGTGTTTTCCATCAGAATTCAGCCTGAAGAAGATGTGGAAAAGCCCTAATGGAACCATCCGAAACATTCTGGGCGGCACCGTCTTCCGTGAGCCAATCATCTGCAAGAACATTCCCAGGCTTGTTCCTGGTTGGACACAGCCCATCACCATTGGCAGACATGCCTTTGGCGATCAGGTCAGATCCGTTCTCTTTGAATCGCAGAAACACTTTGCAGTTGAAGTGAACACGGTTGCAGTTGAAGTGATGTATGCATATTTTTGACGTTGCTTGTTGTTTGTTTTACAGTACAGAGCAACAGACTTTGTTGTGGACACACCAGGCAAGTTCAAGATCATCTTCTCTCCTGCTGATGGCAGCGCAGGCAAGGAGTGGGAGGTGTTTGACTTCCCTGCTGGTGGCTGTGGAATGGGCATGTACAACACAGATGAGGTGAGTTATACAAACAGGTAAAAAATTTATGGAAAATATTGATTTAGGGAAATGTATATATTGATAGGAATTATCATCATGCTTTTTTTCTTAATTCTTACTTGAAAAATGTATTACTGAAGGTTTTATATCAACATGCAGTCTCATTGTGCATTATTTTTTATATGAAATTTGTATAGTCCATGTTGTCTGAAACCCATGCTGTTAGCCATGAAGTAACGTCCCATGAACTTGATTTCAAGCTGTTTGTTGACTATCCAGAACACCAGTTTGTTTGGTTTTACATCAAACGTCAGGTGCAGTGGACTTTCAGCTTGTCAAGGGGGGGAAATGAAAGTGTGAAGTACCTCTGGATGTCCCAGGGGTACAGGACGGGGGGGGGGGTGGGGGGGGGGGCGTGTGCCGTACCATTTAAGCCAATAGCGAGACGGTTTTTAACCTCTGAATGGATAGTTTGACCTCAGCCTGTTATGATTCTTCCTGTCATGCTCTTTTTGTTCCCTCAGTCTATTACAGGCTTTGCTCACAGCTGCTTCCAGTATGCCATTGGCAAGAAGTGGCCTCTCTACTTGAGCACTAAGAACACTATTCTGAAGGCCTATGATGGCCGCTTCAAGGACATCTTCCAGGATATTTTTGAGAAGTAAGCCTTTTTCTTCTTTTTTTTTTACTTACTCAACCTGAAAGGTGGAACATTTATAAAGCTTGGTCTCAAACATGATACCCCACAGTATTGTTCACGTCTTCCTGTACCAACAGGAACTACAAACCTGAGTTTGACAAACTGAAGATCTGGTACGAGCACAGGCTTATCGATGACATGGTGGCCCAGGTGCTGAAGTCCGACGGAGCCTTTGTTTGGGCCTGCAAGAACTACGACGGTGACGTTCAGTCAGATATCTTGGCTCAAGGTGAGACATGCAAACCGACACCCGGCCACGTGGCCAGAGGGGGTCATTTCCAGATACTTGTGCTGGTATTAAAGGGGCTCTGTTCATGGGTTTGACCTTTTGCTTTGTTTGACAGGCTTTGGGTCTCTGGGACTGATGACCTCAGTGCTGGTGTGTCCTGACGGAAAGACCATCGAGGCAGAGGCAGCCCATGGAACCGTGACCAGACACTACCGCGAGCATCAGAAGGTTTGCCTCATTCAGTTGTGTTGTGTTTTTTTTAGGTCCCATGACCGTGTCACCTTCAACGTTTTAATGTTATAGGTTGGTTTGAGTCCGTTTACAGTGACCTCCAAATGGTCTACTTGTTAGTCGTGTGTGAAGATTGCCATCTGGTGGTGGAAGTGGCAACGTTGCTATGGTGATCTCGGTGGAATAATTTTCTTGTTTGTGATTTATGCCTTACCTCAAAGAGTTAGGATTAAAGGGGGGTGGGGTATATTTTAAGGTGCACACATGTAAACACCTCACTATCTCTGTCTGTAGGGAAGGCCAACCAGTACCAACCCAATCGCCAGCATCTTCGCCTGGACCAGAGGGTTGGAGCACAGGGGAAAACTTGATGGGAACCCAGACCTGATCAAGTACTAAAATCTCTACATTTTAATCTGCATACATTTCATTTCAATAATGGATGCTTATGTCGGGTTTGGTTTCCAACAACGAAACACTAAAACGCATGACTTGCAGGTTCTCTCAGACTCTGGAGAGAGTATGTGTTGAGACCGTGGAGAGTGGCGTTATGACTAAGGATCTTGCTGGCTGCATCCACGGCCTGGCCAAGTAAGCTCATCACCATAACATACTACCGATTTCATTCTCTACTGCAATTGATACTCTACTGGAATCCCATATTGTCGCTGGGGTTCAATATATGGGTGGTTGGGTGGCCGTGCATGTTATGAATTTGTTGTCATCATTCTGTCTTGCCTTTGCAGCTGCAAGTTGAACGAGCATTACGTCAACACTACTGACTTCCTAGATGCCATCAAGAACAACCTGGACAAAGCCCTTGGCAAATGAAGGATTCAAGAAGTACAGCTAGTTTGAAAGTGACTTAATGTTTTTTTGTACCTCATTTGTAACTAAACAGGTCAAGAAATCCACATGCATACTGTCAAAGGAAGAAGTACCGTGTAGATAGTGATATACTGTGCCCTTACTGTAGGTTCCTGCACCATCTTGAGCTATTGTTATATCTCATGACTCCTTCTCCTTTCACCATGTCCTCACCTCCGATGTTCTATTTTTGTAATGTGAAGTACTATTAAATACTGTACCAAAAATTGGGAGTGATGGCCATGTCAAAAATACTTGCTAATAAATCTGCCTGGTTTTACCCTTTAACTGTGTTCAGATTCCAATCTTCTCTCAGACCATAAAGAAAATGTGAACGGTGTAAATGTAAATAAATTTATTATTTTACAGTATTGTCTGGTACACAACATTTTACATACAGCTCTATCGACAGCATATCCACATCAATTTGTAACAATACAGAAAGCCATTCAAATTTCAAGACGGTTTTTTAATCCCCCTTTATTTCAGCACTACAACAGTGATGGAATGGACACAGACACTGGAAAATTCACAAATTAGCAGTTTGGATAATAAATGCACTATATCAACATTGTAGGATACCTTGTTTGCAGGTTATACATTTGAGAAGCCTAAGCACTGGGGAAAGAAATATATTTTGAATATCCCAAATCCTTTTCTGCTGGGTCCACGGCCCTGTCACATGTTGGGAGGTTGTCGTTCATCACTTTGGACCAGCGTGGAGCGTGATGGATGGCGTGCTCTCACAGACACACAGGGCCACTTAATATTTCTGTCCAAAGTTTTTGGGACGATTCCTTTTGAGATTCATCCATGAAAACCCAAACTGCAATGAGCATGCAGAGTTTACATTGTATTTTGATGAAGTAAAAAAAAAACAAGTCCAGTCCCAGTCTGTCCTACTGAAGCCAGGGCAGGACAAGAATGGAAAGAAGTCTCTAGAAAAAGCTGCAGTTGGCTGCTGTGGAATAATCTTTTGGAAACATCTGAGGGGTGAAGAGAAGGAACCCTAAATGTAATTACATGAGGTCTGCTATTGGACCACATGACATTGAAACGTTCCAGTTTTGCTGAAGACCAGATCAAGAAGAGGCCACACCACTGCTTTCACCTTGGCCTGGAGAATTATGACTGAATTAGATATTCTTTGGTTCAGGGGCTGCAATAACAGGACAGCTAAATTGCTATACTTGTGGTGAGTTGTATTTGACACCTTATTGGGTTTTAGGTAGTAAAATTGCCTTCTCCGACTGTTTATCACTGATAAACGTGTTGCCTGCCGATGCAGGAACTTCAGATTCAGTGCCGAACAGAGAAATATACCGTTTTATTCAGTTCCATTCATCAATCCTAGTACAGAATCAAACAGTTTTTTCAATTGAGGAATATACTCATGTAAAATATAAACAAATCCTATGTAAGTAGTTTTTAGAGTCAGTGATATGTAGCTCTAACTAGTCACAGTATGTAACTGATACACAGAGTAAATTGTTTGCCTGGAATTATGACACCTGCTGAAACTGTGGCTTTGGTCAATTAGAGGAACAGAGTAAAGCCGCTCATTTTCGTGCCCCAGCCTTCAATACATTACTGAGTCAGAGAACTTTCTTAAAAGTGATTGACATCTCTGAAGGAGTAAGTGCATTAGATTGTGTAAAATCTGTATGCATTTCCTTCGAATGTGCTTTTGCGGAGTACAGCTCTTGGGTTGTGTCGTATTGTCCCAAGTGTTGACATTGTGAAACTGCGAAATTTGACTAAATATCGATGTTTCAGTAGATTCACCAAGTTGCTGTAGTAAATACAAAGGAGGGTTGGAGGACAGTTTCTAGTTTCAAACTTTAGAACACGAGAAGAGAGATTCCAGTGCATGTGAATGTGCATATCCTGCCATGTCAACCCAACGCTCCTACACAAAGTAAAAGCCCATTGTGCCTTGCTCAGTAGCAGTTTATGGCGCTACCCTTTTATTAGATCACACGTTTTATGCAATTTGTGTGTCTCTTTTTTTAAATAATTCATGCAGTGTTGTACCGCCCAGCACCCTTTCCATAGCTGCTGTAATACTCAATTTCAGACAGTTTAGCGATGTCTGGCGTATTGTTGCTTGCCAGGTTCTCTCGCTCGCTGAATTCAAAGCTCTCCTCCTCGTAGTCTTCCTGACCCTCCATGCCTGCAGGGGTTTCTGAGGAAGGAAACACAAGGACAGAACATATGAGCCCACCCTGTCCTCCTCCAACACACATAAACACAGCACCGCTACCGCTGACACCCAGTGTCGTAGAAAGCCTGTGGAGAGCTCCTCCTCCTTGGCCTCCATATCACTCTCCACTGATAGAGACAGGCATGTCTAATCCAGGCACTGCTATATTTACTAAACACACTGGGAAGGAGCGCCTGAGAAAGCACCAAAACACTTGGCCAGCAGATTACAGTACATGCTGAGTCAAAGTGCATTAGGGACTGGCTAAGTGACAATTAATACAACATAGCTGTCAGGGAATATGCAAATATGTGGGAGACACGTCTTGTGTTGCTGTGTCTGCTGTTGCGAAAAGCGTATCAAACAAAACACATTCTCAAAACACATCCACGATTGACTGGGTGGAGAGGTGTACAGAGAATTCTGGAATTGAAATAGCTACCTTGTTCCTCTATGGAGGCGTCCAGTATGCCGTGTTTAACCTTCATGTGTCGGCTCAGGTTGCCCTTCAGGTTGAACTTGCTGGTGCAGTAAGGACACTTGAAGGGCTTGCTGCCAGCATGGAGGTGCATGTGGCCCAGGAGGTTGTACATTCGGTTGAAAGACTTCCCGCACACCTGGAGGGAACCAGGAGGAGAGCGCGGGTTAACCCCCCACCACTGTGTCACAGCACAACCCGAGGAAAGTTCTAACAGGGTCGGCATCTCACCTTGCATTTGAAGGGCTTGACAGGCAGGTGGACGATCATGTGCGTCTTGAGCGTCTGCTTCTGGACGAAGGTCTTGAAGCAGACGTGGCACTGGAAGGGCCTGATGCTGGTGTGGATGAGCATGTGCCTCTTCAGGTTGGCGGAGAGCGTGAACTCACGAGCGCACACTTCGCACTTGAACTCCTTCATGCCCTGGGGGTGACAAGAGGGCCCTGTGTTTTAATTCACCTCGGTTTAAGGAAGCATCTCCAGTCGTCACAGGTGGCTTCAAAAGGGAACCAAAAACTCAGCCATTTTTTTTTAACACAAACGGCAGATAACTAAGAAACCTCATCTACGGTGCGTTACTGGACTCATACACACTGCTGGCTCCACCATGTGTTGGCTTCAAGACGGAGTCGCTGTCTAACTAACATATGATTTAAACGTCAACACAGATTGACATTTGAGTTGAATGCTTCATCTCACAGACGACAAATCACAACGGTGTGAAGGGATTAAACCTGACAGGGTTTACAGTAAAGGTGTAATTGTAATTTACCATGGCTAATCTGACACTTGAACTGAGACCAGGGCTCTAGGACTGGGATTAACCGGCAGTCATAAAGGGAAGTATCTGTTGCCATACACACATGGGTGACACACCTTACAACACAAAGCACATGTACACAGGGGGAAGATAACAAGGACTTTAAAGACTGTGTAACAGCAGGTTTTGGCTGGATACAAGGTCAAGGTTTTCTGCGGTAAACTGTGAATAATTATTTTGAGACTGATTGTTCTCTAGGTCTGGTAATCTTTGGCTGTGCTTTGACCCGGTCTGACTTTTTGCTCTATATATGATTTCTTTTCAAATGCAGTCAGGGAAAGGTATTCAGTATTATGGTTTGAGAACCAGTGGGGTTCAAGTACCTGGAGTTCAGGAGCCTGCGTGGTCAGTACCTTGTGAGTGAGGGCGTGCTGTCGGAGGTGGTGGATCTGAACAAACTCCATGCCGCATTCTGGGCACACATAGGGCCGCACGTTCTGGTGCTTCATCAGGTGGTTCTGCAGCTGGCTGCGGTAGGCGAACGACTTGTGGCACTCGGGGCACTGAAAGGTGGCGGGCCCTTGGTGGCTGGTCTGGTGGCGCTTGAGGTGGGCGTACGTGGGGAACTCCATGCCGCACTGCGAGCACACGTGGCAGTGGCCGTTCTCGTGCTTGCTCTCGTGCGTGCGCAGCTCGCTGGGGTAGGCAAAGCCGCGGCCGCAGAAGCGGCAGCTATAAGGCTTGACGTCCGAGTGCTGGAGCATGTGCCTCTTCAGGTGGCTGGTCTGGGTGAAGGCCTTCTTGCAGACGGTGCACTTGTGAGGCCTGGTGCCCTGGTGGGTGAGAAGGTGGGTCTGGAGGTGGCTGGGCTGCTTGAACAGCTTGCCACAGTGCAGGCACTCGTGGGGCTTGATGCCGTTGTGGCCCAGGATGTGGGTGACCAGGTTGTACTTGGACGTGTAGGACTTCTCGCACATGCGGCACTTCCAGCGCTTCAGGCCCTCGCCCACATCCACACAGTAGGACTCGTCGATCTGCACGTTGATGTCCAGGCGGTCGATCTGCATGCGCCGGGCCAAGTGGCCCTCGGGGTCGGCCCACAGCATGGCCTGGGCCCCGTCCTCGTAGTCCCCAGGCAAGGCAATGTCGGCAGCCTCGTACGCCACCTCGCTGGACTCGTAGTAGCGACTCATGGGAGGACTCTCGCTGTCCCTGCCTGTCTTTAGGTTTAACGCTACCTCTTCCTCCTCATCCTCCTCCTCGTCCACTGCCAGCTCCTGGGTCCCCCGCTCTGCTCTCTTCCTCTCCTTCCTCTCCTCTAGCCGTGAGTCCTTGGGCTGGCCGGCCGTCTCCTTGACACACACTGGGCAGCTCCCACAGGTCTGTTCCTCTTTTACCGGTCCCCTGTGGGGGAGAGCTTCCTCCTGTTTGCTCGGGCTGCGGCCGTTCACCATGTGAACGCAGGGAGGGAGGCTGGTCGAGTCCAAACGCTCCCCTTTCACCTGAGGGGTGTGCGGGCTAGGGGGCCTGTGAGAGGGCTCCCCTGAATCCCCTTCTCTCCTGGCCCTCTTGATCCTCCCTCGGGGCCCGGGCCTCCTTCTCTCACTGCCGTGAGGCTGGCTCTCCTGCTCCCCTCCAGGTTCAGCCAGGTAGTCCCCATTGGCCCCGATCAGCTGGTCAGTGCACTCATATTCCGCCCCCTCTGGAGGCGCAGGGGGCCCCTCCCTAGGCTCTCCCATGTAGAAACCATTGGGAGCAATGGTGGCACCAAAAATCTCGTTCTGAGAGATAAGGCCCAGCACGGCAGCTTGGGCCAGGGACAGCACAACCACAGGGTCTGTCTGGGTCCCCGCATCCACCTGACCCTCCATCACCTTGGGGTAACACCGCACCAGACGGCCACTCTCCTCCTCCTGACAGGAGAACAAATCACGGGTCATCATACACAGAACAACTTACAAATACTTTTGTTGTGTATGTATAAAACACATATATTACACACAATATAATACTGAAAAAGGTTACAATTTTACAACAGAAAAAAAATGTTGATGTATGTGATACTTTTCTGTAGGCAGGAAAACAGGCAGGGGGGATAAGGAGAAAAAAAATACTTTGAAGTGTGGTAACACTTGAAGTATTCGCACACTTAATATTATATGCGACTCCTTCCTATTGAACTACCGATGATAGAAGGTTTTCCAGGGGTAGCCAGAGAGAGCTGCATTCTGACAACGCCTTCCTTCTTTGCTCTGAATCCACTAGAGAACATTAGATTGAAGAGATAAGTCAGATCTCTGCTAGCTAGCGCCCTGCTTCCTTCCTCGACGGGCTGGAGAATAATATGGAAACACAGAAAGGGATGCAGGTCCAAACAAGGAAGTGGACTTCCGTGGACTGTCCACAGGACTTCCTGTGGGGTCTGGGGCAGCTCTTGTGACTGTGTTGGGCTCATCGCTGGGCCAGCCCCATTCATAAGGAGCATGTCAAACTAAACTCAAACCTAAGAAATGCTTGTGTCCACAACATGTTTTCAATTGGGAAAAACAAAAGCAATGAGAGTGAAAAGATTGTGAGCTGCATCCTTGTGATAAACAAGAGGTAAATAGTGTACCCTTGCGCTTCCAGGTCACTCCACACAAGAAACCGGGCTGAAAGGAAAATATATGAGGGAGCTAAGACTCCTGTATTTTCTTCATACACCATAGAGACTGTGCTTGCCTGCAACCTTTCATAATACAATACTGAGGAGTGAGACAGGGAGCGAGGATGGAGATAGAGGAGAAGGGAGGGAGAGATAGAGGAGGAAAGAAGGGAGGGGTAGGAGTGTGTGTGTGTGCGTATTTCTATGGAGGGGGGGGGAGAGTAGACCTGGATGCCCTGATAACCACGTCATTTATAATTACTGCTTTTAAAGTAGTCAGACAGAGACAGACTGTGTATTTGTGAGAGAGAAATACAGAAAGAGTGAGTGTGCATTTGAATGTGTGTGTTTGAGAGTGTATGTGTGTCTGTGGGAGATTGAGTGTGTGTGTGTGTGTGTGCGCGTGTGTGTGTGTGTGTGTGAAAGAGAGGGAGGGAGACAGAAAGAAGGAGAAAGAGATGTGGGCGGGGGAGGAGTGGAGGGAGGGAGAGAGAAATGAGATGGAGGGGCTGAAAGATAAAGAAAGAGTGGGGAGGGGAGGGGGGGAGATTGAGTGAGCATGTGAGAGAGAAGGGAAGAGAGAGAGAAAGGAAAGGGAGAGGGAGGGGTGTGGGGGAATAGGAGAGACAGAGAGACAGAGTGAGTGAGAGAGAGAAAGGAGGGGAAGTAGAAAGGGGGAAGAGGGAAAAAACACGACAAAATGAAAGGCAGACAAAATGAAAGAGAAAGACCAATGAGAGGGACACAGAGAGGTAGTATAGTCATTGTAAGTGCATGGCTTAACATTTAAAGTTGTATAGGGAAAAAACAGTTTTGAACAAAAAAAACAAACAATAAAAAAAAATACCAGAGGTGTGACTAGACTAGACTAGTTACACGGCTACTCTCATCTGTAAAAGACGTTCTTGCTGCAATACTCTTTTGAACATGAAAAGTAGTCTTTCTACCTTTAGAAGAGAGAGAGAGAGAAACATAGCTAAGAATGATCCAGTAAACTCCTCTCTTAATTGCATTTGTAAACACAGTCAAGTCTCTCAAGGCAACAAACTCACCACATTGTTCCTGGTGTGATGTTTGAGGTGTTTCAGGGATCTCATCCTTCAGGAGAAATGAGTGGAGTAAAAAAATCCAGCTCCTATTTATATCTGTGGGAGAGTGGGGCGGTCCCACAGCTCATCCTCCTCCTACTGTTGCTGTTATCAGAACTGACTGTGCCTGCCCCCCTCCCCCCGCTGCACCACCCCTTCCACCACAACACAC
Organism: Neosalanx taihuensis; assembly: GCA_030340665.1. Taxonomy (NCBI): domain Eukaryota; kingdom Metazoa; phylum Chordata; class Actinopteri; order Osmeriformes; family Salangidae; genus Neosalanx; species Neosalanx taihuensis. The sequence goes on along the minus strand of CM059290.1, from coordinate 16,713,175 downwards.
AGACACACACACACACACACTATCACCCCATTTCTTTCTCTCTCTCTCTCCCTCTCCCCCTCCCTCCTCTCTCACTTCTCTTTCTCTATCCTCTGTCTCACACACACACTCTATCTTTCTCTCTCTCTCTCTCCCTCTCGTACTCACACACATACACACACACACACACACACACACACACACACACACACGCACACACACACACCTTATCTCTCTTTCTCACCACATACAATTCACCATGACCCTTCAACACACATTTCTCTTTAAGGCACATAGAAACACAGGCACTATCTTCTTTTAATCACTTATACTTTGAAATTCCTTCTACAAGCATGTACTGAAAAACAAACAAGTCTAAAATCTAATCTGAAGCTGCTCCATGTGCGCACACAGACACACGCACACACACACACACACACACACACACACACACACAAATGTAAGTGTGCGCAAACATGCATGAAAAAACATTGCACACAAACACATTCAGTTTGGCTGGAGGTGTGTCTGTAACTGGCTAACTGTCACACAGATAGTGTCTAAAATATGCTAAAATACTAAACTTCTAGACTACATGTCATTTGTTGTCTTAATTCCTTAATTTTATTGAATTAAATGAGAAGACTGTCTGAAGTGAAACATGTCTGAGTTCCAGTAAAAATGACTGACAAAAGAAAGAGAAGAAGAAAGGAGAGAAAAGCAGTTAGGAACAGGAGGGAGGGAGGGAGGGAGACAGACGTGGGGGAGAGAGAATAAGGAAGAAAGAGGGAGGGGGAGCGAGTGAGGCAGCGAGGAGGCAGGAAGGGGGGTGAGAGAGACAGAGAGAAAGAAAAAGAGTGAGGAAGGAGGGATGGGGGAGGGGGAGGGAAGAGGAGAATGCAGCAAAAAGGAGGAAGAGGGGAAAGGAGAGATGGGGGAGGGAGTGCTAAAGCCTAAGAAAGGATGTGGTACAAGAAAGAAAGAGAAAGAAAGAATGAGAGAAGAGAAAGAAAGACAGAGAGGAGGGAGGGGGAGTGCTCACGAGGGGGTGGGGATGGGAAGAGAGATAGAGAGAGGGAGGGCTGAAAGAAAATGCAGTGAAAGAAGAAGAGGGGGAGGGAGGGCCAGAGGAAAGAAGGAGAGAGAAAAAGAGAGAAGAAAAAAAAGGGGGGATGGTGGAGTGTGAAAATAAAAAGAAGAGTCCATCAGCAAGAGAGAGAGGGGGAGTGCAGAATGAAGAAGAGGTGGGGGGGTGTGTGGGGGGGGTGAGAGCAAGGGGAATGGAGAGAGGAAAGGAGATAGAGAGAGGGAGGGAGTGAAGGGAGAGAGACTGAGGAAAAGGAAAAAACACTAAGGGAAGACATTAACTATTGAACTTCCAGATTTCTTTCAGGCTGTGTTTAGACACAGTGCAGCACGGTACCTGCGGACTAATGAAAGGGTTTGTGTGTTCAGCTCGTCGCTGTTTAGATCGGATCTGGGTAACGAACCAGGTATGCCCTCATGACCCATGCTCACCTTGAGCTCTACCCAACACCACCTACAAATCCATGACACAGTCCTACTGTGTCACAACATCCCATACGTGTTCAGTAGCCTATTTGCTATAGATGGACACACGTCAATCCTAATCCTGGCTGTATGGTAACATTCTATGCCTAAACAGTTTCCACTAAATAACAGGAAAGGGCAAACCTTGAAAACCTTGATCAATCATCAGCGGCTGGAAGTGCTGTGAGAATGAGAAAGTCAGAGAGAGGTAGGGAGAGAGGTGGTGAGGGTAGGGGAGGGGAGCGGAGGAGGGAGGAAGGGAGAGATAGGGAGTGAGAACGAGCGAGAGGGAGGGGGAGAAGGAGAGATTGAGTGAGGGTGTGAGTGAGGGGGAGAGATAGCAGGAAGTCGAGGGGAGAGAATGGGAGAGAAAATAGAAGGAGAGCAGGGGAAGAAACAAAGAGATAAGAGGGAGAAAGACAAAGAAACCACATGGAAGAAACAACAAGGGACACGTACATAAAACAACACACAAGCAGCCTGTGGGGAGAATGAAGAAGAACGATAAAACTAAAGTTTGTGAGGAGGAACACACTGTATGGTGTCTTTCCAGACCAGCTCAGTCCAAACCCCAGGACCTGTCCACTTGTCTGTCCCGCTCAGACATCTGGCACAACGGTGAACATGCAAGGAGCTGTTTACACGCAATGAATAATGAAAGTGAACCCCTGTGTGTGTGTGCGTGTACATGTGTTCTCACAGGTTTCTACACGCAAAGAGAGACAGACAGAGGGAAGTGAGCCTTAGCTCATCTCTCGATTGTAAAAATTTAGGGATCTCAACTAAATCTGTTAGTGTGTGTGTGTTTCTGTGTACAGTACAATAATAGGAAAGAGGCCAGACGCTTTCACACACACACAAACACACACACACACACACACACACACACACACACACACTTTCAGTTCTCTCTGTGACCCTGTGTCTCAAACACAGGTCTAACGTGTAACTGACTGTAACCATGTCCTTTTACACTTCCAAAGCAGCAGGCTCTTAATGAGCTGTAATCTGGGAAAGGGGATATAGATATGGGTCAGATTTTATAACCTCCAGAGGGAGAGAGACAGAATGAAAGACAGGCAGAGTGCGTGTGAGTGAGAGAGTGAGATAGCTAACATTGGTTAGCTTCACCTTATGAGAGGTGATTTGTAATAAAGAGGAGGTGGGTAGGAGGAATGTGTGCGTGTGTGTGTGGGGTGGGGGGGTTGTGAGAGGGTTGGGGGGCGGGGGCGGGGGTGAGGGGAGGGAGGGCAACGCTGCATATGTGGCTGTTAAGAATCCATGGTTTGTGCATCCGTGTGCGTAGTGTGTGTGTGCACCATTCATTGACTACACAGGGATACAAAATATACTCCTGTCTTTCCCCAGTACACGGATATGACAATGCTGAAGTGGAAACAGGTCCTCTGGCTTGAAGTTAGTCCTTCATCATATATACTGCTGTCTCCCTGAGATCCAGACAGTGCTCTAGACATCATCACACAGCGCCGCGTCACCACCACATCAGCGTCAACACAGATTGTGCTATAAAAGCTTGTTATGGATGAGAGCGATGCTATGCGATGGATGATGAATCTCGACCTGCAACGTTTTGCGTGCCTACCTTCCGTCTTCTAAAAAGGGGCCTGAGATGCATGTCTAAGAAACCTGTGTAAAAGTCAACAGGGTAATATGGGGGGGGGACCAGGACAGGTAGAAAAACATGGTGTGCTTTTGATGGCCTATAACCTGGGCTTCTGAACAGTTCACTGTGAAGAACGCTGCTGAGATCCCTCTCCATCCCTCTTCATCCCTCTCACCTCACACCCAGGATGAAAAGTACCAACCTGGACCTTCATCCACGGTTATCAGCTCCACTACCAGGCAGAACTCTTCACCTCTACATGGCATACCGATATAACACTGTGCCTCAAGAATGATTAGCTGCTGCAATTAAAATCCCCCCCCCCCCCCCCCCCCCCACATGCACTCACCCTCCCCGCCCAAAAAAACACAGCGTGCTTTTTCATAAGCAGAGACAATTGCACAGCTTGAGTCTAAGCGACGTTGACGGAGCATTGCAAACTGTCTAGCCGGAGCCACACCCAGGCTGGGCGCTCGTCTCCTCTCAGGCCAAGCCCAGCCAGGGACAGACACATGGACAGGTGGGCACGGGCAGCGGTCGTTACTGCCTTGCTAATGGCATCACCATTAAGCAGAGAGACAGTGCAGAGACTGCTGGTGACAGACGGACGTGAATCCTCCACTCAGAGTAAGTTGGCCTGTTGGTGACTCACTGGCAACATTTAGTTATGCAAACAAACATGCATTTGCAGAAATCCCAGCAAACCTGATTCCATAATGACCATTTGAGTATATATATATATGTATTTTATTGTTTGTTTGTTGCTTTCAACCAAGTAGTGTTACATTCTTTCTGCAAATCATTCTCACATACATAGAGAGACAGGATGCAGAGATGGGCAAAGCCAAAAATCCTAAATAAAAGATTACGCCCCTCATTCAGTTCTGGGGTACTAAATGGAAAGACAGAATATTAGCAATGAAATTGCTCTGCTTGGAGACAACATTGGAGAAAAGAGTGTGGGGAGAGCTTGAAGAAGAAGAAAAAAAGACTGAATATAAAGGAGAAAAGACAGAGTTGAGGGAGGAGAGGAGAAGAGCATTCAGCAAGGAGGATATAAAAGGAACAGAGAGGGGGGCGAGGGAGTGAGACAGAGAGCTATGGAAGGAAAGAGAGAAAGAGGAGAGAGAGAGCATGAGAGAGCAAGAGAAAGAGGGGGGCCATGGGAGAGCAAGAGAAAGAGCGAGAGTGGAGAGAGAGTGAGGAGAGAGAGATCAAGAGACAGGGGGGGGGGGAGGGAGGGGGAGTGAGTGAGTGAGAGAGAGAGAGAGAAACAGAGACAGAGGACGAGAGAGAAAGACAGAAAGGAGAAAAACAGAGAGGGGGAAGGGAGAAAGAGGGAGAGCCACAAGAGACTCAAAAACCACAGAATAAAAACCCTCTGTCTGCCAGTAACTCTATATAGATATACAAATATGAATCTATATGTATATATACACAGTATTTGTCCAGGGAGGAATGACTGTCCAAAGAAGAGCCCACTGCACACACACACAACAAGTTCATTCACTAAGTCACTAAGGAAGATCTTCATTCTCACTCAAATTGCAGTTTCATGGCAATCTGAGGCTGGATAGAAAATGACTACGGTGATATGCTCCCTTCTAAAGACATGTTAGTTTCTCCCTCCACACTCTTTATTAAAGGTATCCATCATAATCAAAGTACAGTGTTGGCTAATCACTATATCTTCCTGTCATTACGTGTGGAGGACCCAACCTCGCACTCCACCTTTGGAAGGTGCAGACAGTATGATGTCATTGTGGCCCATGCCCTACATTGTACCAGGGCTCCAGCTTTACTCAAGGTTAGGCCCACAATGAACCAGTGAAGCCTATTAACACTAGAGGTCTCTGCAGCGCTGTATATTGGGAAGAACCGTCCACCTTCACACTAGTCTCTAAACAGAGGGCATAAGGACGGAGCTGATAGCCCTCTGTATGGCCCTCACTTCCCTATGTTATCCCTTCACCTCCCAGTAACAGATTTCAGTCCGAATTACTTTTCTTTCGTCCAAGTTTCATTCTTTTAAATCAAACCCTTTGTCTATCTCTTCTTTTGTACCTTCCTCCTGTTTCCATGGTTACCCCTCTCTCTGCTCTGTACACTATCTATCTCTTCCTCCGTTTCCCTCTCTGTCTCTCTCACTCTGTTCTTATCTTTCTCATTTTGCTTTCATCTCTGCCTCCCTTCCTCCTGCTTTATCCCACACCCTCCTCACTCCGGCTTTTATCTCTCTTCACTTTCATCTGTCTTTCACCTTTCTCTCCCCTTCAAGCCTGCCATTCCATCATGCTGGTTTTCGGTTCTTACTTATGGAGAGAAAGTTTTATCGGTTTCCCTGTCAATTCTGCATTTTTAATCATTTCCAATTTATCCAACACACTTTCCAATGCCAAGGAGGTGTGCATTAAATTGTCCGAGTCAACAATGTGCATGATTGTAATACAGAAATGTCTGGTGTCACTCATTCCTCCATTATTATGAGCCTGCAATGGTTTCTTGCAAGATCATCTGTATGGAACATTGCTTTGGTTTACTATCCCCCCTCTGTATTTGTTATTTTCATCATATTACATCTATCTGAACAGGAATTTATTGTGCTTGTAATTTGGTTTTGTTTACAGGTACTGAGTCAGAGTGCAGTCCAAGATGTGTCATCTGAGTGGAGTCCCATTGAGACCGAGGCCTTCGAGGACGGAGTGCTCATATCTGTGGCAGACATTTCTGCCTCCTGTCATCGTTCTACAGTGATGAAGATGTTCTTGTGAAGCATGCAAGCCTCCCTCCACCAATCTCTGCCGGGAGATCCAACATTCACCTGAAACTGTGGCAGTTTAACATACCGGCCTCCGTCACACCACGTCGGACCTGCGACACTGAACCCAACACTGGGACCTCCTGCTTCTGAGCAATATGCCACGTTGATGTTTGGGATGGTACATCACCAGTACATTACAAGTTCACATAGGTGAGGTTGTGTTATCTTATGAAACCCCTTTTTTTCTTTAACTATATCCGTCAACCAAGGTGGTGTACATGAGAGGGGGAGTGTGCCTTCCAGTCAGTGACAAACTAATTCCAAGAGACACTGCATGTGGTGTGGGAGGAAGTTTTGTGCTGCAGCTTTGACTGAAACTAACCTCCCTCCCTCTCCCTCTCCTTCCCCTTCCTCTTAAAGTACCACAACTATTCAGAAAAGAGAATAAAGAAAACCTGAATAGAGGAAGAGAAAAAAAATGGGGTCCCAAGGCGAGGGAGAAAAGAAAAACAATGAAAGAAAACAGGAATGAAAAGAGCTATAGAGAAAGAAAAGAGAGAAAGAAGAGACAGAGGGAGGGTGGGGAGACAGAAAAAGAGACAGAGCAAAGCAAAGCGAAATAGGAAGAAGAATGTTATGAAAAATAGACATGTTTCAGTGGAAATGCATTTTGAAGAAGAAAAAAAAATTAAATAAAAAGGAGGAACAAATAGCAAAGGTGATACGCGGAAATAGAGTCTAGTTAGCAAGATAGTGCTGTCAAAAGGAAAGATGCTCTTAGCAGAGCGCATGATGTGAAACAACACATTAAATGTTTGACAAACAAATTTGTATACCTATTATAATAGCCAATACTACCAGTTGCCAACAAAACCCATATAAACATGTAAAAACAGAGTCTGGCAAAATGTTGTATCTGTGGATAGAGATTGCCATACAGTCAACCTGTGCAATGGAAATATACCATACACTTATGAGTGATGGATGCAATCATTTTAGTCCATCTTCTTTCTATTTGACAGTCCTAGTAACCATATTCACTCCTCAGCCAGTGTGGTCTCCAGGAGGTTGACTCTGTCTATAGGCACAGATGATGTCATGATCAAGAATCTGATACTGGATATCAGCAATGCAATCTGTAATTGAAAACACTGACCTTCCAGTGCTCTACTCTAGCAAAGTTGCTCGTGACGAACAATAATAATTGCCCGTGGCTATTATGAAGTATTGAGTAATGAGAGAGAAACATGTAACCTGTTTTTTCAGCTATTCACACTAAGGCCAGTCCTTGAAATATCACTCATGTATGTTTCGTAGTGTTATACTGCAGGTTATTCTTATTTAGGCCAAGGATCTTAGTGTGTTTAGCAAACAACATCTTATACAAAAAATATATTCAATGCCTTCCAATGTTTTGACCCTGTAGTGAGATCCTTATTGTTGGTGTGAAATGACTCTATTCCTTCTGAACAACATGTTATGCCCTGTGCTTACAGAAAATCTGCAAGAGAAATATATATAGGTTGGAAAACCCACTGTTCTTCTTAGATAAGGTCTTACTGACAACCACAGGAGATCTTGGTCAAGCATGTACGGTGAATTAGTCACAAATATGCACAATGTACATAAATAAACTCAAATGTGAACTCAAAAAATATATTTTTTCTGTCCTATGTTTAAAGACGCGTTTAAATTGCACTTTATGAGAATTGTAATAGTTGAAAAACACTATTTGAAAAGTAACTGATATTCCAAAATATTTATACTAGCTGTACAAGGCTGATCACATCAGCGTGTGAATGGGCGTGACAAGCACAACAGGACTGATGGATCCACCTGGGTTGCTGCTGCTTGGCCTAAAGAACTGAAGATAAAGAGCGGTTTGCGACTACTAGCTAAAATACATACCTGACAAACATACGTTGTCAGCGTATTTCTGTTTACCTGTGTAATGTGATAGTTAAGGTAACTTATACTAGTTAGAGATAGCTAGTACCTATCTTAGCAGTAATTTGCCTTGGAGACTGATTGCCTTGGAGAACTATTAGTTGCTCGTTTTGCTAGCTAATTGTACCATTTGTAGAGCTAAACGTATTATTATTTTACTTTATTTATATCTATATGATTTAAACGATTTATTAAAAGAACCCATTGCAACACTAGCTTCCCATCAACAAGCTTTCTCTCAATTAACTAGTCAAATAAGTTCTACTAGTTAGATGTGGGGGAGGCTTGATGGCCCCAGCAGTGTTGTGCTAATGGACTCTACTGATATGCAAAGAGACTGAGGGGCCTAAAACAGTCTACAGATGAGTCACGTTGCGTGTTCCTAGATATATATCACAAAATGAGTTTTCGTGGTTGAAAAGTTACACATTGGTTGCACTTTTAAAGTAGTCATGCTCACCAAAGTATTTTATTTTTTATTTTGTCAATCTTACCACTAGACGGGTGCATTAAGGGGAACATCCATGAGATGGCGCTGGAGCTCCTTTCAAGTCCTGCTGGTGTTGTGTCACCTGAAGCACGGCTGCCACTAGAAGCACCCCCTCTGGAGCGAGCAACACCCACTTGAAACAAGTTAAGGATTTCGTCTTGCTATCGCAATCAAACGGAGGGGAGACATATCCCACTTAATACATATTTTTTTGCCATATATGTCAAGGGATGCTGTTTACCTTTTTGACTTGAAAGGCACCCCCTGCTTACTCTGTCTAGGAAGGAGTCCCATCAGGGAAAATATCAGTGGCCCACATGGTTGTACTTTTAATGCTAAGCACGCCTTACATTTCGTGCATTGGTGGTAAAATTGTGCTGAATTTTGTAATATTATAGTCAGTAAGTCCACAAGAGGGAACTCTTTGCCCTGTTTAACTGTTTTCAAGTACATTTGTACCACATTTGCATAGCCAGTTTCGATCATACTTTTAAAAGGAACCAGATAGGAGGATTGCACTGTTTAAGTCAAGTTGTGACTTCAAACCTACATAGTTTAAAAACTGATTCATTCAGAATGCGAAAGGAAACATTAAGGTCTGCCTTGGGTCTATCTACTGACAGGATAGAGAACAGAGATATGTGTTTCATGATAAATGGACGTGAGCAGGAATTGGTATTAAAAGAGACTCTAGTAAGACTGACATTGAACAGATGAGGAGGTTTAGAAGAAGAAAATGCATTGGTTTCCCTCAGATCATATGACATGCGTTGCATTAGACGAGGCTTGATATATCAGGACAAGGGTAGCAGGCACAGAACATACTGTGGACTTGTTGGTTCTGTACTACTGTGTTATGCATCAAAACAGAGTCGTGCCTGACCACGGCAAGCCACAGTAGGCATGTAAACACACTCATACCAAATACTTCTATTGACTTGATTTAGCATGTTTAATACAATATTATTGGCATTCCCTTGCTGTAGAGGTTGGTCATAATGAAGTAGTCTGGTGGATGGGGATAGCTCTGTGTGATGTCATGTCCTGCAGCTAGAAGCTGTGCAGATGCAGATGCATCCTAGACATGACTACTGTAGATTTACGTCCACGCTGCCTAAAGGGTGAAACCATCAAACCAATACAATATTTAGAACTGTTGGCTTGCTTTCAGTACACACACACAAGGTATGTTTATGCCAGGAGACTGAGTGGTTAGGGAATTGTGCTAGTAATCAAAAGGTTGCCGGTTCTATTCCCAGCTGTGCCAGATGACGTTGTGTACTTGGGCAAGGCACTTCACTCTACTTGCCTCGGGTGGAATGTCTTGCTCTAAGTCGCTCTGGATAAGCGCATCTGCTAAATGTAAATGTAGGGTGGGAGGCTAGCCCCCATAGTAGTGTGCTGGATGGATTATTGTGTAATAGAAGGACAAAAAAAACGATTTAATGGGACGTTTATACCCTGTTGAGATAAAGGAGAATAAAAAAGCCTAACATATGACCTCATCCACCTTAATTTGGACCTAGTACCCTCCCCTACAGTCTCTTGATGAAAGCACTAATGTACAGCAATTATAACTGGTTCCACTGGAATGAGTCTGTACCAGTTTAGACGCCACAATCTTTGACTATTTAGGGATTTCAGAAACAGTTTTGTCAAGAACAGGCAATGGACACCAGTACCACTTCTGTCACCACCTCTGCTTTGTTTTTGAATAAACACACTGAACTTTTGTTTTACTCACCTGAGTGTATCCAGCACTTGTTAGTCCTCAGAAAGAGCTTTTTGAAATAGGGTATATGTGTCTTTCTGTGTGAAAAGAAAGGGTGAGTGTGTGTGGCGGAAGGATGTCAGTACTTTAATCCCCCTAAACTAGCCCCCCCATGCTATCAAGCTCCAGATATCCATCCACTAATCCATGCTACAGGGGTGGTGGGGATACTAGGTTTCTCTGATGTTGTCTCATAAGGTTTTTGTGAAGGCTTTACCTATAGAACAAACATAGCTCACTGCAGTCAGCTAAGACATCTACAGTCGCAGATATTCCCAATAATATAATAGTATACATTGCAACACCTTCTTTTACACGGGTTTACAGGAAGGAGTGCGTAGATGATGGGTGTTTCAGATTTCCATTGCACCAGTGCCTCAAAGGAATAGAAACGTATAGTCTCGAATGCAACTAAACAAATAGTTTTGTGTATCATAAATATGTTGCGGTCGCTTAATGTCTTATCAAGTAGCGGTGCGCATCAGGAATTCTGTCCATCAGCGTTTATCGACTCTCGCAACGACGTCTTCAGAAAAGCCCTAGGCCCTCTGGGATGGAGACAGGATGAATAGCTGTTAATTTAAATGTTTTCAGTAGATTCCGTGAGAGGTTTCCATGGTGAATTTATAGACATAGCATTTCTGAAAGACCAACTTTCTGAAAAACTCCAGAATAGAATAACATCTGTAATCAGTGTAGTTCTCTTTTTATTGAGTTTTGGAAGATATATATAAACTATTCTTGCAACCAAAAAACATTGATACTTCTGTCACAATTTGTGGACCAGCCATGTTTACATGAAATGGTCAAACTCATGTTTCCAAAGCAAGCATCAAATAATGGTCATGCAAATCATACTCAAACGCAGTGGGCATACATTGTGTGTAGTCTAGCTTTACCAGCACTGAGGTAAATACCTTGATTCTGAAAAGCGTGGTGTGTGGATAGCATTGTCTACATTCAAAATAGTCTTGGGGATCTATAAAAATCATGAAAGTGCCCGCATGAAATCCCAATTACGCAGCAAATGATTTTTATCTACATGTATCCCAGTATCTTCCATATGATATATTTCTAATCAGCCGGAACATTCTTGCGTTTCTCTCCTGTATAGTCACTGCTCCATTTCCACTGGCAGCTAAGCCTCCTAACCATGACCAATAGACAATAAATGGTCTCCTTGAGTTACACAGAGATGAAGAGGCTACAATGTTTACCATTAGGTCTCTTTCAGGTAAATGGAGTGCAGCGATATATGTCACAACTGAAGTAGTCAAACCATCTGACTACCTCCTTTCCATGGTGTCCAGTGAGGTAGCAAATGTTGACGAGTTGAGAATGGGGTGCGTGTCTGTAAAAGTTAGTGTAGAGTGTGTGAAACTTCCATGTCTTCCATCAGACAATACATGACGTGCAATCGCTGAGTTTTTGTAGAGACTCGAAATGAAAGCAATAATAAAAGGACTGTAATTGAAGAAGGGGATCAGATTTGCGGGCAGATTTTGAGCACAAAGGGTATTTAGATTTGCATGCTGTAGGCGTCCATGCATGGATGTGTAATTATACCGTGCAAAACAGCATTATTGGCCCTGTAGGGGCCCGAGCAAGCGTGAGGAAGAGGGAGCTTGACTTATAAAAATAAATCCGCAGAAATCATCTCTGCAGGCTCCCCCTGACAGTCTTCACAACTAATCCTAGCAGGTTGAGTCCTGCACTGTCAAAATAAATCTGCTCTGATGACGCCTCATTGAGCCATTTCAGTAAACACTGGAGGGGGGTGGGGGTGTGGGGTGTGCGGGGGGAAGGAGGCGACGAGGGCATGAGGCATGTGTCCGTCAGACAGACAGAAAAGAAACCGACGGGGTGTTGGATCACAGTCTTCAAGGCAACACTATGACATCTCCGTGCTGTTTTGTCATCTCGCATCTGTTTCATAACCGATACTTACTTTTACTGCAGTGCCTCAAATGCGTTGTTTATGTCAGTGTTCGTAGCAAAAGACCTTGGAGCATGAGGGCTACTGAATGAGTCATTGTTTTAAAGATATTTTTTGGGCCTTATGTTGAGCGAGAGGAAAGTGGTAGGAGAGAGGGGAAGACATGCAAGAAGTGGCCCAGGAAGAATCAACTCTGATTTCCTGCATTATGGCTTCAGTTTCAGTGGTATAAGCCCCACCTTTTGAGCCACCTGGCCACCCTATGAGCTGTCGTTTTAGACAGAACTTTGCCAGCGTTATGTACAAATCTTTTGGAAAATACTGTCCTGTTTGTAGATGGTTGTTCCATGGCATGCTAATGATTCATTTTTGGCCTCTCATCTTACAGAAGACCCCACAATGAGACTGCTCTTGGAAGTCACTTTGGATAATGGTCATGTAAATAAGATAATAAGACATAATTGTCTTGTCATAATTGTTGCAACTGCGTGAAGGTGTCCTTGCGAGTCTTTTCTTACTGAAACCAACTCAAATCTTTCCCAGTTCTTTGATCACCTAATATGTTGCAGAAGTCTGGTCCCCAAGTGGATGTCTCTGTTTGAGAAACCACTGAGAGGGGTTATACCAAGGTCTGTATCCTTGTCTTTGCAGCTATGTCTAATGTGGAAGACAAGGGACTGCATTTGACTTCCAGAATCCACCCTTGGTGCTCTCAATCCTTTGAATGAAACCACATGTCTGACGATATGAGCGAACAGATCAGACATTGTGTTTGCTCGGTTGTCTTCAACCACATATAGCCATAGGGAATGGACATGTCACATCTACCACATCCTCAAACCAGACAACTCCCTTGTACATCAAGGTCACAGTCGTGCATTTCTGGATCATTCTCAAACATCCTGTTTAGGAACAAACATCAATTATGGAAGGTCAGGGTCAAGGTCTACCGGTGTGTAATGTACACAGTCTCATCATTTGAACAGCAAAGATGTCTGAGTGCATTTGTTGTTTGCTTAGAACACACATCTGTCCAGTCTATCTGGCTATGATTATGTCAACACGGAAAGGCAGCAATAACTCTGCCCTCCACTCAGACCAATGACAACGCCTGCAGCTGGACTAGTTCCTCCTCATTAATCAGCATGACAGGATCAATATTGAGCCTACACTCACAGCTCTGGCCTGTTCCTCCGCTAGTCAGAGGTCCTCAGATGACAAGCACCATACATGTTTTAGATTTTCCCCTGCTCCAACACTCCCAACTCAAATGGTTGTTAACATTCTTCTGCAGAGGTTGATAACAACCCATTCATTTGACCCATTGAGTGTGTTGGAGCAGGGAAAGTTCTAGAACATACAGGACAATGGGCTCCGAGGACCAGGGTTGTAGCCCACTGGTGTAGACCGTTATGGGGTTGAAACATCAATCTGAAATGGAAACCCAAATACTGCTTTCATGAAAATGGTACACCGATATTGTTAACGAAATTGGCGAAAGCTCCACTTTGCTTTATTGTCAGAGATGTTTTAAACTCGAGGACGGAAGTGAGTAGAAGGTTGCTTTTTGAATGTCTAAATGGGTTTCTCTGTACCAGTCTCCCTCGGTCGAGCTCTCAGAGTTAAGTATGCCTCACAAAATCCTGAGCTTGGTTTGAGGAGTGCAGTTGGTACCTTCAAGTTTGAGTGGTTCAGATCAGGATAGCCCAGTGTGCCGCTGAACAGCTTAGATGAGGACCCAGTAACCCACAGCATTTTCCCAAGCCCACCATGGTTCCCAGGGTTTCTAATGCTGAGTGACTATGTCCTGGTGGAGAGCCTACTGCCTGCTGTTTATGTACACCACATACTGCGTGTACTTAATATTTCAAGAGGAAAGGTTGGACGACGATGACGAAGCAGCTTGTATAGGGAAGTGAGAAGAGGAACCATGTGAAGTCTGACAGTGTTCAGCTCATCTGAAGCAACTGTGTTTGCATGCCTATGAAATTCGGCCCTGGAGAATTTCTGTAGCATTGTTTCTTTCTGCTGCTTGACTATACTGGATTCTCTAAACCAATATTTTATCTGTTTACTTTGTCTCATTACCCAGTGCGTTGCTGTGATTTCATACTGTAATTAAGAGATATCTCTCTGGGGTTCAGTTGTTAGGGGTTGTACAGCTGCAGTATGATTGGTTCGGCTCTATAATTTTATTTCAGAAGTTCTCAATCCTCAGACTCTTGATTTAATCGTCTTCACATGTGAAAGGCATTGCCATTGCTACTTTACTCTCTCTCGCTGCTCTCTTCACTCATCCTACTCTCTGCTCTATCGACTCTGCTTTCTCTCTCTCTTTTTGCTCTCTCCCTCCTCTCCCTCGGCTTTGATCCCTCATATCTCCCTGCTCCCTTCCTGCTCTCTGCTCTTCCTGATCTCTCCTTGCTCCCTGCTCCCTTCCTGATCTTCCTGATCTCTCCTTGCTCCCTGCTCCCTTCCTGCTCTCTGCTCTTCCTGATCTCTCCTTGCTCCCTGCTCCCTTCCTGCTCTTTCCCATATTTCCAGGGGGAAATATCTGACTGTCTGCAGCAGCTGTGCAGACACCTGCTGTTATCATCAGCAAATAACTGAACAGTTCTACAAGGGAAGCTACTGGCTGTGGTGTAGCTCAGTGGGAGAGCATTTTACTTCAAATCTAGAGGTTTCAGGTTTGGGGAAAAATGCTACATTAATCAATTTCCATATATATAGGCGTGTCTGATATACCTTGAGGGGAATCACTCCTGAACAGGCACACACAAGCCTTCTGAGCATCCGACTGTCTCAGATGAGTCAGGTCACATTGAGGAGGCAGATCTGCAGCACAGCTTGTTATTAGAACTGCGTTGGGCAGACAGGAGTGTGAGCAAATAAAAGAGGCTGGCATTGTGTACGTAGCCTTGGCATACCTGGTCTTTATCCCAGGCCCTCAAATTACCAGCACGCAAATAGCCCACCTTGCTCAGACTGAGCCGGAAAAACAGAATAATGTGCAGTTTGGGAGGGAGGTGTCATGGAGATACGAGAGAGGGCTGGATCTGAATACAGAGTGAGAAGGTTTCATCTTGCCGGGGGAACAGCTGCCCTCATCAAATTTTGTTAGTTCCTAATCTGGAGAGAGGCGAGGTGAAACCAGGTAAAGCACCCTGACAAGGCAGAGAAACACTCGCCATTGGAACAGAGACGGAGACTTACCATATGTGATTAAATGTGAGGGACACGCAGTATGCAATGTTAAAAAGGGGAAAAGCTCCATATAATGCAGCTAGCAAAAAAAGGAGTATGTTGCCTTTGGACATTGTTTGTAAGAACAGTCCTCATGTTTGTAAACCCTTGGTGTCATGGTTTGTTTGAAGTCCTTCAGGAAGTAATATGGGCCACTTCCAGGTCTCATTGTGAACCTGACAATGTTTGTGGTAATGGGACTTATTTTACCTCAGAATGTGACACGTCTAAGGTTCCTTAGGGGGACAAAAGTGCTGTCTGAATGGACTGTGAACAGTACTACTGTGTTGCCTTGGTAACATAGAACAGGACACTGCAGTGTGAGGCGGTGGAGGATGAAGTGTGGTTACCTGAATTTGCTATGCAGTTTAAATAGAAAAGACTGCATGCTCTCACCTTAATGGTCTCATATGGACTTAACAGCAAAATAATAAGACGATGTTTTGGGACAACTTTACTACAAACACCCAGAATTCTTGTTATATTTATGCCAGGTAATGATTGACATTCATTTATGTACCTGAATGTGTATGAGATTATTTTGAGAATAGTTACAGGAGTTTTTATTTTGGTAAGACAACCAAAACTGTTTCTCAGGCTCTAAAGAAAGAGGTAAACTGGACAGTATATTATTACATTTACATTTTACATTTATTCATTTAGCAGATGCTTTTACCCAAAGCGACTTACAAGAGAGAGCTTTTACAAAGAGCATCAGTCATTGAGCATAGCAACGTGATAGACCCCGAACACAGTCGTTTTTTTAGATTGTGAATCATACATCATACATATTACAAACCAAATATGCTGGAATTGTAGTTATTTGAATGTGTTAAATCAGTGCAAGAACGATATGAAATGTACATGATGGACAGCTGGACAGTGTGTCGTGTGTGTTGTGTGTATCCTTTCAACTCCTCTTTTTAACCTCTAAGACAGCCGATGTGTCTGTGATGCTTCCTGGCTTTGAAGGACTGTGCTCGGCGGTAGATGACAGGCATTGTCGGAGAAGCTATGCTGTGCAGATCCCAGCTGTCCCACCATCTGAGGACCTGGAGGTCACAGTCAGCCTCACTCCCTCCGCTGGTGCCCCCCAGCTTCAGGCAAGGGGAAGGGGGCTTCTCTGACACGGTGCCAACGGTGTGGCTGTGTTATCTCCAGGCCTGAAGTGCTGCTCACGCCACGGATTAAGGTCACCATTCCAAGCAGCAACTGTGGCTCCTCTGCCTCTTACTGACAGCACCAAATGCAGGCCCACCCTGTCTTCTGCTGAGCTCAGAGCTCATGAAAGGAGAACGGTTTAGAGCCTTGATGTCCTATTGGATGGTTAGCGCCTATCTACTAACTTAGATGTCATCAACCCTCACAGTATTGAGTGACAAAAGCTGAATTGGTAGCTGATGACATCTGCTTGTTGTAAGGTTTTATTTTAACAGCAGTTCTGGATGTTGTTGAAGCAAGAGAAGCACATTTGGATGTTAAATCAGAAGTCCTTGTAGAGACAGGATATTCCGTTTGTGTCCTGGACAGAGAACAAGGCGATCTGAGACTGAAGGACAACAAACAATGATGCCATATCTGTTGAAGTTACTGCAGCCAAACCCTCTCCACTTCATATCAGAGGGGACTGACATAGAGATACTTCTTCTTATCAAGCAAGGAAGGTCAAATGTTTGGAATATTTAATGTTCTTTATAGCTCCAAATCTAAAACCAGATTTAGAGATTTGCAGTTTTTTTTCTGCTGTTGTATTTGTTCAGATACATCACGAAAACCATTGAAAGAAGAGAAAACCAGATAGGGGAAGTTTACAGACAGCATTAGGTCAATACTGGCTCAGAGCTGAAACCCTAATCCAGACTGGGACTGTGTTCCCACACTATGGGCCATCTTTGAGTTAGTGTTCTAATGTTGGAGCAGGACAGCCCTGTACAATGGAAAAATAAAGAAGGAATGTTCGTTCAGAGAAGATCTCATTGACTGTTTCTCCGGAAAACCTTTTAAAAGTGCGTGCATGCATTGTTTTAACCATGTGGCCACTGATGTAATGGGCTTATCTCAAATGATTGATGCATGGGATGGCCCAGACATCACTACACTAATGATCTGGTCGCCTCCACATCCTCTCGTGTGAGAGGGGATGTTGAAAGTGGACATGTCATGATGGTTGATTGTTTTTGCCTCGGTTCAGCGTTGACAGAAGGGGCCAACCAGTCACCTTTGACCTTTTTAATTAGGGAAGTACTCTCTAGGATACTACTGCTGAGTGTGATCTATCAGTACTGTCCTGTGCAGTGACCTAGCCACTTTTCACTCCGTGTGAAATTGGGGTAAGTCACTGATTTCCAAGTCACTATGGGATCTGTATTTTCATTTTTGAAATATTCACTAATGCTCAATAGCCACATTTTGGTTAATCAGAATCAGTTTTATTTGCCATGTCAATTTGCACAAACACATTTTCATATTTATGTTACAGAACCTATACCCTAACAGAATCCTAAGATTCTACAATTTTGCTGTTTTCTTTTTGTCTTACTTGTCCTTTAATGCTGTTAATGTGAATGAAAGTCAAGCCATAAGCAGGACAAATTGTATTTTATTTTGAGAGTGATATTTCCTGCCTATATTTCCTGCCCTTCAATTTCAATGCTGTCATTGTTTTCAGTTCAGGCTACAACGCAACTTTGTTACAGTGCGATTCATTGAGTAAGTGGTTTTCATTGCAGTGACCAAAGTGCGTGCATGCATTGTTTTAACCATGTGGCCACTGATGTAATGGGCTTATCTCAAATGATTGATGCATGGGATGGCCCAGACATCACTACACTAATGATCTGGTCGCCTCCACATCCTCTCGTGTGAGAGGGGATGTTGAAAGTGGACATGTCATGATGGTTGATTGTTTTTGCCTCGGTTCAGCGTTGACAGAAGGGGCCAACCAGTCACCTTTGACCTTTTTAATTAGGGAAGTACTCTCTAGGATACTACTGCTGAGTGTGATCTATCAGTACTGTCCTGTGCAGTGACCTAGCCACTTTTCACTCCGTGTGAAATTGGGGTAAGTCACTGATTTCCAAGTCACTATGGGATCTGTATTTTCATTTTTGAAATATTCACTAATGCTCAATAGCCACATTTTGGTTAATCAGAATCAGTTTTATTTGCCATGTCAATTTGCACAAACACATTTTCATATTTATGTTACAGAACCTATACCCTAACAGAATCCTAAGATTCTACAATTTTGCTGTTTTCTTTTTGTCTTACTTGTCCTTTAATGCTGTTAATGTGAATGAAAGTCAAGCCATAAGCAGGACAAATTGTATTTTATTTTGAGAGTGATATTTCCTGCCTATATTTCCTGCCCTTCAATTTCAATGCTGTCATTGTTTTCAGTTCAGGCTACAACGCAACTTTGTTACAGTGCGATTCATTGAGTAAGTGGTTTTCATTGCAGTGAGAAATAGGACACTATGTGTTGTAGCAATAATGTTTCAAGGTCGCTGTCCCCTGCGGTTACAAGGGTTCAACCAATTTGTGGTAGCAGGGGTCAGGTCCATCAGGGGTGCTGTTTACATCAGGGGACCCCCTTCCCCGGGCCATGTCATCGAAAGAATAGTGTCCCACACGGGATGACATACGGTCCTCTTGTCCTAGATCAGTTCAGCATTCCAGTCAGCCTACAACACTCAACACGATTGGAATGTGAGAGAGAAAGACACATTGAAAAGACTTGGCATGATGTTCTTCGTAACCGGTCATACTTAATTAAAATATTACAGTTCACACATAACGCACACACAGGACACCATTTATTATACTGTGGCTCTGTTTGGGGCATGTTATCGCTCAGATCTTGTTGTTGTTGGTCCTATGTACAAGGTCAGATCTGATGACAGATATGAATTCATCTTTGTCAAAATATCAGTCAAGAAAGAATACCTGGTTTGAATTCCTGGAAAGCAGTTTTTTTGAGTCTCACTGCTTTGAGACTGTTCAGGGACTTCTTTCAAAACATCTGGCTGCCATCTCTGACCCTGGCTGCCATCTCATTAACACTGCAGAGATAAGCAACCTTCCATTTTAACCCCAGTGTGAATACAATGGGGCAACTGTGTCTTTCAAACAAAGATGCGACAGTTCAACGACTTGAATCGGTCTAGTTGAGTAAAGTCACCGTAGGTGTAGATGTGTGTCTGGAGTGGATCCCGGGGGGTTCTGAGGCTGTAACCCAGTGGATGTCGTCCAACTTGGAACAGCGCAACAACTTGATGATTGACAGTTTGGAGGTTGGAGGCTCGTCACTTTCTGCAGGTGGGTGAAACAAGGACAGCGGTGCTTTTCACACCAAGGTCCCCAGTCCCTCCCACTCCGAAATGCCAATTGATTCGGTTCTTTTCAGTTGTCTCCTCGAATCAATATGACACAAGCAAAAGAGAGAGAAGTTCAAGGGGTGTCAATACTTACTGTAATCTCCAGGTAATAATAGCAGGTTGACTGAAGGTTGAAGGTTGACTGTCTGCCCGTAACAGCTGGCTCCACCTGAGGGGAGGAAAGAGGGCTATTTTTTTACCATTTACCAAACGTGCTGTGTCAGGAACTCTTCCTCTCCCCTCATGGTTTGGTGTGTTTGAGTGTGCTGTGGGCTTGCATGTCTGTATGCATCGTGTCACGATGCTCATATCATCTTGGACTTGGATCTCCTTCGTGTGAGAAGTGATCTTCCGCATGCGTTTTTTTTTAGGGGTGTGTGTGTGTGAGTGAAGGGGTGTGTGTGTGTGTACGGGAGTGTGCTCGTGTGTGTAGGGGTGTGTGAGTGTAGGGGTGTGTGCGTATGTGTGTAGTGTGTGTGTGTAGGGGTGTGTGTGTGTGTAAGGGTAAGTGTAGGTGTGTGTGTGTGTGTGTGTGTAGGGGAGTGTGTGTGTGTGTGTTTAACAGCTGATGACTGGGAGGGGCCATGGTGGGTCCCTGTCTCCCCAGCCAGACGGTCCAGCCTCAGCCCCTCTGAGCCTCAGACACACACTTCTCACCCAGGACTGTTCACTCTGCAGTTTTCTCTCCAGCTTGAGCATATTGACCAGAATTTGATGTGACAGGTTGCCTTGAATGCAATCAGCTTGGAGCAGATGCTGACAATCTACAATTCAATCGTTTCCATTCTGCATTGATGGAAAGGAGTCTTCATTAATCTTTCCATAAGGCACCTAGCATTCATTGCCAGCGCCATGCTTTCACTATGGACTGCAAGACTTTGTTTACTGTAGGAGACGACTTACATATCCGCACACCAAAAGTACACACAATTTTGAAATATGGACTGTCTGTCCCAGTGTGCATAGTAATTTAGACAGGAGTTATGAGCAAAAATGGCCACAGCAGACTTGTTAATACCACAGCATACAGCGAGACCACAGTGTTGATTATGGGATCGTTTTGGAAGGATCAGCTTTTTGTAATCAAGCCAACTGGCAACTAACGATGTTGTGTGGGGAGCCTGCCAGGGGTGGAGCCTGGCGAGGGGTGGAGAACAGGGACCTCCTCCTCCCTGCAGCCCTCTCCCAGTCCACTCCCCCAGCCTGCTCCTCCAGCCTTCCACTGGAGCAAGCTATGATGTAATGCGCCTTGCCGCTGATAGAGCAACCCCCACCCCACCCCCCCACTCTCTCTCCTGCTTTTGATTTCTCCCCCTCCCCTTTTCGCTCGCTGCTCCTGCCAGTGATGGTGGCTGTGTGCCTCCTGCCTGCCTGAGCGTGCGTGTGGCAGGGTGCTGGTCCAGCTGCAGCCCTGGGACCTCTGGGGAACCCTGCACAGCTTCTGTTCCCTCCTGTTAGCGGCCGAACCACGAGAGCCACTGCTGCCGAGCTTCTGCAAGATCTTGTCTTCTGCTCAAGGTAAATCCTCTGGGTCCTGACAAAGAAAATGCATTGTTACTAGTGGGGAAAATGAGGGAGGCGATTGGAATGATACTAGTCTCGCTGGGTGTCCAATCAGCTGCTCAGTGAATAGGTCTGTTGAAAGCTTCTCGTCGTGGCAACGCTGGCTGCTATGGCAATAGATGGAATCCTCCCTGTGGCTTTCTGCGCGTGCACGTAGTAAGCGCATGTTGGTTTTCATGGGTGAGAGGAGCAGGACTTCTGTTTTTAGACCTAAATCAGCACGTCTCCTGGTAAGGGTTTTCTATGACAGCTTTCATTAAGAATTACAGTAAGCTGTTAGAGACAAGATAACTGAACATGCACCTCGGAAATCTTGAATTTACCTCACTCAGTTGGTATTTACATTGACTGACCTTTGTTTTGTCGTTTGTAACCATTTCATGTTGAATGTGGACAATGTGTGAATGCTTTAGATTCTACAGAAATAGGGCGTGTACATGAGATAGTCAGCAACAAGATTTGGGTCTTCATTTGAGTCAAGGGATTTATTCTAAAAGTAGAAGAAGTTCCCTCTCAAAGTGCTTACGTCATCAGTATCACAGAAAAACTGCGATTAGAATGTTTTGCACAGTGGCGTCCGTGACTCTCATTTAAAAAAATGAGTCTAAGAGAGATCTGTGGTTGTCCTGTGTTAACTATAGTGCCATTGTGGAGACGTTAATATTTAATACCTTGTCTGCTTTACATGTGGACACAATTCGTAAATAATTTATTCATCACTTTTTTCCTGTTATATTAGCAGTGTGGAATACCTTTACTCCATACATACACATTTTTTATCACACGATAATTACATTTAATAGCTTATCATACATTCTCATCACTAATGCAGGTACTGAAGCTATCATTTTCCTTATACGGGGGTGAGTTAATTGATCCTAATTATTGCATCCTGAAACAAAATTGCAGGAAAATGTGGAAACGTGTGGGGCTCTTTGTGCAAAAGACAGCAGGGAGCCAGTGGCTTGGATTGGTCAGGTGAAATCATGTGGTTCTTTAGGGGGGTCACGTTTATGATTTCCCCATAGGGAAGAGGTCATGTTTACGGTGAATGTAATTGGTTCCTTGAGACAAAACAGACACCATGCACAGTATCCTTAGGCTGTTTGCCAGATCCCCATCTTTTGCCCTGCAAGAGAAAAGACCACAACCTCAATGTCTGCAATAGACAGCTCTAATTAAGAGCCAGAGTCCTACTTGTCATTTTAACCTTCATTTTTATTGCCTGACGGGCAAAGTGATGTTAACTGGGAGTGAACCAATTGAGTGCCCATTAAAGTATTTTTTCAGCCAGATAAATATTTCAGCTCAGATTGCTTTCCCTGGCAGTTTTGACAGAGTGGAATACGCCTGCGGTGGTAATATCCTGGAGCTAACCCAGGTCGATAGGAGGGCACACTATTGAACTGGGCTCGTCACATCGACATCACTCCTGCTCATCCTCCAAGGAGACGATTCTCTGAACGAAAATGTTTACTCATTACACTGGACTTACTAAATATAGAAGTATGGCAGCAGGTGTTTTGAGTGAATCTGCTCTTGGGAAAGTGTCTAACCCATAAATAGATCTGTTATGGAAATACTTTTCGATTAAGAGGTTGAGAAAATGCCTCACATGTTGTAGAATTGTGTACACTGTTGCTGTCTAGACGTCAATAGCCTTTTCAGTTTTATTTTTTTCCAGTCTCATTTATATTTTACAAGCAAATCTTGAATGAAATTTAAATGTAAACTTCATCCTTCAGAAAGATTTGCGTTAGCTTTTTGGAAAGTGTTGCTGAACATTTGAGTGTGTTCAGAAGAGAAAGTTGGTCATTGATAAGATTATATCTGTCAGCTGGATGAAGGACGCGTGACACGCGAAAATGATTGACTTTTGTTTATCAGGACGAGCTCGTATCAGTCATTCATCATCATGATTCTGAGTTTATTAATGTTCCATCCCAGGGCCCCCAGACGCATGGGCTGTATGACAGACATCCAATGGCTGTGGCCCCTCGGGTCCCCATCCCCTCGGGTCCCCATCCCCTCGGGTCTCCATCCCCTCGGGTCCCCATCCCCTCGGGTCCCCATCCCCTCGGGTCTCCATCCCCTCGGGTCCCCATCCCCTCGGGTCCCCATCCCCTCGGGTCTCCATCCCCTCGGGTCCCCATCCCCTCGGGTCTCCATCCCCTCGGGTCCCCATCCCATCGGGTCCCCATTCCCTCGGGTCTCCATCCCCTCGGGTCCCCATCCCATCGGGTCCCCATCCCCTCGGGTCTCCATCCCCTCTCATAAGCCTGCACCTCTCCTGGTCCTCCATGGATTCAGCCAGCCGCCAGCAAAACTAACCCCTCCTCTGAGCTCCAGGCATGAGCAACCCCAACTCACCTTCCAAATGACAACCTGGGATCGGATGTCTCCATCCCACCTCTCTTCCGTACTCGTTTTTTTCAATCGTTTAGGGATCGTTAGTATGTCTCCAGGATCCCGTGACAGCAGAGTCTGGGGGGGGGGGGGGGACTTTACTGAGGCGAATATATTTCCCTCTACCTCAGAAGCAGTGTGTCACACAATGCTGTGACGCGCTGGCAGCAGGGTTAAAATAGCGGCACATGAAAGGGAGCGGTTGTTGCCTTTGATATGGACGTGGAGGGCCACCTGAGGAACAGATGAGCTTCCCCCGCCTCCTCGACACCCTCCGAATAGTGAAGCAGGAACCCTTTAAAGGCTGATGACTTTAGATGTCAACAACCATTGTACACAGACAGAGAGCAAACAGAGAAAGAGAGGACAAACTGTGGTGAAAACTTGACTCATGACTGAGAACGGCACTGGTAACTTACTGGCGTGACATAGTGTTTGAGTGACAGAGGACAGGGACGTGCCGTAGGAAGTGTAATGAAAGGACACAAAACTGACTTACCATAAACCTCTTCTCACAGCAGCGTGGGATTGGGCATGGGAATGTCCAACTTGCCAGATGGCATTCAGCCCATAAACTACCTCTCTTCGAAAGACGACACAGGTGTTGACATAAGGCACATGGTGCGGCAAGATGAGAATGTGGTCATAGAAAGGACAATGTGACCAGTGAGGAAGTTCAGACACCTGACTGATGTTGACTCAGCTCTGGGGAACAACATCCTAGAAAGAAACCAAGAATCGCCTCAATGCCATTTCAACCAGCACTGTAGGAGTGGATCAAACATCCTGTGCATTCCCCTGTCATCTGCCTGTGTGACACCATCTGTGTTAAGCCACATCGGGAAAGACTATTCATTCAGGCTTCTGGCTTATGAGTCACTTACCTAAAGCGTTGTGACACATTGTCACTCACGAGCACTTTTTTGTTGCAACAGAAGCGTATTAACCTAAAGTAGCGAGAGTCGGAAGTTCTTATGGTGTTTGTGGATGTAGATGAATCATCCATTCTAGTTAGTCCTGCTTTATCATTGTGAAACTCTTCTTCCCGATACTAAGTGTCACTGAGTGGTTGGTCAGGGGGTAAGAATGTGTTAGTGCCCGCAGTTTCGTTTTCAGCCTACAGAGGGCATGCTTATCGGGACAAAATATCTTCATTGAGGATGTTCTTCGAAAATAAATTGCTCACCATTGCGTACATTTATGTTTTAATCAATTTGCTTAAATTTGATGAACAAGATGTAAAGACTAAGATCAGGGATGCATCGCTGTTCGGGTGTCACTGGTCTGATGATCTAAGGCTGCCAAGGAGGAGGTGAGATGGAGAGAGGAAAGCCATGTTGACGGGTAGCGGGTTCTCCACAGCTGTCTGTAACACCTTCACGCTGCATCAATCACATGGCGATAAAAATATCTGTGTTCTTTCACGTTTCAACCTACAGTGTTAACACTATGTCATTGAAAGACAAAGCCTGAAGTGAAGACTTGCAGTGGAATCTGAAATGACAGGCCTGGGAGACAGATGTGATGTCACTCAACTGCTACTGTACCAGCTAACCCCCCGCTAGTTCAATTGGTAACCTGTTATCTTGGGTGTTTTCCATTAGGCCAACACAGTGTTATCGCAAAGAGTTGAATTTGTGTACTGACTGTAATTCATCTGTCTGAATGGAGCCTTTCTTTCTGCGCGTGGTATACACTAGTTCAGTGGTCTCAAACTCGTGCCATCGAGGGCCAAGAGGATGCAGGTTTTCATGTCAACCCAGCACTACACCAGCTGATTTCACCAAGTAGAGAAACTCGTTAGGGAAATCAGCTGGTGTAGTGCTGGGTTGACACCCAGCCCTCTTGGCCCTCGATGGCACAAGTTTGAGACCACTGCACCAAAGAATGCTCAAATTAATGAGCGATTCAGTGTGGATATTGCACTAAAATAAAAATTACAAAATCACATTTTCTTGTGTCAGGACCTTGTGAGCCAAGGAGTTGTAGAGAATTTACCATTGCCTTTGCAAATCTTTCAAAACAGTCAGTGAATAACGTTTTTTGTTTACCTGTCTATATTTTGTCAGAAGGCTTTGCT
This sequence comes from Neosalanx taihuensis, assembly GCA_030340665.1. Lineage (NCBI taxonomy): Eukaryota > Metazoa > Chordata > Actinopteri > Osmeriformes > Salangidae > Neosalanx > Neosalanx taihuensis. The sequence continues at coordinate 16,687,448 of CM059290.1, read as the reverse complement.
AACTAGAGCCAACCTTGGAGGGTGTTAGGATACTGTCTCATGAAGGGGTTCCAACTCAGAGGCAATAAAAAGCCCACCAATCACCTCGGTCCACCTCTGTTTGACTCGCCTGATCCGTATATTTAGACTTCCGCCAGACTTCCTTCTGTTCTGTAGACTGTTTACATTGGAGCGTCTGTAAGGCTACGACAGGTGTTGTAGCTCAAGCAGCCTGACAGGCGAGTGTTAGCAGAGGTGGGTGCTGCACCACACCAAGGTCTCCTTTCCCTACAAAGCTGACAGGCCAACGTCACAGCCGCTCTCTCAGTGACCGTTTACAAGATGCCCGCTAAGTGGCCTTGCCACTCCTGTAGTCCTCATGTGACCAAGAAGGCATCTCGGCTCTGTCCCCTCTCACCGACATGCCCAGAGCTGGCATTCCGACTCCTGACGCTTCCAAACCTGGCATTCCGTCTGCCTCCTTAGCAGTTCCCAAAGTATATAATTAGCATGCTATTTTAGCCATGGGCAGTTCTGACTCTCAACGACTTGCTATTTTACACCTCTGTGTTCAAATTGGCTAATGCCAATCCCTGCTTTTAAATGAGTTTTTAATCCTTTTTCCGTTCCTGTTGCCAGTTAAAAAATGACTATAGAGGATACAGTTTACGATTAAAATGTACTGTACATATATTGTGTTTATTTTAATTTATTTTATTATATCTCTTTCAGTTTTTCAGATGTATTTAAGAATATCCAGAGGTCTCCTCTCAAGAATAGTAAAGTCTACTAATGGAAACATAGAGCCAATCCAAGTTGTGGCTGTTTAGCATGAATCGTCTTTAGTTTCACATGAAGACAGTCACCTCTTTTCAGTAGATACATTTCTGAACTCATTTCAAATGCAAAAGTAAAACTAGATGGGTTGTGATGCAATTCCAAAATGATCAAATTGTTGTCAACTGGAAATACTAGTCTGCTTTGGTTACTCCCCACACACATACTGTATATAGATACAAAAATGAAAACCAAGCCAGGATGATTGTGTGGGTGTGTATCCTGCCTTCTCGTCTATCTCTTTCAGCCCCCCCCTCCCTCTTTCTCCCTCTCGCGCTGACAGACTGACTGAGAGGGGGAGGGGCCTGTGTCCAAAGGGAGGCAGGTCTGTACTACGACAGCGTGTCAGACATTCAGGGAGAGAGAGAGAGACAGACAGAGGGGGAGAGAGAGAGAGAGAGAGAGAGAGAGAGAGAGGACGCAGACACAGAGCAGGCAGCCAGGGCTTGAAACACTACCTGCTCCACGTTGGATAATCTGTTTGCTTTTCCCCCAAGGGAACTTCTTCTGACTCAAAAGGAAGGAAATTGTTGTATTTTTGAAGAGAGCTTGGGTCCAGTGCTGGGAGAGAGTGAGTACAATCCCCCCACACACACACACCTCTAGATAGGCTGTTCTTGTGCACTCATTTACTGTGCTGCGTTAATCATTGATGTGAGTGTCCTGGGCTTCTGGTTACCTTAGTGAGATGACGACACTGCTGGAGCAGAAAGCCTTATGGGCAGCTCAGGGTGTGTTGGTGCTGCTTCTGCTCCTTTTCTCCTCTCTCCCTCTCTCCTTTTCTTTCTCTGTCTCTGTCTCTCTCTGTCTTTGTGGCCAGCACACAGGGCAGAGTGTGCGCTGACGTGAGACAGCCTCTCTCTCGTCCCCTCCAAGTTTTTATCACAAGGTGATAGTAGGGCAAAAGGGATTGTTAAAGAGACCTTTCTGGTACGACATGTCGGCTTTTTGATCAAGCCTGGTCAGCTTTTTATTTCTTCTGTTGGGGAAGAAAAGCGAGCTTTTCACCAGGGTGTATTTAAAATAGGCTGAAGTTGTGCTTCAGTTGAGTCAGTATCTGTAGGAAAGCCATGGTTTTTCTTTCTGGATTTGATGGCTTAGTGTTCCAGCTCTTTTCAGCCGGGACAGAACTGAAGGCAAGGCAAGCGTGTGACTGGGAAGGGGGCCTCTCTCTGCAGATAGGACTGAGTGAATGTGGCAGCCAGCGAACTCATATCCTCTCCCTGCACGAGAACTGCCAATGAACTCCCAGGCATGTGGTAAAATGGGCTTTTTAGAACCAATGGAAAGAGCAGACATGAAATTTAAGGCCGAGACTGCGTTGCTGTGGCTCTGCCTGGCCTGTCTTGGTGGTTGTGGGTAAGTAGAAAAGGATGGTTGCGGCGGTTAGGCTTAGGATGCCAGTCAGGGTTTGGATGATGTGGGGCTCGCAGAGCAGCTGCAAGTCAGAGGCTGCAGGTGTTAGTCAGGGATTCAAACCTCTCTCTTCCGTTGTGGTCGAGGGTGAAGACATAAATGCAAACAGAGAATGGAATCAGACCAAACGCTATTATGCTCCGAGACCGCAGGGGTTTCCAAGAACTTAACAGTTGAATTTGGCCTCAGTGTGAGATCCACTCAGAGACAGGAGGGTTACAATCCAGATAAGCGGTTTAGACGATCATGTGTATCAGATGTCTTGCTCGTTTGTGTCATGAAACTGTCATGTGCCCCCGCCAATGCTGTGACTGGAACCAGATGAGTGTGTGGCTCGCGTGGCATGAGGAACTCAGAGCATCTTTCTAAGACCAGCTCATGTGATCTCGTGGGTGGATCCTGCTGTAAGGGAATGGACAGCTGGACAGGAGAGCAGCAGTGGGTTGGGTCTTTCTAGCTAAGGACCTGGTTGAATAGACACACGGCACGAGCATATAACAAATGCAGATACGATTTCAGAATCAGAATAAAGAAGCACATTCATGCCTTTGACTTACAAAAGGGAGTTCTTCTCACTGTGAGAGGGGGCGGAATGATGGATTTCTTGTTTTTTTCTTGTCTTTTTTTTGACAAAGCAAGCAGTTTGTTTTCCAGCCTGGACCTATTGGGATACTTGTTGATTCTGTTGGACTCTGATTTGCGTGAAGGGAGCTTGTCCAGTACAGATGACCTTGGCCCTGTGTTTTTTGGGGTCTGATCCGCAAAAACAACAGCTGGCAATGGCACTCTGGGTACCAGAGCCTTGACAATGGAACTGCCTGTATGACGCTGTCAGAATGAGTTTAGCTCGTTGGTAAAGGACGGTGCCTGCTATATCAATACAACTCCAACCACAGTCACTTGCTAGCATCCCAAAACAGATGGAAATGCCATTATGCAGCATACAGTCAAGTCTTATAGGTGTGTTCAGAGTCCAGAGTAACAGAAACAAAATATATATCCAGGCTGGACCATCTTTGTCTTAAACAGGTGTGAAGCAGTAATACAGTATATACTGCTGTAACAGCCAGCTGTCGTTTGGAACAGTGTACGTTTGATGTTCTGCTCCTGTCATAAGCAGCTGAAAGAGCTACAAAGCAAGAACGAACAACAGTTCGACCGTGGCCTGATGGGCTGATGGGCCCCACACTGTCACAGCCTTGGATAACCTGCTACAGATGAGACATTTCCAGAGAGAAAAGGCGTAGAAGAGATAGATCACTGGGCATATGGTATAATCCCATATACCCCAGTCACACTCGGACATATGTTTCCAATCACAGTCCAATCATATCCCAGGATCCGTTACACCGATTCCGCTTTTGTCTTTTGACAGGTGACAAGTGATTACCTGTATGCAAACTGAGTTTGTGTTTGAGTCCAGAGGTTGTGTTGTGGGATTTAACCACAAAATGAGGTCGTGGCAGTAGTAAAACAAGGAATGTAAACAGACTTCAGCTCTCACATTGCACTAGCCCTGTAGTTTTCAGTTTTTTATTGGTATCACGCTGTCTCTAGATAAGATGTCTGTGAACAGATCTGTTCTGTTAGATGGCACTTTATGTCAGTTAATTTGATTCAGTTGTCTGACTGTCGCTGTGAGAAGCCAAGCGGATTGGCAGAAGAATGACCGGTCACTTACAACCTGATGGTTCAACTAGGGCCTTCAACGAGTCCTGTTACTGTAAGTTTACTGATAATGATACTAACTAAAAAATCCAATCACTCTTTTCCAAGTTCAAGCAGTGATTAGACACAGGAAGTGACTACGGAAATGGAACTTAGCCAGGTAGCTATAAAAACAGACGGCCATAAAAACAGTCTGCTGATGGATTGGGTGTGTAGGGTTGCGTGGGTCTCTAGTCTTGAAGTACGCTCGCCTGTGTGGAATCGTTTGGAGAAGACGTGTGGAATGTGCGGACGCTTGCGTCAGCTTTTCTTTGCGCGTCCGCGTGAGAATCGCAAAAATGCCCTTTCCAGAGGTCGGCGACAGTTACCCTCCACTTCACACCTGTTCTTCTGACATGTCCATGTTACACACATTACACGCTGCTATTTTAAACAGGGCCAACAGAATGTGGATGTCTATACCTCGCTCTCTCTAGAAATGTGCGCCGGTAAAAATGCATGCTGCCATGCGCGTCAAAACTGTGTCTGAGTGTTTTTGTATCGCTGGCGACACCAGCTTGAGATGAGTAATGGAGTCAGCGTTACCAGGGTGTTCCCTTCTCTGGTGACATAATATCTCTCAACGTTCCAGGTTGGGTTCTTTATTCCACCAAAGGCACTACTGACCCATACAGGGTCCTGCTGCCAACCAATCAGAGCAGGCTAACTCTGCAAACAAACCCTGGTTTAAATGAACCAAGACACTAGATGCATAGGGTTTCTATAAAACCAGACCCTTAGATTAAAAGTGTGTAAATACTGGTATTACGTGGCTGAAGCTCACTGTCCTTTCCTAACCTTCACTGCTGGTAACAGCGAGTATAGTGTGCTGTGTTTAGCTGTCCAGCTCGCAAAGCGAGGAGTGAGAGAGGAGCTCAAGGGAGAAAAGGGGAGTCAGGGATGCTTGGATGTGTGCATGTCACGCATAGCTAGAATGCCCAAACAGAGGAACATGTAAGTGAGTGGATGAGGAGGGTGCAGGGCCCAGTGCAACCCTGCTCCCACAGCCCTCCTCTCTGTCTTCCTCTATGTATTGCTCTCTAATGAAGAGTACATATACAGCTCTGTGTGCTCGTCTTCTCTGTCTGCCCTCTAGCTGAGTGGTTAGGACACACACACACAATCATTTCACTCCTCGCCCGCAAAATCCCTTTTCATCGTAATGCCAGCAGGCTATGACTTCAGTTAGTCTGGCATTAGATTAGCACAACTTGCGACACAATTAGGAAAGCTTGGCACTAGAGGTCTGCACTGGGATTGGGTCCCGCGGGGTCCCGCGGGACCCAACGCAAATCTCGCGGGAACGGGCGGTTTCAATTTAACTGCGGGCGGGAGCGGGCGGCTAAAAAAAAATACTGCGGGTTTGTGCGGGATTGTAATAGCTAGGTACTACTGAGTCATGAGTCAGTCAACCAACGAAGTAGAGCAGAACATTAAACAAGTTGTGTACACTAACTAAACAAGGCAAGTCCGACAAGCGCTCTCAAAGCTAGCGCGTTTCATCTTCAGTATTCTCGCATCTAGTTTAGTACATTTAGTGTCTGTGGGCGCATCTTGGAAGAGAGGCGCACGAGAATAGGGCCGCAGTCGGTCAGCAACATTCTCTTCCTCCATAGCAATATTGGCAAGTGATTCGTTAAATTCATTTATTAACTTAGTTTATTTTAGGCTATGCTACTACTGTTTGAGCCACTCAGCCTCTCGTTGCCATTTGTTATTGAGGTCATAGACTACATAAAGAGGCGTGTTGGCGGTGTTACTAGTAGGCTGACAATTTTCATATTTATATTGTGATTTGCAAAGCAGCCTGTTTTAGGTGCCATGTGATTATGCAAGGTTTATATTTTAATTTAAAAAAAGTTACATTTAAATGCGTGTTGCTTTGTCTATTTATGTTCCCATTAAAACGATTGTATAGTAGCTCATTCAAGCAGCCCTGTTGGTAAGAACTTGCTAACTATATTGAAGACACATCGCGGGTCTGGGCGGGCACGTTGCGCACACTTTGCGGGAGCAGGCGGTAATGGTCAGAAATTCAGCGGGAGCGGGCGGGATTGGTCAGAAATTCAGCGGGAGCGGGCGGTAATGGTCAGAAATTCACCGGGAGCGGGCGGGAGCGGGATGAAAAAAACAGTCCCGCGCAGTTCTCTACTTGGCACACAATGTCTCTTCCCTCCGTTATCTATTTCAGGTTCTGCAAATAGATATTAAAGTGTTTCACAGCCTAACATGATACTTCTTTGCCTAATGCTTTGCAGCCGGTATACAGAACATGAAACACTTGAAAACAGAGAGAAGCTGAAGTGGAGTTCTGACAGACAGACAGCGACAGACTAAAAGCTTCTTGCTGTGAGAGTGTGTAACCCATCGCAGGCATGATTTCAGAACGCTTCGGTCTGAATAATTCATCCGAGTGGATCGAAGATGGGATATATGAAGACACAGCGTAAAACATCTTCTGTATGACGGAAAAAAAAAAAAAACAGACTGAAAAAACGAAACGAAACATGCTATGGCTGCGGCTCACTGCAGTGTGTGGGAGGGAGGCAGGCCCCAGCATCCTGTCCTCCCCTCTGGCAGGTGTCCACCAGCACCAGGGCAGACTGGGAGACTGATCCAGATATGGTGTAGGGGCAGACATCTGGCAGGGTGAAGCTGCTTAGCATGCAGGTAGCAGCTCACAGGAACCAACGCTGTTGACACTTTGATGCTCATTTCTCCTCACTGCTGCCGGCGACGGTTGACAGAAGAGAAGGCCTATGGTCTGATTGGTTCAGGTCACTAAGACGTCTTCATACAGCATTTCGATGAGACTCTGCTGAAGCCTGATAAACACTCATTTGGATTATGTAAACCAAACAGCTTGAATTTCTTCTTTCTACAAAACGAAAAAAACTTTTATTGTACTGAGAAACAGAACTGTCTAGTATGGAATATTTATGACTCCATAACTTGATCAATCTTCACGATTGATTTTTAATATCTGCTAGTTCTTGAATTTTTTTGTCAAAACCCATTGCCACATTTTACGTGACTTCAGTTAAACTGACAAAATACTTGGTTTTCGTCGTGTTTTATCCCTCTCATTCCTCACTGGCATTGATGCAATTCGAGCCGTCTGTTTGGAGAGATGACACAGCAGCAGACAAACCTTGCCCTCCAAACATGTGAGACCAGGTGAAGCTGTTAAAGCATGTTGTGCTCTGTGGGCTCTTTAAGATCACTCTGAGTCTTTCTTAGAACAGATTGTTTCTCTCTCATCTCTCCGTGATATCAGCTCCCTCCTCCATGCATTCAGGACATCCCAGGGCCCAGGCCTCTGTGTGGATGTCCCAGGGCCCAGGCCTCTGTGTGGACGTCCCAGGGCCCAGGCCTCTGTGTGGACGTCCCAGGGCCCAGGCCTCTGTGTGGACGTCCCAGGGCCCAGGCGTGTGTGGTCGTGTCAGGACTGATTGAATCTATGTGGGCTTTTCACAGCGAACAATGGTTGGAAGAATTTCAAGGACCCTCTTGAATCAGAATCGGAATTAGCTTTATTCACTATGTAAGTTCACACAAACAAAGAATTCACCGTGCCGGTAATGTGCATACTGTAAACATACATAAGAATTTTAAATAGAAAAAGTTGAAAAATTACAAGTCTAAATAATCCTAAAACAATACTATAATACAATACTAACGTAAGATCTAAAATATAAAAAAGGTCTCAAATAAATTAAAATGAGAGTGCAATATGATAACGCACAAGTTGCTATTGAGGACAGAGTAACCCACAGATCTATTGGGATTGCTTGTCTAACAGGTTAACCATTCGAGTGCCAAGACCCTTTTCTCAGATGGACTTCAAGCCAAGCTGCCCTCAAGGGTCAAACCTGGTTGTCTTGGAGTGTGGATGCCAGCGATTGGAATTTTCCCTAAAATATCTGCGTTATAAAGGATACCCAACGTGGCTCAGATGACTAAGATGCCGACGCCTTAGTAACCTCTGAATCTTTATGCTCAGGAATGTGCAGCCCGTCATTGATCTCTACAAGGGAGGTCACTGAATGTGGAGGGCAAACACCCCTCCCCTAAACCTCACATAAGGAACCCACCCCTACCCCCGTCCAGACCACTCAAAATGGCTGTCTGTTTGCAAGATAAAAACAAGAAGGAGCTTTTAGCTTGGGCCTCCTATCAGCCTTTCGCACATGTTGAGCCAGTAGCAAGGGGGGGCAAACCAGAGGATCAGAGAACAGCCCCAGGTCTCTACCTCAGAGGGGTAACTCTTTACAGTTGCATTGGTCCTGTAAATGTGCATATCTTACTTAAAGGGATTATATGAACTTTGTTTGCGAAGAATATCCGATGACAATCTCTGTACTGCAGCGTACTTTGGGATTTCTTCATGCGTGTGCCTCTGGACATCCTGTAGCACCAGGAGCCCCGAGAAGCTTCTTATCGTCCTGAGTCCAGCTGGACTACAAAGGGAGACGAGTCTGCTCCCACTGGAGTCACTATTCAGAAGCTCTTCTGACATTTTAGCCGGGTGTGAATTCTCGAGAATAATGGAGTTCTGGTCAGCTGCAAACCTGCGCGTCGACATTTCCCTTCTTTCGGTTACAAATGAGAGCAGGCACCACCACTGGCTGTTTATTGGGTTAGGTACCGTGATGCTGTTTTCCCCCCCAGTGTTTCCGTTTCGATTTGATTTCAGTTTCCACCAGGTTTTCTTTGAAGACCGCGCCGAATGTTACACACGCAGGCTTCACAGCAGAGCTGCGCCTCTGTAATCGCCATCTGAAATGCCATATTATGACATTGGCGGTCTGGCCACTGTGTTTTCGTTTTCGTAGACACCAGGGTCAACAGAGCAGCGGGGAGGACGTGTTCTGAGATGGATGAGGGGGTAGAAACGTCTGGCAGGAACAGCCAAAAGTTGGTGATGGAGGAATGGAGAAGAGAAAAGTCTCCTCTCCGTTGCTTCCCCCCACCCCTTCATCCCGTCCAACTGGTGTATGAGGAAGGTGTGAGAGGGTAGGCGATGGGAGGAGACGATAGGAGGAGACGACATTCGGATCGCTTTATCAGCCGTACACAGTGATGGATGGGTTCAGCACCCTGCCCAGTAGCCTGTGTTTGCCACTAAGATACTGGAATGCGTGCAACTCTTCTCTATTCCCAGCGAGTGATAGCAGCCTTGTTGCTTTGTTAAAGAGGGGCATCCCATCCAAATCCTTTTCAAAGGTGAGGATGGGAATGTATCTGGCATTTTCCCTTCAGATTAGGTGACTGTAGTTTGTATTACTGTTCCAACTCCACATATCTGTAATGCTGTTTTTGCAGGTCAGTGTAGTGCTTGTATGTTGTATAATTAAGATAATTGTGTTTTGAAGTCAAACTTGCACAGCGTATTTCCATAGAGAAAGTAAAAACAGGTGTGAGCGGGCCTCATTTTATCAGGGTCAAAATTCAAATACAATAAACAGAGAAGGATGGAAGTGGGATCGTTCAAAACAGTTGGAAACCTGCAGTACAGGAGCACAGGAGCAAGTGTTTAAACAGGCCTGACCTACTTCCAACAGCCAGGACATTATCAGCTCTTTACCTGGGTCTTAGCGATGGCCAACTCATAAAAACGGCACAGTTAGATCTCTTAAACGGAACGCCGTGGAAGTTTTCATAGAGGCACCTATTTAGGGTCATTGTACTGCATGCAGACTGCATACGTTTTTTTTCTTCCTAGGAATGACTGAATCAATGTCATATTAAGCCTTAACCTGCATACATTTTGTTACATAACCTCCAATATTTATACCTGTTGGCAGCATTCTAGACAGAATTGACTATATGAGGTAATTTTGGTGAATCCAGCCCTTATGTTAAGGAATCTCATAGCCCAAATAATGGAAGGGTTTTTACTTTTCTAACAACTGTGAATGGACATTTTAAGAGGTGATGTATACCTCACAGCATGCTTTCATACAGTTGAAAATATAATAAAACTATAAAAATGAAAATCCAGTCATTTATAATTTTGTATTGCCTTTAAAAGGGCAATTATTCAAAGGTCTGACACAAGTTCTTATTGAGAGTGAATGACATTGTACTAAACATGTGAATTGTACTAAATGCATGTGAACTTTATATGTGAAATTATTAGTCCATTGAGTGAACTCTCATGGTCACCTGTTATTAAACTCACAGCATTGTTATCGCACAATACGGAACACACCGGTGACATATCAAATAGCCCTGGATCTTTATGTTGCGCTGAAACAGAAGGAGCTGTAGATGTTTCCACAATACTAGGCGTGACCAGAAGGAAACACACAGAATAAAAGAATCAGGCTACTTTCAGATAATTGACCGTCCAACTCTTAAAAATAGAAAACATGTCCACAGTTTTGCGGCGTATCCCAGCATAAATCCACTTTATTTTGAAGCGTTATGCATGACAACACACAAAAGGTTTTAATCCGGGTTTAGACTCGATCTGATGTGTCATGACAAGGAGATTTGGACCCGGTTCCAGGAAAAAGAAATCTTGGCTGCCAAAGGGGAGAGAGGCGAGGAGCACCAGTTTACTCTGTCTTAGTTCACACTCCCTGAAGGATAAACCTTGATGAATGTTATTTGTTTGGTCAGGTTTTTTGTTTGACTTTCAAAACATTGTGTATATCTAATTATGCTTCGAGATACGTATTATTTCTGGGAAACGCTTCAAAGAAGTCCTTCTACTTTGCTGCCCCCTCACAGGGGCACAAACAGCCCCCCCCTCCCCTCTGTATCTGTGGTATTAATGCACAAGGCTGTCTGTGAAGAGGATCTCCTGCTGGCGTCCTCCCTCCACAGAGATGACAGCAATAGCAGGCCTTGACATATGCAGTACTTCTACTATACATTTCATCAGCAAGCAGATTGTGCGGGCTCCACATACGTTATGGAAATTTACTCAGAGGGGAAATGGAATGAAAGGGAATATAGCATTTCAAATATTTTCACTTTTGAGGGCCGGGTGATTTGGAAAACTTGTGCCGGTTTCAAAGACACAGGTGATGAAATATTCTAGTCCACTTTCACAGACATATATTACATTCATATATCAATGCCCTCTGAGTAGCTGATGGCTTCAAATTTAAAGGTTTTTATCTGGTCAGCAGTGCTGATAAAGTTAAGAATTACTGACCATGTGTCAAATCCCAGTGGTGGAGAGAGCTTGATGAATTTTACACTCACAATCCTTAAGTTCAAGATGTCCCCCATCTCTGTTCAGTAGTTAATAAGACTTTAATTAGGCAATTAAAGGTCTTAGAAATAGCATATGGTCATAATTACCGCTGGATGGTTCACTCAGGGATGAATGAGCCATTAATTATTTTAAGCTGGGCCTGGGGATTGGGCCAAACACAGACACTTTAGTCACCTCATCACAGAGATTGACTGCAAAGTTTCCCAAAGAGGGGGTTTTGTATACCCATTCCAACAGAAAACAAAAAAGCATGTGCCACTGAATCATGCTAAGTAAATATGGAAAGTACTTTGTTGTGTGAATCACTCTGACCCTGAAACTGTGGCTTCCTGGACATGACTGTTCTCTTGCTCCCTGGTATCTGTAGATGATGGTGACTGGTACAGAAAGAGCCCTGAAGTTTAGTCAGCACTGATCTTCTTTAGGGTCAGGCTGTGTTCACACAGTACACACTGCTGCCCTCTTCCATTTCCGACCCTCCCCAGACAGTCTGACGCATTGACTACACAAAGAGCTGATACACATAAGAGAAGGGTTTGGTGATGAGGAGGACACGGGGGGGGGGGGGGGGGGGGGGGGGGGGGGGTCTGGAGTTGTTGGTCCCAGGCTGAAGACTGCATCTGGAAGCAGGTGGTGGAGGCAGCTCAAGCGCTGGAGCAGCCTGGGTGTTGCAGGTGTGTTTACGGATGACAGACGTGCCAGAGAGGTCTTATTTATCAGTCATCACGTTTCCAGTCAACAGACATGGAGTGGAATTCAAGAAACCTTGACCCCCTTCCTCTCCTCTTTTTTTTTCTTCCCTCCCTCTCCTCTCCAATGGCAAACCTGATAGTCACACCACCTGTTTCTGTTGCTGTAGAAGTACTGCTATTTATTGGCCTCGGAACCTTATATCTGTTGCCATTCATTGACAGGATTTTCAGTGCAGCAATGTACGCTGTGTATTATGTCAGGATACGTATTCCAGGAAATTGCTGATGAGTAGTTGAGTAGAGTAGAGGGAATAACCCAGTTTGTTCAAGTATAAATCTTATTTCCTCTTGTACGTCAGACCCCTATGTGCGCTGTTTTGATAGTGTGGGAAAGAGACAAGGCTATTCATACATTCTGGAATATCGATTACTCTAATGCATTAGACAACATTTGATAGTATTTTATACCTAAATCGAATTAGTCTGAAGGCTTCACCCCATTTCGTATGAACTCATGTCACTCAACCATTAACATTTAATGGCTCTGTGAAAAAACACAACAAAAAAAACAAGTTTCCAAAGATAATCTAATGTAGGAACTCTTAGGTGGCTAGCAGGGAATCAGCTGAACTTCCCTTCCCCCAATAACACATCTCCATTGGGCTTCTTCATACGCCTGTGATGGATTGTAAATGAATTGTTCTCCCTCAGTGCCTGTTCTCCAGTTGCCCCCAGACTTTTACAGACAGTTAATTTAACAGTGAGGGAGGAAGGATTTATGGGTCCCTATCCTCCCCCTCCCTCCCTCTCCCTCCCATCTCCCTTTCCCTCTGTTACCATGACCAATACATTGTTTTTTTTATCTCATTGTAAGAGTCATTTGCAGAACCATTAAAGGGTTATGTTATGTTTGGTCTTTGAAGTTCTAGTAAAGCATTGGGGTGATCACTCATAGGCAAACTTATAAAGAAGAAAGAAGAGTTTGGTAATTGCCTGTAAATCTTGCCGTTGAAGGCCCTGGGTCCCCCTCCCCCAACTCCCCTCTGCCCCTGAGTGCCATAGCCAACTTTCATGATAAGTAAAGGAGTCTGCTTTTGCCAGGCTGTCACACAACTTACAAAACAAAACATCCCTAACATTGCTAGAATGGGACCTAGCTTCCTGTCTCTACCAACAGGAGAGACTCATGATGTGACAGCTAATGCGACCGCCTTCCTCTCCAAAGTCTCCGCTGTGGCCCTGGATATCACATGCTACAATTCACCTAAATCTTAGCAGGAACATGTGTTGAACTTGGCCAAGTTTGGGTTCCGAATGTAGACAGAGATTTGGCCATAGACATCCAATCATCCAACCTGACCCACCCTGATGAATTGAGTATAGTGAGTGAGAGGGGGCCCTTGTGAGGTTACTGGGTTTCAATAACCTTAGGGGGTTTCTGACATTGACACAGTTCTATCATCTCTTATTGTGCTCTATCAGTGTCATAGCTTCTTAACAAAGATCCTTGTAAGGCACACTTTTATCGTGGTACTGTAAGGATGGGGACAGGTTGCTCTCTCAGAAAGGAGATCACCCTTTTAGCACTCTGTTATTCCTAAACACATGCACTATGATTTAAAGAGCTGTGCAGTTGTCTCTCTGCCATGTATCCACGTTTATTTCATTCATATATTTCCTGGTCCGTGTGTAGCCGTCTCGGCCACACCCCTTTCCCAGGATGCTTTGTGTCCCCCACTAGCATCAGGAGCACTGATTTGACTGGGCCTCGGAACAAAGTCAAAAATAGTTCTACGAGTGTTTGGCGTTGAAAATATGCAGCGTAACAGAAACTGCCTTGGATGTATTTAAGGTCCTCCTCTTCCCTTGCGGCAGCAGTCATCGAAACCACCCCGTTAAGCTGAGCAGATGCAGTGGCCACGTGTGTATCGAGTTCAGCTCTGTCACTACACTATAGAGGCCTTCCCCTTTGCATACACAACACGCAACACCTTTATAAAGTAGTCTGTTGAATTTGTAGCGGTAAATTGTCCTAATGTCATTGTTTAATACGTGGGAAGAATGGTTAGTTTGTGTCTGACATTGGTCCCGACAAGCGCTGAGAAGATTTATTATTATAGATCCATATTGATTTGAGACTTGGTGTAGCTGTGTGCAAACATCTTTAATCACATGGACTTCTCCCATGGGGTTTAGATCCACAAACGTCTGTTGTTCTAATTTCCTTTAATAGCTTTTTCAGTGGTTCATAAGAGACAGCAGACACAATCAAAAAGAATTTGCTGCACTGCAAGAGTCTTTGAATCACGACAAGCAAACCTTACGTCTTCTGTCAATAACTTCTCATGGAGAGTAATGTACTAGTTCATTCCTTATACTGTCATTTTGTATTTTTGCTCATTCATTCAATCATGTCACATAGTGTCTTTGTGAGTGTCCATACCAGAAAAGTGTCTTTTATATTAGCCTTCATCTGAAAGGGACAGATTTTCATTGTCCTGAACAAGATACTAACTGATGTGTCAAGGAACCATTGCCTACTCCTATTACATTAGTGACGCACCCACTAGTGACAACCCGAGGGTATCAAATTAACCAGACGTTTTTTTTTTTATCTCACACAAAACAATGCCTGCTCTAACACAAAGCAAATGTGCTGTTTAGAGTAAAGTGCATCCTGAACATGATGATACACATTCATGATCACATTCTGGAGATGTTACAGTAATGGTAGCAGGTTACCATAGCTTCATAGTAGTAAAGCCATAGTAACCTTCGGTCAGACAGGACGTGTTGTGAAAAGGTCAGTCCAGGCTGTGTTCCTGTCTCGCTGTCAGATCTGATCTAGACTAATTTGACTTTTTAAGGGAACAGATGGCATGTTTGTTTCCATCGAGGGAAAGAGGACACTCTGGCCATTCACAGATGTGCAGACATGGCCACAGGCAACAAAAACAATATAGCCCACATGCTCTTATACGTACTTGTTTGTATCACGAGCCAAAATGAAAAAAAGAAGATCAAAGAGCACTGTGACCACTGTGACAGCCAAAGTCTTTCTTGGTGCTGAAACCTGTACGCACGAAACTTTCCAGAGAAACCCTGAGAGTTAGTGCGTACCATACACCCATGTCAACGATTCTTTTTATTTGTGTGTTTACAGATCTCGGCGAAGAACCCTGTCGTGTGTGCACCCACCGAAGTTGATTTCACAAAGCCTGGCTGTCCTGGGAGACTCATAGTGGGGTCAAAGGTCACTGTTCCTCACCTGGCGTTGTCGACCACAACAAGGAGTTTCCTCCAACTTCGCATTTCACAACAGCACCCAGGGCCCGACCCCACCCCCCATCCCACCCCCCTTTCAGGCAACGCAGACCTCCAGAACGACACGAAGGGGGAAATAAACAAGCAGAGACGGACTTCATGAATTCTCCAAAATCCTGAAAGGTGAACCGTGTGAGTTGGCTGGCACCACCGAGGAGCCATGTGGACAATAAGTATGGCCCGGCTCTGCATACCGGCCCTGACGCTCCTATTGACCATCTTTGTTCACCCAGCTGCACCCCAACACGATGTCACCCCTCGCCTCAGCTTCTCCTACAGTAAGTGTCGTCAGCTTCCCGAGTCGTTACGCTGCGAGTCCCGTGGGGGATGTTTCTCCTCAGTCCGCTGCGTGCGTCATCTCTGTCAGGACCGGTCGCAGTGAGAAACGCCAGAATTCCTCGGCAAAGCAAAACAAAGACAGAGGCCTGTGTTTGCCCTGACACCGTGCCCCCTTCACTGACCCGTGTGCTCAGATCATCCATTTACTGGAGAGTGTAAGAGAGCAGGCTCCCAGGGGCTGGTACTATAAATAAGGGTAGTGTGGGGGGTGGGGGGTGGGGGGTGTGGGGGGCTCGCCTCAGTCTTCCTGGGGCGTTGAGAGCTCTGGAGGTGCCTGGGGCTCACCCATGGCTTTGTGGAGCACTTTAAACAGAGACAGTGGTGTTGGATGAGGTGTTGATAAGCAAACAGACCAGAGCAAGACTCTTAGCTGCGACTGGCTCTGTAAAGTAGGGCTGCATTCTCAGCAGCACTGAGGGGACGCGGCATGTTTACGTAAGTGCAACACTGCTGCCATGTTTCTGCCAGTCTAGAACAGCAATACTCTCGCTACGAGCACTCCCTCTCTGTAAACTCATTCCTCTACAGTGATTACTGATTGTTACTCTGTTCAAGACACCATAGCCTATGCCTAATATGTGTGCTTTCTAAATGATATCAGCTATGTAGGCATACACGTTGATGCATTTTAGTTCCGAGTGTTTAACTTCAAAGTGAATTAGGCCCTGCAAAATGAACTAGGCTCCTTCAAGTACCGTAGTTTGAAATTTATGTTTGTCTAAACCTTAACGGCCGTAAAGCAAGCTAAATCCTGAGCCATGAATTTCAGCCCTGTCAGGGTGGCTCTGTCAAGTTTCCACAGGTCAGAGGAAATTACTTCATGAACAAGGCCTTTGTGCTGTTAGACCCACTCAGGGTAACATATCACTGCTTCCACTAGCATACAGGGGTCTCTTTTGGTGTTAGCCTGTTATGCTAACACTGGTGGTTAGTTGACACTGTTTACATAATTGACATTTACATTGACATAATTAGTCTTAATCATCATTTTGAATATGCACATCCTCAATTTGGTTGTATTTTGCAGGTGATGCAAGTGAACTTACCCTGATCCTTACCTGGATCAGTGACTCATCCTCTGGCGTCATTAATAACAAACACGAGTTTCAAGAGAAGGAGTTTGCTGAGATATCTGCATCTGGATTAAGTCTAAGCCTCTGGTCCTGTGAGGCTAGGCAGGGATTCGAGCAGGTCAGCCAGCATGGAGGGTTGGTGGGGCTGGGGCTGGGGCTCTGCCTGCCTCAGCCTGCCTCTACTCTGCTCTAGAGGAACTCTACAGCACCAAGTAATCTCTCTCACCTGCCAGCCTTCACAAAACATGTTCCAAACAAAGCATTTCACAATGGAACTCACCATCCATCTCCCAGAGAAAAGACTCTTCATGCGCAAACACCTTCGTGTTCTGACAAAAATTGGGGTTTTGGGTTGAGACAACAATCTAGGACGCAAACATAAAGCACGTCAAACTCTGGAACTCACGTCAAACTCACCGGCCCACTCAGTTTTTCCAGGGAAAAGGTTGTGGGATGAATCGAGTTTGTTCCTTGGTACTGACCCTCTAAACTGCAGAATCGTTTTATATGGTGCCAATCATAAACATTTTCAGTGGTATTGGGAAATGCACAGTAAGTAAGTTAAGGCTCATGCTCAGTCACCCTATCAGCCATCACTTTACAACCCAAGTAGACAGTTCAGTTTAAAAGTGACTTTGCGCTCATATACTTTGAGAGTCTTACTAGTACCATCCCTGTCTCAGCATGCAGTAACCCTGTTACGATCTTATAAGCATTTACAAGCTTAATGGAGCACTAAAACGAACACAAAAGCACCTTGGTGCCATTGACATTTAAACACATAAAAGACTTCAACAACCAGCTTAGTTGGAGTTAACTGAGGCCTAGAAAGTGATGGCCAATGTATAGTAGATTCCACTGTTAGTAGTTTCCACTGGCAGACAAGCCATTTTCCTGGTGGGGAAACTCTGAGCTTGTGTGTATAATGCTGGGGAAGGCAGATAGCTTGGGGCTTGACAGTTGGAGCTTGGCTTGGCATGGACGCATCCTCGCTGGTACACCCGCCCCTGCGTCTCTCCATGTTTACTGTACTGTGATTACAAGGCGACACCCGCAGCTACAAGGCACAGGGGTCTTGACTGCCCCTCCCCCATTCCCCTGTCCTGCCTGGATAGCTGTGCCTGCTGGCTCCCCTGCATGTGGATCCATGAAGAGGGTTAAACAGTTCCTTCACGGTGGTTCCTCCACAGTGACATTTTCCTGGACATGCCCCCCACCCCCCACCCCCAGTCCCCATTCTCCCCTCTGCCTTAATGAAGAAGCTAATCTACCATGAATAATGAATGGGGATTTGTGTGTGTTATGGTGTGAACATTCGTCTGGTTCTCATTACGCGCCTATCAGGACGGATCATGAGTTCAGGGAGGAGAGACTACATCTGCTTTCCCCTCCTCTTTTGTTCCCAGACTTAATGCAGACCATGCCGCAGAGCTTAGTGCGCAAGCATGCTATTTAAAGGGACACCTTTAAGCGGTTTACGTTGGCTCACTTAGCTTGTTGATCTGTTCATCCCGCTCTCCAGCAGCAAGCATGCAGTCACGGCACCGTTGAAGGTGGAGGCCCTGCCCTCCGTTTAGATAAGAATGAACATAACTAATTTGCAAGCCGCAAAGCAAGTGCATGCATCACAATGGGCTCCCCTCCCTGTCCTACAGGACTGCATTGAGGCCTGTTGAGTCGCTCCCACTGAAGTGATTCGCAATGACAATTACGTCAAGAGAGATAACTAGCCCGCGAAGCTGGGAATGCAAAATTCAGTGCTTCTTGCTTCTTACTGTACTATAATTAGTGTCTTGGACTGTGGACTTAGACTGTGTAGATAGGGGAGGGCTCTGGACTAGATGTTTAGGCATGCACCGCTGAACCAAAAGCCCTGCTGATAGACTTAGATCTAGAGCTGTTTCGTACTGCAGATAGTGTTCTTCAAAAGAACAGCATGCCATTTTGAGTGTTGTGTGATACATTTAAGACATGTACCAGAGTGTCTAAAAGTCCACGGCAGTATCCATCTTTTATTTGATACCGAAAAGTGAGAAACGTGGATCTGTAAACTCACCAGTGTTTTCTCCAATACGCCAGGGAGCAGGTCATAAATCACGGTCGACAGGCCCTGTGAAAACACCCCTGATCTCATCCTTGCTTTGACATCCAAGGTGTTGAGGCGATCTCCCCCCCCGCTGCCCGGCCCTAAACGCAGCATGCTCAGAACCCCACAGGCACGCAGACCAAGGGGACTACATGAGGTCATGACACGTTAGCGATGCTCCTGCGCTGCTCTCTCTGGAGTACAGGGTCAGGTAGAGGTCCTCCAGCAACGCCTGGTTCACAATGTGCTAGACCGTGTCATGGTTGAACCCGGGTCAAGATGTAGGTGGAAGAACAAGAACAGCATTCCTTCGCTGTGGGTATCAGTTTATATGTCACCCTGGGACAGCTTCGCTGTTGTTTACAGCTGAAATACTTCTTTTTAAAATAACTTTAATTTGATTCTCTCATTAAATGGGTCTCCTGTTCCCTTTAAAACCTGTTGTTGCACCTCTTGCCCCAATGAATACTCAGGGAGAATCACTTAATTGCTTTTAACGCCAGATACTGGGCTTAACTTTATAGATTCTTTATGTATTCTTCCATGCAGTCACCACCTAATAGCAAACAGCTTTCCAAACCTCTGTTCATTAAAGGTCATGTTTAGAATGGCCGGAATTCCCAGCATCACCATGGTATCTGTGCTACCGCTAGTTGCTATCATGCTAACAAGTGGGAGACCAGGCATGCAGTTCCCTAAACAAACAGCGGGCTCACAGCTTGCCTAATGAAGCTAACGGTCAATCCCTCCTCTTGGCTTGAAGTCTTAATGCATTCCAGATGCTTCTCTCTCTGTCTTCCCCTTTACCCCGGCCCTGCAGCCTTCTAATGTCCACAGCACTATCACTCATCAGAGTTTGTAGCAGATTAGCACTTGTGCCAGTAAAAGAAAATAACAAAAAGTGGCTTAATTCAACGCTGTGGTGCTGATAGATACATAAGCTGATAGAGACACAGTGATGAGAGGTGGAAGGGAAGGGGTGGGGGTGGGGTGCCAGTCTGGTACAGGTGGAGCAGAAAGACCCAAAGGGATTCTGAACAGCACAATGCTCTTATGTCTCACAGTGTTCTCGTCCTTCTGTCTCTTTCCTACCATGACTTCACCTTCCGTAGCTTAGCCTAATCTTCAATTAACCTCTCTTTTCCCTCACCGCACAGAATAACTCCCTCAGGATGTGTAGTCGCTGCATTTGCAGATGGTGGTGAATGCTGTTGGGGTCTTTTTCTGAATGGCTGTATTACTTTTATGTCTGGAAGATGGTGTATGTCTCAGACTTGCACAGCCCTGCAACATACTGACTCAAAAAGCACAGTTACTCTTTTGTAACTGCTGAATGAAAACAGTTCAGTTAAAGCGACAGTAGATTTCATCACGTTTACCAGCTTGCAGTAGATCTCTTCTTCGGCTACTGTGGAAGGTTTGTAAGCTGTCGACTCATGACAAGGCACGGTTAGCTTACGTAGCTTAACATATTTGGAGTTGCCCTGCTCCACCATGTTTTTGTTGGGAAGGCGTGTATGTGTGTGTCGGGGGTGGGATGTGTGTACGTGTACACTGTGTGTGTGTGTGAGTGGTAGGCTTCGCTCCATCTTAGATTAGCATCTCCGGTGCTAGGCTGTGCCCAGCTCTGTGCAGCTGATACGCTTGTTCTGCACCGCTTAACGCTGATCCCCTTTTGTCCTGTGCGGGCTCTTGCTGAGTAAGCCTTCGTGTTCCTTCCTGGAGGCGAATCTAGGCCATGTTTACGGACAGAAGGCTGGAAACGGGGCATCAGACATCACTTGAGGGGCATCAGACTCAGCGCTGGCGGGATCTCAGTAGAGACATGAGATTTATTTCTGGGTCATCTGTTGGTTGGGATCGATGAAGAAAGCGTTGTTTTTCCGTCCCTCCGTTAACGTGACTACAGAAATCCCAATTTCTTCCATAGGATGGACCCACACAGCTCAAGCAGTTTCAAACAGAGTTACAACATTGAAGTGACTGTCACTGTGGTATGAGACACTTTGCAATAATGTCGTGACGGCATACTTAATGAAACAGGAAGTGAAGGCTATGGAGGAGTGTGAGAAGATGGGAGAAGAATGATGGGAGTGCTTTAAAGAACATACAATAGAGGTCCATACACCAACTGTCAAGACCACCGGATATTTCTCAGCATTCCTTCTAATGACTGTCATTGTTGTGTGGGCTAGTCTCCATCGGCACAACACAACACCGATGCTAAACAAGCTTCCAACCTCCCGCACACACAGCTGTGAACACTGATACAGACATCAAGGATGTTGATGATTGAATTGGCCTGCTTTCGTTGAATGCCCGACAGTCCAAACTGAAGCACTTTCATCTCCAACACTGAAGGACAGATTACTTTGTGCCTTTTTGGACTGAAATCTATTGGGAAATCCACTGCAACAGAATAAAGAGGGTTCCCTAATATCCCACAGAATAATTAATTTAGCCCTAAACAGATTAACGAGCAAAGCAGGGTGGATACAACAATCCTTAGCAGTGTCATTTTACAAAAATTGCGCTTAATTGCATAATGACGATAATGATGGAGCATTGCTCACAGCTGCCAGGACCGGGCCATCCCCACACTGTGTCTCACTGTGTGTTCCCCAGAATCCCCTGTGTGTTAGCAGAAAGGAATCACACAGGAAGGGCTGGGAGCCGCACAAAGCTTCTCTCAGTTAGCCCTGGCCTGGGATCAGGGGCTTGGGAATGGCGGTACGGTGAGAGGAAAACTGCTGGCACCCGCAGACAGGAAGAGGAGAGGTGTGATTGGCAGGTGTGATTGGCAGGAGCGTTAGGCGGCGTCTCCGCAGCAGCTAGCGGGTTAAAGAGGGACTGTGATGAATGTGATCCTGTCTGAGGATCTGGGAGCTGTGATCCAGTTCAGGATGTCCGTCCCAGTGAATGTTTGGAAACGAGCGCTGCCCTGATGGAAGCTAAAGGAGTTGGACTGTCATATCCAAGCTGCACTCCGAGGCTGTTTCCCCAAACACACGTACGGAGATCGTCAGACGATGGCGCAATAAACTGAGGCTTGTTGCAGTTCTTCGCCCGGGTCTTCCCTGTGTGCTCCTGTTCAGTTTGGCGGCATCTATTAGCTTGATTTCCCCTGTTGGTTTTTGACATTGTGGCCCTCGGTAATGTGATGTCCCCTTTGATAAGTCATCCTTTGTGGAGCGCTCTGGCAGGACACTTAATGCGCAAGCCTGTAGGGGCCAGCTGAAGGGGGAGGGGGTTCAACAGGGCGAGGGCAAACTAGTTATGATCTGTTGATGCTCTCAACTTGTTACACAGTGCTCCGCTTTCCGGCGCTTGCTAACACCCTCCCCCTCTGTCCCTTAAGCTCCAGTAGACATTTGCAGCTCTATTTTCTTATTCCTCTTTCGTTCTCTCACTTTCTGTCTGTCTCTGTCACCCGCTCTCCTGAGTGCTTCCTCTTTTACCAGACTCTTCCCATTACTGGGTTGCACCGTCATGGAAAGGCCCCCTGGCAGTCAACCTCAGACGATCCAGGCTGCGGTCGGTGTGGAAAAGAACATAGGGCAAGTTCAGCTCCTAGACACGCAGCCCCGGAAAGCTGACCTGAGGAAAACCTGCGTCTGAACTACAGATCGTTGATCTCAGTGTGGAAGTTTGCAATCCCAGAGCTGGAGTCTTTTTGCCAAATCATACCCGTTTTCCAGAGGTCATTGTGGTCAGTTGGGGTTTCACTGCCGTCCAATGGTGCAGTAGTACAGGCAGCTCTTTCCCCATAGATGACTGGAAAAAAGAGAAAGTAACCTTGATGATTAAGCAAAAAATCCCCTTCAATGTCAAACGTTTTTACATTTTTTGCACGGTAGCCTTTTCCATGAAGAATTTAAAAGGAGGTCTCTTTCATAGCACATCTACAAACTCCTCCTCCTACTTGCCTCCTCCAGAGGCAAACTGGATCGATCAAATCAGGGATCCTGACATATCTTGCAGTAGTTATTTTTCCTTTTGGTATTCCATATTTATTCTGTTGAACTCCTGAACATCCTGTGATTTCTCTAGGACCAATAACCATTGACAGTTCATTTTGAAACTGTGATCAGAGGTTTTACTGTACTGTCCTCCCACTATAAGGTCCTCACAGCCAGACACAATGTAAAGACGGTGGTTTACGTGAAATTATAAATGGAAAGCCTTCCACTATTTAAAATCCACACACATCTCTTTAATGATACACAATGAAGGGCCTCATGGTGTGCTCCCCTAGAGCTGGTGTCTGAGGGTGACAGCGGAGATAGTGGGCACTCCGGAGGCTCGGCGTGCAGATTTCCTGCGCCACGCAAATCCTTCTAAGCCCTTGTTTCGGTTCAAGCGCTAGCCTTTGTCTTAGCTTGTGTAAATCACTGTGCCCGAATCTCTAAGAGGCAACGGAGAGGAGTGTGGAAGGGGACGTGAAGGTCCTCTTGTGGTTCTTAGAAGGATTTCGTGGTAACAAGGCCCCCTGTTTCTGTGGTAATGCCTTGCTTTTATTGTGTTTACTCAAGGGATGTTATTCCTGCCAACCCTCTGCCCTCTGGGACGGGGTAATGTCAGGTTAGCGGCAGAACCACACAGCCACCTGCTCCGTTTCAGTGGCGTTAACTCAGAGATTGGAAATGGTCCCCTGTAGTGGTTTGGCTCATACTTCATTGCTACTTGGCAGGCCTGTGTTTCCTTAGAACCTCAGGACTAGGCTTGCATAAAGCGCATAAAGTTTTCATGACAGCATGTCCTTTCATAATATTTATCCTGGGTTGGAATACTGTCAAACCCAGGCCAGCTAACAGGACATTGAGCATGGCTGAATTTAGAGCTTTGACACTAGTGTTGAAGGCTTTGCAAAGAGACTCCATGATTTGTCACTGGGCTGCACTGGGCTGTGAGAGGTTTCAAAGGGGTGTGAGTGTGGCTTGTGAGAGTGGATACTTTCTCTCTCTCTTTCATGCTATCTTTTCCCTCTCTCTTTGCTGACTTCTCCCTCAGTTTGTCTCTTTATCTCAGTTTTTTTATATATCTCTTTTCTTCTTTTCTCTGTCTGTGGCCGTCAGAGGTGATGAGAGAGGGTGACTGCACTGGTGGGTATTGTCTCTAGTACCATGCACACACACACACACACTCACACACACACACACACACACACACACACACACACACAGTTGACTGAACACACAGACTCCACCAGCTGCTGCGTTCGTCTGGAATTCCTGAGGCAAGATCTGAGCGATTCAACAGTATCAGCTGTGGAGCACAAGCCCGCTGCGTGTGTCACATTCTAGCTTGTCCAGTGGCCATGCAGTCACCTCAGGCGCAGCGGCACAGCCAAGCCAGACAGCGTTTCTTTGCCATGGCAACTGGCAAACAGCTTGCAGGCACTGTGCAAGTAATGACATGGTACGCCGGTGTCTCTGATTAAGAAAGAACATCTGTCTTCGTGCCGCATATCATGTTTTGCGACCACACGCAGACACACGCACACTGGAGCGTGTTTGCACAGGCACGCTTGACAATCTCATACAGAGACGCGCGCGCACACACACATGCTAACTTATGTATTCAGAGTCCTGTGTTGAATGTTTCGTGGTTCATTGCCATTTGGATCAAATCTTTGTCCAACTTTGCTGTGACACTTTGCTCTTCTCCACTAATTGTTTTTTCTCTCTGCCTCTCTTTCTCCCTCTCCACCTCTCTTTTTGTCTCCATCCTTTGCAGATGCAAAGGAAAGGTCAGCCAAAAGATTCTCTGCAGACGGCGTCTTCAATTACACCTCGATCCTCCTCAGCAAGGAAGATAACATGCTCTATGTCGGAGCTAGAGAGGTTCTCTTTGCTCTCAACCTCACTGATATCAGCAGGGCCGACCTCCAAAGGAATGTGAGTCTGCAGTAACGTTTGTCTGTGAATGTCTCCATCCCAGTTCGATTTCAGTAGCTGGAACGTTTTACAGGAAAAATGTAAAAGGATCATATGAATGCGTAGAATATCTACACTCTTCTACAGCTGACATGGAGCACGCCAGAGAGCAAGAGAGATGAGTGCGGTTTCAAAGGCAAAAACCTACAAGTGAGTACCGAAGCACGCTTGTGCTGAAGAAGTCAACATGCAGTGTTTACAGTTTACACTTCCATGACCAGGCTTCCAGGGGTTTCATTTTTTCTCTCTCTGGCAAACACCAAAAGTCAGAGTCAGAGGCGTCCCTATGCCCTGAGAAGTTTCCACGGATACAGTCCGTTTCCATTCAGTGGTGATGGCCTAGGTCCTGATTACACACTCCTGCTGCATAGTCAACTCTATAACTTGACACCTGGTAATTGTAGTCCAATACGCACCCTGTTGGAGGAGTATCATCAGGTGACTTAACTGGATGACTCATTTATGACTGAATTGATTGTGTTGGAGATTCAGACTGTAACCTTGATTAAGTCACTTCAGTCTTGAAGAGCAGGCTCCCCTAGGCTGTTTAAAAGATGATCATTCCTGGAAGTGTAACGTGGAAATGTCTGCGGATTACAGACTAACAAGCCATTCCACTCCATTTCTGAGTGACCCGATTGTGCAAGAACGAACCTGCAAATCCTATTGATGCTTGTCTCTTCCTGTCTCTTCCTTCAATGCAGATCGACTGCTTCAACTACGTCAAGATCCTACTCCGGCTGAACAGCACTCACCTATATGTGTGCGGAACATATGCCTTCAGTCCCACCTGTGTGCACATAGTGAGTGTGTGTTTGATTTGGGCAGCTGCTGCCTCCATACAGGGCAGCCCCACCAGGTCCTGCTGTTGAGAGCTCTAATTAGCCGTGCGATTTCCTCTGTCAGTCAAGACACCTCTACTTTCCTGAGGCTAGCTTAAGATGGCGTTGGAAGGGACAGATCTGAGGGCAAGTGTGCTGTTATTTAAAAAAATCTGCACGCAGATGTGACCCCTAGCCTCTGCGCCATAACATTGATATTTCCATTTAGGAAACGCATCAACGGGTAGAGAATGTAGGACGTACGTAAGAACCGCAGTGTCTCCTATGTTCCACTTAGATTTAGGACTGTGAGGAAGGAAACAGAGTCCTTTGGCAGAGCACACGCTGTCTTGTTTCTGACCCTGAACATCAGCAGGCTCGTCCTCCTAGTATGGAGCTGTGCTATCTTATCAGAGTAAGTGAGTCTCAGCCCACACAGACAGAGACCTCCAGACCCTCCTCGTTGCAGGCCGCCATCCACGTCATCGGCCCCAAAAGAAACTCTGTAATGACAGCTACAGCGGACAAGATAGAGCAGAAAACAAGGCCATCGTACAGAATCACAAAAAAAAACTAAAAAACCCTGATGTGAATCCTGAACGTAGGGTCGACCCGTTCCTCAGTAGCGGTTCACCATGCAGGACACTGCTGCTGCCATTCAGCAGCGGTCATTGTCAGTGTTGATTACAGCCCTCCTCTCCCCTCACAGCTGGGCGTGCTTGTGTCTTGTCCTTCAGAACACGGCAGACTTCTCCCTGGTGCGGAGCCGGACAGGGGAGATTATGACCGAGGATGGACGGAGCAGATGCCCTTTCAACCCAGAGTACAAATCCACTGCCATCATGGCCGGTAGGGTCACCGCGGGGTCAGCCTCTGTCAGAAACTAATTCCTAACAAGACAGACAGACCGCAGAGTACAAAACCATGCAAACGGTTCCTTTGATGCGTTCCAGAAGCACAAGGGAAAGCATCTGAGTTGTAGATTAAATGGCTTATTGTGGATAAGATAAAGGCTGATTTTGTTGGTTGAAGTTTTGTTTATACTTGTCTAACTCTTCATCCCTTCGATCTCTTGCACTTTAGAGGGTGAGCTGTACACTGGCACGGTCAGTAATTTCCAGGGGAATGAACCTATCATTTACAAGAGCCTTGGTCATGGAACTTCCCTAAAAACAGAAAACTCCTTGAACTGGCTTCAAGGTAAGAGCTCTGGCTCTGCTGAATGTCATGACTGAACACTAATATACATAGCAGATAAGATGATTTAAAAACATTCAAAAACAGCCTGCCCTGAACATACACATGGCATATCTGAAGACTTGAGCCTGCATGTAGTTTTTATATATATTTTTTAACTGTCTCCAGTTAAAAATAATTGTTGTCCTTAAGTATGTCCAGTTTTTCCAGCAAGAGACAATACATTAGTGCCTCTTACAGTGCTACTGTATGTTCTGTGTATACATTAGTCATGGTAAATCGTGTTTGTCCCAGAATCCATAGATTGTGGGTTGACATTTAAACTCTGCTTCCTTTGTTGTCTTCTCAGAGCCAGCCTTCGTGGGGTCTGCCTACATTCAGGAGAGCCTGCCCAAGGGCAATCCAGTGGGCAACGACGATAAGATTTACTTCTTCTTCAGTGAAGCGGGAAAGGAGTTTGATTTCTTTGACAACACCATTGTATCGCGCATCGCTCGCGTGTGTAAGGTGAGAGATGCTTCAGTGGAGACAGCCCCTCTAAAGCGGATCTTTCCCCTTAAGCAAGAGATGCCACAGCCTCTCTGTGCGTTCTGTGCGTGCAAGTATGTGTGTATGTTGGAAGGGGAATGGCAGCAGTGGCTGTGGATGTGATACTGTGGTGTTGTGCCAAAGCACCAAATCTTGTAACAATCTAAATATTCCTCTCATACCTTGTTGTGGTCCAGGGGCTCCAATCTGAAATGGCTGCTTCGCTTTTATCATTGACAGAAATCTTCTGTAATATGTGAATGTTACCCTTATCTATAGAGGCATCAGAACCGTGGTCCCCACCTCTTTCTCTGACTGGGTATATTACATCCGTAATAGAGTCCAATCCAGACACTGTTGTGAAATACTAGTTGACAGTTTAATAGTCTGCTGTCCTACCAGGCTCCATACATCCTGCAGTCAATCTGTGCTGATACTCATCCCATTACTTAGCATATGTATCTGCTTCTTCCTTTTATGGTGTGACATATTCCACAGGCAGTGCTGCTAGAATGGAGCTGTTTTTTCAAGTGTCTCTGTTTGAGTCTCCCACAGCCAGTAGCACCCCCCCCCCCCCCCCTCATATTGCTAACAAATGTAATTAATCCACCCGAGCCCATTATCAAACTTTATTAGAAAATATTAACCGTGATGAGACGTGAAATAGAGCCACGCTTTGGGGCCAACTCTCAAGTCATTTTCAATTGCATCACTGTTTTTTTGTTTTGTTTTTCTATATTCAATTTCCTCAGACATACTCTTGCTAAATTCATTAAAGCAGTCTACACTTAGCAGCGCCATGCATGGTTTGAATTTTAAGAGGCCGCATGCAATGCTATTTGAATCGTGAGAATTTGTTCTGGGCAGGTAGCAGACAGTCACTTGGAAACGGTTTGAGCGCCTATGTATTTAAATCCTTAGCAGCCTGAATGTACTTTTTTAGTGTTTGAGAGGCGTAGCTGTATTCAAGTGTCCGGACAATTCAGCTGCTTTCAGGACAAGACAAGCAAGACACTTGCTTTATTCTCATCTCAAATACAGGCCTGTATTCTGTACAAATACAGGCCTGTATCCTGTATTCTATATTGGAAGGAAGTTGAATGGTGGCTTTAACTAAAAAAAAACAGTCCTATCATGAACTTTTTCACCATGAACCTCACCATGAACTTTTTGTGTTGTTGAGTTCCATCCTTCTCTCTCCTTCCGCTCCTCCTCATTTTCACTCTATGTCTAGTTCTATAAGATTCTCTGTTGTTTACTCAGGTGCTTCATTGAGGCTAGGAGTTCCACTACACTGAGGCTAACCACAGAACGATAAACACAACTGTACTGCGAAAGAAAACTAACAAACAAACAAACAAACACAACAGTAGCATTCTCCCTGACCATTCTGCTCTCTGTCCTTTCAAACTCCAGGATTAACTTGAACTACAGTACCTGGCCTGACCTTTTTGATGTTGTTGTTGCAACAAGTACACCTGCCTTTCAAACATATGCTAGCTTTATGAGTTAATGAACGGGGTGTTATTGTGCTTCAGTACTCAGGGTTGACGGTAGGTACACTCTCTGGAATCAAATAATAACTAGACTAAGCCAGAGGGAGCAGGGAATACATGTTGCTCATTATCCAGCTGGGTTACAACAGCAAGTAATTGCATCTGAAACTCAGCATTAGTCACATGTCATTTCCTTTTCCTGTCCCGTGATGCTGTTTCCTGGGGGTAAAGCCACGCTGGGGGTGGGGGGGACTCTGATGAAGGCACATATTAAAGGGCTTTGGGTTATTTAGACTAGGCGACTAGAGTTGTCATTGTGTTTAT
Source organism: Neosalanx taihuensis (assembly GCA_030340665.1). Taxonomy (NCBI): domain Eukaryota; kingdom Metazoa; phylum Chordata; class Actinopteri; order Osmeriformes; family Salangidae; genus Neosalanx; species Neosalanx taihuensis. The sequence goes on along the minus strand of CM059290.1, from coordinate 16,658,462 downwards.
CAGAATCAGAATTCCAAGCAGTTCCTATTTGAAAGTGACTGTGGCCTCGATGGCTTCTGAATCTCTTCAGATCTATGTTGATGAAAACTATTGGAATAATTGCTGCAATGACTTCCAGGCTCAGTTGAATGTAAACAGATAATAGGTTCTGGCAACAGTTCTCTGTCTCTGTCTCTCTTTCAATAGTATATGCTCTCTCACAACTTCTAAAAGACAGCTATTCATGGTGAGTGCAGGGATGAATGCATAGCTTCTTTTTTCCCCCCAGAAAGATGTAATCGTACTAAGTAGGGTTTTAATGGGAGAAGTTGGACGAGCCTCTTACTATAGCCTGAACCGTGTATGCAGCCTATCACAGACGCAGAACAGCAGAGCCGTGGGCTGGGTATCACCACAGGCACCATCTCAGAGGAGTGGTAGTGTCAGTGAGGAACCATTGTGTGAGAACCCTGCCCTTTTTCTCTCTTTCATTCAAAAGCATTTGGCCTCTCCAGTGCTTCCACTGTTATTCTTCCTAGCCAGTTGTGGTGGCGGACAGTAGTACTGTCACAGTACATTGTTTCCTTGACCTAGATCTCCACAGCCTCCGGGGTTGTTTGTGGGCACAAATAATTGTGTTCTGATGTTCCTCACTTAAGTTAACCGATACATCTTAGGGAAATGGTTGAGGGAAGAAAACGATAATTGAGACAATGATGACTCCATACGTAACAGTAATAGCACTGAGTATTGAACTTTTAACTGTTATCTCAGATGCATGTTAAGTCAGAAGAGGAACTAATCACACCAAGTGCAGATTTAATCATGAAGTAGTGATGGATTCCGCACCCTCAGTCACCGATGAAGTCCATTTTCAACTGATGTGACTGCGCCCCCCTCTGGCCAGCTGCTGTATTACCAGTGGGAAATGTTTAACCTACGACTGAGACAGTGTCATGCTCCTATTGCAGGGTGACAAAGGAGGAGAAAGGGTTTTGCAGAAGAAGTGGACCACCTTCCTGAAAGCCCAGCTGCTGTGCTCTCTGCCTGACGACGGCTTTCCCTTCAACATCATCCAGGACATGTTTGTGTTGACGCCCAGCCCAGAGGACTGGAAGAACACCATGTTCTATGGAGTCTTCACCTCACAGTGGTGAGGCCTGCCTCCTCTTGTCCACAGACTTATGGCGTTATAAAAGCCTTCTTTAGCACTCATGTCCTCACGTAGACACTTTTATAGTGTCCGGCAGCCATATTACGTTTTTATTGTTCAAGTATGATTTTTTCGAGGTCAAGGAATTACTTATACAGAAGGCTTTGTGCATATGTTCACTGCATGCTTGTTACAGTAATCAGTCTTCAGGGTGGGTAAAACAGTCAGAAGTGCTTAGGTACAGTATAACTGTGGTGAGATGTCACTCCAGGTATAAGGGAGCCTCGGGGAGCTCTGCTGTTTGTGCCTTCACCATGGACCAGGTGGAGAGGGCCTTCAACGGGCGCTACCGTGAGGTCAACAGAGAGACACAGCAGTGGTACACCTACAACCACCCTGTCCCTGAGCCGCGGCCTGGAGCGGTGAGTGCTGCCCTCTGCTGGACAACCACCACCCCTGCCCGAGTGCGCAGCTGTGTGCGCAGCTGCCGTGTTCTAACGGCCCCTGCCTTCCATCCCTCCCTCCATCCGGCAATCTTGCACGAGCATCAGTGCTTGAGCAGATATCTGTCTCGCTGCAGTCACTGTCAGACCCCTTCCCAGAAGACCTGATCTGTATCAGGGAGCTATGCTGCTTTCATTTCCTGGCAGCCTTATCGCAGCCCAATCAACGGCAGCCCACAAACACGCAGCCTATTGATGAGACTGGCTGGAAGGAGGAAAGGAGGGGGAGGGAGAGAGGGAGGCGGGGGGGAGGGAGGGAGCTGCAGAGGTGCATGCTGGTGTGTGTCTGTGTTGGTGAAATGAGCGTCTTCTTTGCAGTGCGTCACAAACGCAGCCAGGGAACAGGGCATCCCCTCATCCCTGCACATGCCTGACAAGGTGCTGAACTTCGTCAAGGACCACTTCCTGATGGACAGCGTGATCCGCAGCCAGCCGCTCCTGCTGAAAAAAAGCGTGCGCTACACCCAGATAGTAGTCCACCGCGTCCAGACCAGACGCAAGGCCTACAACGTCCTCTTCATAGGCACAGGTAAACACGCCACAACCAAAATCGCCACAAACCGACGTTGCAGTCATCGTAGAACTGTATGACCGCTTACTGAGCATGGTGTTCCGTTATCTCCATTCCAGATGATGGGAGACTTCACAAAGCCATCAACGTCAACAACAAGATGCACATCATTGAGGAGATGGTGCTGTTTTCAGAGCCCCAGCCTGTGCAACACATGGAGCTGGATTCAGAGAAGGTATAGCTGTTCAAGCCTGTGAGACAGGACTGTTGATTTCTCAAGTCTTCCTGGTTGGGTGTAATAATGACTTCACTAAACGGTGCCATTGGCAGTTTATAGATCCCTCTAAACCATGGAGAAAGTCAGAGCTCTATAGGGGGAGCTCAGGATCGTTTAGATAATTACAGAAAACTTCCTGTCGGGAGATCTGAAAACAGGGACACACGCATCATGTTCTCTGGAGCTTTGATTACAAAACGACTGCCTACATCTGGGCTACAAATGACTGCCTACATCTAGGCTGTAAAGTGGGATTAATATTGGATTGTCAATGTGTACATTTGATGTCTAATGGAAACACACACACGCACATCCTCCCCATCTGCAGGGGACTCTCTACGTCTCCTCCTACTCAGGACTGGTGGAGGTCCCAGTGGCCAACTGCACCAACTACCAGAGCTGTGGGGAGTGTGTCCTGTCCAGGGACCCGTACTGTGCCTGGATGGGGAGGCAGTGTGTCGACATTAGGCAGGCTCCGCCAGAGAGGTACGCCCACAGTACAGCCTCACTCCACTGGGTCGGCTTCTGTTAATGTAACCAGAGAGACACGCCCTGACGTACCGTGTGTTGTTTTTTTTCAGCCAATGGCAGCAGGATGTGGATGAGGCAGACACGTCAGTTATCTGTAACAAGTCGGTCTTTAGCCCGCGCTCTGCTAAACCTCCTCCCACACGTAAGACCTGTGACCACCTTGCTGGTCTTTGTTTTTCTACCGCAGTCATCTGCTGTCAAACTGCTGCATGGTGTGTCTCTTTTATGACATGGTATAGCTCTTAACACATCTTAAGGATTTCCCCCCCAAACTAAATCTCCCCCTTTTGTCGTGTACAGGTACGTCTTCATGTCAGGTGATAATGATACCAGCCAACACCTTCAAGGTACTGCCCTGTAAACTGCGCTCCAACCTGGCTGAGAGGAAGTGGGAGTACAGCGAGGGCGCAGGTCACTTCCTGTACCCCAGCCCTGAGGGTGGCCTGGTGGTGGTGGCCCACGCTGACCGCCAGGAGACTTATGAGTGCTGGTCGGTAGAGGAGGGCTTCAGACAGCTGTTGGCCAATTACTGTGTGAGGGGCGAGGCCAGGCAGGAAAGCACAACCCTGATTGGCCAGTCTCGTACTCCAATGGTACTCCAAGAGGAGCCCATCATCTTGCCTGGGGAAGCTCGCTCGCCTCAGATGAACACTAAAACCTACTGGAACGAGCTCATCGTGGTGTGTGCCCTCCTGGCTTTCTCTCTGGTGGTCTTCTCCCTGTTTGTGGTCTACAGGAACCGGGACCGCATGAAGTCCATGCTCAAGGAGGGCGAGTGCCCCAATATGCAGCAGAAGAAGCCCAGGATAGTGGGCAAGCCGGTGGAGAACTTACCCCTGAATGGGACCACAGTACCGGCCTCTGTCCCAGACCACAAGGGCTACCAGACCCTCAACGACAACTACATCTGCAGCACCCCTCCACACGAGTGCTCCTCTCCGAACAACAGCAAGAGCTTCTCAGAGTCGGAGAAGAGGCCGCTGAACTTGAAGGAAAGCCACGTTGAGATATCACCCACATGCCCAAGGCCTCGAGTTCGATTGGGCTCCGAGATTAAAGACTCCATTGTGTGAGGAGGGCTTTGATGAACTACATGTCAGAGTTTTTCAACACTTGCAATCGCATGGAGGGACTAGCCTTGAACTAAAAGGAGAGTGCACTTACTGAAAAGGAGAAAGAAAACACTGAGGGGAAACATTGAGGAAACAATGAAAAGTACATGCCAAGTACATTTCATTACACTGACTTTACACTCTGCCTCATTTCTTTATGTCCCTGTTGCCAGTGCTCGCATTCTTTCAGTCAGGAAGCTGATCAGGATTGGTTTCAGACTTGAGAAGTTCTCCTGTGATGCTTACCGTGGGCATTTGACCCACACGAGAGGCGGCAGTGACCCAATGCCTAGCTCTCTCTAGCATGTCTGGGAATTCTAAGCACTCTCCATCCGTCCAAGTATATTATCTACTGGTATAGCTTGGAAGGGCAGTAAGGTTCTGTAGATGTATCTCTAACCAGATGTTTTCTCACCTAAAGCAGCAGATCAACATGTCCTCTACTTAAGACCTTTAGAGGAATAAGGGGGGGGGGGGGTCCATCTGGACTAAATAGATCGACAAAAGCATAAAGCTCACGGGACACCAGATGTAGAAGACCCTTTGCTCTCCTTGGAGCTAATAGGATTAGAAGAGGTAAATCACTTTCACCTGTTATAATGGTGGATTGATGGAAAACATGCATTATCTACCAGGAAATGCAGATTAATGCCAGTGTTTAAGGATCGTATTTCTTGAATTAACAAGTTGTGTACATTGGACACTCAAAGGGTTTAAAAGTACCCTTGTATTAAAGGGTTACCCTCATTCCAGGTATTGTACTGTTAAGCTCCCAGCAGGCTAACTATGCAAAAAACATAATGTGAAGTGGGGTCAAAATTGATGAACTTTGCAAGCACACGTGTTAAGCACAGTTTTTTGTTACTAATTAGTTGCAACTTAAATATGATAACGTATGAAAGTAATTTTACAGCATTATCTGTTTTGTAAAGTTTTGGTCAGGTAATAGAGTACGGTACAGGTCTGGATCTTAAGAGTAGGGTTACTAAGGCACATCTATGAAGATAGTCACTGCAAACAAGCACCAATTAATTGTATCGGAAATTATTTTTAAAAAGTATGACCAATACCATCCAATACTGTACAAGGTGTAGATAAAACGACCCTGTCCCTATCAGATGTAGTTATCCAGAGGAGGTCTGGGTTTGTGTGGAGTAACAAAGCCACAAGTGTAAAAACTTTGTTGTTGTTGATTTTGAGAAAAAAAATAGCTATAATTACAAATGTTCATGCCAAAAGAAACAATTTTGTTTTAATCATGTGTCTTATAGTAGCTTGCCACCAGGCACTACCGTTTTGCTGATCTCAATGTGTTACAGGCCCATCAAAATACTGCACTGTGGAATGTCAAAGTTGTCATACCCATTTGCTTTTTTCATGACAATAATGACGTAATTTTGGGGGGGGATCAAAATGGTCCCTAAGATATCAGAACAGTTCTTGATCAGTATTGAAGAATGTTGGTTTTTGATACTAAAAATAATCTGACTAATAAGTAGTAATTGTATGAAATGCTTAATGTGCTGAAAGCATTTAGCAGATCTTAATTAGGAATGTATAGACATGTCTATATAGATAAAGAATTCCAGTGCAACAAACTATAGTACATTATGACAAGGAATACTCTCCAGAAGTAGTGTAAACGTACAAGTATTCTGAAACTTCAAGTAACACTGTTTCATTTCAAGTTCAAGTATGTTTTTTTTTTTATAATATACGGAATCACAGTTTAACTTTTGACAAAAAAAAGGCATATTGATGAAGGACTGAGTGTACTAAGGTATACTGTACATTATGTACATTTTGTATTGTATATGATCTGTGTAAGATTGTGGTTGAAAACACCTTTTGTCTGAATGCATTGTTTTTGCACAGTATGTTGGAAAGCCTTAGTTTGGTGCACACGGTTCAATTTGTTAACTATTCTACAGCGGGTTCGGTAAAGCCATATCACCTTGGAAACCAGGTAGTGGCTGTAGGGGTGGCAGGAAAGCCTGTAAACAATACAGTGAATGCCTTTAGATTGTGGCCAGTATCAGAATTCATAGATATCTTATAACAGCTTTGTTCTCAGTCAAAATAATTGTCATGTTTTAACAGTGAATCATACAACTGTTGATACCACTATAGATGATGAGGGAACTACTGGAGTCTGTACTAATGTTTCTAGACTCTTTTGCAATCTCAAAGACTTTTACCTACGTACTCACTCAAACATAAAGTAAGTGGCAGCTTATGTTAAGTGATTGTTATCTGGACAATGCTACATTTGCAGAATGCAGGAATAATATATATATATATATATATATATATATTATATATATATTATATTATTATATATATAATTATTTTTTTTCATGCAACAGTTACAGTAGACACATAGAGATAGTGTGAGATAGGCAGTTATATTCCATCACAGCTTCAAATCAAAGTACAAATCATGCATACATTCATGAGACTGCAGCTAATGCCACATTGTAATATGCTATGTTTTCTTTCTGTTAAGAAACCACTCTCATTCAAGCCTTCTATTTGTGACAGTGTCTCAGACTCATGTCATGTGTTGTAAGTTTGTATGTCAAAGATGTAAATTGAGCTGCCAGTGTACAAAAACTGTTGTGAATTATATTTTTTGTATTATACATCACTACTGGTTCTGTTGTTTGTATTGTATTGTACATAAAAGCACTTTATTTTATTTTTTTCAAATAAACATTTTTGATTAATAAATCCTGGTCTAAAAATTGTCAAGTGCAGAACTTGAACATTCCTATCCCTCTTGGGACTGATCGACTGTTCTTGACCGATTAATTAGATCCATCTGCTAGGTTATTTTTTTACAGTCCCAACTTGTGGCTCAAGTGTCATTCACCTGAATCTAAACTGACATTTATCTCATACCATAATTAATCTTACGGTCTGCCTTAATCAACAGATGATTAAAACACACTTATTATGTATTATGCAGGACTTTTTGTCCTTAATTTGTTTACCTTCTTACAAATGAAAATGTGTTGTCGCTGTTTTTCCGAGTGTTAAAACTGAACTTATTTCACTTAGTGAATGTCAAAAACACGTTCCCGTGGTTCAAATGTGTGAACTGCTCCCTAGTTTCCTCTGGGGGAGTTAATAGCGGTTGACTGTGTCTTCAGTCAACGTCTTCAGTCAACACATCAGTCACATTTAAAGTGGGCGGAGTCACTGTTTACTGACACGGTCCTCTAATAACATTCATCCATCAGAAAGCAGCGTAAAGGAATCTACTGTAGGTTCAGTTTTATACCGTTCTACGTCTATAACATATGGCAGTTTGACGTGGTAGCATCAACTGGTAAAGTGTTCATTGCACAATGCATTTACTATGGGCAACAAGTTTTCCTAAACCAGTCTACTCTGGGAGTAAGGACTGATAGGTTATGCCTGCCTGGGTGGAGTTTCAGCCGTGACATTCTTTGCACACAGAGCAACAAAGGAGGCCAGTCATGAAGTGCTGATAAAGAACACAGTCCACACCTTGAAGGAAAATAATACGACACACATTAATATCGTTCCTAAAATGGAAGTTCTCTCTCAACATTCATGGCTTAACTCTTTCCAGCTAAGAAGCAAAGCTGTCTGATCTACAATCGTGGCTATGGTATTCACCTGTTGGACCAATTAATAGCCCAGTTCAGGTTACTTGCGATAATTCCTTAATTAGGGCGATACAGTTTACACCTCTACTCCTTTTGCCTACCTAAACTCGCGGAAATTGTCTGGTACTTCTGTTAAAAGGTGGAGGGGAAAAGCTTTGTTTTTATTTTCACGGAGGTTTTTGTTGTATAAATGCGGTAGATTATTTTATCACATTTGTAGTAACTTTTTTACGCACGTGGTTTGATACATTTGCACATTGTAAATTTCGTTTCCGTAATGGACAAAACTAGTTTAATGAGACTTTTTTCAGCGTGTGATGTTAACAAATCGGGTATGATCGAGTATGAGGACTTCACGGTTGTCTGCCGAGAGCTTAATGTACCTGAAGATGAAATCACGTCCTTGTTCACAAAATTCGGCGCCGACGGCGACGGATGTATCAATTACGACAACTTCTCATTAAGGTTTCAAGAAGTTTCAGAGACATTAGATCTGGCGTCTTTCGGGGAGTTTGTGCAAGGTCAATCAGGTCCATGGAATGAATTTCAGAGCAGGTTTGACGACGCAGGAGCTGCCCTTTCAGAAAGGCAAGTCTGATGTGGAAATATTTAGTTCAGTGCTTTGTAAGTACATCTGTGGATCGCCTCATTTGATGTCAAATTCGTGTGCCCCTACAGGCTTAAAGAAAATCTGTCCGATTTCTACCACGTCCTTCATAACTCCTCGCAATTCCAGTTGTTACAACAGTATGAAGATTTCATCCAGGTTTTTATAACTGAGTGGATGGAGCACACGCTGCAGAACCAGAAGTTGGAGAGCATTTTGAAACGGTAGGACCACATGCTTTGGTGTGTTGACCAACCGGTGCAGGATTAAGAAAAATGAAAGATGAATGCAAAAGCATCAAAGCACTTTTTACACAGCCAGAGATGAGTGGTATGCAGGCATCATCACTAGAGGTTCTTTAGACTGTAATGCCTCCAAGGTAATCCTTCCTGTTAACTTAAACTGAACCAACAAGGCTCAGTCTGCCTTTACGGTTATAGTTTCTTTGTGAAGGAAGTAGGAAGTTTAATTTAAGTTGCTCAGCCAGTTCTTCTCATTCTCTCTTCAGTGTAGCATACAGCTTTTTTCCCCTCTACAATGAATGTTAGTTTGTTTGTCAATCTTATTTTAATGTTCATTATTTTTTATTAAGTTAAAAATAAAATCCCAGTATTAACATGTTGCTATGGCGTGAGGTAGTGCAGTCTTGTCTTGCGTAAACTCACTGGAGATTCAAGTCTCACCTGTGGAATTAGTACCAGAGGACATCCTCAGAGGGGCTGGACAGCTGTCAGTTCATCACTGAGCTCTAGTGGAGGAGTATGAGGTCCTGCTCAGGGTCCTGCTGCTGAAACTCCTCATGCAATGGCTACTGTAGAAGTGGGTATGAAAGGAGTTAATCTATCAAAGTCCGCTTGAAGCTTGTTGCTACTGAACTACGACCCAAAATCTGATTGTGTTGCTATTTCTATATTCATCATCGGCCATGAAGTAGGATTACTGTTATGGATTTACACCAGCTCCAGTGGGATAGTCAAGTAGCATACTGCTCTGCCTTTTAACAGAACAGAGGAGATGAGTAGCAGTCAGCTGGCAGAGCTGGAAGATGACATGCATCGACAACTTGCCCGGGTTGAGGAGAGTGTGAGAGAGGAGGTAAGTGGCATAGATAAATTCAAACAGCCTATACCATGTCAGTATTATGAGATATCCACACTTGCTTTGGGGTCATTTGAAAACAACTAAGAAACAAATGGGTTCAGATCGATGAATTGTATCGTTAAGGAAGTTCCTCGTAAATAAATATGGACCGTGTGAGAAATGTTATTACACATTTAAAAACAGAAGCAAACAAGCCTCCCCCCCCCTGCCATTAACATTCCTTCCTGCTTATTGTGCATGCAAGAGTTTACCTGAGAATGTGTAGCAGAGGACATAGCCAGTTCCACCTCACAATGGTGCCTCTGTGAAGCAGCGGAAAGTCCTCTCTTTGAGGTGCAGACCACTGAGCTGTCCTCTCCCTTCTTGGGTTTCGTGACTGTTGTAGGAGCGCAAGAAAACGGAGAAAATCATGGCAACCCTCCAGAGGAGACATGACGATCAGGTGGCAGACCTACATGCAGCTGTGGACCGCTTGCTGAAGGTAAAGGAAGGCTGTCTGTTTCCCTAGGAACTCACAGTAAAGCTTATTTGATTCTGAAATCTTAAATGTACTGCATTTGTATCACGTATATTCTAGTCCCAGGAAGAAACTGAACTTCACATTTCAAGAGAGTCTGTTGACGGATTACATGACCAAATACGTGAACTCACACAGGTATGTGGGGATCAAGTCATATTGGTCAAGTTGTTGTGTCCTAAGCCAATACAGAAGTTATATCTGTACATGTAATATCATAATATCTGATGTGTTTCTGCAGGAGAACGAGCAGTTGCGAGGTGCTTTGCTAAAAGCGAAGACCAATATCTCCATACTGCAGGTAGAAATGGACAAAATGAAGAACATGTACACGGACCAAAAACTTCAACATGAAAGGTGAACAAACGTCATTCTTATATCTACTGTTCTCAGCAAAGGAATTATCTGTATTATAGGCCAATGTGTTTTTTCCACAGAGAAAGTGACGAATTGAAGAGGATGGTCATAGAATTCCAGTCTTACGCAAGCCACGTCGAAATCCTCCAGTAAGTCTGTCACACCACAGTTGTCAGTTAGGAATGGTTTTGTTCTATTTCAGTGGAGAACATGTCACACATGTTCCTTGTTGGGTTGTGAGCACATATCTTTATCAGAGAGGTGAGGTGCTGAAATGTAGGGAGAGTCTATGTCTGACTGACTGACTTCTATCAGGGACATGAACAAGAAGCTCTATGACAGCAACGACGGGTTACGCTCTGCCTTAACCAAGGAAGTGGTGTCTCCTAAAAGAAGAGTAAGTCAACAGTTTTAATTCGAAGTCTGGATAATGCAGTCACCTATTTGATACAGAGTCTACATTTGCTTCCAAACAGTTGTCACCCAAGAATGAAATCCCAGCCCGGCGAATGAAGCCCCTTAGACAAAGCACACTTAACAAAAGCAGGTACAACGACTACATTTCCCACAGTAACTAGTATATATATTTGCAAAATACTTCTTTGTTACACAGATCATGTTATTCTATGTTTTGGTGCAGCTCAGAACAACATTTCCCAGCTAGGAGTAAATTAGAGTACTCCCATGTGGCTAGTTGGGCAGACACATACCTGGACAGTGGCATTAGCATGCCCATGGATATCGCTGAAAGCTCAGTCAGTGATTACGACAGTGATGACAGCAGAGTTTCTTCGGAAACTGTGCACCACAGTTACTCCTATGTTCCATCAGAAATTGAGGTATGTTTTGAGTATACCACACAGGACAGTACTGGCACTCTAAAACCATACATATTTGGATGATAATGGAACTATCTTGATCCTAGATGTTTGAAATGAAATCAGCAGCTACATTATCAGTAGTTCCCAGCAGAACCGGCTCCTTGGCTTCTTCTATTAGAAGACGCTTGTCTGCCTTCCCCATCAAGGTTTGTTGTGATTGGGTGTATATTCTCAGTGGTAATGTATGAATATACCTGGCGACTGGCGTAGAAATGCCCCATTCTTCCATACTAATATATATCCTTTTGTTAACAAGCAAACAGATTCACTTGACTGTGTTGACACTGATGGCCTGGTGCCAATGTACCGCCTGGTGTTAGCGGGAGATGCAGGATCAGGGAAGTCAAGCTTCCTGATGAGGTTGACGCTTAATGAGTTCAGGGGAGACATGCAGACAACTTTGGGTAAGGGCATACAAATGACTCATCACAATATTATTGAGAGAAAAACATGACTATTATTATTAGAATTTTCTTAACCATCCCCTGACCTGGCTCCCAGGAGTTGATTTCCAAATAAAGAAGATGTTGGTGGATGGAGAGAAGACCAACCTTCAGATATGGGACACTGCTGGACAGGAGAGGTATGCATACAATATTCTATTGTTTTTCAAACCAACTGTATTTGCTGTGGACTTTAAATTGTGCATGTAAATGTAAGGCACAGGCTGTTTTGACACTTTCTGGTACGCTACCTCAGGTTCCGTAGCATTGCCAGGGCTTACTTTCGCAAAGCCCATGGGGTGTTGCTGCTGTATGATGTGACGTCTGAGAGCAGCTTCCTCAATGTCCGAGAGTGGGTGGACCAGATTCAGGTAGTATTTACATTTATTCATTTTATTTATTTATCTCTCCATCTCTAATGGCCGCGAATGGTAAACTGACCTGTGTTTAACGCAACACATTTTTTTAAAGCATAAATAAATACAGCTGGATGTTTTATAGAGCATGTTGTTTCCCAAGGAGTCCACCGAGGAACATATCCCGATGTGTGTGATTGGAAACAAAGTGGACCTGCGGACAGAGCAACCTGAGGGCAGCTGTGTAAGCACTGAGCATGGGGAGAAGCTGGCCAGGGTACGACTTCTATCACTTTCATTGGGATGAAGACATCGTTATACCTTGACCCGTTAGCCATAATAATTTTTTTGGGGGGGTTTGACAGACTTACAGTGCTTTGTTCTGTGAGACGAGCGCCAAAGAGGGAACCAATGTGGTGGAAGCAGTACTTCACCTTGCGAGGTAGGATTCAGTATGGCAGAGCCAGCAAGGCAAAGCCACAGTACATTTTAATTGTCCATAAACAATTTTTTATTCTTATTTCAGAGACGTGAAGCGAAATGTGAAACTGAGACAACAGTCGGAACAAGTTAAGTTGAGTCTGGCCAATTCAAAAAAGACTTTAAACAACTGTTGCGGTTTTTAATCATTGAGATGCATCTGATGTAAGCATGATGGTGGATTGTTTAGAGATGCTGATGGATATTTTATCTTTATTGATTTCTAGATTGATGCTACACAAATTTAATTTTAACCATTTGTGACACCAGGTCATCATTTTAGAATGCTAGTTTTTAAGCTTTTGGGAACTCATTTTAAAATAGAATGTAAATGTATTTTTGAATAAAATATTTACACTAATGCTTTGATGTGTTTAGAACAGGACTATGTACTGTTGTGGAGAATACAAAACAAAAATATAGGTAGAAACATTGAATAAAACGAGAGTTTTTATTCATATTTTTGACATGAAATATAAAATAACAAGAGTTTCCAATGCAGAAAGAAATTCTTGTTCCATACATTTACTTTAAATACTGATTAACAGTAAAGCCTGAGTTCTTTAAACTGTTGATTTTCCAAACAGTGAAGTACAACCTCCACCACAAACTGGACTTCAAAGTGGTTTTATTAACAAGAGTTTGGGATGAATGATGGATTTAATGGGTTATATCTCAGGATAGGGGCGCAGTCTTGAACAGCTCGTCACCCTGCTGTTATTTGCTTTTCTCATCTCCAGGTTTGTCATTGGCTTTCTTCTGTTTCTGCTGCATTATCTCAGCATCCCTGGAGCAAAAAGAAAAACAGACAATATATAGTAGCAGTATATCCCCCAAAAAGCAGCAGCTAACCAAAAAGAATAATGGTAAATTATGAACTTCAGTCTCATACAAGATAATAATCCAAAGCATGATTCTATTTGAAGGCAAAGATCAGTGGACAGGAACTTGCACTTGCCTCTGCTTTCTTGCTGCCGCAGACAAGCCATCTTCGGACTTGCCTTTGGTTTTCTCAGTTTGTTTCTTTGCATTCTTTGCACGGGCAAGCTCACGCTGGTTTCCCCCTATTGTAAAATAATTATAAGAAAGTATTGTCACAGACTAACAAATGTAATGTCCGCGTGAGAGAAAAAGAAAAAAGATTCTGTAGTTAAGACGGAAAGACAGAAATGCACGCACACACACACGCACGCACACACACCGATGTGCACGATGAAGTCCCGATGAGGATCCTCTAACTCAGAACTGTTCTAGTGTGGAGGTTCCTGCAGTGATGCTGCTGGTCAAATAAGTAGAACTACGTGAAAGGGGCTGCAGTACGTGCCATTAATTTAGGATCCTGTCTGTGTCCCTGTAATATAATATTCGATTATCAGATACATTAGCCAAATAATTCACGTTCCAGTACAATACACAATAGTGTATATTTTGAATTAAATTGAACTATTTAAGCCTTAAAGACTGTTGTATATTTATATTTCTCACAACAGGCATCCCGTTAACGGTAAGTTAGCTACTGCAGCTAAATGTTAATGTTTTCAGATTGTTTCAAAAGCTGCTTCATGTCACTGACCAACCTGATTTAGCGACCTAATGGTGCTGGTTAGTAAAGTTATCAAGTCATATTCAATGTACTGGAATTTAGTGTTTCTTATTTTAACTAGTTAGCACTAGCTTGCTAAGCTAACTTGTTCAGCTATTATTAGCCTGAGCCTTTGTTGACATTATTTAGCCGAATATTAGCCGAAAGAAAAAATATGTGAATCTAGATTTATGATTACACAAACGGTTACGAGTCCCCATCGTAGCGTAGCTGTCACCTACTTGTCATTTCTGCTGTTTATTGTCCAACACGGTTTGCCACGATTGCAAAGCCAGTCCAGCTGATCCTTTTTTTTCCCTTCTGCTGCTTCTTCTTCTCTTCCTGTTCTTTTACGGCGGTTTGGCATCTATCTAACTGGTCTCTACCGCCCCGCTTTGGAGAGGAGAATACAAAAAATAATAATATTACGAATAATAATAATAAAACACTGTTCTTCAGTGGAGTTCTGTGATAAAGGATATTTACCCAAACACGAGAAGTTTCCTCCAGGAAACTGGAGTCCCTAAAGTATTTTAATAAATACCTGATGATGTCAATGACACATTTCTGGAAGTACAGATTGTGCTGTGATGCAGCTGGTGATGACAGTTATTCTCAAATCACGAATGACATTTTCTGTTGCTGTTTTCTACGTTATAAATGGCCTAAATGTTGATCAACATTTATTGGTTCTTTGTTGAATTGCCTTACTACCACAAACATGTGGACATTTGGTTCATAAACTATATGTGTTAAGTTTTATTTAATTAATAAACTATATGTGCTAAGTTTTATTTTCGCAAAGGCCTTTGTTAATCGAATTAGTTCATTGACAAAACAAAATTCACTTAAGTTATCATACAGCCTCAAATACAGCCTCCTTGTTCAGTCGCTACACGGTGAGAAGGAGGATCAAAAGAACACATTTGAGAGAAAGGCACCCATCATATTTAAGGGGCTGCGATGAGGCCTCATGATGGTCGTAGAGGAAATGAAAGATGGGGTCATGGGGATGGTTTTTGAAAATATCGAAATACTGATTCAAACGTCACTCGCGGCTTTGCTCTTCTTTGAAAGGTATACCCGCAAAATTTCAGCAAAAAAAAGAAATATAAGATCATAATAAGATCGCACACAGACACATGTGTGACTAGCTCTATTCAAATAATCCGATTGCTTGTCGTGAACAAATTTAGGTATGACCATATGTAAATATCAACACAAATGCTTTATTTTAGTAGAATAGAAATTGCAGACAAATGGAAACGGCATACATTTTCAGGTGAAGCACCATGGTTCTACAAAGTAATCACAACACAATCTGTGGTGCATATGTCAACGCAGTAGCGGAATATTAGGATGACCTTTTGAGACAGTATCGTTCAATGCACCCTGTCTCATATTCTCCACAGTAGATAGTTCACTTCTAATTAGTATTCATGAGCTGGCTTCGTAGATGATAGCACTTTTGGAGAGAGGACGTCAGTTCCTTGCAGTCAGAACCACTGACGTCACTAAACTGCCCAAGGCCACCATCAGAGCTCCAAGCAGGAACTTCCATGAAATTCCCTGAAACACCAAGTGACGCATTTGTCAAAAACAGTCAAATCTTTCTCTTTTTTTCTTTCTTTCTTTGAACTGAATAAAACTCAGCTAGATATACATTTCACCATCAAACATTTCACCATCTGTGAAATGTTCTCATTGGCTTACAGGTGGTTTCTTTTTAGAAGGAGTTAGAAATGGTGCAATGTTTTCTCCAAGCATCTGGGCAGGTTTGGCCTTCCACTTTTGGGAATCATTTCCTCCTGATTGCCTTTTAACTAGTTTTGACAGTTCAACATGGATTGCCTGTGAAAGGAAAACAAAAATAAAATGTAAAAAATGCAACATTGTTGCAAGCTGTACTACAGGAGTTATCCAGCAGATGACAGTCTAAATCAAATATTCAGAAATGAGGAAGTCATGTTGTTTATACCTGTGGATTAAGTTTTCATACTTTGATCAGTATCCAAATGGTAACTAATGTTGTCTTTTGGTAAGTACTAATATAAAAGGATTCAAGTTGGATTATACAGCATACGTTTGTGTGTGTGTGTTGTGACTCAAGGCCAACTCTCAAATGAGTGTAAGATCTGTTGGAGTGCACTACCCACAAGAGCAAGACAGGACAGGTTCTCATTGTAGTGAAGTAACACAATGATCTACAGAAAGTCTTGTCCTGTGTTTAGGCTCAGTTTGTTTTCATGGTACTGCGGTAGTCAACACTGAATGATTTGATAAACCCAAAATGCCTCAAAAGTGTTTTGTCTTTGGTTTGATCTGAGCAGCTCTGTGAACATTTTCAGTCAGCCAGAGTTTGAAAATCATGTAAATACATTCACAAGTGAATACATACATTCACTTGTGATTTAGGCTTCTGGCAGGGTATACATCTGAAATGTAATTATAGTGTGACTCTTTGTGAAATGACCCTTGATCTGTGCGCGGGGGATGGATTTCACTAACAGGACACAGGGAGGTGCAGGTGATGAGTGAGCATACATGCCCTCCAACTAAGGCTATATATCTCACCTTGGTGGATGGCTCCAGTTTCAAGGCCTTCTTCAGTGTCTCCATTGCCTCCCGATACTCCCCCTTGTCTGACAGAAGCTGCAAGCACAGAGCAATACCTTCTAAAAACACCCCCTTCATATATTGAAATAGCAAGAAAAACACTCTCTTGAATCTATTTGGATTCACAAATGGGTAAAAACCAGCTTTTAAACTTTGCTGTATTTCTATGAACTGGAGCTTTCTCGGTGTTGTATTTTTGCCTCACGTCCCTCACCTTCCCTGCCCTGAAAAGGGCTTTGACGTTGCTTGGGTCAAGGAACAGAACATCCCGACTGGTGTGCAGTGCCTCTTCGTACTGCTCCAGTTTCAGCTGGGCAGCTGCCAAGTTGTTGAGACATTTCACCCGGTACTCCTGCACCTCCTCCTCTTCTTCCACGACTCCAGCTTTGTCACCGTCTGCAGGGGATCAGGGCCACACAGACTCTTACACCTGGCTCATTGTCACATTGTCATGTATATTTCCTGTCAGCCTGTCTCTCTCAGTATCAGGGGTTGAAGTCTATTCACACAAAAGACCTGCGAGGAGGAAAGACTGAGTACTTGATGTAGGCACATCTGTCTGTTTGTTTACCCCTGTTATAAAATCCACTGCCACTATCATTGTGGAAGTGCTGACTCTGACACTGAGATGAGACCCTGAAGTCTGCCTGTTACAGCCCACACCAGAAGTGAGAGTTATTAGTCTGAGATGTGTGAGAGATTGTCGTTAGCAGTTTCATGTTAGGTGGAGACTATGGTCAAGGAGTAGCTATTTGGGGCTTTTCAGAATATCTTTGATACGTTAGAGATCACACAAAGTTCACTCAGTGCCATCATGATGCAAAAATCCAAGTCTGCATGACTGTGATCTTAACAGTAAATTACTTTGAGGGACACAAAACAATAAAACAGAGTTCATAGAATTCTAACTGTGCTGTGCAGCTGAAAACATCTTTTAAAACAACAGTTGAGACATGGATCGATCTTGCACCCCACTTCCCTGTGCTTTCTTTTCAATGTGCAAGATCTGGTTGTATTGAATACAGTCCCTTCCTAAGTGCTGTAGTGAATTCAACCGTGGCCTCCATCCTCATTGATATATTTCAAAACACCCCATGCTCCTCTCCTCATTGACTAATTTATCTCAAATGATACTCTTGGGTCCACCCAGCCTTTCCAGCAATTAAAGTGATTAAGTAAGTTGAAAAAAACATGGAATTTGATTAGGTTTGCTAATCATAAACCATTTCAGAAATTTCTCACGACAGTCACCTACGCTGAATGTGGCTCTGCATTATAAGCCTGTGATTAGTGCAGTGATGGACTAGCTGAAAGCAAAGAGGAGACTATCATGCAATTTGGCACTGGAATGGTATTTCTGTGGATGTGTGCACCAGTACTGATGTTTGTGTATGCGTGGGAGTATTAGTAGTGAATGTGAAACTAAAGGCTTACCCTTGGTGTGTGTGGTGAGCGTATCCAGAGCCATGCAGTAGGCCCTAGCAGCCATGCTGTACTCCTCCCTCTGGAAGTGAAAGTTCCCTCGCTCACGCTTATGGTTGCCAATGCGGATCCGGTCAGAGATGGGAAGAGCCAGGGGGTCTGGCTTGTCTCTGATGTCCAGGAGCTGCAGCTGGTACAGGAGAGGTGCCCACGTTGGAATATCAGGCTCCCTGTCAAATACAAACACACGTACACACACAATGATCAATGGACAACCCGAAACAACAGGGAAGAATCACCTAAATATCACCTTGAAAAAAAAAAAAAACGTTTCACTTCCTGATGCTGCGTGTTAGGATGTCTGTCAATCCATGTCATGTTTCATTTTTAGGTTTAGCACCCGATAGTTTGAATCGATTCACAGAACTGGTGGTTGAGGTCAGCGGATTTGTGAACCTTTAAGATATTCCAGTGGTTCTAAACATGTAGGAATTTAGTGAGATAAACCATCACCTGCCTGCATATGTCTTACAGAGAGAATGTTTGTTTTCTTCTGGTCTCAGTGAACAAATGAAAGACATGATGAGTTACTGTGGGCAGCACTGATTCCAGAGACTGATGGTGTGTGCAAATGAGCATGTGTGTGAGGCATAGAAACAAGAGCATGAAAACAGAAAAAGAGAAATAACGACACGCCAAAAACATGCTACCCCACAAAGAGCCAGAACCAGCAGAGAGCCAGAAGAAGATAAGCACGGTTGTCAATCTTCCTTGCTTGTGGTGCAAGGCGATCTCTCTGTGTGGCGTGTCACATCATGAATGATTTAAACTTGCTGCGTCGACGACACATTTTCTGTCTGTCCAGGAGATTTATTATACCTCCAGCGGCCTGCGTGCAGCTGTGTCAGCAGGTGGGATCAGGTTACCCTTTCACCTATCCTCTCAGAGGACAACATCCGGTCTCATGAGATGAGCAGAGAGCCCAGAAAGGCCTGGTAAGGTGAGCTGGCTCCTTTAGTTTGGGACCAGAGGAAGTAGGGGCATTCAGAGATACTTATCATTCTAGGTCAAAAATGGAAACATAGAGAACACGTTTGTGTTGGTGCATTACTATTGCAACACACATTGAAATGGTTTCCCTTCAGCAAAGATTTTTTGAAATTATTGTTTAATTCTCCTACCTCTTCCACACACAGCAAACGATTAGAAGGGAGAAAGGTTGCTGAGCTGATCTTAGATACCAGTGAACAGTGAAAAAGCAATAAGACTGAAGATTGATACTGATTAACTGAATTTTCCAACCATAACAAACAATGTTAAGTCAGTTTTCCAACCCAGTTTCCTCTCGCTCTACCGTCACTGTGTTTCCTAATAATGTGAGAGGCCATGTTTCATAACATGGGGTCAAATTAAATCGTTGTGTTGGAGGGTTAGTGTATCAAGATGTTAAGTACAAGACCATGAGATACACGTACACGTGGAATGTGTCAATGCTGATTGACACACGTTGATACACGCTGGCAGCGCTGAGTGAACAGTAAATATACGATCTAAGATCTTTGTCATTGTCATGCATGTCAATTATGGAGGGGGAAAACACTGCATGTTATCAGAACTGAGCACCTCTAAACAATCTTTTAGTTTTTACAACGTGAAAAGATACAAAATCTGAGACTTTATAAAGGATGAGATTACACATTGGTGTGTCAAATTGTCTTTACAATTATGCTTCAGCAGAACAGCTGACAATAATACTGAAAATTCAGTGTTGGGTTCTGTCATATAATCACACAAACAGCACTATAGAGGTGTAAAGTCAATGAGTCATTGAAATACTCTGCCTTATTATATTGGAAGTGCCCCTTGTTCCATGCTCTCTGAATACATAGTGCTAATGCAACCATGTTTGATGGATGAGTCATTTTTTATTAATCCATTCAGGTAGCTGTATAGTACTTCCTATTTGCTACTATCATCTACCACCTACTACCATCAAAGGAAAACAAGAATGCAGTCACAGATGTTGTAGCAAAAACATACATACACATATTAACACATGCAGGAACACACAATTGTGCATGAAACACTGCACAATCAATTATTCAAGTTAATTGGCCATTTTAATATTAAACAGTTGACCCTTACAGAGTAAAAGTTTGTATTTTTTAAAGATGTTGTTTGCCTTGTACAAACAGCTCCTGGAGTATCTGAATCACTTCTCATTCTTATTTAGAACAATCCATTTCCAATCTTTTAAAATCATCCTTTTGTGTCTAATTAACCTAAAACCATGGACAGCAATAAACCTTAAGCAATCAATCGTCTCATTTAAACACAAAAGGGGGCATTCGAGTCATGTCATGTGTTATCAGAAAAACACAGCTTGTTGAATGATCTGTAAGGTTTTCAGTGTCAGTCAGTGATTAGGACCATAGGGGTCTGTCATGGCGGGGAGTTCCTTGAACAAGCCCCCAGGGTCTGATTAGCCCAGAGTAGAAACAGGCTGGTCAGTGAGACAAATTCATCTACTAGTAGATCCTCAGCTCCAGCCTCCTAATGAAATGTGATCCTGGAACTCTAGCTTGGGTTAACATCCTAAGACTCTGTCTCTAAGGGCAGCATGGTTCACCGCTTCCCATGCTTAGAGACATCTGCATTTAACCATGAATAAGTACTAATAGAATTAAATGTAACCCCTTTTATTGAGAGTCTAGAGAAAAGGTGGCTTAATTCAGATGTGCCATTAATTTTAAGAAAATAATTACATGAGGTAAAATGGTACAATATAACAGGTTGTGTCTCGCCGTTTAACTTTAAAGAAACATTATGAACTCAATAATGTGATGCATTTTGTTTGTTATTTATAGTGCAGTAAGGGAAGTATGCATAATACTGCCAGCTACCAGCATGAGTGAGTGATTAATGAGTGCAAAGTGCAGAACTTGATTTAACTGCATAGTTGTTACTCAAATCAGCTGACTTGGGAGACATGGAAATGCTTAGAAATTCAATCCATGGTCTAAGTCTAAACATATTTTGGTATGTTGTCGAAAACAGCATTAATACGTGTGGGGTTCTAAAACATTATGACCTATTCTCCACCATTCAGAACTGCAGACTTGACTAGGCCATGGTGCAGAGGTGGCTAACGAGAGCACTATAGTCAAGTCACTCAAGATTTGTTGAGGGAGTAAGGATTAGCCCAAGGCTAGACGCTAACAGTAACTCCAATTATAGTTTCACTCATCACGTAGAGCAGGAATCCCCCTCTAACCACTGTGCCTGCAGAATACAGTCCTATTTCTGTAATTTTTTACTCCATATAGGAACGTACTCCACACATCCTAAAATGTCACTATGTTCCAGTGCTCTAGAGACTACCTACAAGCCTCTATTAACACTGTTTCCTCTTTCTCAGTCATATGACCTCACCGGATACATAAACCTTAAACCTAATCAGTTCAAGTCGTGCATAGCTGCAATGCAAACTTCCGCCTCCTTGTTTATGACGCAGACTGCAGATGATACAGTCACATTGTTATCTGTCAGACAGGCACCATGTGAATGAATGAGGGAAAAATACTCGGCTCTGGCTGATGTCAGACACCTCATTTTGTCTTGTTTATCGTAAATGTAGAAGATTTCCAATAATTACCTAATCATGGTTGCTATGGAGATAACCTCCCTTTGTAATTTAAACACTGCTAATAAACATAACAATTTTACTAATACTAATTACATACTAACACCAGAGTAATATAAATACTAAACGTGTTGGATTTAGGATGCCTACAGTATGGTGATAAACAGATGAATTGGATAGGTAGCTGGCGTTTATTTTGGTATGGCTTCTGATCCAGAAGAGGATGGACAAAACACAAAAACAAGCACACAAAGGAGCTTAAGTCTAATCCTGCTCTCAGTGAAACGTCACAGCTGTTTTTTTCCCCTCCCCTGCCTCAGTAGTTCATTTACTGCACACCAACCGACTATTACTGTCCATAATCCAGGAACTGTCTGGCTCTAACTCTGTCAGCCACTTCTGAGTGAGCCACTGTTTTCCCTGTGTGTTTACTATACAGTTTGTTTTTATTTGCTCAGCCAGCAAATCCAATGAGGGAGAAAGCAGCAGGGATCAAGCGAAGGTTCTGGCTAATGCCTGAGGGTAGAGCTCTTCAAAAAGTCCTCATATAATCTGAAACAGGCCTCTTCAGCCTGTTAAAATGCCAGTCTGAAACTGGGGCCTATCAGGAGTGGTTGTGCCAGCTTTTATAGGTAGTTATTTCTGCTGGTCCTCTCACTGAGGCAGATGGAGGCTAAACCACAACTACATCATGCCCCTTTGGTCTGGGGTTTGAAAGAGACATGGGTGAACTGAAGTCAGTGTGACAACACAGGACTATTTTGAGATAGGAAACTGATCTGTGGGTGTGTTACAAACCAGTGATTAAAACTAAGTGCTGTGATGCAATGTTTTGATCTTAAATCCTTGCTGTTATCCCCTGGGTTAGGATTCAGTTCTCTGGTCTTAAAAAGCCCAAATTAACTTTGTACTCTGGGTGTGCTGTGATACTGTTTACAGGTGTTCCATTGTGATCCAACGCTGTAGATGTCAGCCACCTTTGACACATATTCTGGACTGCATCAAAAACAAAGCTCTTTGGTGAAAAAAAATGAACAAAACTGGACACAATCTGTGATACAACAGAAGTTGAACAGTAAAGTCTAAAATGCTGTCGCTGTGCACTCTGCTAATTTTTTACCTCACACCCTTACCCCTGTGTGCTTTGATGAGACTGTGTGCCGTTGTTGCTAAAGAGTTTCCCCTCAGGGATTAATAAAGTATTCTGAATCTGAATCTGAACACCACTGGGGAAGATTTGCTGAGGATTTTGTGTGTTGCGCCTTCATGTAAACTGTGTATAAGACAAACAAATCAAACAGCAGATGTGCAGTATTGAAGCTAAACAGTACATTTATCATATATTTCCTTCTGGAAGGCTCATGTCAACAGTCAGTGATATGGGGGTAGACAGATGGGGTGGTTTGGGTGCTCTCAGGCAGGAGGTTCACTCTTGTCCCCAGAGACTGAATTGGTTCGGCAGATTCCTCAGTGATGTTAACCGCTAAATTAAACAATACTGACAGCTCTGCTCTCTCAGATAATGTTTGTACGGCTTTCTATTTACAAGTTTCAAGTTAAAATCTTTTTAAATCTAAGAGCCAGGAAGCAACAAAGCAGCATTTATGTAATGTGGTCTCAACTAACAAAAGGAAGTAATACTGATATCAACAAAAATTAATTGTTTTGAATATAAACATGTCTCATATTATATGATTACCTTCTGTGATTCATTTAATATTTTGAAAACTTGGGGGATGTGAGTGATTAATTGAATGAATGTTAAAGTAATTAATGAAAATGTATCTCCATATCCTATTAAATACATCAATCTTAGTTATATCTTTCACTAACCAAATATGGATACATTTACACATCCAATACCTCAGATGTCAAAATATTGAAATGTTAGGTGCAATTCAATCTTGTATGTGTGGCATTCTGCAAATGAAATGAATGTCACAGTCTTCATCAAAATATAATTTCCTTTCGTTCAAACTGTGAATCGTCATTGCTGAATCAAACATAGATTAGAGCCACAAAGAAAATGTCCATCAAAGAATTGTCACTGTTCCTGGAATATTAGATTTGTGTATTGAATGCATAACTAGTAGTCAACTGGAGTTGTACTATGGATTCTGCACTTATGAACAGCTGAAATATGTTCATCTACAGTTTTCCTTGTAAGTTTAAGCAAAATATAAGAATATGTTCTTGAATAAACTAATTTGCATTAAGGCAGTCAAGTTTATGTGACCTCTCATCAAAACCTCTCAACTTAAACATTAGTCACAAACCGTCAGTTTGGATTCAGTGTTCAGTTCAGCTAGATCTACCAAACCTAGAAACAGTGATAAGGCCTTTTCTGTGCCTGTTACCAGCAGGTGCTCTGTGTATCTTGCCGGTCAGTCAGTCTGACACTGCACACCCACCTGCAGCTTTAACGAGGCAGCCGTACCTAGTGTTGTCATGGTGGTGCGTCACACATCCGGACGGTTTAACGTAGCCCTCCTGTTAACGTCCCCTCGCAAACCTCCCATCACGCCCCCCCCACTACCCTTCCTTCCTCCCCTCCCCCCCCCCCCCTCCCCCCACCCAACCCCCTTTGACGAGAGCGGCAGAAACACTCACTAGACTGAAAAGGAAGGACTTGACTTGACCGGTGCCGGCGGCAATGATACAGGGTCACAGTATTCACAAGGCCAGCTGCTGCAGTCAATTAGCAGGAATGTTTGAACTGCTGCACTGATGACCAAAACCACTGAAAGGACTGCCACGCTCTCTGTACTGTATCAAATAACTGGAATGAACTAAACAACGAACTGACAGGAAACGTGACCAATAACCTGGTATGAGGATGTTTGGCATGGATTCATTTTGCATACAGTCATTAAAGGTATATTGTTAGGCTGCTGCTGCTGCTCATTAACAGGAGATAGACATGGAGGAAATATTGAAAGCTGTGTGAACAGTGACGGACTGCTGCCCTGATGCAGACGGCAGATGACGGGCTGATGACGTCCATTAGAGATGAGTCACCACTCCTCGCACGTCTCTTTTCCTCTCTCCTGCCTGACCACGCTGACACAGACAGACTGCGGGTTCATAGTCCACGGTCTATTCTCTGCACGTACGCTCTGGCTGTGGTATGCTTTGCTATGCAACCCTAGCGCTGTGTGTGATCCATTCAACATGCTAGCTCTAGATACAAATCCAAAGGTCCATGCTAGACAGTCAGAGCCACTGTACTGAGCTCTGTGTGTGTATGAAGTGCAATTGTACGTGTGTGTCGCCGACACGCTCCTCCTCTCGTTTTAATAACAGCTGGCCTTCCACGTTCCCATCTGCTTCCATTATGGCTGGTTGTGACAAACAGAAAAAGTCATATACTGGGGTTGTGTTTATGAGTTGCCCAGCAACTGTGTTGTGGCTATCAGAGAAGGTCAGGTTGAAGTTAGATTGTCTGAGTGGTAGATTCTCAATTAATTGATAATCTTGCCTCCAAGAGCATTGTAAGAACTAAGCTGTGCAGACCTGGAGAGGAGCAGGGTGGCCCCGATATCGAACATGCCCCAGAAACACCTCCTGTGCATAGAAAATAACAGTCTGGATTGAAAGCAGCTATGAATACACACACGGGAGAACCAGGTCTCCTGTTACAGACTGGAGCTTTTAAAAAGTCTCCATGGATTTCACTTTAGAGCACCAGAATGGCTGGTTAGTGCTCAGAATACATTCACTCAGGAGGAAGATCGTTGATCGGCTATGATTGCTTAATTTGCCAGTTGTACTCGGCAAGTATTGTCTGGCATCCCTGATATCCAATAGATAAAAAAATGCAAATATATGGGGTGAAAAAAAGATAATCACATTGCAATTGAAAACGTACAAGGTGTACAGCACAATGCAACCTCTCTGGAAACCAAAGCACATCTGAGATCCTGAAAAACGATTTTGTCCGGTAAGAACTTTGGTTTTCTGTAAAAGGTTTTGGTTTGATCCTGGAACCTTGTGTCTCAATTCTGTGCCATGCGCTACTAATCCCCCTTTCTCTCATTGGCTTTCTGCTGTACACAGCAGGCGTGGAGGCTACGAAGCTGCGTGTGACTGAGGTGAGAGAAGAGCAGACGGGAGCAGGTAGGATTGATTAGAGCTGGAGTGGCTGTCCATGTGGGCTCCACTGTCTGTCTCTGCAGTCTGCACGTCATTGGCTGAATGCTGTGCCACAACGTGGCCCCTTGTGGGGGAAGCATGGTGTCTCTGTGGGGACAATGGATCCATAGGGACCATTGGTGACCTACTTCAGAAAGGTCCCTTGTTTTCTGTCAGCCTTGGTACAAACAACATTGCAGTCTGTCACAGACAAGCAAAGCACAAAGTAGTTTACTGGGATATTGAATGGAGAGGAAAACTGAATGAAGAGGGTGGGTTTGTACACTCACATGCTTGGACCCCATCCAAACCAGAGCCGTGTTTAAAATGCATTTGAGCAATGGAAACATGGTAGTAAGGACTTGCTGTAGTATATTAAAGCATTCAACACGTTACTTTAATGTACACAGATGTTGACATCATTTGAGCTACATTTAAATCAATTTACACAAAGTATTTTCTCTGATACTCACTTTCCTGAAAATATAATGGACTACTCTTTTTACAACATGCAAAGATTGAATTACACAAAAGCTTCACTCTGGGTGATTCACTGCTCCTGTAAAAATCTTCTGACTGCTAACTTTCCCAAAATAAAAAGCAGAAGTCTACAAGCTGAAGGCAGGATCATATTACAGAAAAGCCTGTGTTGATTGGAGAGATAAGCAGGGTTTGCTGCCAGTGAGGGATGAAGGTAAACATCCAAAGATTAGATGAAGCACATGCACAGGTCAACTGCACAGCCTGAACACTGCTGAATATAACCATGGTTAAGAAAGAATACATAAGCACTTGTCAACATCTCATAGATGTGTGTTTGGGTCACAGGTGGTAACAGGTGGTGACAGGACTGAGGCACTACTGACCTGAGGCCTTCGAATGCTGCCTGCAAATCAGTCGATGTGTTCTTTAATGGTTTGTGCTTTCAGGCAGACGGCTGATTCATGAGGGTTGGGTGGGGCTTCTAGACAGTTGTCGCCGGAATACCAGGAAAACGAAACATAAACTTGGACTTTATTCAAGTGACGTGATTCAACTAAGTTTAACTGAAGGTTTGCCGAAGTGTAAGCACAAGTTAAGTCTTCAGCAAAACTCCAGTGACACGTGAGAAAAGTCCTTAAAGCTGCTCCTTACTACAGGTCTCTACTCCTAAAGGCCATCTGTTATCCTGTTACAGTCTGTGGAACTGTCACAAGTGATTTTCTCTCATCCTGTCAAGGATGTTTGGTTGGAGGATATTGCTCATATTGATCAGGCTTTACTCAGTGGTCTCCAATAACTTTGACCTGGATGTTTCTGTTCTGGATTGAGAAAAGGTCATTCCACACACAGTGAGAGCCTTACCACACACGCATCACACTTGCTCACTGTGACTCACAAACACACTCCTTGAACACTGACTCATTGCAAGCACATGCATTACACTCATGCGCACGCATTCACTTACACATACACACACACACTCTACACTCCTGGTGTAGATTTAAAATCCCAAACTGACCTGCTAAAAGCAGAAGTACCGTGCGTCATCCTATACCCATGAAGTTCAGATTTGCCTCAAGTGTGGTTCAGCCTCCGCAATGTTGGTTCACAAGTCAATGTCAACACTCACAATGATGTCCTATTACTCATCCTCACATATCTCATTCATCACCAATGAGAGTTCACACCCTAGAGTAGACGGAAAGAGCCCTGATGTTTGGTTTGCAGCCGTCTATTCTCATGGTTCTTCGCTTTAGGAATGGCACTGTGATAGTTAAATAGCCACATTCTCTGTTCCGTATGGGTGTGTGACCGAAGGAGCCGATACGCTAACAATTACATGTCTGTTCAACTGTCTGCACTAAGGTACCCCTGAAGCACATTCTCTAGGAAGTTGAAAGGTGCTGCTGTCTCCTTACCGAGGATTTACAGTGCAGTGAGCGCTCTGTACACAGAGAGTTTTGTAGAATTCTGACTTTTTTGCTTCATCGTCAAAGTTAGGCATGCAATGTGTGAGGGAAATGTTTGGAAAGCTAACAAACTAACTAATGTAAAATCAAGCTACCAATTTTACAGCTACTATTGTTTGACTTACACAAACATGACGTACAGTCCATTGCTACAGCCTATACGTAACAGCGATTCTGGCCCTTCAAGATGACCTGGCCAGAAGACAGTCAGGCTTGAATACTCACCAGTCACAGTTCAACTGGCGGTGATGCATGAAAGACTACCCCTCCCCTTGTCAAACGTGTTTGCTTCTCACAACTGTGAAATCTGATTGCGATGGCCATTTATGTCCGTCCTGAGTTGCCAATCTCATGCCAATGAGTACAGCTATTGAAATTTAATAATTATGGTTGGGGTTATCAGTGTGTCTGAGTGTTGAAAATATAAACAGAACTAATCAACATGTGCCTCTCATGTTACGCTTCTGTTAGCTCCAGGTTTCTTTTTGCCCCAGGACAAGATACTGTAGTTATTACCCTGGTTATGGTTCATAAACACAGACACAAACTGCTAAGCATACTCTACTGGTATAACTATCTCTGCCAAAGACTATAATTTCAGACCCAAAAAATGTATATCCTACTAATGTGCCGATGGCACTCTTATGCAACATTCTTTTGGAATCTAGTGTCTTGAAAATAAAACACTATGGCTGATTCAACCTAATGGCACTGAAGAGATTGTAGATAGTGTGTGTTCAACAGGAGGATTGTCAAACGTTACCTCACCCAGGCAAATGCACAACAGCTGCCAGAGATGCATGTTTATGTTGTTGAGTTTGGGTTTGTAAGGGAGAGAGCTAGACTCCTCAGTCCTCCATTGGCTTTCAAGGTTCTGCCATCAGATCCGGTGCAGAAAGCCACTTTTGGTCTCCAGTAGTTTCTGATTAGGTTCTGTTAACTGACAGGATCCCATCTGGGCTTTTTTCCCAGAAATACTTTGACCCCATTCCAGAAGGACACAAGTCTGGAGGCAGCATGAATGTGTCAGAAAAGGTTGAAGGAGGCTACTCGTTACTGCATCGCTGCATGGCTCATTGGCACCCAGTCTGGCAGCTCAAACATCAGGGTTCTTATACTTGATTCACCCCAAATCTCACCAGCCTGTCTGCCATGATCAGACAGGTAAAAGGTTGCCAGTGAGGGACTTTTACCAGTTTTTTAATTGATAATTTCCTGATATGTTAAACCAACCTAGCTCCTGTCCCATCCAGTATGTTAAGGTAGGATGTACCAGTAGCACACACTGTGCATCCCACCCTGGAAAAATACTCTATACAGATAAATAGCAGTGCTCTTACCTGACATGGTAGCACTCTCTCCAACAGGCACCCGGCAGCTTCTAATCAATATATCTAACAGAGAATGGGAAGACTTTTGATATTTATGCTCTCTGTCTTGCTGTCATTTTACAGCTTAGACATTCTGTGACTTTCCCATTCCTCTGGGAAATCGATCCATACAGTCAGTGCTATACAATATTCTTCAAACATTTTCAAAGAGGGACTCTGGTACAGCGGTCTATTGACCTTGTTTGTAACGTAACTCTTCTGGTTGTTCAACCTCTTAAATTCATGAATTCATCTGTTTTACCCACCATATGTGTATACCCACAAATCTGTCTCATCATGAGAAGAATCATCCATACATGACTGTCTGACTTTCAACATCATATTCATCCTCTCTCTAATCATCTCTTATCTCTATACATGATCTTAACTGAACTGCATCACAGGCACTGTGCACTAGTCAAATCAATTCTACAGACACAATACCAACAGCAGCCTCTGAATCTTTATCTATGTGGACCATGAAAGGGAACTCTGTCACAACACTTCAGGAGTCTGGCAAGCTGCCAAGGATGTCTATCGTGAGGCTAAGGACTTAATTTGACTACACTGTACACAACCTTAATCAGAAACATCCAAACAATCATTAACCAAGCTCCTGCCCGTCTCCTCCCCACCCTGTTCTGTTTCTCTGCTCTCTCTGCTAAAGACATGTTTAACAGCCCCTCCAGACCTATTTCTACAGCTCCAGAAACTCAATACAAACAAGACCTCACACAGGGACCACACATGGGAGAGGCCAAGATGAACATGCACTCCATCTTGGACAGGGGGACCACACAGAGACCTGACATGCACAAAGCAGGGACACTGTTGCTACTGGACAGTAAACAGTTTCTGGATAGAAACGCATTGTTTACAACAGCACGTGTTCAGATCATGTGACCTTGCCATTGAAGTTGACCACAATGAGTCATGGTTTGCTGACATCATCAAGACAAATACATCTGAAAACCAATCTCACTTCTTTCTCGTTAGATGCAAGCAGTTCTGTGATTTCAAGTGAGCCTCAAAGGTATCAATACACACAGCTCTTTTATAATGGCAGAGCCTTGTTCTTGCAGGCTGGGTTTTAGAGGCAGGCCAGTGGATGTAACTTGAGTGGGGTCCTCCCTCTGGAGGGCTAGCAGGGTCGAGGCCTCTAGCCATCTATGAATGCTGTTTGGGAGGATGGCCATCTGCTCCTCTTTATGGTTCATTAGCTAGACACAGGCAGGCTGCCCTCACATCAACAGGTACAATAAGGGCAGACTCCACATTGGAATCAGAAATGTCACGTCACTACTGACAGATGATGATAAATGGTTAAATCTGTGTTTCAGGTTTACACTAAAAACCAATAGACAAGTTATGTGTTTTGCTCTATAGGTTACTTGCTGATCTCTTTGAATGGAAAGGGTTGTTGTGATGCTATTGCAGGAAATAGCCTTGTTTTCAAAATCTTACCTTCCAAGAAGTCCATAGGCATACTGAGAATCTGCCAGCAGTAGTGCAATCTCCCCTTTCTGCATGGCTATGGAACACTCCTCCAGGGCCTAGGGGTGACAGTGCACTGGGTCATGTAGGTATTGCACAAGTCTTTAGGTTTTAACCACACATGGTTTTCATTGATTAGTATGCCATTCTGGCTATCAATAATCAGTACACTATTCTATTAAACCACTTATGTTTTCCATCCCATTAAATAATTAGCTCATGACTTAATCAAGAATGATTGATAAAATATGAATGCTTAATAGGATCATGTGATTACACCATGGTGGTGTTCCTTCCTAGATTAACCTGCCTTTCATCGGTAGTGAAATCATGTTTGTACCTGGTTGACATCTCCCTCTCCTATGATGAACACCAGCTTGCTGTCTTTTTCCACCATAGTCCTGTCTTCCAGTACGCCCTGCATTTTGACAGTGACCTCATGACCCCAGGCGGGGTGAGGGGCCTGCTTGGGGGCAGACAGCAGCACCTTCTTTCTTAACAGCCGGTCATCTGGGAAAGGGAGGGCCGGTCGAGAGGGGGGTCAGGAAGGGGAATGGGGGTTAATCTGCTTGCTGTTCATCAACAGGCGCTCAGAGCTGTGACTGCTACGAGGAGAGCTACGTTATTGAGCCAGGTGGCCATGCTGCAGAAGCTGTCACATGCTGTTGTTTGTTAAAACATCTTAATAAGCTGTGAGAATGGGTTCACATCATTTAGGCTCGGTCGAAGAAAATGTCATGTGTTCAGATGTTTTAATAAATAAATACATTTACAAATACAGCGAACCAGCCTAAAATGCAGTTTTATGCCGAGTGAATTGTATATGTGCTACACAGTACATGAAACGTGTAGACATACCTGTGATATCTTCCCAGTCCTCAGCCATGAACAGCTCCTCAAAGCTGGAGGATGTCCACTGTTCCAGCTCGTAGTCTGGGAAGAGACTTTCCTCTGAGGCTGGCCTCCTCTCCACCTCTGCTTCAGCCGGCTCCGAAAACCGGACTGTCTTCCCAAAACTATTTGTCTTCCTTAGCTTCCTTTCATGCTTCCCTCCGGTCTCCTCACTTATTTCCTCAGGATTGGACAGGGGTGTTATTGTTGTGACCTTGCTCTCTAGTCCTTGGCTGTCTGTTTGGACCTTTTCAAATCTGTAAGGATGTTCGCCTTCTTGTTGAGGATGAGACAGCTCCTTCTCACCCTGGTTGTCCTTGTCTTCAGGCCCAGAGCAGTCTTCCTCCTTCAGCCCTGTCTCCACCACATGCTCTCTGGGTTCTCTGGGACTCGGCTCTTGCTCCATGTCGCTGGAGGGAGCCACGGACACCATGGGTGAAATCTTCCCAGAGGGCTGATCCTCCAGCCTGCTTCTCGTCACAATGCCGGACTATTCTGAAGGATTGGGGTGAAAAAACTCCTTGGGTCTTAGTTACAGTGGAAAATGACTTCCATCCATCTGAGGCAGTCACTAGCTCTTACAGAAATCCTGGATCCACCGACGTTTACTGAATAATACTCAAAATACGTCCATAACCACAATAATCCTAATTGCACTAGTTGTGTTAAAGAAGAAGTGTTATAGATCCAAGTGTGTAGATAGGGCAGTTTCACCTTGACCACCACCCAATCCTGCCACTCTGCTACTTGGCCTACATATTCCAGAGATGTTGAAGCAACAAAAAATGACCAATGTAAAGAAACGTTGCAGCACAACGAAGCCCTCTCAGTCAGCAGGCTTGTGGGACGGTAATCTGTGGGATTAGAAGAGCAAAATCTAATCTACCAGAACGTCTGTAAGCTTCTTAATGACTTCATTGCGCTGCCCTATAATGCTGTTTCCACGAATACGGTCGACCAATAAGATCTCAGTGAAGTCTCTAACTCAATTTAGTCTTATACTGTAGTTTGATACCTCATTTTCACTTTTTAAGAAGCCAAGTGTTCAAGAGAAGGCATGAAGTTTGCACTACAGCTAAAATAACTGTGGGTGCCAGATTACTGAGTTGAGTGGATTTCCCTTTAAATACTAATCAGCAGCAATGTGTGCACTTCATGTCACTGATAGGATTCTCTTACATTTTAAGTGACAATTTAAATATCCAAAAGGAAAATTTGCCATGCACAGAAGACTATCGTAGATGATCTAATAGGATCGCAGAACAATATCAAAGCAAACTGGTTTTTCCAGACTTTTGTGCCAAGCAAGCCAGTAAGCAACAAATTCAAGATCAGACAGGCCTTAGTGTCAGCATACTGTTTCATCCATACCTACTTTGCAGTAATCACTCATTTCCTGGTATTTAAACAAGTACTGTACGTCTCATAAAACCACTGTAGTTCACAACGCTCACACAGAAGAAAAAAAGAACTTTGCATGTATGATGTTTTTGTTTCTTGTCATTTGGTGACAAGAAGGAATCTAATGATCAGACGTTCAAACTGTCTTTCCTTGGACTCAAACTACATTCACTTTTTTATACACAGAAGGGACAAAGGTAATTATACGCAAAAAGAATTCCATCTACCAATATGTCTAACTTCATTAGTCATTTGGGCACCAAATACTGAAACTAGAACGTGAGTCATTTTACTACCACAAACGGACAAGTAATGACAACTTAAAACAATGTTCAGGGGCTGATTACCGATCTACATGGACACAGCTGAAAATGGGAATTTACAGATTTAGCATAACTTTGCATTTTCATATTTATCATAGAGGGATCTATGATTCTTTAATACCCGTAGAATTGGGTTGTGTAATTCTCTGGAGACTCCAGAAGCTGGACTGAACTGAACACATTAAACAAGGATGTTTTAAAACAACATCATCCATGTCATTAGACAATACAAATATGTATTTTTCTGTTGTGATGTGCATATTGGAGAAACCCAGGGTTTGAGACAGTCATATACATAGCATAGGACCATATGGTTAGAACAGTCTGCATTAGTGACTAAATCCAGAGCCACAGCATTGTGTCTGTTAGAGATTAAGTATTAAGTAAGTATTTTAATTAACCCAAATTCAAAAATGTCATCATTCTCTTCTAAACCTATTTGTTTGCACAGGATTTCCTATCCAAATCAATTTAATACCTGTCTTTTTATCTCTGACCTCGAGATTATGTTTGAATATATTTTTCGTTTCATCTTGGATTTCTTCTTAATTATGGCATTAGTATTTGTTAATTAAATACTAGGATAATAAGGGACTTGTAGCCTGCTGTTGAGTACTGACTGCAGTTGACCTGACAAATTACAGCAGTATCATCTTTTTGTTGTGTTGTTTTGTATAGTTTATAGTTTTGTGGAATAGATGAAACTATTTCATAAAGCAACATGGAACAACAACAACGTTATTGTTGTTTTCCTTTTAAAGTGTGTGCGTATGCATGTGCGCGCGCGCGTGTGCGTGTGTGACGTGTTTACGTAGTCGCTGGTAACTCCGCCCAGGTCAACGTGACGTTTTCAAAGAGAATGTCGCTTATTCCCTACAGTTGTAGACATGGCAGCGCTGAAACAGGAGCATCGGTATGGGCTCTCCTGCGGAAAAATCACCAAAAACACCCCAAATAAAACTTTGTATCATGTGAAGCTAACTGACACTGCCATCCGGGCGCTTGAAGCCTACCAGAATCTCAAGGTAAGATTCCTCTTTCATTGGAAAGATCTTGTAGATTTTTTTTAATCCGCTCTGAACTCTGAGCCCAATATAATTTGAAAAGTTCCATGAAGTTCAAGAAGTGGTCACTAATGTGTCTAGTTAATAATAATTGTGTCAGCCAGATGTGATATTTACAGGCGTAGGCTTTACATCCGAGTAAAAATATGCGTGTATTATACTATTGGATTGACAATAGGCTACTGTATTGACATGTTGCCAAAAATCCAGAGAAATTGCATAGAAAATGTTTGCATGTAAACCTTCATCTGTATGATTTCACAGATTATGTGGATTGTCCTAGGGAAGTCCGTTTATTGAACGATGGAACTACAATGGTTTATGAATAAGATAAATCTCAATAAAACGCATAAAAATAGACTACAATCGAAAAATGCAACGCACTCATACACTTGCGCTTATGTCACTTCAGTTAAATGTGTATATAAACAGTCATTACGAATCTTATTTTCGAAGCACCATTCCGATTGCCAACGTTTAATTTGCGCATTGATCTGAATAACGTTTATTGTTTAGCTACTCTCCAAAGAGTCCCACTTTAAAGGCAATCATTTTAAGGATATATTTCTTTTTGAGCCTTAATGTACAAGTTTCGGAGGCTGGTTCTTTACTTTAACTATGCCTTAACTACCATTTACAATATTGGCGTTACTGGAGACATTAAGTAGCCTTCAAGTTGCGGTGTAGTTCGAGGTGTATTTGTTTTGATTGATCAACAAAAATTGCTCAGCTTGATGTGATCGCCAGCTGGACGTTTCGCTCTGTCAGTTTCGGCCGAAGCTCTCGGAAAACCCGGTTACTTGTGGGTGGAAGGAAGGGATTTTTGTTGCTGTACAAGTGTTGTGCATTGTTTTGCTGTGTCTCTGGAAGCCAGCCCGTATCATGCAATGTTAACTACTGCTCTTCCTATGAATGCATTATCTTATCTTATGGTGTTCGCAAGAAAAAAAGCAAGGTAGCAAAGTGTACTTGATGTTTAAGGATCAACAGTTGTTGAATTGTTCAAGGAGTTGATAGTATTGTCTTCGACATTTTGTTTAATAATATAGTTTCTACAGTTGTTATAGGCTCGAACTAAGGGATGCATTTTACTGTGTGATGGTCAAGTCAGGTCAGGCCTGGTTTTACTGTGGTTCATGGCTCACATACTGTATAACAAACCTTTTGTTGTAAACCAGCTGTAAACAGGTCAGAGGGACAGGATGAAAAGATTAAATGCTGATACAACGTGAACGGAATCGAGCAATGACCAAACAGAAATAAGAGCAACCTCTCCCAAAAACTATAGATAAACAAGCCTGTTAACCATGGCTGCAGCTGCCCTTTAAAGATAATGCGTCCTATCTTATGCACCCTTTAACACCACAGCTGACAAGATGTTGGCCTTTTTTCTCTCTCCTTTAGTCTGTTTCGCAAGAAAAAAAAAAAATAAATAACAGTGTGGAGATTTTATAGCTTTTTTTAAATGATAATGCATTTAGGAAAATATGGGGCTGTCATCTTATAATTGACTTGCCATTTGACAAAAGGGATAATTGGAAAGGGGTTCCTGTGGTCTCAATTGATTAATCATACACATTTCTTTTTTGTTTAGTATCGAAACCCCTTAATCTGTGGGCCTGCTGTGGTTCTTACACAATATATTTAAAGAGATGTAATTGCCAGTTCATTATCTGAATTGTATTCATGAAAATATAAGCTAAGGGGGGAATATTGTAAACAAAGTAGCATAAATACACAAATTAAATATTTCTTTATAGCAGAAAACATTTATTGCATTGTATTAGGATCTACAAAGCTTCAGTCAATTGGTAAACATCAACCAATTTTTTGTTGCATTCTTCTCTCTCCCTAGGGATCCTTACCAAATCACCCAGCCATTTGCTTCAAGGGGAGCCAAGGGGTAAGATTAATGTGTTTTTCATACTCCTTTCTGCTTCAGAGATGAAATGATTTAATTATTTCTGATTTGCTGTGCAGCATACTCACAACAATCAAATCTCTGTTGGACAGTTGCAGGCATCCACTATAAAACCCTGAAGGCTTTCTGTGTGACAATGTGTTGGTGAGGATGACAGTGTTTTAGTTTAGCTGTCGACGTGGCCTCCATATGGAATGTAGGTGTTTTCGTATTTGTCGCACCTATCTTTTGTAAATATATATATAAATAAACTCATGACGTGCAATTTGTATATACGGAAAACCCTAGGATTTCCGACGTTAGGGGTAGGGGGAGGGGAAAGTGGATGTAGTGTGGCTTTGATTTAAATGAGTTCCCATAGTGTCAAATCATCCTGGATGGTAATGGTTGTCAGGCCGGGTACATAATCTACCAAAATACTTTGCAGTCAGAGGCAGAGGACATTCCTGTGAAGCACCAGTAAAGAAAGATGCCTGTGTCCAACCAGATTAGCCTGGGCCGCAACAGCACCCTCCCCAGTCCAGCCCGTTCTCTCCGCGGCACATTTACCACACAATCAGCCCTGTCTAAAAGGAGCTGCTCTAATCCCGGCAAGAGCCGATTGCATGGACGAAAGTGACTTTGCTCTGTGCACAAATGCCAGCCCTGTGTGCTTCCACGGGGCCCTGGTAGCCTAAGAGAAGGTACCCTATACCCCAGGCTGCTCGCCAGGTTACTGGGTCAGGCTGGTGACTGGGGAGGAATTGTTCAAATGGGGGGGGGGGGGGGGAGGGAAGGTCGGGGAGTTGGTGAACCCCAGGGAGCCCAGTGTCTCCTCGCTTCCTTGTCTCTGCTCAGACATAAAAGAGCTTAAATGAGGAAAGGGGGGTGTAATGACAACTATTAAATTATTCTCTCACTACATAGATCTTAACAGCATTTTTTTTTTTTATTACTCAAATACAGTATACTGTAAGGGCAACACCATTCATTGTGTTTACGCATTTTAAGATTGTCCTATTTAACAATGATTTTATCATTGAATTGGATTGGGTGATTATATCTTGGTTGGTTATTACATATTCAAATTGCTTTGGTGGAAATCAAGCATAGCTCCCCCCCCTCTTCCAGTAGTGGCTGTTCAAGTCCCTCCAGTTGAGCATTAATGAGCTATCTGCAACCGTTGGAGAGGGGGAGACCAGATGAGCAAGGGGAGACGGTTGGTGGATATATGGCAGTCTGGAAAACTCCACACTGGGGGAGGGGGTCAGGTGGGTGGGGGGATACTGCACAACAATCACTGTTATCTGCTCTACATACGTACACTGTATAACAACTGGTATTCGTATTTTAAAATACTTGGTTTTAAGGACAAGTCTTTAGCGTTGGATTGTATATGGTTTGGTTTAGTGGCAGTGGTCTCTGTTCTCGGATGTGCCCCATTTGACCTTTCTCAGTTGCCACATTCCTGTAAAGGGGCATCCCTTGTGCCACAAAGCCAAGGGAATTCCCACCACTAGTTATCTGGCTCTTCTCCTAGCTAGCTGCCCGCTCCTCTGGGACTGGCATTTTCTAGAACTGTCTCAGGGGTAGTTTTAGCACCAGTTCCCCTGTGTCTGTGAACCCAGCCAGTCCACAGTGACAGTTTAAACTGCACAACAAAAGTCCTGTTTAAACACAATAAAAATAGTCAAATTAACTTTTTTAAATGATGAGCTTACTTTCTGAGCCAATGTGTAAAAATGAAGGTGATGCAACCATGAAGAGGAAAGAGAAAACAAGTGGGTTATGTGAAATTCCTTTTATGAATTATAGTATAGATTGCTTTTTTTAATAGATTGGGGAAGATATTCGGTTTGGGTTCCCATGGGCTGGAATTTCACATCTTGGTGCTTATTTTCCTTTAGAGCTAAGCAGTTTGCTGGCTGGCACATTTTATCTCAGCTGAGTCTAAATGGAATGCTGTATTAGCTCTTATAACTGGCTTCTTACTGCCAGCAAATATTGAGTATTTAGCAGTGATCTGATCCAAATGAATTGGGCTGGTGAATTTACAGTGATCACATAGAACTTCAGTGTTGGTTAAGGCCTGTTAGTAATCACAGTGGAGCTTTTCTTCTGCATGTCAGGGCTGTATTGAGGTTTGAAAAAGTCTGGAAGTGTCTACTTAAAATTAAATAGATTCTCATTTGCTTTGGATAAAAGTGTCTGCTAAATGAATATTTATTTATGGTGGTGGTATTTAGCTCTGAAGTGGTACCATGACTCTGCAACCAGATCTACTACAGAATTTCTTCGACCCCAGGGTCGGCGGTGTCGTGCTATGAAAAGATGCTCTTTTTCTCCAGCCTAAAGCCATTAGTCTTAACATGGTCTATAAAAGCTACACATTCTTCACTTTAAACCCCAAAATAATAACAGTAATCGACGTGGCTCGTGTGACAGTCTGCATGTGCACAGCTGTTTCATTAAATATGCTTTGGTGAGAGGAGGTTAGGTAGCAGTCTACCCACAGAGCATTCACATGACAAGGGTGTGTGATAGCTCCGCTCGCGCTCCCCCCTTCCCGATGATTAAATTGTTTCCCCCTGTCCTTGCGAGACTTCAGGGCCTCTCTCTCTCACACGTGGCTGCCCTGGCTCTACTCCCATCTCTGCTCTTAGCCTCCCAATACCCCTGCAAATGAGCCTACGCTGTGTGCGTGCGTGCGCGCACGTGTGTGGTGCTCTGGCCCCTGTGTGTGACCATCACTGTTATTTTTCCTCTAAAGCTCATTAGAATAACAATAACAGGAATGTGGTTAGGGAGCAGTTCTGTCTCTGTGGCACAGCCGGGAGGGGGGGGGGGACTTGCCCCACATGTGTCTGAAAGGGCACACGCCACTCTATTCATCCAGATGTGTCAAGTGAGGCACAAGGCTCTGTTCTCGTATGAGGCTCACTGTTTTGACTGGCAAAGCAGTTGGCCTCAGGGATGACGATAACTGATTTTGTTCTTAACAGAACATTGGAATCATAATTTGTCATGGATTATATTTCTCTTTGTTACTTTTTGGTTCTGGTTTTCGTATTTGAAGATGGTTTGATGCAGTTCATGATAAGGTTTTGTTTTGTGTTGTAGAACTTCATCTGTGAGTTGTGGAGCAGGACACAAGGTCGTCTTCAGAGGGCTTTATTTGGTTGGTGGCACGGATACATGTTCATTCGAGTTGACGCAACTTCGGAGAAGTTAGATGAGTCTCCTCACCAACATGACAAAACATTACCGGATGTTTTAGTTCAGTTCCGAGGGAGTATAAACTTGATATGATGTAGGAATAACAACTGATTTTATATTCAACAGCCTCTCTTTCCTATAATCGGTCTTCCATGATTCCGACTAATGGTAGATAATAGAATTTTAAATCATGTTATGGAGTGAATCCTGTTTGATTTAGTCTTATGTACTGCATCCCAGGGCCCTAACTCTGCTGTTAACTCAGACATATAAGCCTTAGGACCTCAGATACAATGTTCTTAAATATCGGTGACAATTTACTTTTTGGGGGGGAAATTGATATTAAGTGTATTTTTGTACAAGGTTATGACAAGGTGCTTTTCAGCAATGCAGATCATCTTTGCCTTGGTCATGGTAAAAATGTTTTATCTGACTGTCTGTAACAGTATTGGTTTTCCCACATCCTTTAATTTTACAACATTTTAAAATGAATTGCAACACAGGATATAAGCAATACTCAAGCTGTAAACAAACAGGATAGGCAGGAAGTGGAGGAGTCTGGGCCCGTATGTGGAGACAGTATGTGGTTGTGCCATTTAAAGCCTCCACCAGAACTAGTGAACTATTGTTTAACCTAAGGAGGGATAACAACCTTATATAATGCTAGCCTTACATATACACTGTACAAGAATGACCTTTTATGATTCCTTAACTGTATGTGCTGTATGTTTGTTCATGTGAGCAGTTGTTTGTCATTTACCAGGACTTAGCTCTACTCTGTGCCATGGTTTTACCCGACACAGCTTGTTGCAGTTTTAAGACTTCTGCTGGATTCTGTGTGAGTCTGCATTAGTTAA
Organism: Neosalanx taihuensis; assembly: GCA_030340665.1. Taxonomy (NCBI): domain Eukaryota; kingdom Metazoa; phylum Chordata; class Actinopteri; order Osmeriformes; family Salangidae; genus Neosalanx; species Neosalanx taihuensis. The sequence continues at coordinate 16,618,157 of CM059290.1, read as the reverse complement.
TCAGGGCTGGCTGTGATTTCATATTCACAAACTGGAAATTGTTAAAGGATTAAAGCTGGAAGAAAAATACCAGTAAATAATTTGACATATTGGTCATGTTCACCTTGATTCAAGAGCCACAGATTTCTTAGAAACTGACGTTACAGTACTGTTTGTATTGGATCATAACTCTTAATAATGTATTAACGTTGTTGCAAAAAGGAGAAAGTGTAGGTGTTACATCATTAAAAGACATAAGGTTTCCATTGATTTAATCGCATGAAACTTGGATGTCAAAAAAAGATTCACATGGTCAGGAATCAAGTAGGCCCATTTTTTTATTGGCATGTTGAATTTCTGTGTGTTGTGGATAGCCCCCATTACTGATTGTGTCATGTCTGTCTGTGTTGGCTACGAGCGGGGTTCTCCATCCCCCAACATGCTATCAGACAGGGAGGAACCATGGAGTGGTGGAGAGGGGATGGGTGGGGGTTGGAAAGTGTTTGTTGAGGTTGACAGATTAGCCCCAGCCTAGTGGAGGAGAGCTGAATTTACTTGGCAGGAGAGCCTATACCTTGGGGGATGCTGTATCCACGACAATTGCCTGTCCCCATCTTCCCTCCCTCCCCTCTCTGTTTCCCTCCCCCACATACACCACCAACACCGTTTTTTCCAACTCTACCAACCCCCTCAACTGGCTGGCATCAGAAAAAAAGAAGCCATATTACTAAAAGAACGATTTCAAACTAAAGGTTGACCTCGCTCATTGTATCCTTAACCTGTGAATCTTCACAAAATAATTGATCACATGATAAACCATGGGGATTGTGAAGAGCTGGAATGAATGTGACCACCGTGAGGCTTTGTCTGCCCGTGTAACCATCCTCAGCTGTCAACATGTGTCACTGAAATAATGTCTTCCTTCCAACTGACGATAACCTTTGACCATTGGCTTGAATGGAGTCAAAGCAGAATAAAACATGGCAATGCTTTCTCCACATAAGTATAGTTTTTTTTCAGAGCATGGGTAAATTAATTTAACTCAGTGTAGAGTGTTTAGTGGTTGGTAACGCATGACAGAGGGATCTCTAATACATCTTGCTCCTTGAGGACTTCTCTGTGTTGGTCCCCCAGCTGTGTTGGGGGTGTTTAGTAAATTCCAGAGAGAGCAGGTCTATTTCTCATGCTGGGGCTGAAACTAGGATCCCTACGCCTCCCCTCCTGCCCCTCGCCACGCAGCCACACGTCCCTGCTGTTCATGAATAATCCAGGCGGGCCGTCAGACCGCTGCACTCAGCCCTGTGGGGGAAGACACCGGAACAAAAGACGGCCGGCTCAAAGCAGCCATGGCTGAGCAGACTGGGATGAGGGGACAATGGCTTGTAGTGTGGCTACAGACAGGGGCAGGAGGCCCAGACTCCCGAGTAAATCACTAAGATTCAGGCGCCTGCTTCCATCACAGAGCTGCCACGCTAAATACCAGAGCTGTTAACCCTGCCTGCAATGCTTACATCTGCAGAGCCAAGTGGAGGGGGAAAAAAACAGGCAACTTTTTCATCTTTCCTGACAGATGTGTCTGACAGAAGAAAAGAGAAGACAACTCCTTAGTAGTTCCTCTCAAATGTGAGGCTGAAGAGCATTATTTACAAGCGATCAAATATGGCGACAGGGTTTTTTACGCTGTGTGTCAGAGCAAGGGGGAGTGTTTCATGGACACCACTGAGGGTGCTCTTTGTCCTGTTCTAACGGCAGAGCCCCCGATAAGTTGTTCCAGTCCAGTTCACACCTTCCAACAGCCTGAAAGTATTTGACATCTCTAAACACACTGGGACTGTAGGGCTGCAGATGGGCCAGGCATTGGGCCACAGGGGCAGTTATTGTATTTGCCTGGACACCCTGTAGGGGGGCAATTTGACAAGGTCCTATGGATTGCCAATCTGATGCCATTTGGCTGAGATGACCTAAACTGTCCAACTGCCAAACACAGCAAATCTATGCATGCGGTCGGCTCTCATCCTAAATTTTAGATCATGTGAAATGTATTTGGAAAACATATGTTGTCGATAAAATGTAAGCTCTAGTTTTTGAGGAACAGTTCATCTATTTAAAAGAAGTGTGTCATGTAGTGTCATCTTTGGTGTATCTTAAACATTTGGTCTCAGTCCTTCCAATGTAACCTGTTTCAATGTGGGGCTCCTAGAGTTTAACCAAAGAATGAAAGGTCACACACAAACACACACCCACACACGATGCTGGAGTGCTGAAGGGCTCAGTCCAGAAGGCTTCAGCTATATGGAAGGGCACACATGAGTCAGCAGCTCTACAGAAATCCACACCTCTCTGACAGTAGACCAATGATGACTAACTAGTGTGGGTGGTATCTCCCAAACACATCACAGAGAAGGTCAGATTCATTCATTCGAGAAAATGTTTTACCTTAGCAAAAACAGATTTTCTATTTTGTTTATATTATTTGTACTTTTACGCTGTGATACTATATTTTAACAGAAAAAGACAGGAGACGAGGTGGCTGGAAGCCAGAGGTTGTTTTCCGGAGGGTGTTGTGTTTTAGGCCCTTCATCTTCTAGCCCTGTAGGGTCTAAAAAGCAGCAATGTGACTAAGGTGCCAGGGGAGATGGGCTGTTCTCCAGGATACGAGCGCTGGGAACTAATGGTTAAATGACATATGGTTAGGAAGATGGAGAAGGAAGCTGTGAATAAAACGGGGTCGACCTCCGCACGGTCTGACCTGAGTGACGTTGATTAGAATTCAAATGAGAAGTGTGCACCATCGCGGGGCTTGGGGGGTAGGGAGGGTGGGGGGGAGTAGGTTTGACTGGAGGGGGCTTGCCTAACACCGTGGGCACAGAGAGAGAGGGGGGGGGGCGCGTGGGAGCAGAATGGGGGTAGGGACTTCAGAGTGTGGGGGTTGCCTTCATTGCACACAGCCAAGACTGTAAATCCTGAGCTGTGCCTTGGCCCCGGGGGCAAGCGTGCTTTTGTTTATCAGCATGCCCATTTTACACACGTTATTCTCCATTGCAATGCAAAATGCCTTGACCTATTTCTCCAGCTCCTGTTTAATGACTTGTTGCTTGTCATTTGGGTTGAGACAGTTAGCCCTACCACCTATTACATGCCTAGTATCTGATGGTACGAGGTCCTGATCTGCATGCTCTATTTGTCCTATTTACTTTTATGCTTGGTTGAAAATGGTTCATTAGCAGAAACCAAATGGAGATACTGTTATAATCCTGTCTCAAAGTCAAAATGAATGGTCAGTTTGATATCTCAAGTGTCAACACTCTTGTGGCTTTGTGTTGTAGCTCTAGGTTGTGTGTTGGGTGTTGGGGGTAGGGTGCACAATGTGGGGTTTGGAGGAGGAGGGAAGGGAAGGGAAGGGGGGTTGGGGGTGTTGAAATAGGCCCTGTTTATTGGCTCCGTGCTACAGATACTGCTTATGGCTGTGCTGCATGACTGGGCATTTGTGACAGCTCTGCTCCTGCCTGCCACATGTGCCTACGGCAGTGTGCTCTCTGCCAGCAAGCTTAGAATCAATCACTTAACACAGATAACTAAAGAGGCAGTTTCAAGCTCCACTGCCTGCCATTTGTTTGTCTTATAAGACAAGTACTAAAAAATACAAAGGAATGGTTACTTCTCCTTTGTGTTTGTAACTGTGTCTTAACATCATCGTCATAACAAGATTAGAGGAGAGAAAGTACCAGATATTCTGCTGGTTTGACATAATTTCCCTTGACAATCTCATAGCTGTGCACATTCAGTCAGCATGTTCGACAGGGGTCAAAGAAACTTTCTGGCCCAAGTTTTTTTGCCTCAATCCATGCCACAGCATCAACAATAGCATCTGTTTCAAGCTGAAACATGGTAGGCCACACACGGGAATAAAAAAACGACCCAAGACATAATAATACCTGTTGTTGTAATGAATTTCACTGTTGCACTGGCTTTATGGTGAAAGTAGATTTTTAGGCCATTTTATGTAACTGGGTTTGGACTCCATCAAACGCAGGTTGTAGTTGGTTGCTAGGGAGCAGGGAACAGTCCATGGCAGAGGGGGGTTGTCACCCAGGTGTGAGTCACATCCAGATAGAGAAACCCAGTGACGCAGACGTCTCTCGTGGTTGACCATGCTTTTGTTATTTAAGATATCCAGACTGGCCTCTGGAAATGGAAGAAAATCATTAGAATGTCCTTTTTACAAACTTTTAACATTTTGAGGCCTTTCTTGCGTGCTGCTCATCACACATCACATCGCACAACACTGGTCCAAAAGGTCAGCATGTCGAAGTTTGAGGTGCTTTGCTCAATTTAGGCTTGCGTGAAACTGGTCAAAACATTTAACTGTGTCAAGCTATATTACATAACTCTGTCTTATGTCAGCATCACTAGAATAGCAACACTGAAAGACATGCTAGATTATGTGATAGAGAGTGTAATCCAAACTCATGACTTCTTGGCCCAATGATGATAGAATATAAAAAGTTATTTCCCTGTCATACTACACTTGCTGCAGTTTAGTATTTTAGTAGTCATGTATTACATGTGCTCTATTCCTAATAGAATGTACTGTACTGAACACTCTGTACTTTACAAGAGTGGATACTGGAACAGCCAGTACAAAGTTATGAACCAAATTGCTCTGCAAGGACATAGCACTTAGACATGACACTAGAGGGGAACTGGGCTATACACGATACGAACGCAAACACCAGGACTCATGTGGAATTTAGCCAAACATCTGTACCATGGTCCTTTTAATGTTTACATGTTATTTTTAACTTGTTTTTGGACGACTGTAGGGTTACGAAACATATTCCAATGACCTCTGTTTGCAGTCTTGGAGGGTTGACTCATTCATACATATTTTGTTTGAACATAAACACACACACACACACACACACACACACACACACACACACACACATAAGGATATAAACACGCTATGTTTCAATGTTATTTAAAAGTAGTTAAAGTGTCTCCATTGTGGTTTGGCCTGTGATTTAATACCACTGGTTTCCTCTGCCACAGTACATCAAGATCCCAGCCCCGTCCCCGGAGTCTCCTGATGCCCTGCGAATCTTTTCCTTCTACCTGTCCAGCGACAGCAAAGACAAACCTCAAGCCAGCTTTGACTGCATTCACCAGTATATCTCAGGGTGAGTGAACACACTGCTATGTTTTCATAGTCTGCCACAGATGGAATTCGCAGCCTGCTGGCGGTCAGGTTGTGACCTCAGGACTTCCTTGACACTGCGCTCTCTCAGTCTCTCCTTCCCTCTTCCACCTTCCATTCTTTGCCAATACAAGTAGCTCTTGTCCCTATGTGACTGCTTGACGCATCTTGCCGCTCCTACTGAAAAAATTCTTCAAACTATTTATACATTGGTTGATTAAACAGCTGTGCTGTAGTTTGAGACTGCTACTAGCTTTTTAAGGGTCAATACTGTACGCTACTGCTGGGAAAGACCAAGCTTCAGATAACCAAAGTGACCACTGCCAGAAACAGGAAGTTAGTGGAGTCAAGCAGGGTCAAAAGGCTGGGTGAAAGGATATGCTGGTGCTGTTCTGCTTGCCCTGAAGTTAAAATAAGTCTTGTGACTTTCACAATGCCTCTCCTGTTCCTTAGAATACTTAAGGTTTTTTTGAGGAATGAGCTGGAAAATGTAAGTCACTTAACTGATCATAGAAGTGGAGCCTGAATTATACCCAGAGACAACAAGCACTTTTTTAGTACACGCTCACATACTGATTAGGGCAAGAGGAGGTATGTGTTATGTCTCACGGCCTATCTCCTCTTCTCCGCTCTGTAGGGAGGGCAGGGAGCACCTGGAGGGGCAGGGCTGCATTCAGGACAAGATCACGGTGTGTGCCACAGATGATTCTTACCAGATGACCCGGGAGAGGATGTCTCAGGTGGAGAAGGACATCTGGAGCCGCTCTGCCATCGAGATCAAGCCTGGCTCAACACGTCCCAGTGAGTTTGTTGCCCGAGCCAGTCCCACAGCCACATCACATGGGCATCTCTGAGCATGAAGCGATCAAGGGCAAACTCCCGAGGTGCTTTATGTTCCCAGAGGCCGTCCAATCCATCGCTTTATGCCATCTTGTCCTGCTGATAATTGCCATATGGTGTGGAAGTTATCACATAATTGATCAAAGTAGCCATTTGCAGTTATTCATGCAAGAGGGATGCCTCTTTTTCCTCTTCTATTCCCGTCATTCTGACCAGATTGTTCAGGCATGTTGCCAACTTGCCTGCTGGCTCCATTAACATGATTGCGTTTGTCAGAAGTATGCGCTAACAAGTCTCACGCTGAGTGGATAAAGTTCTGCTTGAGAGTTTAATCACAGTGAATGGGATTCACTTAGTTTTAACTTACCGAAATATTGCTCAAGATCCTTTTAAGCACAAAAAAGTGCAATTCAAGCAGTGCACTTAAGATGTGACACAAGATCTTTCAAATCCCGATGATCATGCTGACAATAATATACTTGCCAACAAACCAACATTTAGAGGCCCTCTGTTAACCTTCTGATAGGATCATTAATGAAGTGAAATGTTGTGTAAAACACTGACACTAACAAGTAATTGCTGTTCCAAACTATTATACAGCTGAAGTGAGACCATATATTACACTCGACCCTCTTCTGCTAAAAGGGCTCTCTTGTGAAGGAACAGTTCCGTAATTGAGCTGGCAGAGTGACATTTTTACTATATGTAATATCTGTGCCATTTCCATAAAATGAAGGGTAAACACTTGATAGTGTTCACTGTTTCCTGTCATAAAAGTGAAATATTCCTTGAAGTTCTATCTCAGTTCCTGATCTGGAATATCGAGTGAGATCGCGTTGGATGTGTAGTCATTTTAGCTCAGAGCTAAACTCCACTGTTCATAAACTCCATACAGTCAGATACAGCGAGTGAAAGACATGAAACCATGCCATGTGCTCAACAAGCTCCCATGTGGTGGATGGGCAGTATTTCTGTGGTACAGTAATTCTATACTCGTCTCCAGGTTTCTAAATTGACTCACAATCATAGAGCAAAGATATGTGGGGTCAGACATTATGTAGACCTCATATTATCCAGTCAATCTTTTTAGGGCAAAACACTACAAACATTTCAGGCAGTTCCCCCTTTTAGGGAGAATCATTCTGTTGTTGTTTTTAGCCGAGCTTTTAACTTTTTCGTAAAACCACAGGTTGAAACAAGCTCATGATGCTAGTTTCTCAAAACCAGAATTTTGTCTCGGGGCTGATTAAGATGAAAACCTTTGATCCACTGATTTCTCAATGTTAAGACGATCCTTTATTTTATGCCAAGTTAAGTGGTTTGCAAATCACAACACAGGGAGATAATACACTAATGACGCAATGCAGTAGATGCCCACATGTCCCGTATAGAATCTGCACTTTCTGTTTGTCCTGTAGCAACCTTCAGAGCAGAGCTTAAACTTATAATAAGATTATGGTCAGTAGATATCTATAAGCATCGCCATGTCCTGCTTACCCGGCTCTAGGTGAATTAGCATGGCCACAGGAAAAAAAGAACCTCTCTGTATGACTAAGGTGTCATTTGCTGAGTGTGTATAGTTTGTTTGTCTGCTGAGCACTGTACAGTACTACTTGTATAGACTGGGTAAAGTGCAGATGTTGTTGATGTGGACCTTGTTTCACCTTTAAACCTGGCTTGGCATAACTGGCTTGAGGATTGAATCAGAGCAGAGATACAAGGCTATTCCGGGGACTGTCACAGTACTGTATGGGAATCCTACATAGGCTGTCATAACAGGCTCAATCCTCTCGTCCCTTCTTGTCACATTCACTCGACATTACACTGTGCGTCCATCCACTAAAGCTTTGGATTATCCTTGCGATAACTGTGGTAATCGCTTACACAGTCTCTGAAAAGTAACGTATACACTTACTTAGGGATACTAGATTAGTTGGGAGGAAAGTGTAGAAAATTCAGTTTGGCAGTCTTCACTCTCTTGCGGAATCTTCATGTAAACATTGTTTCTTCTTCATCTGCAGGTAAATGTGTGAAGATCCAGAAGAAGCCAGGCCCGTCGCTAGGCTCAGACAACAGCAACAAGCACTCCCCCAGCAACAAGAAGGGCAATGCCCCTAGTCTTTCGGCCCATAGGTCATTGAGGGAACGCATCATTCACCTGCTAGCCTTAAAACCCTACAGGAAGCCTGAACTACTGTTATGGTTGGAGAGGGAGAAGTCCAGTCCCAAGGACAAGACTGACCTGAGCTCTGTACTAGACGAGGTGAGGAATAAGTATATTGGTTGGTATCAGGTTGGTTTATAACGCGCTATAATCACATATTCACAGAGGCAAGGAACTGGATATGTTTTAGAGCTCATGCTGAATGCTGAATCTGAAACTTCCATCTTGATTGAGAGAATGTTGCTCTATCCACATATAGATAAATCACAGCAACATTTAAAGGCAATTGAAATCCCTACAGGGTTTCCAAATGGAATGTAAATAGCTACTCTGCAACCACTTTAGCTAATGCTTCATTTACCATCAGACAGGCGAAAATGGTTCTCCCAGTTAGTTTATTTGAGGTTAGTTCCTGTGCTCTGCCTGTTTTGGAGTCATTGCACTCATCAAGGAAAGACGTGTGCATCCGCCGCCGGTAGCTGTAATTAGGGTCATACTTTCATTCTTTATGGAGGAAAAGATTGTCTTTTTTCAAGGGTGTGGTTGTCACTAGCAGTGCCCAGACTGCTCTGAAAAATAGATGTCTGAGTAATATTCTGTTTCGATTGGTCCTGCGAAATAATACATTAAATACATTCTTACGGTCTTCAACTTGAATCATTTAATGTTGTATTTATAAATAAAAAATACATCATTAAGAGAACATGTCTATAGATAGTTAATGAGAAAAAGATGCATGCTGTTATTTAGAAAAATAATTTGACTTGATGACTAAATATATGTATGCAGTGTATATACAGTGTACAGTGTGTCAGCTAACTATACATCCCTCTCACACTAACATGTGACCTATCATTGACTTCTAGATTGCAAAACTGAACCCTAAAGACCACAGTTTCACTTTGAAAGATGAGTTGTACAAGCATGTCCAGAAAGATTGGCCAGGATACCTCGAAGAAGAGAAACTGCTTATCCACAGGCTTCTGGCCAGGTCAGTGTTGTCCCTGCATTCAGAAACTTGGTTTATTCCACTGCATGTGACGCCAGGCTCTTCATTATGAACAAAAGAAGACGTTACAATCAACCATAGAGACAGAGAATTGGTGTCAGGAAGGGTAGGGTACCGTCTAGTCTGAAGTCTTTCTACGTTGAGCCTTTCTAATTAGTTGATCACCTCTCCTCAGTTGCAGCGAGCACTGATGCCTTTTGACAATGTGCTTGTGTTAAGTCTGCCAGACAGGTGGATTAATGTGACCGTCTGCTGTGATCATGTTGAAAGCATAGCTACTAAATGACTATTTCTATGCACTGATGAATTTGTTAATGGGCACATCAAAGCAGGGGGAGAAATATTCACCGCAGGATGTTGCCAAATACAATTAATGTGCCAGGAGCAATGCGTTTTAGAATGACAGTGTCATCCTATAGACAGGGAGCACTCTGGTGGTGGGATTCTAAATCAAGTCTCTGCAAACTGTCTTCTTAGAAAGTTTCTCCACTTTAGGTTTGCATTATAAGCCTTATCATGCTCAAGATGAAGAGTGGGGGTGGGGGGTGGTTTGCTCATAGTTGGAGAGCCCTGTTAAACAGTATATTATTCTGCAGGACTGCCAACTACATCTGGTTATTGTGCAACTGAATATTTCCCTTCTGTCCGTAATCCTGTGTGATGAGGAAAAAAAAGGAATAGGTTATTTGTTTCCAACATGCAGGAGGTACATAGCTCCTCCTTGCAGTAAAACATAATATTAGATATTCACATAAATGTCTCTATAGATACTGTTTAGAAGTGTTTCTGTGTTCTGGTTTGGTGGTTTGGTCTGTCGGCCTTATATCAAGAATGCTATGAAACCCAGTCGAGCTTGGAGTGGATTCCACTGATCATGCTGTTGAAAAAGCCTGTCCCTGTGGGACAGAATGACTGAACCCTGGTTTGACTGGGCTCTATCTAAGGAAGGAGCTGTAGGAAGCAGATTGCTTGTAGAGTGTTTGGGCTAGCAGAGTCTGCATCAGGCACCATTGTTCCTCCTTACTGGACACTACTCTGTCCTAGTGCCTGCCTCCTGTAGATTTTATCATTAGACACAAGGGAAAGCTTAAAAAGAATTTTTTGGGGGACTGAATTGGCCACATGCCTAAATGTGTTTACTCAAGGACTATGGTGTTAGATATTTCAGGGTCAAAGATCAGTCTCAGGTGACATGGCATGTTTCTCTGTTAACTGACAATTCTCAGAATAGTCTGCAGACTTTCGTCATTGCTTGTAAGTGATCCTTGATCCTGCAGTTACTATAACCAGACGGTTCTTCCTGTTTTGGCTCTGTTTTCTTCTGAAAACACAGCCCCACCTTCTTTACTTCGATTTCAAGACCATGAAACCAGCACATTATCCACCATGTCTAATCTGAATAAGAAAATGACAGTGTTTTCCATTTCAATGTTTCAGGAAGCTCCAGCCACTTGGAAGTAGCCAGTCAAAGAGCTTCCAGCCCAGTAATTCATTCCTTAAAACAGCAGGGAATTCTCCTTCACAACTCAGCCCTGTCAAGAATCTCCCTGTGGTAAATATTCACCTTTAATGAGATTTACCTAGCTAACTTACTGCTCCACTATTATGGCAAGGAGTTTTGTAAAATTTTAGGCATTAAATAGTGCATTTGTTGTAGGGGTAAATTGTAATCCAGACCATTTTACAACAGTTGAGTTTACTGCAAAATAAATGTGGAGAAATCTAACGTTTCTAGGTGTTGTACCATCTGCTTTTTATTTCTGTCGGTGCTGGAGGCAGTTCAGACACTGCTTGTTTTTTAAGGGGCCAGTTCAAAAGCTTTCATGTAGTATCATTTACATATTTTCTTCTAGAAACGTCCAGTGCACTCTGATCCATCGGATTGCCAGACTCCTAAGAAACAGAGGCTTCTAGACCAGAGTTTACCCCTGCAGTCCCCCTCCCATGGACATCTTGGCCCCAATGGGGCTCGTAGCACCCCTGCTCAAGGAAACACTAGCGTACAAACTAAAACAGAGTTTGAGAGGACAAACAACCACATCCAGGGGAGCCCGAATGGTCTTTACGCACGTCACAAACTCAGCGGCTCCTCCAGTACTCCTAAAGCCGAGCGGACAGAGAAGACCCCAGCAGCACCCAGTCCCAAGCCCTCACAGACAGAGACTCCCATTTGCACTGACCAGCAGCTCACCAACAGCCAACACAAGAAGAAGAAGTCCAAAAAGCACAAAGACAAAGAACGGGAGCGCTTAAAAGCAGACTGGGATGAAAGCAGCCCTGACCTGAAGCACAATCAGGAAAATCTTATTGGTAAATGACCATATTAAGTAACAACAGAAAATCAAAGAATTTTGGGGGTTTGAATTATTGATGTAATCAAACCCTATATTTTGTATTTGTTTTGAGTGACATGAGTTCTATTTTAGTGTCTAACGCACTATTTGGGCTCACCCCCCCTCCCTTTGAGGGATAGTCTGTAGATGATTGCCTGTTAAACAGCTGGGTAACCTATGGTCCAGCAAGTCAGCAGGCAGTTCTGCCAACTGTGATGGGGTGCTGGCGTCACCACCTGCCTTGGCGCATGTCTCTTATCAGTAGCAGTGATAAACAACCCCATCAGCCTTGGCATGATGCGAGCTTTATCACGTTTGCATTTGCAGAATACATTAACCTTTTGTGTGTGTGTGTGTGTTTCCAGACCATGAGAGGGCCAAAACACCTGTCGCTCGTACCTCACCTGAGGAGCTGCCTGATTATTTAATGTAAGTACCAAGGCCATTTTATAATCGCCACAGGTTTTCAGGTTAGACTTGTGGTTAAAAAGTCATTGAATATGCAAACTATAAAAGCAGTGTAGCTGTAGGTTATTTTTTTACCTTTTCTTGCAGCTTTTTTTTCTTCATAGTTAGGCAACGTTTAGGTCTTATTGAGAAAAGGAGCATATTTTCTCCTAAAGAGTTGAGCTAATATTGAAAACAGTCACATGAACACTGGAAAATGTGTAGATCCAATGCCCAAGAGACCATTTACTAAAATGGCTTGCTAGCAAACAACGTCACCTACTGGATAAAATGAGGAACAGCTACAACTCTAGTTTCAGTTTCAGTCTGTTCAACGTGACAGACCTGTCTGGGTGACATTCCATAAGTATGTTTTCTTCTTTTCTATTCTTTTTTTTAAAGGAAATACAACACCATAAAAGCATCAGACCAGCGTCGACAGTATAAAGAAGATTTTTGTGCAGAGTACGATGAATACAGAGCCTTGCATGACCGCATTGGTACTATCACTGAGATGTTTGTTCAGCTGGGCTCCAAGATCAACACTCTTTCCCCTGGAACACAAGAATATAAGGTATGGGATAAAAACACATGACACGTTAAGCACAACCCCTTTCCAGATAACCAAGATGTATCATTTAGCTGTAATTTTTTTTCTTCTCTTGGTTCAAATATGTTTCGTCTGTAATATTCACAGCTTATGGAGGACCAAATTCTGCAGAAATACAGAAAGTATAAAAAGGTAAGTTATGGTTGGACAAAGACATTTCAGGCCAAGAGGTTTGTTGTGGCTGCTCTCGTTAAGTCACGTCAGTAATCGCAAGTCTTGTGATTATTCGTTTTCTCACCTCTCTGTTATCTTTCTGTCTCGTTGTTGTAGAAGTTTCCTGGGTACCGGGATGAGAAGAAGCGATGTGAATATCTGCATCAGAAACTATCGCACATAAAAGGTCTCATTCTGGACTACGATCGTACACAGACCCACTCATAGCTACTGGCGTCCCCCTCTCCTAGGTGCTATTAATGGACCAAAATTGTTCTTCTCCACACCCTTGTGGACCGAAAGGAGAACCTGGAATCACACATTCACTTTATTCCTCCCAGTGGAAAAGGAGCACAAAGTTCTTTTGATGGAAGTGGGGCCCATAGACCATTGTTTGATGTAACGAAGCCCTTTAATGCCAGCTTATTTTGTGCTGTGTAAATGGTTAGCTTGGCAACCCAATTAAAGCTACACCCACGTCTACCTAGAATGCAAAATAATAGACATAACCTCTCTTGCCCTAAAGCTTTTAACGTTTTGTTGTCTATTGCTATGACGCATAAAGGCCCATTGGTTTGAGGCTACAATCATGTGGATGGATTAACCCAAACTTATTACCCAGTTATTTAAAAACATAAATTGTCTATTTAAGTACTCTGTACAATTTGTTGTTTCCTGTATCTATGATTGTATAAATGTAAGATAAGGATAGAGAATAATGAGTCCTATGGAGAGGGTTTTAATCACTGGTTGCAGAAACTTGGAAATAGGATTCTGTGAAAATATCTCTTGACATCATGTTCATGACCATTCCTTTCAAAGCTGATTATTTAATTTGAAGGTATACAATTCGCATCAAAGTACATATGAAATTTCTACATGTTACAAAAATACCAGATTTGTCTTCCAAAGGCAATGTGATTGTGCGAATGTAGTGTTATGTTCTCTTCTCGTCAGAATTGGCTGAATAGTAAAGAGGAAAATATCAAGTACATATAATATAAGATTAAGTTGATCAGTATCCTTTATGCCATATTACACCTTCTTTTTTTTGCTCTTGAAAGAGCTCTGTTGGACAATGCTATGGTAACATTGTATCCCAATTTTTTTGTATGGAACGCAATTCTTTACGTTCAACTCATGGTTTCATTCAAGATTTACTAGGACTGGATGGATTGTAATGTGAAATCAGTGAATGTTACTTTCCAACGTTTAGCAACTGGACATGTTAGTAGAGATGCCTTCCTTCTAACTGGATCGTATCAACTTAAACTCTATGTATGTGTCTGTCAGTGATGCAATTACTAGTAATTATTAGTAATTTCATGTAGCTCATGCGGTGTCTTAAAAGACATTTTCAAATACAGTAACTACTAGCAACATTTGAATTTGCGGGGTTGCCAGTGAACACTATCTTACTACTTAAGTGCTGTCTTAACGATGGGTGGAAATGGGAAGAAACTTTTTGCCTTACAGTGACATACCCATCGCACATTTCTATTTTTGTGATACTGTAGCCTGTTCCCTGAAACAACTCATCTCAGTTTTGTTTATCTGCACAGTTGAAATTATCTGATTATTTGTATTCTTTGTTTTTTTTAGTCTAGGGAAAAAATGAATTTAAGTTAATGGATGTTTGCAAGGATGCATTTGTTTTGTCTCATTTGTGTTAGTGTATTTTATCAAGAAAGTCTTAATTCTTTGTGTATGTCGTAGGGTTTTTGTAAACAAGAAAAGTGATCAGTGGTAATCATTTTGATAATCATGCAAAATATTTTTACTGTGATGTCAGAGTGTTGATTGTCTGATTCTATCAAACCACCACTATCAATGTCTAGATGCTTTTAGAGTTACCACACAGTATAGTGTCAGAATGGTTTTGTGACATCAATTAATCGGCAAAAGCGAAAGTAAAGTAAGTGCTGTCATAGTTTTGTAACATCATAGTTCATGACTTCTTTCTCCTTAACTAAATGAGATGTATGTTACTGTCTTATTTTAGGAAGCACATTAGGCTGTATAATTTGATCCCAAGACAAATCGCTGTTGCTGTGTGCAGTATTGGACTTGGCCATAATGGCTAATCATTTGAATAAGTGCTAATTGTGGTGTATGCAGAAGTTAGCTAGGTGCCTTTTTGGGAAATTATGAGTGACATGGAATTAATGTTGCATTACTGTTATGACGCAATTGGACTGAATAATATGCAAACAAAACGTTTGCTCTCAAATCTTTTTAAATAGTTTCAAGACAGCTATTTATGGTATGCCTTTAAAATGCTAAATATTTTGTCAATTAATAGAGGTCAAATTGACTCTTTTCAAGTAAACTTTTTGATGGTGTGTTTACTTTATTTGTTGATATTGGAAAATACACGTAAAAATTGAAATGTGAAATCAGACCCCTTGTCAATATGACTCACAGCAGTTTGTCTACATATGAGAACAAATGTGTTACTATTTATTGCTATTCATGTGTTTTGTTTTCTCTTTTGCACAAGTTCCTCAGTCTATCGAATGGAGACAGAAGATATAGTGAAAGGGAAATTGAATATATTTTTGCAAATTTCTGTGGGAGATGCTTGGTCACCACCTCTTTCTCTTGGAAAAAGCCAACAAAATGTATTAGTCTTTGTAAAAATTCAAAAATAAAGCTCTTTTCAATCAATTGTTTCCCTGATTAATTTCAAGAAATAACATGTTTTACAACATGACAAGTCTAAACTTTTACAAAGCCTGATGGATCTCAAATCGGGACCATAGCGTATACCTGTAAAGGTGTTTCATTTTGACGCAGTATTGAATTATAATTGATATACTATATACCATAAAGTACACTACTTTAAAAGCAACTACTGTCACATCGGTTTTACTCTGTATTTATCAACAACAGAAACAGAAAACAATTAAGAAGCACTGCAATAATGACATGTTAACATTATGATTCATTTTAAATTTTCAAAAAGGAATTTTGTTTAATTCGGCACTTTTTGCACTGGTAGGCTACTGAAGGTTCTTCAATCATTGGAGAAATAAGTTGCATAGAATGAATATTCAGCTCCCCTGCGTCATACTGCAGGTGGCCATAGAGATCACTTGATTTAAAAGCACTACTCATTAAAAAGCTTCGGCAAGTCATGGAAACACTTACTTTACAGTGAAAAAATCTGTTACGTGATAATTGGAGAACATGCTTGAAATAAATACAAAATTAGGCCTGACCATAGACATACGTGACCTTTCACATTACACTAGAAATTGATCAGCCAACGTTAACCAATGTCAATTTCATGAGGTGTATGCTGATCATTACACAAAGATTCCGTGGTGACTAAAGTTAATACATGGTAGTAAGGTCAGTATTTTCAGCACCCTACCAATTGTAATTGAGTTTCATAAACAAAACAAAAATACGGTACCCTTGATCTTATTATTTTTTCATACATATTTCACCAATTAAAAAATGGTCTGTTCTGTTATCCAATTAAGTAACCAAAATAACTAAATAACTAAAGCAGCAATATGTACTATTTGTCATAAATATTGATCTGTTCCATTGAAATTGATTGTGGTATGAATTCACACAGTGCCAGGCGGTTAAACTGTACTCCCACAGCTTGTTATGCCAGTTTAGAAATCACATGTTGGGGACACATCAGGAAGAATCTGTCAGCACACTGTAAGAAATTAAAACTCAAGTACTGTCCATTTACACTGTTCCCTTTAGCAAAGAGACTATAAAAAAGCTAGACCTCCAGAAAGTGCTATTCTTAGCTTTATTAAAATAGAGATATTTCATGGTTTACTGAGGCTGTGCTGTGTTGGCTTTAAGGCTTACGTTAGTTAAACATTAGTAGTTTTCAAGAACGTCCCTATCAAGTTTAAGAACTTCCCAGGATAACAGTAACCTTGGTCATTCACAACTACCCTATTGCACACAAATTACTGCTAGCTGTTCCGTTTAGAACATAGGCTGATATCAGTGAACTAAAGTTGGTCCCATTATTAAATAAAAAGAAACAACCTCCTAGTATTAAATCCATATAATACTTCCTTACTTTCCCATCTAGCCAAAACATTCAGGTTTGTTTACAAAACTAATGGGCAGCAGCAGTCAATGCACATTGCAGTAGTATCCCGACATAACCACTAGACCCAAGCCACCATACCTCAATTTACTTTCTAAAAGCTTGTCTATGGCTTCATCTTCAAGCTGGGTCTCAACAGAGACAAAATTCCTAAGAATGAGGATATCAGGCCACAAAAGCCCACCACCCCTGCATTTGACTGGTAGATTCCTAACTTGTCCAGTGGTATGAAAATATCACATATGTTTTTCATCGTGTCCAGGGCAACTTCAGGATGGCTTTTCAGGCTCTCGATAAGAACAAAGAGAAATGTGTCAACCTGGGGGATGATAACAGGGGCAACCTCAGGACTGTCATTGAGGTGCTGATTGATTTTCTGTTGAAAGCTCTTATCTTTTGCTTTCTGCACCATTACCTGGGAGATTACATAAACATCTCTTGTGAGACTCATAACTAAGGACAAGAAGTAGTAACGAGAAGCATTCAAGCTCCACCGGTCCTTGTTAATATCATGTATTAGGCCAACATTTCGGGCCCAAAGCACATTATCACAGATAAAGTAGAGGGCGCGGTTGAGGTTGGCCACCGTAAGGCACAGGCGAAGAATTGGGTCAGAGAGTTTCAAGGTTCGTGCTGCAGCTTCAACAGAGTTCACAGTGTTCCCAAGTCTAAACACTGAAAGACAAAACAAACGATTAAATTCAGCATATTCCCAAATTTGTGACCATGCTTATCAAAATGAATCAAATTATTGTTACAATACATGACAGTAAACTAAAAAGTCCTTGGTCCGCTCCTATTCTCCCAATACACCACCTCACTCGGGCCAATCATCGCCTCCCATGGCTTCTCCTATCACTCCTACACTGACGACACGCAGCTATATCTATCCTTTCCCCCAACTGATCAAGGGATATCGACCAGAATTGAGGCCTGCCTCTCTGACATCTCAGCCTGGATGACCAGACATCACCTCCAGCTGAACCTCACCAAAACAGAACTCCTCATCATCCATGCCAAACCCTCTATCACCCACGATCTCTCCATCACTATGGGATCTGCAACAGTGACCCCTTCATCCTCTGCCAGGAACCTGGGGGTCACCTTGGATGACAAGCTCTCCCTCACAGCGCCGCAGTCTCTCGGTCATGTAGATTCACCCTCTACAACATCAGGAAAATCAGAAAATACCTCTCTCAACATTCCACCCAACTGCTAGTCCAAGCCCTTGTCCTCACAAAGCTAGATTACTGCAACTCGCTACTAGCCGGCCTTCCCGCAAATGCAATCCGTCCCCTTCAGAGGATACAGAATGCAGCCGCTCGTCTGGTTTTCAACCTACCCAGACGCTGTCATGTCAACCCCACTCCTCATCGCCCTCCACTGGCTTCCCGTCATGGCCCCCATCAGATTCAAGACCCTGGTGCTGACCTTCCGGGCTGTAAACGGGACTGCCACGACCTATATCAACTCTCTCCTCCAGCCCTACACCCCCACCCGTCACCTACGGTCATCTGCTGACATCTTGCTTTATGTTCACAATCATTGTGTTATGCATTTATAGTTCTTCCCTTGGCACTTATTGGTTCTCATGATGTATGATTCACGATCTAAAAAACCGACTGTGTTCGGGGTCTATCACGTTGCTATGCTCAATGACTGATGCTCTTTGTAAAAGCTCTCTCTTGTAAGTCGCTTTGGATAAAAGCGTCTGCTAAATGAATACATGTAAATGTAAATGTAAACTAAAATGTATTTATCAAACTTTAAGAATGTAGGCTTACAAACATGGTGAGTGGGGACGGGTTAAAAAATACTCACATTTTCTGCCAGAACTCATGTTTGATTCCAGACTTTTCAGCTTCATCACTAGTTCTTTCCGAGCTGAATTATTTCGTAGTAAATACTTCGTTAAAGCACAAGCATATTGAGTTGCCCTATAATAAACAACACAGGTTAGTTAGAGCTAGCTAACTACATAGCTGCCAAGTAAGTAGCAACTACACTGTTTGAATATTAAGCTTGGTAATTAAAGTTGCTCGAACTCAAAAGTTTGAACAAGCCACCATGTAGCACATTTAGTCTAAATCCAAATTCACTGACTAGTTGTCAGAGAAGGTAAAGTAATATAGGCAACATTAATATAGAGCTAGCTAGTCTAGCTCTAGTGCCACAAACTGAAGCAAACCAGTGTGTTTTCACATACCTGAAAATACGGTCCCTCCCTTGACTTTGATTTGTGAACTTAATGAAAGACTCCATTGCAATAATAAACACAACCACGTATTTGTATCAAATTAACGTTAGCTAGTGGTTAGACAACTCAAAAAATGGGTAGTAGCAGCCTAGTACTGTCGTGCACAATAGAACAATTTGTTCTACTTTAATTACACAAAACGTCACACCCTGTATAGCGCCAGACAGACAATTGAATTAAGTACTATGTCTGCTTATTAATCAATTAGACACCACTACGTAAAGTTTAAACTAAATGTCACGTCTCATCCCACCCGAGTCGGCCAGGCACTGACTGATAAATTAGCCCAAACCTTAAACCGGTTGATAGTTTCTGTACGGAACGTTTTAGCAGACGGACAAGTGCATCTGTCGCAACCATAGGGTCGCAACCAAGGGTTCGTGCCTAAAGATGCTCGATCGTCGATGGAAGCCTACTTGCCTCCAACCTAGATCGAACAATACCTGGGTTGCAAATCTCTATAAATGTCCGAGTATGATGGAGAAGTTTGGACAAACAAAGTACCGAGAAGTACTTGGTCTACCAAAAGTACTCGGTCTACCAAAAGGCTCAGTATAGGGACACATACTTAAGAAGTTGGTTACCACTTTGTTTCTATAACTACCTTAATTTTTCATGGAGGTTTTCTTGGAATCTTTTCCAATAGACTGTTCAGGCTACACAAGCCATTGTGAACAGTATCTTCTTTTTAAATGTATAATATCTGCTAGAATACCCATGGGTTTGAAACAGAGAAAAGTTGTCTGCTAATAAACGTCTTAAGGAACACTACAGGGCATTTAATTATCAGTAAACATGTTCTGTAAGCTAACGTGACCTCTCCCTGAGTTGTTTAGCAACCCAGACATCTCAGTACAGATGGAATGTCAATTTATAATTTTTAGAGCAGGCTGCTGCTTTCCAGCTAATTATGTTAATTGGTGATCCTGTTCCAGCCAATCACTTGAGAGGATGCCTGCCTTCCCTGGCAAGGTGTATCTATCCTTCCCCTTGGCTTATTGTGTCACTCAAGCTCAAGGAAAGAGCAGGTCAGACAATAATTAAAGGCACTGCTTGTTGTGTTTAAGTGTAATTTTTTTGCTACCTAGTGCAGAGTTCAGTGCAGATGTATAATATACGTTGACCCCTTCCTTGGCAGAGGTGAAAGGTGTATTACATGTTTAATCTGTATCTCCCAGTACAAGATGACACTAAATCCATAAACTCTAGAGTCTACGAGTACTCTAGAGTACGTGTTTGGATGGTTTCAATGTTTTATTGAGTAGGCTAGACCTTATTTATCATACAAATTAAAGGTTGAAAAATTTCAAAAATAGAGAGACGTGACTCATTGGCGTTAGGGTCAGCTATTCCTAGAGGCATTGTCCCTTACCCTTTATCATGGCTAAACTATTAGGTTCAAGTTCTCGAGATGTAAACACAAACATAAACTGCAGTGTGTAGAGGGCATTAAAAGTCATATTACACTTGGAAGATATTAACTTTTCCAGCAGTATTTATCACCCTTATCAACAGGTCAACAGTTATTGATTTTCCAAAGGTCCCTAGTCTAGAACTATATGTCTGTCGGTCATTCCACTCATTCCACTTTCCAATTTTGTAGCAGCGCACTACTTTTGAATGTTAAGAATATCATTTCAACCTTATCACCTCCGGCTACATTCCATCCATGGTCTCCCAGAGTTCAAAGGAGCAAGCCTTTTTCTTGATGTTTTCATCTGCAGGGAGTAATTTACATGATCATGCAGCTAGCAACAGATGCTCACGCAGGTGACATAATAAAATAAATATTAATTCAGCTAGGCATATACAACTTATTTTATTGTGTACTTTAGAATCATTATCATAGCCATCTAACTGTCATAGCATTGATTACATGTATTGTAGCCAAGAAATAGCCACAATATAAAAAAAATATATATCATATATCTATGATCATACAATTACAATTTGGCACATGAGATAAGTCCTTGCGATACATACAAGACTGATTTCAAATGGATATTTCATTTCAGACATTTCATTTTTAAACTGTTGTGATCTTGTATCATTGTTAATGTATGCTATTGTGCACCTTGTTGGCCACTATCCCTTACATAATGGAACAATGTGCACCCCTTTACCCAGCCATCTGCTCAGGTTTCCAATTGGGTGAATTTAAATGGTACATTCATGAGATTTGATGGGGATTTTCATCTGGAAAGGGAAACAGCATAATAATTTGCTGTCCTTTCAGGTGAAGACTGTTAGAACTGCATACCATGTCCAATACCTACCTCACACCATCAAGTAGTAATATTAATGTATTCAGTGCACTTTATTTCTAAGAATTAACTTGAAGGTAATTAAGCTGATTGTTATTTGGAATATCAGGGTTGGATGGTAAATTCACTCAAAGGTTTCTGGGAATTTCTGGATGACATTTGGGTGACGTCAATATTTCAGACATCAAAACCGTATATTAAAAGGCTTTGAGCTGTGATTAAAATCTCAATTTCAAGGTAGTGGAGTTTTAACAGGGTGGCAAAGAAACATTCAAGTTCTCCTCTACATGTAAAATAATGAGATGCACAATTATCCACTTGAAAAGGTGTATAGAAGCAAATACAAAGCCTACATTTCATGACTATCTTTGAAATCAATGTATTGCAATATGGAAACACATTAACCAGCTTCAAATACAGTTTCCTTTACTTATTTCAGACACTATTATCAAATCAGCATTCAAACAGCATGTATTATAGTCTTTCTGAAAAAATATATGTACTGGCAGGATGTGTAGCTTTGGAGAGTCTGAAAAGTCAGAAAAATTCCCAGTCGACCTGGTTTACAACATTATTGCCATCTGAAGAATTCCACTGATCTGATTCAGTCAGTAAGACTCATTTACGGTTTATTAACTGTACAGACACTTCATGTTGGCAGTGTGGTTTTGCTCTAAACATCCTCAATGGAGACCTTTTCCTCTGCCAATAGAGGAAGACAGAACCAAAGGTGAAGGCTGGGGGAGTTAAAGCAAGCAGATAAATACATGACCAATAGTTTGTCATGGAGCAAAGAAATATGTTGATATTTCTACCTCTTACATTTTAATCAATGTATCACAGACATGAATGAAACAGTCTGAAGCTTTACACTGATTCGTTTTTTCACTGTAAAAACCTAAGATAAGATTAAAAAAAATCTGTTATTTGTCCCCCAGAAAGGAAATTGCTAAAAACTTGTGTGACACTGTGGGGATCTTTTGGAATATGGTTGTAAGGATAGGTTGCATTTAGAAGTGTCTATTTGCAACACATTTCTGTAGATATTCAAAACCTTCCTAAGCCTACATGTGACTATATCAAAATCACAAAATTATAATTCAGTTGCCAAACAGGAAGCAACTTTTGCACCAGTGATGCCTTTTTTTCAGGGACATTATACACTCACCCACACATGAACGATTTATATAACAACTACTACATGTTGCTTATGTAGAGCAGGCCTACATTATGTCTCTGCGTGTGAGCAAGATGAAGAGAGTCTGCATATGAGGAGTTACAGTAATACCATGTAATTAATGCAACAGTGGGAACTTAATTTATTCTCAACACAGTATGTTATTAAATTGCCAATAGGCAAATTGTTTTTTCTTTAGATTTACTGTATGAGAAAGCTAACAACTTGAGCAAGTAAAGCAGTACTTTGAGTAGTAGTTTGAGTCGAGTACAAAGTTTGACAAAGTTTGACTCAAACTACTAAATGGATCCGGTGCCCCAAATAAAATATAAACCTCTCCAAGAGAAAAGAAGACATACTTGGGTTACAAGATCAACAAATATCCCCCCAAAATAATTTCACATGAAGTGCCATTTTTTATGTATTTTGTCTCTTTTTATGATGAATACATGCATTATCCTAATAATTTGAAGAGGGCTGTTGAGAGCTCAGTCCTAAGGCCAATTTCTCTTTTTTTGTGAATCTCAATGAGCACACTTCTGACTGAATGTTACATCCAAGAAGGGCCAGGGACAAAATTAGTTCCTGCGGTGGAAGGGCAGCTAAGTAGGCTTAGCAGGTCTAAGGAATCTATGTCCAGACATATTGCCACTCCTGTTATCATTGATATTAGGATTCTAGTTATGCCACACAAACCATGTGACCTTACTAACAGAGCAAGTTGTTTAGTCCCTACTGACATCAACTTCAGGGAGAGTGGGACTGCATGACAGGCAAATTTAATGAGTGCACTTGTATGTGTGTGGTGGGTGGGCTATGGGAGGGATAGTGGTGACCCACTCTAATGATCTGCAGTACACAATCATTGCATACACTAACCCTGGTGTTCTTCAACAAGGTCTTATTGATATATAGTTCCAGAAATATTCAACCTTTAGTGTAAAACAATGACCAGGGGGAATGCTGTACAGAAGGTTCGTGGGTTGATACATTCATCATTTGCCAAGAGATTGTAAACAATTTAAAGATGAGCTTACATACTTTTGAGTAGGAGTTTGCATAAATTTAAATGTGGAATTCAGAAACAAAATAATACACAGACACACAGACACATATACATAGTTTAAAAGCATTTCAGCAGGCATATAGAAGTGGATAGTAATTCAAATATAGTATAGTATATTCTTTTCTATCTTGTTATTATTTATGACTATGTAATATGGATTATTATGGATAATAACAATCCAGAATCAAATGTCTGGTATGAACGGCGTGAGTTTCCCTTCAAGATGTTACCTTTTCCTGCTAGAATCTCATCATTTATTTGTGTTATATCTGCTATGATCGGACAACCCAAGTATTCCAAACCCATCTCTGTCAAGGAGCAGCATCGAGATCGCTTGGCACTTTAAATACTGTAATGGATTGTCAGAGGACATAAATGTAGAACAAGGGAGTTTGGCAACATTCAAACAATGTCTTCTTATTTCTTTACTATAATAAACTTTTGAATAATTTACAGGTAAGTCTTTCAAACCATTTGTAGAAGCAGATATCGCAGAGCATTTTTATTGTAAGAGTGTGATGAAGGAAAGCAGGAGCAGTCATACCAAGGGACTTTTTAAACACAAATTATGTGTTTCCTTGACATTTCTGGAACAGATAAATTAATTAAAAACTCTGCAACATTACAAATTCCAAGCTGTTTCTTCTTGTTCCTTGGAAATATAGCTGATACAGCTGTTGTGCAACAAAAATGTTACATCTGACATGAGTTCCCATGTAATTTCCAATGTTTTGCATCAAATGCCAAATAAGGGGCCTACTTTAAGATATCTGGTGTGTATTTGTATGCATGGGCACTGAATAGGTCCTTGAGCTTCCTACCTGGGAATAACTATTTCTCGCAAGCTTTGGGATTTTGTTTCAGAGACAATTCAACAAGCTTTACTGTCATGTCATTCAAGAGATTGACGGATATGAGTTGAAATATAAAATGTTTCAAAAGCAAACATATACAATATACGCTGCAAGATGCTTGTACAAACACTCAACGTATAAAGTAGATGACCAATCTACTGTAAGACAATATACACTTGTATCAATAAGGCAAGAAAATCAATTTCACCTTGGATTCGGAATTATGTGACAGCAGGAAAATATTGATGTCTGTCAGTGATACCTTAAGAAACTCACACTTCCTACAATATGTTGTTTCCAGAACAGGTGGGAAGTGTATATTTTTCTCCACCTTTTGGTCTGTGCAAAATAGCCTGTCATATCTCCTTCTTTTCAAACTAACATACATGCACAGCATAGCGAGAGAGAAAAAATTCATCTTACAATGCACCACTAAAAAACCCACCTCTTAGTCACTTTTCATATGGAGCACTGGTGAGATTAGAGTACCAAATGGGCAGGTGAAAACAGAGAAGTCCATAAGATGTATTCCAGTACTGACAGGACAGTTGCCCTCAGCACTCTAAGCCTGAGAACTTCCTGCCAACAGTACTCTGTATTCTCTTCTCACATCATATGCTTGTCTTTGACATGACAGCTGTTCACCTTTTGACCTTTAATTGGCGTGTCAGTGCTGCCATCTTTTCCTGCTCCTGCTTTTGTTCAATGCTTGCATAATGACGGGTCCATGAAAACATATACATGCATGGATGTTAAGTGACTCAAGCACAATAACTCCTCCAACAATTATTTGTTAGACCGCTAAACCTAGGTGTATGGAATGTACATTTTCATATTTAGTATAACTCAGTTTACTAACTCAGATTTAACCTAGGTTTCTTTTTTGGTAAAGACTTGTACATCTTAATACAGTCCTGTGTTTTAAAAAAGAATGTACCTGTGTGTCTTATCATAGATTTCTATTTTATTAATCATGAATACAATCCAAGTGGGAAAAATCCTTCCAACAGTTATTTGGTAGGTGGAAACACAATGTACTTCAAGCAGAATCATTTATGACAGACCTAACAAGATTTGAGTCACCTTAGGCTTTGATTCTTTACTTATAGGATAGTATTTACCAGATCTGATACAGATGTAGTCATATAGCAGATGCTGTCTTAGTACTTTTGGATTGGTGTAGATTGTTTGTTTCCATAACACAATTTATTTATTTATTTATGTCAGTTTTGACATTGACTTGCAGCTGTGCTGTATTCAGCAGGTGAATTACGTCATCAATCTTGAGTAAAAGTGTTCTAATGTTTTAAAAGCGTACTATTGAGAGTTACATTGTTGTATCAAACAATAAGATACATTTAATAGCTATTTTTGTGAGGAACAGATCATTTTCATCTTCACAAGAAGATATTAAAATGTACCATAAGAGACTACACGTTATTGACATCATCGAAGAAGACATTTAAACCTGAAAGAGTCAGTCTTCTACAATACTCTCTGGTCATAGTATTGAACAATAAATTTCAATATAGACCAGGGTTCAGCAACCCTGATCCTAGGGAGCCACTGTCCTGAAGATTTTAGATGTTTCCCTGTTCCAGCACACCTGATTCTAATGAAGGGTTGTTATCAAGCTCTGTGGAAGCCTCATAATGACCCTCCATTAGAATCAGGTGTGCTGGAGTTGGGAAACATCTAAAACCTTCAGGACAGTGGCTTCCTAGGGCCAGGGTTGCCGACCCCTGATATAGACTGTCTGGTTTGGATCCCCTCTCACTCCAATTTCCTCTACAGGTTTGTCTTCCTTCTGCTTTTTGCATCCCGGTGGATGGAGTCTTGAAAATCAATCAAGGTAGCCAGGTCACCTGTGGCAAATCCTTCATGTAAATAATACTTCATGTAAATAACTCACCCTCCAAATGTTGAGTCTGTTTTAATAACTAGTTTCCTTAGATTTAAACACATTTATAGTAGCTAGGTATCTGTAATGTTTGCTGTATAATTTATATAATTGAGTGCCACTTAAGTGGGAAAGCTATTGTATTTATTTGCTGGTTTACCCTGTTTTCTTAGATGTTTCATGACCTTTTTTAGATTATTAGAAGATTTATTTTAGATTTTAGATTATTAGATTAGATGTATTCCTGAATATGCTTGATTTGAAGTATTTTGTTTGAAACATCTTCAGGTGTCAATGAAGATACACAGCACAGTTAGAAAAACCATCTACTAAGTGCAAAGAAGAGTAAGCAATGCTTGGTTGCTGGCATTTAATGAATTTGTTGTTTGAGGCTGGCATTTATGGCACTTAGAGACTCATCTACACTTCGGCAGGAAGATACAGCCAGCTTTGATGAATGCCAGAGCACTTATATTCAACAAATTCAATTATTTTTAACGAGTTAGAAATTCAAAATTAAAAAAGATTGACTCCTGTTAATTAAATATTCCAGTTGCATGTGGCCTTTCACAATACCTTCACTCAAACACTGTAAGCTACTTTGTTCCTCCTTGAAGAGACTCTGATTCATATAGACCTGCATATGTGTCACATGGCTTTGTTACATACCGATCCAACTGAGCCTGGAAGAAAAGTAATCTGGTCTGTTTCTATACAGTAAGCTCAATTTTTAAGAACGCATCTCAGGTCGTGGGTGTTTTCTCATCCCTACACATCCACATTATGTATGTGGTTGACAGTGGCCAAACCACTAATTAGTTGTTTGAATGTGTTGTCTTTTATGGGAAGGCTTGAGCAGACAACATGGTTTTTCTGTTAATTAAATGTGGAATCTCATGTTTCATGTGGAACACTATGACTACCTGAGTATTATGGTAAGCCTCTTTTGTACCCATTTTAGTACATAGTAGTATTTATTTAATTTACTTTATAGCTACAGGATGCTGTAGTTGTTTTGTTGTTTTTATCTTAGATTTTGCCTTTGAATGTAAAATGTAACACTATTCAGAACACAAAAATTGAAGTAAATGTTGAATAAAGACAAAAGGTGAAATATCAAAATACAGGTCCACAATGTACATTAATATTACATATACTACTACAACAATATCAACAGTAAAAACATACACATTTAAAAATGTAAGCAGGAAAAGTATGAGTGAAGGGTGTCTGTCTGTAGAAGATCCCACCATTGACAGTGCTCATCACCTGAAGAATCTGGGGAAATATTTCAGTTAGCAGGTTCTGAGAGACTAGTCAGGGTCCAGGGAATGATGAATGCAGCAATGATCAAAGGCATACTTGATGAAAACCTGCTCCAGAGCGCTCTGGGGCAATGGTTCATCTTCCAACAGGACAACGACCCTAAGCATCCAGCCAAGATAACAAAGGACTGGCACAACCGTTAATGCAACTGAGTGGCTGAACGTCTCTTTTCGAGATCTGAAAATGTCAGTGAACCCCAATACTCCCCATCCTAATAGAGCTTCAGTGGTTCTGCAAAGAAGAATGAGAGACACTACCCACAAAAAATAGGTGTGCTAAACTTGTCCTATCATATTCAAAACCACTTGAGGCTATAATTGCTGGCAAAGCTGCTTCAAGTACTGAGCAAGGGATGTGAATGTACATTTCCATGCTTAATGTTAAATTTATTTATTATTATTATTGTTTATTTTGAAAGGATGTAATTTAGTGTGGAAGAAGTGATGTGATGTGAATACTTTCCGGATGCAATCGATGCATCTGTTATCTTTTATGTTTTATTTTTGTTAACAATGCACTGCTGTCTGCGTTGACCAAGAAAGTAGATTATCTAGCATGCGTCAGTTATGTACAGTTTTTATTATTATTATAGCACCACATATTTCCATGCAAACACATATTGATTTCTTAATTTACTATTTCAAACACAAGCATTAACTATTACTGTAAATTCATGCATTTCAACGCTCAATTGTTAAAAATAAACTTGAATTTCAAACCAAGCACAAATACAACATTACAACATTACCTCCTCTAATGACAAGAACATTTGCTTTTACAGTTGATTTGTTTCCAAATGGATTTCTCAACTCACTATTCAGTCATTTATCTGTAGTTGTAGACATCACCAATGATCATGAACACATTACCAAAGCACCAATAGAATGTACACACAAGTATACAATAACTAATTCATATGTCAAAATGTATTCTGACAATATCCTTCAACAAACTTTTTATTTCACACCTACTTATTTATATGCAGTTATTCACAGGCCCAATAAACATAATGATGTGGATGACCCTCACTGATTGGAACTCTTATGCTTAAAGTTTACCAGGCTTTGAAATTATTTGAATATTTTTGCCAAAATTGTCTGAGATTGTGAATGAAAGTAAATTAATTTAGGTCCAGATACTTGAGGTACAGAAATAACATGTTAATGTAAAGCTTAACCTTGGGGAATTTAGACTGCTTAAGGGTGACCTTGCTATTTTGTGGATATTTTAGAGTGGAACCTTGTCTATTCAAATATCCTGGTGCAAGGCTCTCACAGCTCTGACTGTTTTCACCTTATTTAACTCAACATTACTTAATTTGCCGTTGCTTTCAGTTTTTCCATTTCATGTCCGTGACAACACTTGTGTTTTATAAAAAAGAAAATCAAGATGCAAAGATAACGGGGGACAAAATTGGAATCACATCTGTACACAATTTAGAAAGATTTGGACATGCAGCATGCATACACAGTAATGAGTTATGAAATGCTTGTATCAAATTTGCTCATAATCTAACATTTGGATATTATCTTTGTGTGAAACTCGTTTTCCTTGAACACATTCATTTAATCTTGCATTTTGCTGTAACAATTTCAAATATCATGATGTTGTACAACAAAAACACTGGTATTCTACCCATTGTTATGAAACTGAAACTTGAGCTTCCTAGCAGTAAACGGGACTGCCCCGGAGCTATATCAACTCTCTCCTCCGGCCCTACACCCCCACCCGCCACCTACGGTCGTCTGCTGACAACCGTCTAACGGTACCCCCCCCTCAAGAGCGCCAAAGCCCAACACAAATTCTTCCACTGCCTGGCTCCCCAATGGTGGAATCAACTCCCCACCTCCATCAGAAGCACAGACTGCCTCCTTACCTTCAAAAGAAGGCTTAAAGCTGACTTATTTCAAGAATTTAATGGCATTTAGGAATAGTATGGTACTTAACATAATCTTATCTTGCTCAGAACTACTGTCGGTCCCCATATGGTGACTTGCCAGTGTTGTTATTTCTTGCTTTATTGCTCCCAATCGTTGTGTACTCTTATAGCTCTTCCATTGGCACTTATTGGTTCTCACAATGTATGTTTCACAATCTAGCCCACCCCACTGTGTTCAGGGTCTATCACGTTGCAATGCACAGTGATGCTCTTTGTAAAAGCTCTCTCTTGTAAGTCGCTTTGGATAAAGGCGTCTGCTAAATGAAAAAATGTAAATGTAACTGCGAAAATTGCTCTTGAGAAGAAGTCGTTGAATCCATTATATTGTGCTTACAGGACTAACTTGTCTGAGTCTGGGGTCACCTTCTCCAGCGTTATTTACAGTAAGATAATTGCTATAGTGACACGCTATCTTGGTCTGTTCCACCTCTATGTTATGGCCACTGCTCAACACTTGGTTTTGATGTGAGAGTCGTGTCATACGAACAGATGAGCATCTAAACGATCCAGTTAGTGTTGTGTTGTTTTCAGACTCTGCAACATTATGACAATGACGTTTGAGGCCATGACGGAAATGGATAGTGAAAAGCCCGTAGGTGATTGGGTCCAAGCAAGCATTGAAAAGACCAAAGATAAAGAGCATATGAGTCAGTGAGTGGGAGACAGTCTCCTCCAGATCATCAGGGAAAAACCAATACCACAGTCCCAGAAGGTAGTATGGGGTCCAGCAGACAATGAAAGATGTCACAATAACTATGCTCATTTTTAAAGTTCTCATTCGTGCTTTTGGGATGTTGTTATTGGACCGACGTAGATGCACCTCCCTAGATGACACTGAAATAAAGAAATTGATTATTTCTGAGAATTAAATATTGAATAAAAAAAAGCTTTTTCAATGAGATACACAATAAAAAATAGATGGGACTGCTGTCTCCACTGTGCCGTTTAAAAGGCCACCACCACCACCATATACTGACAGTAAGAGGTAAAGGAAGGAGATGTAATAAGACTCTTACTCTTTCCTCGACTCATCCGGCTGGATATTTCCACCAGGATCCTTGTGTAGCAGAAGATCATTATCACCAAAGGGAGCAGGAAGAGACATACAAAAGTAAACATGTTGTACAGCGTCTCCTGCCAGTGGTTGGCAAAGCTTCCTCGAGTGGTGCACTGGGTGAAGTTCTCTGGCTCTGTGATCGTGACGTTGTGGAACAGAAACATCTGCAGAAGAACACAGTCATTGTTTTTTATTTCTGTATCCCTCTACCAAAATCCCTCTTTAAAACACAACAAACACAAGGTTACCGTTAAGGTTTAAACCTTAACGAACTACACAGGCAAAGTTATGACACTAGTGTTCACCACCTTTGTGATTTTGCTATTGTTCTGTTAAGGAATCTTGGCTGATGAATACCTCAGTGACAGAGCATTGAAATCTCAATTAAACAGAACAATGGAAGATAGTTTCAAAGCCGTAATATGGCATCTGTTTTAGTTTGCTAAAGTAGCAAAAATGTACTGTGCGAGAGGAATCTGAACAGTGCAGATTTGGACATTGTAATCCATGTGTAAATCCTTCTTTTACAATGGCTCATGACAAGCATTACTGGAAACCTTCTTGAAAGTTTTTCACTCGCCACTGAGGATAAATAGTGTGTCATGATTCATACATTTGTATTCATATAATCGGATTTTGTTATAAATCCATCTGTAATTACATGGTTGATGTTAAGAATGAGAAGTTATTTAATGATGTGAGCCATGGTGGACAGTAGATCAAGCTCAGTGGTGCTATCTACGTACAATGTGACAAATCCACTATTAAGTCTATTCAATTATACAGATTGCAAAAAAAGTCTAGTCTAGTTGACAGGTAATGACTAAATTTCAATTAGGAAGCAATCAACATTTCTGCTACCTGGTTTTTCAGTAGACTTGAAAACTACCGAATATGTAATCATTTCCATGCCCTGAAAGGTCAGACAGCCTTCATGAGCAGAAAAGAATTCGAGTTGTCTATTCAAATTCATTTCAGAGTCAAGATCCACAAATTTTGCTTTCTCACAATCATACATAGGCTTAAAGGTTACACAGTCAATCGAAACACCTGTCATCAATTGCAATACTTGTCTCTCGATACAAAAAAAACAATGCATTCCCTCGGGAAAGCATCTTTTTCTGTCCTGAATTTGTCAAAATTTTCCAACTTGACAGAAAAGCAATGGCTTATACATAAAAGACCAGATGTCCTTGTGTAGTCAATGACAATTGTTTTTGGGTTCTAACAAAGCATTTCACATAGCATCTGCATCCCTTAGTGCAGGGATGGGCAATTCCAGCTCTCAAGGGCCACTGTCCTGAAGGTTTTAGATCAGGGGTCTCCAATCCTGGTCCTCGAGGGCCGCTGTCCTGAAGGTTTTAGATGTTTCCCTGCTCCAACACACCTGATTCTAATGAAGCGTCGTTATCAAGCTCTGTAGAGGTGTGCTGGAGCAGGGAAACCGTTAGGACAGCGGCCCTCGAGGACCAGGATTGAAGACCCCTGTTTTAGATGTTTCCCTGCTCCAGCACACCTGATTCAAAGGACTGGTCATTAGCAGGCTTCCACAGAACTTGATAACAACCTGTGCATTTGAATGAGCTGTGCTAGACCAGGGAAACATCTAAAACGTTCAAGACAGGCCCGAGAGGACCGGAATTGTCCACCTTTGCCTTAGTGTGTCTAGTTATCTTGCGATTACCTCCAGTTTACGCATCAAATTGTGGTGGGTTTCTTGGCAAGCCATAGAGTATGTATTGCTGAATATTACATCGCAATTGTGATGAAGCAATTGCGTTTTATATAAATCTCTACTCAATTTGTTTCATTTTGGAGTATATGACTTAAACAGATGTCGGTTGTAATTAAATAGGAATTAGCTTATATCAGATGGGGGTATTTAATGTACGAAAACAACTAAAAAAACAGACACACAAAATCCCCTCCAACCCAGAACCTTACCTGTGGAACCGAGAGAATCCCACTCATCAACCAAGCCACAGTCAACATGACTTTGCTTCTCTTTTTGGCCTCACTGATGCCTAACGGGTTGAGAATAGCAGACTGTCGGTCCAAGCTGATGACGACAGTTACAAAAGCACAGGAGTACATTGCAACAAGTTTCAAGAACATCATCAGTCTGCAGGCAACGTCCCCTGCCTGCCACTGAACGGTGATGTTCCAGAAGGCATCAACAGGCATCACGATGAACGTCACTAACAAGTCTGCAACGGTGAGGTTGATTATAAGGATCCTGACATGAGATTTGCGCTTGCCGTCTGTGCTAGCTGCCCATAGGACAGCAAGGTTGCAGACAGCTGACAGAATACATAGAGCAAAGGTAATGATCACTCGGACTTTGGCAGCAGTGGAGAAGGTGGGAAGCTGGAGAGCATCTCCAGTTGTACTCTTGTTGCAAATGGGTGCATCGCAGCTGCTGTTCTGTGTCTGTTCCATCTGATAAAACATCATGGTCTGTCAGTCATATCCTGCGGGGGAACAAAACAGAATGGATTTGGGGTTTCTACTTCATCAATTATGTCTTCAAAACACTGGTTGAAAAAAATCCAAAATGCTCCTAATAAAAAAAACTAATCTTTCTTCATGCGACTTGGTTCTCTAACTGAATTTAGCTATCGTCTCCATGTGAAAATACTGTCAATCTAATCCTCAGTGTCAACGAAAACCATAATTTTATTGGATTAAAATGTGCGGGATATTATATTATTATTAAATTAAATTGTCACACAAACACATGTTCGTTATTTACTTTTCTTTCATGCAGGAATGACATATTGCACTAAAATGATAGCCTCTCCTACCTACTTCTCATGCTTACATAAACGCCACAGTCAATAGTACACATCCTGAATATAAAAGCAGAACGTTTAAAAAGTCGTACCTGATCTGCAACAGAAGCCAAGCATGTTGAATTACCCTCCAAATATGATGACCTTGACAAGAAACCTTGTGCAATAAACCTTTTTCACGTGGGCATAGTGATACTGTCTTCCACGCTTAGGGACTCACTGAATAAATGTGATAAATCATGATATAGCGGAGTCCACCAAAACGCACCTGTTTGTCCCTCATTAGTTGTACTTTGAAAAGAAAGTCGACACTATTAAATGGTGTTTTGTCGTTGTAGGTTTTTAATCCACTTTAGAGAAGAAAGTTTGTGATCCTTGTGATCTTAACTGTTAGTCGAAAAATATTGAAGGTTGTGTCTTTCAATTGTATTCCGTTTAAATATAAACTCAAGATTATGGCAAGGAGCGAATTTATTAGGTAGCCGAAGACACCCGTGATAATAAGTCCCAATATCGTTTCAGTCCCTTTGCTAAGGCAGTTTTCAGCGAACGTATAGAGCACCGTCCACAGTCCAACGTCTGAAAGGAGAAAGATGGGAATTAACGCACAAATAACAAGTTGCTCAAATAACTCCCTTCTGTCACCGTTGCAACAGCTGTCACCTGCTCACGTCCCACCTTTAATTCATTTATGGCATCTTCAAAATGACAAGTGGCTTTCTGAACACACGATTCATCAACTACCTTCACGAACCAACCTTCAAATGTGTTGCCTTGGAGACTTGAGCACAGAGCTCGTGTCAGCCAGTGTCAAACTTCAGCTAATGCAAGGAACATTTTTTATATTGATACTCTTAAATATTTTTACAAAGAAAACCTTTATTCAAAAGGAATTCTTATAAACATGTAATTCAGTCATCTTAATGCATTGGAAAAAAAACCTCAAGGACAAGCGCTAGATCTT
Source organism: Neosalanx taihuensis (assembly GCA_030340665.1). NCBI lineage: Eukaryota > Metazoa > Chordata > Actinopteri > Osmeriformes > Salangidae > Neosalanx > Neosalanx taihuensis. Next base: position 16,583,742 of record CM059290.1, on the reverse strand, counting down.
TACATCTTTGAGGTCCCTTATTTTCTCCTTCCTGCATGGATTTGGAAATCCATACAGGAAATCAATGTAGGCGTAGCCTGAATTTCAGTGGATTGTACAACTATGTGATTCAGAAGCATTAAAAAATACTTCAGGCTTAAAACCTTTCCTTTTCAATAGTCAACTTCAAACTGTGAACCAGATCCTGTCCCAACTATGCTATAGCGAGAGTTTCCTGGCAGTTCTCTGCTGTCTGCTTTTCAATCTAACCAAATTCAAATATTTTTCTAGAGATTCCATTTAAAGCTTCCAATCCACTTTCCATTGTGAAAGTGCAGTTATATAGCAAACAGCATTTTTACTGGCAATGCAATCCATGCCATGGACAGGACATTTTCTATAACTCTCACTTGTTTAGTATTGTATAGTCCGGCTGCAAATCACTCTTCATCCTTTCATCTTTGATTCTTTTATCTTTGTAATGATGAAAGAAAAGTCTGGTAATACTATCTTTAAACGGTACTTTACCAACCTCAAGCATAATACTCCTGCCGGTCAATAGAACTGCCACCCCATGGATTGCCAAACTAATGAAAAGGGTGGGAATGTTCAAACTTATAGCCATTCTAACACCTCAATAATAGCTTTTGCCCAGGGACAAGGCACTCAGTGGTAACATGGTTACATGGTTGTATTCAGCCAATGTTGAAACATTCTTGGGGTTGACTTGGATCAGATTCAGCAAAAAAATAATACAGCATCAATTCTTTTTAAATTGATGTATTCACAGTGCCTCTGTGTGAGCATTTCTCTTGTGAGACAGTTGTGAAAGGGGGTTTCAACCATTGTGTCATGGTGAGTCACTGTAATCCTGCTCTTCTATTATATGATAGGTATGGGGAAAGAAATCTCTGTTGAGATGAACGTAGGTGAATCCAAACGGTGAATCACAAAGAAGAGAATAATGAAAGAAAATCGTTCTCTCAGAATCGTTCTGAGAAATTCTTCAAGTTAAATATACAGCACAGTATTATCAACAATTTTGGCCATGAGATCAATTAATATTATAGTAATACTTGATTACTTGGTGTCATGGTGTGGATGAACAGACATGGAAACTGAGGAGTTGCTAGACACAAAGCTCTACAAGGCAAGGCAATTTTATTTGAATAGGACAATTCATACCCTGGGTACATGCATGGTCAGTACATGACCACACACCAGTTTTTACGTGAATGTAGCAAAAAGTACAACCGTGTTCATAATGGAGACTTCCATGATCAGTAAACAAGCTCACTGAAGAGGATGAAAACCCCTTGAAAAGAAAATCATAATGACTAAATCGATGTAGCTTCTGTCACCCACCCACCAACCAGAGGTCTGCCAAGTGTAAAAGCAATTTTCATCATCCAGAAAATCCCCCCATTGCTCCTCTTCACGACATTGGGGTTGTTGGTCATCCTCACAGTTCTTCCGTATGGCCAGAAAAAAGCAAGGCATAATCTTTGTACTTTGAATGTGACTTGATAAAAAAAAAAAAATAATTTAAGCCAATATATTGAGGCCCTTATCGCTGGTCCAGCCATGGATTGCAGCTGCTCTAGAGTTTCCCTTTTGGCTCATATGAGTACATCGATTGCTCTTTAATTTGCTGTAAACATGGTGAAAAGGCAAACATTTGTCTTTAAAGTTATCTAAGTGTGCAGGCATGGGTTTTTAGAAACACTGCTCCAGACAGGAAACAGTTTTTGTTGTTGTTGCAGCATTGGCTTCACAGCACTGTATTGACAGAAAGGATGAAAGCATAGGCACTTGACTTTCAATATGGACCTTTTGAAAGAGCTGATGTTGGCTTATTGGCATGCATTGCAGGCTACTGTTTTCAATGACAGGCACAACTATAGAATAAGGATGCAAGAACAAACGTACCTATAATAACACTCAAGCTCCCATTTGAATGTCATCACTGACAACTGCAAAGATTGAAACCCTGTATAGAAAATGGGAGTGGTATATGCTAAGACAATGACATATGCCTTTGTTTTCCCAGCAGTAACTACAGTACAATATAGGATGTTGAAATGGGGAATATCTGTGCTAAAAATCACAGATTCTTGTTTTACAATGTTAAAGGTTCCAGGTTTGAATGGTTATCTAAAGGTTCATTTGTATTAATGATGCAATGATGCACAGTCATCTCTGGAGTCAGGTGGCTTAGCGGTTAAGCCATTGGGCTTATGATCTAAAAGTTGCAAGTTTGGTTCCTGGCTGAGGCTACATGACATTGTGTCCTTGGGCAAGGCACTTCACCCTGCTTGCCTCAGGGGGAATGTCCCTGTACTTGCTGTAAGTCGCTCTGGATAAGAGCGTCTGCTAAATATGTAAGTCTCTGCTTGATTTCATGTTTGTATTTCCTCAAGAGACTCTACTTTCTTCATAATTTCATCCATTTGAAATATGACCCACTTTCCTTTGCTGACATTTACTTAATGTTTACGGATATTTACTTAACATAACGATAAATGTCTGGTACCCGCAGTGAGGTGCATTGTTATTGCTGTTTGCTTTCCTACAGGTACAATATTGCCATTGGAGATTTGTAACTTGTTGTTAACTTGGCTGAATACTCTTTTGGCTCATCCGTTTGGCACTTGTTTGGTTTCTCACAATGTATGTTTCTTAAATCTATAAACCCGCTATGTTTGGGGACTATCACATTGCTATGATCAGTGACAGATGCTCTTTTGTAAAGCTCTCTCTCAGAAGTCGCTTTGGATAAAAGCGTCAGCTAAATGAATTAATATAATGTAAATGTACAGTGTACTGTACAATCTACCATTCACATGTAGCCGATTACCATTAAGTGGCAAACTGTACTAAAATTATTCTATGCACATCAAGGAATACGTCCCATACATTATGTGTGAATGTGCGAAATACAGTCAATTTTGAAGGTATAGCCTATTTAATGAAGCTTGGGGTGGTTTAGGGAAAGACTTCCAATGACTATCCAACAGCCATATTTGCTCATCCTATTCATCTCAAGAATTCATGACTTCGGCCTTTGGTTCAAAAGTTAAAGTGTACTTTAGGAATGCCAATTGCAATTTTTAATTCGTATTTCGGTCACACAACTATGGTACATGTCAGTCAATGTGTTACTGGATCCCACCTAGATGGTAAACACTGTACCTCTATGTTTATACTGTGTTGACAAATATACAAACGTGTGTGTGTAAAATATAATGTTGTACAGTTTGTGAGGGTCAGTATACTTGAAGGAGGGACCTGATGGTGTAAGTGGATGAGCCCAGAACCATGATGTTTGAACCCAGGAGATTTAACAGAGAGGGCAAAGGGACCTGCAAAGTGTGAAGTGACTTCAGGGCAACAGTAGGGAACATTCCTTAGGGTGGATTCCTGGTATAAGTAGCCTCATTATTTAGCTTCAGTAAAGGGTATTTTTAATTAATAGGTGTGCCCTCCAAGCAGTTATCTCATTGAAGCTTTCCTTTTCTCTTACTTCAGCCTTAAAACAGTGAAGTAGGCTATATCTTTAAATATTCATTAGAACATACATCTTATGAAACACATCCTGAAAGAAAGTGCACTGCATTTTGCTATTCTCAGGACTGATGAAGAACTTAAAACTCGATAACGATGACCGAAGGTAGATCTGTTGTAACATATCTGAAATCCTGTTCTGGGTCCTGTCAATCTCCGTATGACCAGTGATCAATGCTCTTTTGTAAAACTCTCTTTTGGAAGTGGCTTTGGATAAAAGCGTCTGCTGAATGAGTACATGTGAATGTAAATGACTGAATGTATCTTTAAGTGTCCATTTATAGATATATAGATATTTATAGATAAGTTTAGTCAGAAAACCACAAACCACTGCATTTCCTGGACACCAGGAACAAGAACTTCGCAGTCAATCAGTGGTAAATAGTATTTACTAAGCACATTACAGTCATGGAGACATCTAATCACAAAATATTTTTTTTTACACATGCTACAGCCACTTTTTTTAACACAACAAATTACTTTACAGTCGATATCGAGGGTCCACGGTGCTAGATCAAATGTTTATCAGTATTTCACATGTTGAATTGTTTTGAAAAGTTGCATAATTATTTACTGTTACCTAATTAGAAGTACCGTATATGAGTGATTTTCAGTGGCATGTTTTGCACAAAATGTTGATCTTTATTTCATCACCCTTCATTTGACAAGATCTTAATCTATTTTCAATTTATTCTTCCTAGTTATACTTTTTTCCCTTTATTTGCAAGTCCTTTCAAAGAGGGTAAAAAGCCTTGGCAGATTGAGGTCAACTACGGATACGGAGTCATGTCTTTCATTAAATTAAATTGGTGGTTCATTAAATTCAAGGTGATGTAGATCGATCTGTTTTGGATAAATATTTAATAATTTCGACTTTCAGTGCTTGAGACTAATCGAGAATTTTGAACATTGTTGCTTTACGATGAATGACCATTATTGACATTTGACGCCCTCCTGTGGCCATTAATGAGGGCTAGCAATGGCTCACGAGCCAATAGGCTCTTGTACGTCACCGTTGCGGTAGCCTATGGCTTCTAAACTCAATTGTCATGTATCCACCATCGTTGGTGTGATTCCGTAAAGCAGTATTCTACCATTTTATTATTTCAGACAAGAGAATACAGGGGGTGGGGTTTTATGTATATTGAACATGGTTGGAAAATTCTGAATTCCCTTTTATGTAGGTTTCAGTATTGCATTAGTCATATGAAGGGTTGATGTATGTGTGTTTATTTCTTGCAATAGAAACTAGGCTTGTTAGTGTGAATATGAAAGGCAAGACCTGGAGCAAGTCTTTACAGTATCACATCACAGCCAGTTTCCCCCGACTTGACTTGACTAAGCTTTCTTATTACACAGCACAGCCTCTAGAAAGATTGTGTTTGAGACTTAAAAAATGCAACTTTGAATCAACACTACCATGCCTTTAAACTTGAAATGCAACATTTTCATCACTCTACCAGTGGACTTTGAAATTGCGCAGTCCCATAAACAAGGGCTGCATGTTTTACAAATGTCCTGCTCCTGTTTCACAGTGGTTATTTAATTTAAACCAGAACCAAAGGTTATTATAACCTTATTTATTGAGGTTTGTGATATAGTATGTCTTATTTAAAATGTTCAGCACATACGTTTGCCTCAACTTCTGATTTTAACATTTACTGTACTAGCCAACCTGTTAAAAATGATTCAGCGTTATCCTTTATTGTTGTGACTGCCAACAGCATGTAAAAAACGGGCCCATCTGGAAGAGAAGAGCAATATTCCCCAGAGAAGATAAGAGAGGATGCCTCAGTATGTCTGCCCTGGAACTGTTCCACATGATGATGTCTTTCCTAATCTGCTCCCTTGCATTTCTGCTGTAGCTAGACTGGCATTGTGGGGGCAGTCACCATGACCAGGTTCCGTCTGACTAGATGTGCCCTTATTGATGGTTTCCACTACTTTCAGAGCAGACAGCGGGTTAATCTGTCAGAGAAGGCACTGTATCGATGCTGCGTACGAGGCTTGTCAGCTATGTTCTGAAGAAGATTTCATAGGTATGTTCTGTTTATGGCAATGCGTTTGGAACAAGGTCATGGTTCTGAAAGTGTGTGAGAACTTTGAGGCTATTTTAAGCTTTTGCCACAGTGAGGCAGCCTAGCACTTAAAGATGACAATGGTGCTTCTGATGGGTATAGCTGCTGGTAAGCTCTTCAATCAAAGATAGGAGTTATTTAGTCTCAGCACCAGCATGAGAGGCCTGACTGATAGAATCTCTCTGAAATGCCTCAGGTCATATGTACTCAAGCAAATGGAAGTAGGCACCATATACTTTAACCTTTCAAACATTAACCTTTCAAACATTAGGTTCCATTTTTCTTAGACTCCATCTGGCTGATCCTTATAGGTAGCAGACAGTGGCAGACAGCAGATCTTACTGCTCTTACTCTTACTTTCCTGCTTGATGGTCATCCTTACTACAGCCAGACTACCAATAAGTCATGAGGCTGTATGTACTGCCTCCATTGGTCCATATAGAGGCTCCATGGAGAATGAACAAATTGACCTGAATTGACGATTACTGCGCTATACCTCTTATGGACGTACGCTGTGGACGTGCAACATCACCACTAACCAAGCAGGGCTGGTCAGAAGACTAGAACTCTGCTGGCGTAGCAGCCTAGGTTCAAGTTGCAGTTTTAATACAATACATTTTCTACTATTTTCCTGGCATTTTACTGTCACGCTGCATGAAAATGTCATGATGAATAATGGGTCCAGTCTGCAGAGCTTTACCCCATACTCATACAAGTCCACATGTCAACATCCTGAGGCTGCCAGTCAATTCTTCATGCTTTCCTAATACTCAGCTCTGTGTGTTTGCCCAAGTGCCATCTGCAGGGCTCTCTTCAGCTGTTAACTTTTCATGCCTTTTCCCATACTGATGAATATAATCTGCAACAGCATTTTTGTCCAACAAATCACATTTCACAAATATGCAATACAAGTGTAACACAAAATTGCTTGTGCTTTTCATATTATGAAGGTGCACTGTCTATTCACTGCAATGATCTGCTTTTACCTGACATGCTAGTTAGAATCTTGAGACAGACAGCTTTCAGTTCTGGTAGTTGGAGTCTCTGCGACTGTCAATTTTCACTTGAGAGCTAGTAGAAAAAATAGTGAGGCAGATTGGGAGCTTCTGAATGTTAGCAATCCACACCAGACAACATAGATCATAGACTCTCACTGTTTCTGCTACAAGTGTAGCTCACAGCTTTATAATTGAAGTGATGGCTGTTATGTTTGACTCTCTTTGTATGAACTCTGATGTTGCACAACATTGCTCCCTAATAATGAGGTCCTTTGTGGCAGACCGCCAAGACTGGAGAGAGAAATTATTTGTTACAGCCATGCTGTGAACACCATGTCAACATGTCACCTTCGTCCTGCCTTGCACTGCAGTTTTTATTTATTTATTCTATGACCTTTGGATGGGAATCATGAAAGCAACTCAGAGGTTCAGAGTGAAGTACTATGATTATTACGTTGTTATTGTAGAATAAACATCCACTAAATCTGTTCAAGTGATTGGGGATTTACAGATTAGGCATTACATATCAGTAAGGTCCTGGTTGAGGACTGACCCTCATGTCCCTGTAGTCCTGACCAGGAGTGGCCTGGACTTTCTGTCTGAGATCCTGGGCAATACCATCTCCTGTTACAGTGTCAACCACTCCAGGACCTGGTTTCATTTGTCAGCTCACGTGTAACTTAACTCTGGTACATGTCCAACTCGATCAGCCATTATCTTCAATTGTGCCCTCCAGAGATGTCAAGGCAGTGGGATAATCTGATAAGTAACCCATTTATTTTATAACTGCTGGTTGTGGCACATTATTGAATGACTAGATTCTGAATGGGGTCAACATATAACATTGGCATTGTCTACTAAGCCTGGATAAAAATATATGTTACCACATGTAGAAACATGTTGCTAAAAGTCGCCATAAATATATGTACTGTAACTGTATAAAAATGTTCCCCCCCAAAAATACCTGCATTTTATAAAAGTCTGCTTTGTGCAGTTTGTAAAGCTGGCCATTGTTAACAGTCTTCCACAAGAACAGGCATGGGCATGTCTGATGTTGGCCATCATATTTATTTACCCATATGAATCTACGAAGACAGGGGTTGATTGGCTATGACCAAAAACCATGTTGCTGTCATCTGTGAACTAACATAGAGATGGCATCTCATGTTCATCCACTCCACACAAAAAAAAACTTTCTCCACACTGACAGCACATCAAGGTCCACTGGCATTCAGCCCATTCAGCATGTTGACTGTGTCTGGTGTCTGCATGTTATTGAAATTGGAATGATGCATGACCTTAATTTGCATGACCCTGAAAAATGGCTGTCCCTATAATAGCTCTCATTTCCATATTGAGCCCACACGGCATACATACTCGTCCTCATACAGCACTGTTCTGACAGACAGCTCTAAACCAGAGGGCTACACTTATCTCTTGTCACCTAGCCTCACTTCAATTTCTAAATGTCTTGTCTGTCATCTGAGTGGCTTGAAGAGTACAGTTTGCACTGGGTCATGTTGTTGCTCGACAGGTAGTGACAATCTAGGCCGAAGTCAATTACGTGTACAAGCTTTTTTCCAGACAATGACATACTGGAAGTGTTGTTGAAAAATCTGGCCATAGGAAGAACATACTGTTGATGTGTTACAAAAAATACAATTTTGACAAAAGTGAGCTGTTAATGATTTGATGTTCAACCAACATGAAAGATCTGTGCGTAGCACAGTTCCATCGTGTGCCTGCCAGGAAAAGCCATATTGGGAGTTGCTTTGAGGGGACTAACTCTGCAGGGGGCCGTTAATTCTCTGTGTGGGACTTTTGGAATGGCACAGCAATTTGGGATTGTTGAGACTTCTGAATAGTTAAGGCATTTCTTTGGTAATCTTTAGCAAGAAAAAGAGCCACTTAACCGCTGTGGTTTTACAGTTCACAAATTCCTGACCCCCTGTGCAGCAAAGCCTTTATGGGGAGGTGAGAGCCACAACATATTGGCTGGTTACCCGGTAGTTTTACATAGAATTCAGGAGGGTCCCTAATTGTATTTCATGGACAACTTAACCTCATGCTTTTTTTTAAATAAGGGCATACATTCTTTAGAAATTATTACTATTACTTCTTTTCAAAGCCAACAAACTCATACATATTTCTGTTGGTGAATGTTTGGGGGATAATACAGTTGATTATAGATTCCTTAGATAGTTGAGGAAATAACACGTTTGACTAAAATCCCTGTTTAGCCGGAAACAGGATTTTTCAGTGTTTTTCAGATGTTTACCCCATAAATCTTAGGCGTGAAAGGCTTAGTACCAACAGTTTTCAGTTGAAAACATGTCAAAAGTAATTGATGTATATGTTTTGTAAGCAATGGTTGACTTTGTGTGCACTTGTGTAACTGTTGTGCAATGAGTCATTTACTTTCCGTCAAGAGTCATCATTTATGATTGCCATATATTTTTGATGTCAATGTTAATCAATTCAAAATCAATTGTCACTCAGAACACATTTACTACACAACAATTATTTACTGATTGTTGTATTGATACCGTTCCACCTCCAGCACACAGAGTGACCTCAACCTAATGACGTTGCTTTGACAGTAATGAGACCTGGTTGTATTCAATAAGTATTAAGAAAATGGTAGTGTATGAGGGAATTGGCCAGTTATGTCTCAGTGAAACATGCAACGCAACAAATTACATACATTTCCATCTTTCGTCATTGATTCGTGTAGCCACGGACCAACAATTAGTCAATGCAAATATGAGTGCACAGCAACAATGTATCTGTTAAAATCAATGCAAGATGGGTCCAAATTGTTTTTCATTCCAGTGTAACTCTCTCTGCAGGTGTTATGCCTTTTTTTCTTTCTGTTCAATCTTTCTGTAGACAATGTTGGTGTTTTTCACATGAGAACAATTTCAACTGTCAGCAAAAGTTTCTTTTTTTTCTTTCTTTCTTCATGAAAACAGCATCCATGTGTCCTGAATGTTAATCTCCTCTAGGGAGTTTTTTTGCTGGGAGTTTTTCCTTGCCTTCCTTGAAGGTTTAAGTTGGTTGAGGAACAGTTGCTAGTGCTAGTGAACAGAAGCCCTCTGTGACATCTGCAAGAAGGGATAGCCCAGCATGTTCACGTTTTTGTTAATAAATCCTCTTGAGATTATAGCAAACGTCATCATAATGATCATGTTCAAATACATTTCACATAATGTTCTGTCAAGAGATCTCATTAAAATCAGGCTGATGGACTCATCACAACTTGTGCTGGTTTGTTCTTTGTGACTGCAGCAGACTATTTCAAGGTGAGCTATGTCACGCAAGGCACGTGAGAGTGTTTAGACTTCTGCCGTCTAGTAATGTAAGTGTATCTGAGAGAGGGTAGATTAGAAATGACAGAGTGTCTGGGAAGGCTGCAGTTGTATACCCCTACTGAGTATATCGCTGCTTTGAGCTAGCCATGCGGAACGAGACTACACTGGAATCTCTTTACTGTTTGTGTTTGTTAACCTACATAGATTGGACTGATCTTCATTAGATTTGAGTAAAGACACCTAAGAACTCTAACTCTCATATTGTGTGCCTAAGTCTAATTTTGAACTACACCACACATCCATTTTCCAGCTCACATGTTCCCTCTATAAAGGGGACCATTTAAGTTTTAGTGAAGAAAACATCTTGGTAGTCTGACAGGTGAAATGAGATATGTAACACCAGTCTCCAGAGAATTGGGTTGAAATGGGTCAGTGAATGTGACAAAGAGCTGTTTAGGTCACAAATGTATGCATCCCTCCTTCATTAACCTGTGACATCTCCCTGTCTGATATCCTCAGACAGATCTAGATAAAACTGTCTGGCACCAGACTACATGCCATGTAACCTCCAAGCCCGCTAATTCCAACCAGGGAGGGTCACTCTCACCTACTCCTGGACAGGGTCAGTGTCCTGAAGAAAGTGTGAGGGGAAGAGTGGCCATGACTTCTCACTGGTCTGGAGACTAGTCCAAGTTCAGTAGAGCAGATCTGGAGACATTCCACAGACAAATTGTCTCCTGGTTGCAGAATGGAAAGGATAACCCTCCCCCACAAAGAGTCCTTTGCACGAAGATTAGTAAATTTCCAATAAGAACAAAACAGGTTAGCATCAGATGTGTCCGAAGTATGAAGTCACTGAGCATGCTCAGTGCATCCATTGAAGGTATGGTTCATGGTCTGGCTACCCGCGATGTTTGGGGCTATCTCGGTGTTACAATCAGTGACCTATGAACTTTTGTAAAGCTCTCTTTTGGAAGTCGCTTTGGATAAAAGTGTCTGCTAAATGAATAAATGTAAAAGTGAACAGTTGTTCAATTCACAAAAACAATAAATGCATGCAGAAATACCATGATTTGTCAGTCTTTACATTCAAATTAAAATATGCTCATTATAGGTGCACTCAGGCAACAACGGTATCCAATCCACAATCATTTAGTTTTGCATATCTTTGCCATTAATGAGATGAATAAAATGCTATCAGCCTCATTAAAATAAATCCAGATGCAAATGTGGAAAATGAGATACTCAAAATGTGTCTACGTTCATGTCAAAATGTACGTCACGTTTTTTCTTCATTAAGGTTTATTTCAAAGGGAACATTTACAGTTTACATTCACATGCATTCTTTGTACGTAAGCCAGTATACCAAAAAAATTGCACTTATTTTGTGACTTGGCCTGGCTAGTAGACCTCACACAGTCAAGGGTTGTGGGGCTTGAGAGGTAACAACAACAGCATCACTCTGTTGTCTTGAACTTGAATACCAAATAACCACATGAACTGGCACATGATTCATATCAAATTCTGGTTTATATGAAAACCTTTCAAATCAATGCAAATCCAGCGCATGTGCAATACTGGAAATGGTTAAGCCTTTTGCTGACAAATTCCAAAATATACTAATATATTAGGTAACATTGATCAACTTTATTTTACACCCACATAAGGATTTCAGATTCACACAGATTTCCATTTAAGTGCTTAAAGCAGCTTTATGTAATCACAGTATTCAAACTGCCTTCGAAGGAGTTTCCCCCGGGATAAATAAAGTAATCTGAATCTGAATACATCTTTGATGTATGCACTTTTTGGGGAAAGTGTAATATATTCAAACGTCTTTAATCCTGCCTAGGCAGTGTACTCCTCAAGTAAGTCTGATCTGTAAGCAGCAAGAACAGCTTTACCGGTCTCAGTTCCACAACGACTTCCAAACACCCATCTTCCCTGCATGGTCGTGTCCCAGCCTTAAGGCACCCAGCATGTTGGGATCTGAGCATTAGCTTCTCCAATAAATCAAACCCTCAAAGTGAATCTGTCCGTTTTCTCGTGAACACTGCTGACATGCTCTTGACTATACCTTTGATTCCCACTGGCTTCTTTATGGCAGACTTGGCTTCCTGTACTCTGTCCACAAGTCCATGAAATACCATGAGGACGCTGTGGTAGTTTTCCGCTGCTGACACCTCATAGAACTGACAGTCAGTGGTGAGGGCTAACAGCCTGCCCTCCTCGCTGAGGACTGTCCGTTGATGGTGCAAGTCCCTCTTGTTTCCCACTATGACTATGGGCACTTTCTTTAGGCCCAGATAGTCTTTTGTGGACTTGATTGACTGGATGAGCCTAGTGACAGTGTTGAAGCTGGCCCTGTCACAGATGCTGTAGACAAGGACAAATCCTTCCGCCCACTGCACTTTCTTCTCATATGCAGAGGACTCTGTGGCCAAGTCCTGGAAGATCAAACCACATGTTAATTATTCACTCCATGCAGTACATCAAGTTGTCAAAAAAAACATGATCTTATGTTGATCTAGAATATAAGAATCAGGTCAGTGTGGATCTAAATGTGTCCATGTAAAGTACAAAGAAAATAGATAAACATTGTAAAGCATGCAATTGAAGATACATCACTCAAAACTGGGTGTGAACTGGACGTTTTCCTGTGATTACCTGAGAATACGGTGAATCCCAGATGTGCAACGTGGTGTCCCTACCACTCACAATAACATTGTGACTGTAGATAGATTCTAAAAAGGGGTAAATAAAACTGATTTACAATCCCATACAGAAATTACAGAAAGCCTTATAGTTAAGACTATAGAAACTTACCGATATTCCCGTATTCTCCGATAAATCTACGAGTCAGGAAGCGGACTGTCAATGCTGTAAAATTATTATCATTTTTGTGTGATTAAAGCATGTTCATCTTTCGTTAGTAATACTTTCGCTTAAAAAAATAAACTATTGCTCTCACCTGATTTTCCAACGTTATCTGTTCCGATAACCGCAATATTAGCATCCATTTTCTGAAAGTTTACTCGGACACCTCTAGTGCTTAGGTGACAACGATACCATGGAACTGCGGAGCAGAAGGAACAGCAGTGACCGCTTGTCTTTGCTGCTGGCCGGACTTCAGTGCATCTCCATGCCCTCTAATGAAGGGGCGTGGAAATCCACTGGTGGGCTTGCACACAGAAACAGTTGTGTTCATGGGCCTAAAGTTTGATATCCACTCGTATCCGTTATGTGAACAAGTAAAGATCAGGAATTAGCATTTTGCATCGATGACTGGACCGAATGGGATAGTACTGCAGGTCTGTATTGTTGTGTGAAACGCAGATGGACGCAAAACTATTATGCTGTGTTGGTGTAGATACGACTACTATCACAACTTTGTAAATCCTAAAACCTTTTTGTTTGTTTGTTTATTTCAACCTATTAGATATACTATCACGCGAATTCAGCTCTTAAATTAAGTTTGAATAATGATCAATGGCCAAAATGTTTTTGTTGTAGTTGCATTGGAGAGACGCAAGAGGTCCTTTAACACCAAAAGATGGGCATGTTTTTTCTTTGCACTTCAGATAAGTAATAGTTCATGCGTGAGACCGGTTTATGTTTGTTTTTAGAAACAAGTGGGACAGGTTTATTTTATTCATTTATTGAGGATGCAGACTTATATACAGTAATTTTCTCAATAAAATATATATATTTTATACAGATATTGGCCTATTTGCCGTTTTCAATGAAGAAATTAAGAAAGCTTGCCACAGACTGAGACCATTCCTGTTAGTCCTTTACGACCGTCCTGTTATTTTTGTTACAACGATAATTTGATTTAATGGTCAAGGATGTTCATCCCAAACGGTCATTTACAACACAGTTAGTATTGATTTGTCAGTGGTCAATGCAGCTGTTCCTTAAAATTGTAATTTACAAGTTCCTTTGCTCAGTCTCTGTGTACATAGTTATGATTAAAGAGTGAATATTTGAACCAGTGTGGTTTTGTTGATGCTGTTGCCTAGAAATATTCAAGAATTGTAATTATACAGGCCGGGACAACGTTTCAGCCTCAGCCACGTACTGCCACGTACTGCAGCCCTCATTGAAAAGGTCGTTTTTGTCATGATCCGCTCCGTTCCTGTGCTTCCTCCCCTCCCTTGTGTTTCTCTGGCTCCCCCTGTCTGGGGTTGGCTACTCTTCTGCACACCTACCTTCAATTAATCAATCTTCTCCTGTACAAGAAGAGCAGCTCCACAGCCAGTTTGTTTGTCTACTTACCTGTTACTAGCTTAGCGTTTGACTTAGGTCCTGTTTTTGTGGGGGGTTTTTGCCTGCAACTTTTTGTTTGCCCAGATTCTACCTGCTCCATTGCTTGCCTGTCTGCTTCATTGCCCCTGCCTGCTCCACTGCCAGCCTGCTCCGCCTTCCCTGACCAGTTTTTGACAATTTTTGCAATTAAACTTGTTTTCTAGTTTCATCATGTGTTCTGCTTCTTGGGTCCAACTGCTAACTGTGACAGTTTTATGAAAAGCCGGTTCACAGGAAGCTCTTCTCACTATGTGTGCTTATGCATATCCATACCCTTCTTACAGACTTTACATGTTTGATCATTCCAGTTACTCCCTCGTTCAAGGATAAGAGCATCTGCTAAATGACTAAATGTTAAAGGGCATATTAGGGATTGATAGGCTTACACACAAGGAAAAATACCTTTCTGTAGGTAACTATCAGTCTAATAGCATAGTTGTCGAAGTCATTTTGGCCCCAAAAATACTTGCTATTAGGCTCTTGTACAGTTAATATAGAGTACATTTGTGTTGGCATTTACAGCTAGGATTGCCAGTCATCAGATGGACCAGAACCACTGACCTAAATTATAGCATCACAAAGGAGTTTTAGTCTGTGGGAAGCGATATGTTTCCTTCACCTAATCTAATGCCTAATGGATGATGCATTATTTTGCGTTGTTAGACGTTCCCTCTTTCACATCATGTTCAGACCAAAACCATTGAGATAGGACCCAGTTGTATATCTCACCTCTCTCCAAAACGCTACTTTACACAATTACAGCCATAAAATAGATTCTCTTATCTCAGTTGGTCTTGTTCCATCTGTCCCAGGGATGTATAAGGCACAGTATATTAGACCCCTCACCCAACACACCCACAGACAGATGACTGGTTAATGCTCCCTCTGTTGCCAGTGCTTTGGGTACAAACCTTTGTTGTAAAGTTTTGCTTTATTTATTACCTTAAACCTTTGAATGTATCCAACATGCGTCCCGTTAGTCCAACAAGGCCTGTCATATTCAACTATACTACTAGCTATTTGACCTAAAATTAATTTGCTGTTTTTAAGAATATAAACTGATACCCTCAGCTATTATGTAGCTCAGACGCAGGTACAATTTGGGACAATGGGACAATGTGCCCAATCTTTTGACTGGTAGTGTATGTACATTTTCAGCAATATGTTTGTCTCCTGCATTTCAGGCAGGACCCCTGTACCCTTGACATTTGGTACAATACAATGAAGGAATTGTGACCTATACAGTATAGTACAGTTAAATACAGCACTGGTTGCATCTGGTTCAGATGCTACTTTGTTGTCATACAAGGAAAATAAGTACTGAAAAACTTTTAAAATATACATTTTTATATACATTTGAAAAGTTGGAAAGAATATGGTGCAGTATTACATTTGATGGAGGGACGTACAAATTAATCTTACTTAACATTTCCCACAAAAGGACCTTTTAGACTGAGACTTGAGAGCATTTCATTGAGAGGAGTTGATAGCTTTGAATGCATTCTTCAGCAGCAGCAGCTGATGCTTTTATGCTCTCATTGGACAGCTGCAGAGTAAGGACATGCTAGAGGGAAGAAGAGGCCATTACTGTGTCATTTTCCTGTCAGGAAGGAAGCTCTCAAACTGGCAGCTTTAGGATTACTAGCTGAGGAGAAAAAGATGGACCAGCCGTTCTCTTCAAATGTTGCTCAAAATAAACTCACAATTCTCTGAGAAGTAGAATAACCCCCTAGATTGACACTTCCTCATTTTGGAACTGAGATTTCGTCTTAATTTCTTCTCCTTTTTACTCTGCAAGACAGTGTAATTACAAAGTGATTGTATTGGTAAGAACATGGCTGAGCACTACTGATGTAGTTTGAATGGATCTCTGAGAAAAAAAACAGCTTCAGCAAGCCTACCAACCTCTGACTTTTTCTTGACAATGTTCACATGTTGCTTTCCCTTTGCTAGCAATTTACTTAAGTAATGGTTGTGAGTACTGTAAAAGTAATTCATTTTTAATGGTTAAAAAAGTGTTAAGTAGTTTGTAATGATCCCTGAAGGATCCCTTCAATTGTCCTTGATGCAATTTACATCACCTCCATGATCTAAATGTGTGATTGAATTCTTACGTCTTGCTTGCTTTTATAAGGCCCTGGGTCTTTGCCACTGGGTTTGAAAAGTGTGAACCACCAACTCCAGCTATGTTGGGGTACTGTTATCACCCAGCCAGTCTGATTGTAGGGACATCAACAACACAGTGATTTGTCTGTTAAAACAGCTGAGCACAGGCAGGGGTTGATAACGGTAGAAACGGTAAACAAAGGCCAAACGCATAATCAATAATCTGAAAACATTGTTTTATTTAATGTGAATGCCTGACTAAAAGAGAGTTGATGGATGAAAGACAGGCAGACCTCTGTCACATTGCTGATAATGCAGGCTGCTTGAGCACTGCACACAGCCTTTCCATTATTTGCATAACTTTATTTAAATGGATTTGGGACTGATGGAGTTGACAATCCTTTTCAACCCGCACAGTTGTCATGGTGAGGAGAAGCAGCTCAGTCAGCAGGCTCTGAACTTCTGTGCACATTTACAGTGGATTTCTTAAGATTACAAACCCCTGATTCACTTAGAATGTTGCTCACCTCATCTGTTTACAAGGAAAACAAGTACATTCATCAACTACATCAAGTTGATGCTTTACCTCCCTATATGTGCTGTGTGTTACCCTCGAGTATATGCTTCAATATGTAGCTAACACAATAAAGAGGTTTTGTTATGAGTAAAACTATATAAAAATTCAGGTGTTTGGATATATTGAATTCACCTTTTCAATGGCAATAAGCCACAGGGTGTTTGGTTTGGTGGATGATGTAGAAAATACATTTCAATAAAGTACACTAACAACTTTGCCCAAACGGAATAGTGTTTTCCCCTGTCATTTCTGCAACATATGGATAAAGGTTTCATGTATACTGTTGGCCAAGCTTAACCTAAGAATAGCTGCAATTCCAAAATGGTTACATCTACATTTTCAGTGTTTTAATGGACTGCACAAGAACAAAATTAGTAGTCAAGTAAATTATATTGCTTAAACTGCATTGCATCATGAAACATTCAGCAGCAACCTGGCCAACATGTTGGGTTATGTGTCTCCAGTGACTGTGGGCTTTTTAGATCTGGTGTCGGCTCAAATAAATTATCACCTCTGCCTCTTGTCACATACCAAAGTCACACTTAAGAGCCAGTCACTGACTAAATCTGGTCCTTCAGATTTCTTCAGATAATTTGATTGTAAGCCTATTATAAAACATCACTTTTAACCATTTATATACAGGAGGCCTCTCATGGTCGGGCACCATGCTGCACTAGTATGATCCCCACCACTACCCAGTTGATTGCTGTATCCGACCCACTTGGTGGATAATTCCATCAATCTCACAAAGCTGAACAGGAAGTTCCTCTGTGAATCCTTCAGAAGGTTCAGGAGATTTTGAATTTTCAGTGTGTTGCTCTACAGTTGCCTGCTCGAGAGAATCTGGGGTTTAATTAAAAGGATCATTGGTCTGTTTAAATTTGAATTTGGGAAAGCATCCAAGTTGTAGAAAGAAATGTCACAGTAGAAATATTATTCTTGCATATATAACCCCATCCACATCTACACACACACTAATCAATGTATCCAATTTAATACCATGGTTTTCTGATGTTTCATTAGTGTAGCCATCAAAATATACCAATGCAATTAAAGCATTTCAAAGAAAATGATTCAGTCTTTTCAAAACATAATGATATGGGCTTTAATAGATGAGTTTATGTCTTCATTTGTATGGAGTGCTCTTTAATGCCATTGCTGTTGAAAGGTCACCTGTTGAGAATCTTGACAGGGAGTAAATGTAAATGCAGCTACTTATTTTGTGCCATTTTACCATACTGGATTACTGTAGCAGGTAAACTAGTCTCACAGCATATTGAAGGTTTCCTACAAGCATGATGGTTTCCACTGCCTCATTTCCTGTGTAGTCCATGCTGGTTTTTGAGTAGGTAGTCCAACTTGTCTACCTGGTTTTGTGGACTTTACATTAGTATGTTAAGCATGGTGATGTTCCATTGTAATTTCCTTTGCACAAAGCTGTCTATTGTGTAAGACGAGATCCTTAATACAAAGGGTTGTCAGCCAAAGTAAAAAAGCATGTTCATGCTAGGTCATTTTGGGTGGACCAATGGCAAAACATTTCAGCTGGACTGAGTGCACACCGCATACACCATATACGACTACACATCTCCAAGAATTTGGTGAGATCGGGGCTTGACATCTGAGGGCCCAGTAAATAGCAACGACATGTGGAGCTGGATCGAGGGAACAGCAGGCTCTCCATTGGCCTGGAGCTGGGTTGCATCTGAAAATAAGCACTGAGCCCTATGGTTTTATTTACCCTGGGGAAGAAATCAGACCACATTGCTTCGTACGTGCATTGCTCTATGTTTGAACCCCTCTTTCTCTAGTGCAGCTGATAGTACATGCTGGCCTCTATCAATACTGGTGTAAAAATAGAAAAAAGTCTCAGCTTGCACTGGTTTCAACACTATTTTAAAGCCTGAATCATGGTGCAATGCTACCCTCCTGACATTTTTAGTAGTTACCAATTGAAATTTAAAATGCCATTTGACTCTGTTAAACTCATATAGTATTTATGTGCCTTGAGAAACTGCACTTAAATGTGAGAGAAACACTGATTTCCATTCACATTTATTCATTTCACGTGAAACTGCACTGTGTTCGCTAGAATTGTGTGTATTTATTTTTGTTGAATCAAATGTTGATTTTTACTTTGATTTTTATTTTGAAATTGCTAGTTATAGTATGTCCAAGTCTTTGATAAGCACTTGTAAAAACAGCTCCATTAGAAGGGGTTGAGTTGGCAACACTAAACTCTGCAGACCTGTAGTAAACCTGAAAGACAGGAATTCTCAAAGTACACAACCCCCAAACATTTAACTATAACTTTTGATGCTGACTCATATGTAAAGATTCACAAAGCTTGTTGGTCATTCAGAGTTTAATAATCTGCGCTCATTGGGTTTAAGATTACCAGTCTGACCATCCAGCTCTTGCTTGTTTCAGTGCCCATCTCACTCTTCATTGTAACATTTATGCTGTAGATATACTCTGATTTTCTACATACACCCACAGAGCAGGACTGCATCAGGATTGCAGTGCAATGAAGACAGCAAAACAATGTTTTTTAAAGCCTGGGTAGTCATTCTGTCACTTAGAGGCAGAAACAGAAACATAACTGCTGCAGTAATAGACTGCAGCCAATGTAAATGCAGAGAGTTTACATGTTAAGAGAAATGATGAATAATCCTGGGAAGATTGAGAAGGGTTTTGGTTTCCTACTATGAGCCGAGTTTGCCCTGGTTCTATGAGCACAGGCATATTGAGAGATCTTTCCTCCCTGCAGGTGAAATTCCAGCCCTGCTGTGGAGCGCTTGATTATGTAGTGCCTGAGGCCATATTGGCCCAGCACCTGTCTGCAAGAGACAGCTCTGTGCATGAGCTGAGGAAGAGGAAAGGAGTCGTAACCTACACATGGACATAGAAATGAGTCTCTATCCGAGACTGACTTCAGTCAGAGCGTACCGTCTCTGACTGAATGCTTACCACCACCAACTGTCATGCACAAGCAGTGTGTAGTTTAACTGACTACAGCCAACCCTCTGTTGGAGTTATATATATAGTATTATATAAAATACTTATTGCTGTGTAATTGCTGGCAAGAGAATAACGCTGTCCTGTTAGTGGCGCTTTACAATAGTAATAGTCATATTAAATACTGCTGGCTATAGCATTAAAACGTCCTTCTGCACCATAGTGGGCATTAGTGTAATGTCATGCATGAGTCGTCTTTCTGCTTGTCAGTGTTTCTGGTTGATGTGCTTTTTTTTCCAGTGGCTCACATTTTGATTCATTTAGGAACTAAGACCCATATGTTTTCGTGATTGCAGTACCATAGCAGGGCTGCTGATAAAGGTATCCTGAGAACCATATGAACATTAAGGACCCACAGACCTTTACTGTAGGTCCAGCATCATTCACTGAGGCAGACTTGAAAGTAGTAGGTATGTTCTGTATCCAGTTGGAGGTTGGGGCATGTTGTCAGAGCAGCCCCCCTTCTTACCCCCCTCTCGAACACCATGGTAACCAAACACACAGTAAACACACAGATGGCGTGCACATGCCAAACACCTGGACTACTGCAGATTTAGCTGCTCTCATCTAGAAGTAAACAGTCCATTAAGTAACAGCTCTGCCTAAAACTATCAACAGTCTTAAAGTATAACCAGATTGTCAGCAAATATTTTTGCATCTGATGTGATGAGACATGTTAGTATTTATAGAGCATAAGTACAAGCCACAGTGGTTGTCTTTGTGCTGTGTGGGGCAGTAGTGTAGCTGGCTGGCCCAACCCAGTCTTCTGGTGAGAAAGCTGGTTCAGTGTTAGAGTTGCCACAAAAAATATAGTTCTCTTATATGTGTATACTCTCCAGTATGCTCTTTGTGGTGACATTGCATTGCCCTTTAAAAGCTCAGCTGGCGGGCAGTCAGTTATAGAAGTGTATAGGAGTTAATGATTATATTTATAAAGGACCTGTTTAAATACTGGATTAAATACTAAAACCATCAAGAAAATGATCTATTAGATTGTTGACAAATGAAACATGAATTATGTACTGTAGTTATACATAACCTACTCTTGAATATTCCATTATCTACAAGGAGACAATTTTCAATTTTCACAGTGCAAGATATAGCCAGGCTTGCACACAGCTCTACAGTAAGATCATTAATGATCAAACGAAGGTCCCATAATCCTCATTTCATCTGTCACAGGATACTAGCTTCCATCCAAAATCTTCAGCCCTGCTCTAATGCCACTGCAGTTGCCATGGAGACGGCTTTCTGAGGCATGGGCCGAGCGGTAGTATGCAGGGACTTTCCATTACTTCCATGAACTGTCAGTCCCGCCGAATAAATGAGTAACTGGATGTTATGGTTTAGTGCAATACTGAAGACATTAGGGGATTTTAACCTTGAAAGTGCTTGGTTTGTATGGCATTGTCATTACAATGTAATTATGATAACAAGATGAGCATTTCTAAAACTTACAGATATTAATATGTAGTTTTTTGTTTTGTTTTTTCAGACGTGTCCTGTCAGACATGAGTTTGTTTTGCGACATTGTTTCAACATCATCCTTCCCCCTGGGAATTTATGTTGACTAACAGGTTAGGTAGAATGTTCAACATTACCATATAGTGTTAGTGACTGATTTAGCTCAGCATTTGCAACTGACTATCAAGTCAAATCAACATTTACAGCCATTTGTATATCCCTTTTTACAAGCAATGTCACAATACCTATAGAACTGCCCCTCAACCAACCTAAACTATAAACCTTAACTATAAGGTGTATGTCCATTAATTTTTGTTTCCTTCAATTTCCGAAGGGTTTTCATGCCAACAGAATAGCTGGGCTGCTTTACTTTTGGGAAGAACCACCCTATTCCACATCCTATAAATAACAACAATTTCAAAGACCAGCCCAATTCTAGTCAGATGTGTTCCATTCATACATTCCTGGCTCTAGACAGGTCCATCCCCACCCACTCAAACTGACTCATGTCTCAACATGACCGCTCATGAAAGTGTTCAAGGCATGCTGCATAAATGCACATAATCCATTCATTCAATAACCAGATACTTTTGTACTTCTCCATTTCACTTAATTTATATATTTTGATTCATAATTATTGATAAGTCATTAGTAGATTCTATTATATTGATCTTCGTTACACTGGGAAGGCAATTCTGGTTCAGCAAAAAAACACAAGAGCCCCACTTTACATAAAATACATTCACCAATTGTATAGTATAAACAGCGTATGCCAACAAGTAAGAGCAAACATCAAGTTAGCAAAGTGTAATAACCCTGTCAATCAAACTGAACAGGTAAACGTTTTGCAAAATGTATGTCACTAAATATATCGAAAGATAATCAGGCTGAGGATACAAAAGCAATAAATGACCATAAAAAAATTATACAAATAGCCTACATGATACATGTGGTCATTGTAGTCCAAAGTCCTGAAATGAAGTGGACAATATTTAAGTTTGATAGCACAGTTTGTTGAAGTTTAAATTACACTGTGTTAATAACAATAAATTACTGTAGTCTGGGTTCACGGCTAGGTAATGGGCAGAGCCATATACAACCCTGTTAATTTGAACTTCATTTTACCAACAGATGTTTTTTCGACCAACAGATGTCGACTGCTCACGGATAAGAACAGCTAAGGCCTCCTTTCAATTACATGTTAAAAACTACTGCTCAGAGGTGTAAACGTGTCCAGACTGACTTCCTCATAACTTTAACTGACAATTCAAAAGGTAAATTCCTACTGAACTCACACAATATTACCCTTAGCCTCGGGGAGTTGATTTAATATATCAGGATATATACGATTTCATTGTAATTTAAATTTATATAAATTTCCGAAATTAGAAAATCTTACATTGAAAATATTATTTGGCAAAAAATGAGTTAGTAGCATACTAACTGAAATTAAAGACGGATCATCTTTGCTTCTCCAAGAGTTTTCTAAGTGTGTGTAGTGTCTACCCTATAATTACTTTGTACGAACGCAACTTGAATAGAAATTGGTGCCAGCTACACAGCGCCACCACAGTCAGTCTAGTGGATGGACGAGGCGCGCAGTCATACTGTAGGTCCAGAAGTGCGGCTCAGTATATCCAGAGCAGTCATGTCAAGCTTGTAAGTCGAATTCAGAACCTGAACATTGTGACGCACACCAGCCTTTTTCGTAAAGATGCAACCTGAGCGAAAATTCGACGCTTTTCATTCACTTGTTCCTGGGGGATGGTCGCCAAGGAGTTTTAATGTCCCTGCTGTTCTTTCTGTTACACGACGAGGCAATGTTTAGATCTTGCTGAAGGGCAGCCCCTTGGAAATCTGGCTGTATATTTACAGTCATAGTTTTGTCAGATGCGTGGAATGTTCAAGAGAAAATAAGAGACAGTGAGGGAGACACTCTGAATGTAGCAAATAAGGGACGACAGCGGTGTTTTCTAAGGTTATCTTCGGGCGAGCCGGTTACCCTCTGTCTTTCGTTTCTCGCAGTGCTACAAAGTAGCCGCTCAAAAACGATGCAGGAGAAAAAACAGAGGGGGTTGGAGAGGAACTGTGGAGACATTCAACGGAACAAGTCATCATGCTTCTCAAACATCAAGATATTCCTGATCTCGGAATGTGCCCTGATGCTTGCACAGGGCACCGTTGGAGCATATCTGGTGAGTTGATAAATGTGCCCCAAAGACACATGTTGTGTATGCTACGTTGACATTTATTTCGCTCAAGTGGCCAAAAACTAAAGTTTAGACGGAGTTGTATCCCCAGGTAACATACAGTAGTCTTCAGTATCTCTCATGAAACGTGCAACCACTATGACATAACGAGATAAATGTACAGTAACCGGCTTAGGTGACTCGCCTTGTTTTGACACAAGAAAAACACAGACTAGGTCCTAAGTAGGGTTTGGAGTGACAATTGACAATGTCCAGCTTGAGTTTCGTTTCTCCAATAGTTCACCGGTGATAGAATTGGCCTATTCAGGTTTACATACTTACTTAATTGATTTGATGAACTTACAATGGTACATCAGTTCTTGGAAGTGGAAAATGGCTTCATTGACCATATTTATTTATTCAAGCACATTTCAGCTCTGCCGCAACAAAATCGCATGTTAACTGACACGGCCATATTTGGAGTGGAACATGTTATCTATTCTGTGCTACTTGGAGAAGCCGTTACCCTCTCAACCATGGGAACAGAATGATTGAGGCATACTGGTTTCATGCGTCAGAATTTCCTTGCTGGGCTATTAGGACGCTAATTGAGAACAGAAGTGAAAAATAAGCCATCATTTCCTGCCATTAACCATTGAACCTAACTGGCCTATCTAACAAAACCACCACGAGGGGATTTAATTGCTTACTTTCTCTTTATTTAGTATGATTGACTGATTTTACCGAGCCTTTCAGTTCTGGTCAGAGTTTTCTGTGCAAGTGTGTGGTTAGCTAAAGGTCACACACACCTTTCTTCGGAATCAAGTTGAGTTTCAGTTGCTTCACAGTGAATGGGACGCACATTTCAGAGCGATGGGAGGTGTTTCTTAGCTATGTGCATGTGCTTAAAGAAAAATAGGACTGCCAAGATTCCTATCAATCATTGTCTTTGTGCACAATATACTGCTCACTGTCAAATAAATAGGTGTGTCTTAAAACAATATGATGAAAAAACAACTTTTAAAAAAAGTTAACAAACAAATGATGGATTGACAAGGAGGCAGATGACTTGCATATTCAAAACATTTCCCATTGTCTGAATTATTTGCATGGCCTGGGAAATGAGGCACCTGCAGAAGGACAACTTGCTTGTGACATTGCTCAAGGTTCTCCTGGAGGAGCTATTGTTGTTGCTGTGATAGGATGAGGGGACTTAAAATGTGCACTGGTAGCCAAGGCTTCAAACTCAAGGATCACAGCTCATGCTTATTGCTCCAGTGTGTGAGCTGCTTAGGCTTCACTCAACTTGGCAGATTACTGTCCTGATTTAGGCCTAGTTGTGTTGCAGTTAAACTGTCAACACAAACCTGCATGGACAAAAATACGTGATAGCCTTTGTAACCATGCTGTTAGCAAGCATATTCAGTTGCGGGTAGTTGCTCTGAACTGGGAACTAGGTTGTTACTTTCAATTCACATGAATTCCACTGTACTTTTCCGTTAACATTTTTTTTTTCATACTCAATCAGAGAATCTTACACATCTTACTTGATTACACGTTTGTTAAGGGCCAAAATCCTGGGTCCTTCACAAACATATACGGAAGTTTAACTTGAAAGGTTTATTTGGTCGTTCTTAGTTATTTGTTGATAGCATTTACAGAATGTAACACATAACAGTACTGTTACATAGCAGAAGGACAGTAAAGATGATGAACTGGCAGCCATTGTCTATCGAAAAAGTTCAGCAAAGGAACCTGAGCTATACTTCAACCGTTTGTTTAGCAGAAGTCTGTATTTATTTCTGAAACAGGAATTCACTTTGCTGGAGCTGGTGTTCTCTTTTTGTTTGAGAAAAGGGTTGTAGATGTATGTTGATAGTGACAGTCATGCTCAACAGGTGAGGTCATGTTGAGGCTAAACCTTGCTAATGAAAACATTTTCTTTGTTAAAGCATACTTTTCTGGCAGTTTAGTACTGACAATATACAGTAAGCCCTAGATTTAGTCTAAATAGTTCACGGTACTTTCTCATGCTAGTGTACAATTTGTGCAGTCTTGTCATATTACATATGACATAGCTCTATTTCTTCCATTGATTTACAAAATACATTGGAATACTCTCTCTGAAAGTTAAACTTATGGAAGTAATCAGATGTGACATTTCTCAGGCTGTAGTACCTGAGAATCTCACTTCAAACTTAGATAACTTCCACACAGGGTGGTGAGATCTGTTCTCACAAAGTGTGCTGGTGTGTATTGACAGCTTCAGGTGTGACATCAACAGGTTGCATTGGCTTTGTGTTTCTCTTAGGAAGGCAACAAATGCCAGCATTTTGAGCCTAGTTTTAAGCAAGTCCAAGACTGTTGTGGTTTGGAAGCTACATTGCATTACTCATGAGCTATGGTAGCTCAGATGTGACTGAAAGATCAGGATGTACATGTAGACAACAGCCACTACTGGTTGGTACAGTGGAATAAATGTGGGTTAGGATTGTATCTGCATGCTTGTTGAGCTATACTGACAAATAAACTCACTGTATTTAGCATTAGTTAATCAGCACTAAAGCCCTTTGTGTGGTTTCCTACCACTCACCAACACAACCGTACTCTCCCATAGAACTACTGTGACATATTGTATGAAGTGTCAAATCAATACAGTTAAAATAGTCTTTCCTGATATTCATACAGCGTTAAATTATTGTAATCCATATATTTATATTCTGATATACTTTCTGCATTGCAGAAATGTTCATAGGTTAATCTAGTTATTGACCCTTTGCACGTGTAGGGCTGGGTTACAGTTTCTTTGTTATGTTAACTATGTTAACATTGTGTTTGCTGTTGCTGTTTTTATGGCCTGCCCATTGTCCGACTGCTCATACAAACGTTTCTAGTCTGCACAGGTTTGATAAGCGGATAACATGTGTATGTGGCTGTACCTGTAGTATTTCAGAGGGATCATCCACTGAATGTACACTGATAAGTTACAGTAATGTGAAAACATCAGTACTGGCACTAGCTTCGTGCATTACAGCGCCAGTGGTACGGTCCATGACAAACTGTCTACTAATTCATACACATAAATGTAATTTATAGATGTAATAAAAGATTCAACGTTTGTATACAACTAAAGAAAAATGGTTTGGAAAATCCTCCACTACCCAGCCCCAAACCTAAAAAAAGTATAATGCTTAACTTTCATCTTTCAGCTGCACTAGGAGTGCCAAGCTAATAAAAAACAGAGGGCTGGTAGTGGAACAGGATTCTTTTTCTCAAACCACATTATGGACTATGAGCAAGGGTCACTTTATTCCAAGGGAAGGGATTACTCAAAAGAGCATAGCCTTGATAACATTGTCTTTTCAGAGGCATGAACCATTTATTTCCGCTGTTTAAAGCCCACATTCAGCCTATCCTTCCATCATATATTGCTTTGAAAACAACATTTTGTTGGTCTATGGGTCATGTACAACTAAATGAGACTTTCGGATGGCAAAGAAGTTGGTGTGATATTGAACTTAAATAGTATTTCTGACATGTTGTGCTTTTCCAGGTGAGTGTCCTGACCACCTTGGAGCGACGTTTCAACCTCCAGAGTGCTGACGTGGGGGTGATCGCCAGCAGCTTCGAGATTGGCAACCTGGCTCTTATCCTATTTGTCAGTTACTTTGGGGCCAAAGCCCATCGGCCAAGGCTCATTGGTTGTGGGGGTATTGTCATGGCACTAGGAGCTCTTCTCTCTGCCCTGCCGGAGTTTCTGACCAGCCAGTACGAATACAACCCGGATGAGACGTGGATGGTTGAATTTGGACGAGACGTATGCACTAACAGGACGGAAAGAGACGAGGAGGAGATCTGTTCCAACAAGGCCAACACCAACATGATGTACTTGCTGCTGATTGGAGCTCAGGTTCTTCTGGGGATAGGAGCCACCCCAGTCCAACCCCTCGGCGTATCCTACATTGATGACCATGTGAAGAGAAAAGACTCCTCCCTCTATATAGGTAAGTCAGTTTCCATTCACGTACAGCCTACAAGCATCATGACAGCACACATGTTTTGTTCAACAAGTACACAGGAACCAAAAATCTAAAGCATGTTCACCTCCCTGGGTTACTGGCGAGTCAACAAGAGCTTGAATAACAAGACTGTAATGAAGTGCACCAAGAAAAAAAGTTGGATTGTCAACACCCTGGCATTTACAAATCAATTTGTTGCAGCACATGAGATTCTTGTGAATGAAACACAGAAGGCAAACACAGTTCACGGTCCATCCCTTTAGCTGAACTTCATGTTTTTTCCGCCAATGGCAGGTGCTGTGTTTACACAGTCCTGAGTCATATGAATGTGTGCTCTGTGTTCCACTCAATCTTTCTTTGTCTACTGTCCTAGGCCAGACCATGTGACGGCCAGGTGAACTGAACAGACCCATTTTATTTATTTATTCATGTCCGTGACACTAGGTCTGTTGATGGAATGAATTGAAAGAGGGATGAAAATCAACTGAGCTTGCTGTCTCCTCCTTTGGCTAAACAAGTCTGCTGATGCAGCTTTTCAATGTTTACCACTCCATTCAAAGCATTACCAGAGCAGCCCTTTGATACCGTAGGATTGGTGGATGACATACCCTGGGGTGTGCCGGGGTCTCAGCCTGTTTCTCTGCCAGCGCTCTGCTTCCTTTTCAGACTTCTAGAAATTCCACGGGTTTTGTTGTGGCATCGGAGGTGTTTGGAACTGAGATGCGACCACAGTCGAGCAATAACTACAGAGTGGGTCTGTTTGTTTTAAGAAATGCTTCATCATCACCACCTTGACCCTAACCCAGCTGCAGCACATCAAAAGCGGGCTAGAGGCTGGTGCCTTATGGACAACCTCGTCCAGACAGTCGGTTCACAGTAGCATTCCACAAAGATATGAAACGTAAATCATGCACCTCTCCTAATAACTGATTTGCTTTGAAGATCAACAGTTGTCAAGGTGACAACGCTATGTCTGGAGGATAATTAGAAAGGCTGCTGCAAGATGCTGTCTTTCTACTTTCTTTATGACGACTGTAATGATGGTTATCTTACTGGAAACAGCAAACAGTGGTTATCACAATAGACACCTGTTCATTGCTGATTGCCTGTGCAAACTCATGGCTTTGATGGAAAAGAACTGTGTATTTGAGCAGTATCTTTGTTACTCTGCCTCTTCCCTGAAAATACGTGTAGTAAATATGGCCAAGCATAACCCATGTCCCTAAAGATGACAGTCTGACCTCATGTTATGTTTCTTTGAAACTAGACAAACAAGCTGGTCAATCTTTTGGACAAAGTCTACAACGTGCTGTTATCGTAGATTTCCGGCCTAAATCGTATTAGCCTAATTGTCCTTCCATGAATGCACAATTCCCTAAATCTCGTATTTTTCCAGTCCCTTCCACCTTGTCTGAAAGCAACAGGCAACAAACAAGCTCTGTGAAGGCTTTGACGTTCAGAACCACCGCTGCGCCTCGTTAGCATTGTACAGTCGGAAGTGTGGTTGTGTAGATTAAAGTTTGGTATTCACAGAGGGAGATTTGGGGCTGTTCTCTTCAGATAAGCTGCGAAGAAAGTTGGGGGTGAAAACAAGCGGTGAGCACCAGAGAACAATGTTGTATTGAGTTGAGAGCATGTGCTCAGCTGATCGTTCTAATCCTCCTGCAGCATGCATGTCATGTGATTGGAGCAGCATGAATGGGGGAGATTGTCCGAATCTCTCTAAGATGCCTTTTCACGCACTGATAATATATTCAGTGATTATTCAGTCGTGTACATTGTATACGACCAGGCACCCATTGTTACGGTACCCGGATCAAGTTGTTTTACCAGGCTCCTTCCTCTCGAAACATTCCAGTTCCTCTCCTTTTAGACTCTGGAGATTGGCACAAGCCATGACACCACCTATTTGACCAAGTAGCTGGTGATAGCCAGCCAAGAATAGCAGGCATGATAAAGTAGATGCCTGTACATCATCTGTAACCTAAATAGGTATCAAAAATACCCTTCTTGATGTGTAGTATGCTTGAGAACCACCTGAATGGTTAGGTTATACTGGTAGCTGATATGATTATTCTGGCCTGGTAGGGTAGCTGGTCATGGGACATTGCAGCAGGGCCTAGGTTTGTTGACGACGCCGATATTTTTCTCTGGGGTTTTAGTAATGATGATGATTCCAGGGTATCCTGCCCCCAGAAACGCATATTGTTGTAATTAGACATTCTGCTAAAGTGCTAGGTAATGAGAGAGATGGAGAGAATGAGAGAGCAAGAAAAAAAAAGAGAATGAGAGAGCACGAGAGAGAATGAGAGAGAGAGAGAGAGAGAGAGAGAGAGAGAGAGAGAGAGAGAGAGAGAGAGAATGAAAGAGAGACAAAAACAGTGTGGTCGGTAGGAGAGGCAGAGCCATAATTACAGAGAGAGACAGGAATGCCAACCAGCCAGCCATGAGGTGGGTCTGAGTGGTACGACTGCGTATGCATTCCACAGAGCTCTGTGAAAAACAACTCCTACTGAGTCCCAGTGGCAGGCGCAGGGCTGGGCTGGCTCACTCTCCTCACTGTGTGCTACACCAGGCCCGGCTCACTGCAGTTCATACAAGCAGAGCCCCCCCAGATATTTCTACATTACACGTTTGATTAAGTATAGGGGTCTGCAGTTTCCTACTTATTGTTTATAAACTGCTGTAGTTGTGTCTGTAGCCCCGCTCCCCCCCTTTTAGTAAGAGAATCAGCTGTAAGTCTCCTTTTATGTGACTCCTAACACAACAT
Organism: Neosalanx taihuensis; assembly: GCA_030340665.1. Taxonomy (NCBI): domain Eukaryota; kingdom Metazoa; phylum Chordata; class Actinopteri; order Osmeriformes; family Salangidae; genus Neosalanx; species Neosalanx taihuensis. Next base: position 16,553,361 of record CM059290.1, on the reverse strand, counting down.
GGAGGAGAGACAGGACTTCCCTCACCACAGGGTGTTTTGGTTATCATGTCTGATCCAGAGTGGTTCTGTGGATAAGTTGGGTTTTAAGAGATATTCTTGTTTTCCATGTCTGGACGTAGGTACTCATTTGTGCCAAAGGAAACAAATATGATTGGAGGGCTTGCGTCAACAGGATTTCTCTTCTCGGTACCCCCTGACCTTTCCCTTCTCAGAGCTAAATATGGCTCTTCCCACAGGACCTTTGGTTGCAAAAATATACTGTACAGCACATGCATGTTCGGGGTGGAGCTTGGCTGTGACTCTCTACACAACAGAAACCCAAGCCACAGGCCTTGTCCAGTTTGATAGGTTTTCTAGTGCCTGAGAATTACACTGTACACTTGACTGAATGGCTCACAGTATTCATTGAAGTCAATGTCAATGCAACTTAAAATGGATAACATAATACACGTTTTAAATATATTTTATGGATCCTTTTTTGTCAGTATATATTCACAGATAAGTGAATTATTTTTGCAGAAGTGCTTCCACTGGTTTGCATTAGATACTTGCTGTGGTATCTTTATAGGCAGTATATCTTGCCCATTATATTTATTTTAAATAAAGGTGCTATTAGACCATCGCCTCGAATTCTAATGTAAGGGGGAGGGGGACAAATGGACAGCGTCACATTGGGCTTTGAAGTAAACGGTTTGGTGTGCGAACACCAACAGTCTGAGGCCCTGATGGAGGAGGAGCCCAGAAGAATACTGCGTCTGTTCCAGCCATGAAGACGCCCCTCCTTCCCACAATGTCTGCACGCACTCAGACATACAGATATTCCCTGTGCTCCGTTGTGTTAGTAAGTGATGCAGAACTAGAAGTGACAGTCTGGCTGAGGGACACAGAAGTCCTTTTTTCCCCACCATTGTGGCCACATACAAGTCAGGGATCCACTCTTGGGGCATAGAAGCTACAGAGTCTAGTCTCATTCATACCTGACACATGTAGCTGCCCACAGCACTTGCACTACTGTGAGCAGCTGACATCACACCACTTTATCTTGATCTAGACCAAAGCCTGTGTGTTAGTTTCAGGACGTTTCCTTTCTTCCCTGCCGTAAATGTGCATTTATTGAGTAGGAAATTATACAGTATACATAACCATGGGTTTAAGTTATGATAAATGTACTTTACACCACAACAGAAAGCTACATAGTTTAACTCTCCCCCACGTTTACGGGCATTTTCAGGATGCCTCAACAGGGAATCGAACTGGTGACCTTTGATCACTAGCCTGACGCCCTAACCGCTCAGCTACCTCACTCCCTGTGTTTTAGCCCAACGTTAGAAAGCCGGAGTGGTCAGTGTAGTGACAACAGCCTCAAAAAGGGACCCTTGAGGGTCTTGTCAACATCGCTGCTCAAATGTTCTGACTCCATGTGGCTGCAGCAGGGCATGTTTATATAAGCTACTTAAACTCAGCGCTTGTAATGTCATCTTGAGGGATTAGATTCTAAATGGGTTTTTCCATCTCTGCCATAAGCTGCATGCTGAGTGTGTGCCTAGCAACAACAGTTTGTTTTATTTCAAGACAATAAGCAATTTTTGACGTGTCAGCAAGCCAGAGCTCTCTATTCCCTCCCCCCCCTACACCCCCCAGCTCTTCGCCCCTCCCGCCCTAGTGTGGGAACCTGGCCGTCTCCAGCAGCGTGGCAGTGCTGCTCTGTCATGAGCAGCATGGCTGCATGGTTCCCCAGATGGTTCACCCTTTCCAGGCTCTGGGATTAGAGAGCTGTTGTCGGGCCACACTGGCAGTGGAAGTTGTAGCCACTAGCCCATTACCCGGGCTTGGTCTAAGCAGATCGTCCCCACCACCGCAGCACGTCTGGAATCATCCGCAATTACATCCACCTATGGATAGACAACATCAAATCACGGAAAGCAATCACTTAAGGGCAGTGCATAGATATGTTAAGACGATTAGCTGTAGATCTAACCGACTCTCGCACTCTGGACGAGTGGGTCTGGTGTATGGAATTCTGCAGTGATTGATAAGGACAAGCCAGTATTAAGTGTCTCCATTAAACTATGTCAGAGAGGATCATTAGTGTTGAATCTGCCGTCTTTACTTTAACCCTAATGAGATCATTTATCAAGGCTGCTGAACAAGCAGAACAAATGCTATGGAGGAACCCTCCATGCCCCTGACTAGCATTGACGTCACAGGACTGTACGGTATAGCCCGGATGTTGGACCAATCTCAGCCTAATCTCAGCCTAGCTGGGTTGGGTTGATTGACCAATGCTAAGTTCATAGATAGATCAATACGTTTTACTCGATCATTACAGATGTCAAATCAAATCAAATCAACATTTATTTGTATAGCCCTTTTTACAAGCAATGTCACAGAGGGCTTCACATATGCCCATAGAACTGCCCCTGCCCATGTCAAGAGGAAGACTCGGAATCTATTTGTCTGGTGGGAAGGTTAACTTCAGAAATGATACCAGTCTTACTATATTTGGCAGTGATCTGATGCCACTGTGTTATAGTTTTGCTATTTAACAGATTATGTGTCAGTTTTGGTTAAAACACAATTCATCACCCATTTATAACGATCGGGTGAGTCTTCTCACAAAAAAAAAAAAAATTGCCAAAATAATATAGATTTTCAAACAAACTTGTGTTCAGCTATATGTTCAGCTAATGTTCGCTTTAAAAAATCCTGATGAATACTTTTGGCAGTGAAGTCCACAAGGCTTGTAGCTGTGGGTGACAAGCGTGTCATGTGGCACCAGTGTTGACAGAATGTCAGCATGGGGCATGTCTCCAAAGCTGTGGACGATCGTCAGACCTGGTATGCTGACCCATCTTCTGTGTAAATCGGCAGTGGAGTTTCATCACAGCAGAGAGAGATAGAAAGAGAGATATAGATAGATGGAAAGAGATTTAGAGAGAGATAGAGAGAGATATATAGCGATATCGAGAGAGATAAAGAGAGGGAGAGAAAGAGAGAGAGAGAGATAGATAGAAGAAGCAGAACAGCCCAGCCTCAGTCATGCTGACCCATGTGCAAACTGAAGTTTCTCTGGAATTCGTGGATCTCTAAGACAGAACTTGCCCAGCCCCTCCTACCCCAACCTACAGCACTGTTCATGCCTTGTCCTGTCCAAATGAGTCTGGTGCCCTATAACTTTAAACACCAGAGAGGGATGTGAAGGTTGGAGCTGGCAGCCACTAAATTAATCAGACTTCTGAATGATGTGGGTCAGTGCTGGAAAACAGACGGGGCCTGGAGCCCCCTAACATCAGAGCAGGCCCGGGCATGTTGTCCAGCCCTCTGGCTGTGCCCATGTCAGCCCACCATCTGCAGGACCAGCGCCCCCTGCCCCTCCTCTGGACTGCTGTGTCCTCCTGCCTCTGTGTCTGGCTGCATGGACAGCTCAGTGTTGCGTCTCCATCTTGGCAGGAGGGCAGGAAACCTGTGGTAAAAGGGAGTCAGCCATATAGCCTCATCATCACCTCTCCAATCTACGTCCAATTCATATGGCCCCAGTAAACCTCAACCGCCTATGCAGCCTTCTGAAGGCAATCTGGGTCAGCCCCTGTCGCTGATTAAAAAAGGGGATTTTTTTTGTGGTTCTATGGTGGGGTTGGGGTGATATACAGGGGGGTGGGGTGAGATCATAAACACCAGGAAACTGTTGCCACGGAAATGTCTGTCAGCCTAAACTGTTACGATCAGTTCAGGATGCTCATTCCTCTACCTGGTAACTGCTGTCCCCTCCCTGGCCCCTGTGCCTGCAGAGAGGATGCAGCTGTCAAAGGGCTGGGCTACATCAGAGCACATCAGAGTCCAGCATGGTGCTGCAGCACAAACAATACTTCGCAAATCCCTGGTCGAGTCAGCGAGCGGCCAGCTCCCCTTCTCCGATTAGGTCAACAGACCCAAGCCTCAGGTGGACAGTGTTTTGCAAGGGACCCAGGGCAAGCAGTATTTACCACGCGAGGAAAGGTCAACAAATTCTGCCGATTCACCATCCACTCCTGGTATTACCACAAATCCCCAGTCTCATTTATTGAGTGGTGTGTAAGTAGTGGCTCTGGCTGACTCTTAAGATGGCCTAGTAGCATGTTCAGCACTTTATCCTAGTATCAGCACTGACGTGGAGCGCAGGCAAACAAAGCCTAATTAAATGGACTCGGATCAATAGGGCGGCTAGCAAATTTTTACAAACGATTAGAGGGTTGACTGAATCAACTTTTTGGGAGCCGCAATGAGTAGGCCTCTGGAAAAGCTAGACGCAGGTGGATGTTTTGCTCAACACAGCTCCAACTTTTCAACATTGGATGCAACAAATCTGCTGATCAGCTTATCATCGTACTCGCAACATCAGTTCCCAGTTGCACAACCCTCTTCATTTCCTGAGGATGCAGTGCAATTAAGTCTTCTGTGTGGTTTGGAGCAGACAAGCTGGACGTCTAACCAGCTTCATTATGTTTGCCTGGTTCTCCAGAACACATTAAGAAGAGGAGGGAAGGTGATGGGGGCATGCTCCTGGTACTGTTATCCTGGCAATTAGGCCAAGCCACCTGCTGAAGAAGCTGTTAGCAGCTGCAGTGAGCCTCAACCCCTGCTCCTCTCCTCCCCTGCTTGGAGAGGGCAGCTGCAGCCTCTCCAGCAAAGCAGCCTGCCTGAGCTTGCCCTGCCCTGCTCCGCCCGCGCCCTGCCTTCCACCCCAAACACACAAAAGGCACTGTGTACGACACTCGCCTGAGCCCAAGGACGACATCAGAGGCGGCATTACAAACGGATGGCTGTACCAGGGATCCTGACAGGGCACCTCGCTGTCTGGACGCCTCCTACTCATCCCCTCTCCATTTCCCTCTTTTTTCCTCTCTCAGCCTTTCTTCCTTTTCTCTTCTTCTCCTCCTCCCTCTCTCCGTCGCTGACCCAGCGCTGACAGCGCTAGAGGTCTGCCAGGGTCCATTGTGGTTCCAGTTCCACATCAGTGGCGTGTTTGAAAACAGGTCTAATCTGTTTATACAATCTTATACCCAGAAAGACTATCATTAACACAGTGAGAGAGAGAAAAAGCAGTAAGATAGCATTATCGAAATAATTGCAAATTGCAAGCTGTGAGGAAGACGAGATGTCCTCTGTTAGGACTAGTTCAGGCATCTCAATCTCACACATACCTGGAAATGCTACAAAGAATCGATTTTTCTCACATAGCAATGAGTGAGTCTTATCTGTATATCGTGAGGAGAATGTAGACACTTTTTTTTCTTTCATTTGATATTTGATTTAAAGACCTTCTAGCATTTTGACTATATCTGAAAGTATTTTTTAACTGTGCATGCCTCTGAGCCATAAATGAACTAGATGTCATTTAGGTTAATAAGGACTTTCTCATACTGTACCTAAAATAGTGGGGGAGTAAAGACGCATGGTTAACACCCAAAGATTATCTTACTACATCGTTTGCCAGGTCTAAGCAGGGTAATGCAATTGACTTACTATTTTTAGCAGTCTATGTAGAACACATATGCAGGTATGAAGAAAGCATCAAACATTTTGTCAAAGCATATGATGTTCAATTGACTGAGTTAAACATATGACAGGAATTGCGTAGTTACATTTACATTCATTCATTTAGCAGACGCTTTTATCCAAAGCAACTTCCAAGAGAGAGCTTTACAAAAGAGCATTGGTCTCTGATATAAACGTGATAGTCCCCAAACATAGGGGGTTTAGATTATGAGACATCCATCATGAGAAGCCAATAAGTGTATTTTTTTAATGTATTCTTGCACTAATCTTTAAGCACATCTTAAATTTACAAAATTGGCAAACGATTTTTTTCTCCGAAGTGTTAGCCGAGTTGTCAGGCAGTTCTAAAGAACACTGCTATGAATCTGACTTCATTGAGCTGACATCCAGGCGCCGGCTCTGGGATTAACACTCGATATGACACCTCAGTGACTCATCTTCATCATCAGGAACACTATGACTAGCATTCCTTCATATTCTGTGTGTGTGTGTGTGTGTGTGTGTGTGTGTGTGTGTGTGTGTGTGTGTGTGTGTGTGTGTGTGTGTGTGTGTGTGTGTGTGTGTGTGTGTGTGTGTGTGAATGTGTATGTAAATTACACTACCAGGCAGCATCTCAGTGCAGGGCAGGTCTGGGAAATACTGTGCAAAGAAGTGTTCTGCATCGGGAACAGGATGAGGAGACGGAGAAATCAAGGACAGATATGTTAGGGTACAAAACAGCTTTGAAGCATTCTGGGAACTGAAGCAAGTTCTTATTGTTAAGAGCCAATTGGCAAACCCATGCAAGAGTTTAGCCTTAAATGGTAACACTGTTAGGCTTATTTATGGAATGAAATGTCTACTGTCAATCTCTGTATTCTTCCTCGTTAAAATAGATTTACTCAGTTCTCCCACAAGCAAATATGAGCAACATCTGAAGATTCTGGCTTTGTGTAAACATCTTATAAATTTGAGTTTGTTATAGATTCAGAGAACATTTATTGCCATGACAACGTCTCAGTTTAACAAATTAATGGATCTCACTCAAGTCATTAACCTTTTCCCACTAAAATGTAGTTTGGTGTGCCTTTTTGTTTGTCCCCTTTATTGCCACATAAAGCGACATGAGATGGCAGTTTGACTTTTCCAACTTCTGAATGGTAAAACAGGACACATTTCAGATAGGTTCACGTTCTTTTAGCAACATATTGTGGTGTTTGATCAACTCAGTAGTCATGGTGTCATGTGCAGGTAGTTGGTTGCATGTTCTTTTGAAATACCAGTTGATGATGACAGAGGCCAATTCACAGTGTCAGACTAATGTCTGCAGCTCTGCACTGCATACAGCTTTTAAATAGCAGCTGTTTGGGGCTGTGGATGTGACGCATCAAAGCCATAAGCAAAGTATGACACTAAACTCAGGATCATGACCCCACTGTGGATTCGGTCTAGCCATACCTAGCACCTAGGTTCTGAATGTGTCTTGTACAAAGGCTAGCTAGCACGTGGTTTGTATCGAAGCAACATGGAAGGCTGTATTTAGGACACTGCCTTGCATACCTCTTTTGAATGTATTGACATTGTGTTGCTCTGTGCACTATATAAAAAAAAAAGCTTTGACATCCAGGGTATAGGCCCAGGCCTAATGCTGTTACTAGTGTCTAGTGGATCATTGCAGATTTGGCAGGCCATAATCCCCTTTTACATGGTGTACTTAATCCAAAAAGACTTCACCTTAAATTCCCCTCATGACGCTACCCTACGTGTTTCTTTTTTTTACACATCCCAGTCATCAAATAACTCCAATAATTGCTGTTTGTTTGTATGTCTGTTCATGTTAGTTGACTATTATTATCTAGAGAACCGGGCAGTCAGCAAAATGTGGAATTTTCTTTTTATAGTTCAACGGCGTGCAGTGCCAAGATTGACATTTTTAAGACCGGCAGTGCAACATTTTAAACAATCTTCATCTTCCTTGAGAACAAGACACCAAGAGTGTCTACAAAAGAAGATACCAAAAACATCTGCTCAGGATCTTGGCAGAGGGAGAATGCTTTTACTTGCAGTCCTCCACATTTCATTTTTCCTATACTAGGTTTGATCTAAAATTTCTGACCCTATAGAAATTATAGTTTTCTTTATACACTAAATGAAGCCTATGTACAATCTATAGAATCTAATCTATACAGTCTTTGTGTAATCTAGTGCACTAATTTGCTCTAACTCTAACCATGGTATTAGCACAAAGTTTTTCAGGCTGTGATTTAATAATCAGAGGTTATGCCATCACATGGTCTACTACCTTCTTATTAATGAATGACCACCTCAGAAATTATTGAAGGTGGAGCTGCTAAGACCATCTAAAATAGGAATCCATTTCCTAATAAAACCTTGTTGCAAGCAAAAGTATCTTGTAAATTATGTAATATGAGGCAGGGATTTGTTGACTTTTTGATGGCTGAGGAATTGTAGGTCAAGAAAGCCAGTTGAAATCTGCGTTTGAGTAGGATGTTGGGAGGAAACATTTAGTCTCATAATACGCTGAAAACCCAAACAGTATTAAAGGGTCTAAAAATAAAGTGAAAGTGGCACCTTATGGAGAGAAGGCCTCAGGGGTTCTGAGGGAGTTGCTCTAGCCATTCATCACATGTAGCTGTCTGCTATTGTCATGAGTCATGAACAATGCTTATAGTAGTTTATCCCGAACAGGATAATGGAAACGTACTATTTGTTGAGTGTTCCAAAATTTTTGCGGGTGCTTCTAACTTGTTGGGAAAACCAGTGCCACCAAGTAAAATAGTTCATTTCAATCGCTGTTTAGTGGAAGATACGGAAAGCACTCAAAAGGATCTTGAGCTCTGAAAACGGTCAAGTTCCACATGGGCTGGGCCTGAACTTATCGACGCAAAGTGGGGTCGACTGTTAAAAATGCACTTGCATCCCCTTAACGGTCCATTTACCAAAGAGCCACGGTATAAGAACAGCTACATTACTGGTTTTAATTGTCCCCAAGGCTCTGAAGAGCCTTCACGAGTGAATGCAGCTGTATTTTGGTATACGACAAGTCCAGGGTCTGTAGAGGTGAGAGGATGAAATATAATCATTCAAAATACCTTTGACTGAAATGGGGGGGCATGTTGGGTGTGGCATCTCCAAATATTATTTGTTATCTGGCCTCACATGGCGTTAGCAGCTTTCTGACCCATAATTCCTTGCTTTGTGATGCCCTGCCCCATCATGGGTTACCTCCCGTTGCAAAAACTGTCCGCTCCTTTTCATTAGCTGTCATCATGAATGTTGTTCCCTGTCAGTTTGTTCTGCACAGCAGGCAGAATGAGGGCCTGTGTGCCCTGAGTCCCTGTGTGCCCTGAGTTTCAAAGGCTCCACACTCCCATTTAGGGCTTTTCCTCTGCATTCTCCTCAGAGTCTTTATAAGGTCAGAGCTCTGCTGTCTGGGTGGTTTACTCATTGGAGGATGTTGCAGCCTGGCTTTAGTTAGTGCAACAAGAGGATGTTGTTTGAAAGATATTTGGATTTACAGTCGTCAGACTTTACACATCGGTAGAGGTTTGTTTACGATTGGTTCAGGTTATCTCAATCCATTTCCCCCAGGGGGGTATTGCACAAAACTAGGATAAGGGATTAAGCCGGGCTATGTTGGTTATCCTGGCTGAATTTAGCCTCAAGTCGGTTGCACGAAAGCCGATAAAACTTAGCCTGGCCAAGTTACCATGGTGATTTATTCTCCGCAGCTAGCCTGCTCCGGACCAGGCTAACAGCCAGGCTAAGATTAATCCTAGTGATTCACCTGCATTTCCACAGTCAATCCTGTGAGGAATTCACGTGTTTTACAGCATGTCCATGATCTTTTTAAATATGTTGCATCATTTTAATTATAATGCATTTAACATTTACACATATTTAGTATATTGTCATTTCTCATTTCAATTAAATCTACAACAGTCTTTTAATATTGATTTAAGTGGTATTATTATTACTCTGGCCAAGTGTTATATTGATATGCTGATGAAGACTGCTTGTCAAACTGCCGTCGAGGTTTCATAAATATGTTTTATTGCATTACAGTAAACCATCGCTATATCACGGTTCAGTACTGTGAACCCTCGCGATATCATGGTTCAGTACAGTGAATCCTCGCGATATCACGGTTCACTTCACGGATTTGCCACGTGCATTGTGTTCTGCATTCTGATTGGATAAACAGTCTCTCCGCGTCTTCTCTACCTGTGCATCAATAAAGTTGCGGTTTACTGTAATATTTACTGTGGCTGTACACCTACGTAACATTCGCAGAAAAAGTTAAACTTATGGACATGCTTAATTGTAGCCCAATTATGACAGCTCCAGAGGATTGTACACTTTTTGAATACTAACGCATTAATCCGGCCCGCTATTGTCTGCCAGGTTTATTCTCTTTCTTTTATTATGGCTTGAGTATTGTCCTTTTTAATTAATATCCTTCTCCTCCTCATAAAACTCCATCAGGAGCTGTTGTTCTGCGGCCGTGAAATATGTTGCGTAACTCTTTTCCATGTTCTGATCGGTGATTCTGTGAGCGATCGCGAGGTCTATTTAAGAATGCCGTGAACACGCATTTATCCTGACTACCTACATCTGGCTTGACATAGCCGCGCCTTTTCATCCTGGCTTGGCAAACGTGCAACCAATTAAGCCAGGATACGACGGCCAGACTAGGTCAAGCCGCGCTTGCTCAGTTATTCTGGCTTTCTTTATTCTACTTTCGTGCAATACCCCCCAGGTCTTTTTGGACTGCCAGCATTGTATTGCATTGTGTTCCCACTTAACCCACATCTGCACTGTGCTGCCAGGTGCTGTTTGTGAAGGTGTGGAAATCTGTGAAACAATACTAGGCATCTGTGAAGTTTGGTCTGGTGCTTTGACCTGTAGCCATGCAGAGTCATGCTAAGCCTCGGGTCCATTCTAACCCAATCCTGTCCCTCTTTCCTGTCGTGTCTGTGATCACATGCGGAAGATGTTCCCTTAATTACCACAGAGATGTGATAATCAAAATGCCTGGCATTCGACTGATCCTTGGTCAGCCAGTACCGCGCCCGGTGGCCTCAATCTGGCCCCCCTGTGAAAGTGGCACGTGCCATTGTTTGGACTCCAACATTGCCCTGTGTCCTCATGCTCTGATTGAGCTCAGAGGATTAGCGAGCAAACTTGAGCTGGATTAATGAAGGAGGACATGGAATCTCCTCTCCACAGTGAGAACGAGACATAAACAGAACTCATGGGCAGCAGCCATTTCTCTGACAATCGTGTCTCTGACAATCTTACCCCACTAGAGTCTTTATTAAACCCCTTCCATCGTATCAATATCCCCAATGCTGCACTGAATGGATACAAATCACCTTTTATTGTCTGTGACCAAAACAAAACTTTGGTTTTGCCAAGTGTGCATCTGTGTGCATTATTAATGCCAGTGTGTTACCGCAGGCTTACGTGCAACACAGTCCACCACTCTGTCATAATTTACTTTAGAGTGTGGATGTTAGGTTGAATGCTCTTTAAGATGTTGCAGATGTCTGCCTTGAATCTGTCTGCACAACATTTAACAGGGTCCATGGCGATCTTGAAAGGATCAGAGTTGGTCAGGTGACTGTCGTTTATGGGGTGTATTATGGTTTAATCTTTGCACTGTGTTTTGACAAGCAATTAGAAGGAGCTCCATAAACTGAAAGTTCCTGTTAAAGTGGCCCCAGGTCTATGCTCTAATTGCTATGAATGGGGATAAAGTTACTATCATGTTGTGATTAATGGTGCACTGTTAAACATGCTCTTACACTAAATGACATTCTAGATTAATATCCACTAGATCTTCTGAAGTATGATGGCAGGGCCATGAATTGAGCTATGCATGAAGTGACCAAGGTTTCCTTGCAAAACACCTTTGTGTTCAAGCATTTATTCTGTTAAATCGCTGAGTTTAAAAAGGCAAACATATTAATTCAGTGAAAAGCACAGGTCATAGGATGGGCTTCCAGGTTAATTAATATCACTATAATACATTACTTATGACCAGCAGCTTGAGGGGCCTATTCTACTGGTCTCTAAGCAAATTAGAAGCAGACAAAAGCACAAGAGCCCAGCTTTGTTATTGAATTACATCGAGCAAAACTCTGCTGAGAGTATTATTCACAGGATGCTTAAAGGCTTGGGGATATAAAACAGGAACAAATGAGTTTGTTTTGTTCTTACTCCATAACAGGACTGATTGAGAATAGGAATAGGATGTCCAGTGCTCTGTCATAGAATATTCTTCTTGATGATGACCAACTACACTGCCTTTAAACAATGCTAGTTCCTCGTTTCTTCTTCTTGCTTATTAAATATCTGTATATGTGTGTGTTTGTGTTTGATTAGGTTTAGGGGGTTTCTTTCAAATTACCTTTCTCTTATGACCACTTGCCTGTAATCTATACTTGAGTCATATGAGAACAGAGAAATGGAAACAGTTGGGAAATGAATGAAAGAGAGAAAGCGAGAGAGAGAGAGAGAGAGAGAGAGAGAGAGAGAGAGAGAGAGGAATCGAGAGCAAATTTTAAGGGTCTGTTAGATGCACCTGCTTCTCAAAAACATATCTTCAGACAAAATCGGTTTGTCCATCTCATATTTCCATTGGGGGAAATGTTGGCTTACATGGCTATGTTTTTAGGTAGCAGAGATGGCCTGGTAAACATCTCAACATTTTATAATTGAGTGGAATGATTCAAAATGCTTGAAAAATTATTACATTAGAGAGAATCATTTTCAAGTCTGAAACTGAACAGTGTGCATGTTTAGTAACTGTTGAATGAACCTAATGTATGGTTCTTACAGTGTTAAGAGCTGCTTGGTCTGGATATAGGAAAGTGAAGTCATGTCATTACCAAAGAGACTATGTGTCAAACACAAGCGGCGGAGAAAAAAGAGAAAAACAGAGAAAAATGAATCTGAGAGTGAGAGACCTTAACATTTATAGTGTCTTGTTTTGGACTGAGCATTGCCGTCATCTCCTGGTAGGTGTTTCCTCTTTGAGGCTTCCTGTGGTGAAAGAAATAGTGGTGTTGCTATGACGAGACAACACACGGTTTCTAAGGAAACACTTGAAACGTAGACCGCATCGCAATCATTTGATGCACCTCAGCTCAGTTAGCATGCATACACCATAGTTCATTTCAGAGTGAATTTCATTGGTATCCTTTCCCATCCCTGAAACTATTTCTTTCCTTCTCTCAACTGATGTTGGACAGTGTGGCTGAGCTTATTGTTTTAGAAACCCAATAATGTCCTTTATATGTAGGATTCAAGTGAGTATAAAACAGACCTAGTCTAAATCTCCAGAGCCATATTGGACCAGAGGGCTGGTCCTAGTGCGGTGACTGTAATGTTTACCCATGTCTCTCTTCACAGCCGCTTTCCTGGAAATTATGTTTTCCTGAATGGTGAAATTGAGTCACGTTTCCATGTATGCTCATTAATCGCCTGCTTGGGGCGTATGAGCAACATCTGTCCTGCTGACTGGAGCCTCCCTCCTGCTTGGGGTGATGCAGGCCGACCGGGAGCCAGCATGAGGCTAATGTGGGGTGGCTGGCGGTCTCGGTGTGAGTCCCCTCCCCACCATGCTTCCCCCAGCTCAGTAATGGAGCTGAAATGCGGTAGAATCATCTGGAACAGCGTGGTGTAAGACTGCTTCAGAGCATCTCTTTCGGAATCAGAACAATTAGGCAACCCAGCAAGGGACTAACGACGCACCCCATCCACTAAGTGTTTCCAGCATTTTAAATAGAAAACACCACTTTTTGCCTCTCAAGCTTCTTGTTTTAAGTGTTTTCTTTCAGATATATTTGACCAATGAACTTAAGTTACATTTTGTTTGTGTTTGTTGTGTTTAAGTTACCATTTTGTTTACCATGTTTGTGCTAAATAGTCCAGTTATCACTTAAAAAAGTGTCCAGCTACATATTGTGCCCACTTTTAATGCAGTCAAAAGGGTTTCTAGACCAGGAGATACTGGTGGCTGACATGAGTGCCTGGCAGGTCTTCCTGGTGTCAGTCTGTCTGCCCCTGTGTGTGAGTCACTGTGCCAGGCCCCCACCCCCCTGACAGATAGCCGTTGTTAATGAGGATTTGTGACCAGGCTACATATTGCAGCTCCAGCTGCTCACTCCATTAGATTTGGAGTACAGTAGCTTTGTAGCTAGCTCTCGTCCAACAAAGGAGATTATGTTTCTATGTAGACTTCACTGTTGTGTGTGGACTATGTTGCCTTTTTCTCTAAGAAAAGCTGATATTTCTGAGACTGTGAGGTTTGTCTGTTGATTTAGTTATCCAATAGCTCAAAGCTACTCCGTTTCATCAACATCCTTTTCAGTGGCGATACCTCAACACATTTGTTTTGATTTGTCAGTCAGCTAGCGTACTTTGATCGGGATGCTTTTTCTGCAAGTTGACACCGTTTCTAGAACTTTCTTAATGTTTTCTCATTAGTGTCTTGTGCATTGCCTGGATTGAACGTAAATCAAATGTGCCACCTTGTGGCTGAGAGGGGAACACACTAGATTACACTTGAAGACGGTATTTGGCTGACTGTTATTGAGAATTTGAAGTGCTATGAGGTGTTTGAGATAAGTTATTCATTCTGTAATGTAATTATATGTTTCCTTGCAGGAATCCTCTTCTCTACGTTGGTGTTTGGGCCTGCCTGTGGTTTCATCCTGGGGTCTCTCTGTACCAAGTTCTACGTGGATGCTGTCTTTATAGACACCAGTGAGTCACCGTTCCAAGTCTGCCTAAGAAAAAATCAACTTTAGTAGTTTGTGTCGTGTTCTGGTCATTTGTGTTGACTTTGTGTTTCTTTGCCATAGGTCGACTGACTATCACCCCTGATGACCCTCGGTGGATCGGGGCCTGGTGGGGGGGGTTCCTCCTGTGTGGTGCCTTACTGTTCTTCTCCGCCCTCTTCATGTTTGGATTCCCCCAGTCTCTGCCTCGCCGGGACGGGGAAGACGGTGGGGAGAGTGAGCAGGCTATGCTCTCCCCTTCTACCTCCATGGACTATAAGCCCAGCAATGGTGTGGCGCATAATCACGAGCCGGTCAACAGCCCCACCTGCTGTCAGCAGCTCAGAGGTAGGAACGGCCAACACAGCGCTAATTCCAAATGGCTACTTTCATTATATTATTAGCTTGCTATCCACACAAGAACAATTGGCCAATACCCTGTGTTTGTCAACACGCATCCCTCTGTCCAATCAATTCCAGCTATTGGGCAACCTGTCATCTAACACAATCATTCACAAACCTACAGACTGACCTTGAATTTACACACAAACTATCGGAGGTATGCACTAGGGAATCTAGGACAGGAACAGAAGTGACATGTGACCTTCTCTTTTTGGGTATGTCAAACACATGAATAAATTCAATCTATCTACCTCACCTGGCGTTCCTATTATTTCGGCATTTTTCTGGTAGCACACTTGAATCCAACCCTCTTTTGGTCCACTAGGCGCAAGCTGCCACGCTTGGACAAACCAAATGACTGGAGGGGTTCATATAACACATGGGAGAAGACTGACAGTTTAGTGACACAAAATAGCAACATACTGCAGGGCTAAGAATATCGCAGGGCTTAGAATCTTGTCAATTTTGTTGCATTAAGCATATCTGCTCTTCCTCCTCTCCTCAATAGTGATTCCCAAGGTTACCAAGCACCTCCTCTCCAACCCAGTGTTCACCTGCATCATCCTGGCAGCCTGCATGGAGATTGGTGTGGTCGCCGGCTTCGCTGCTTTCCTGGGGAAATACCTGGAGCAGCAGTTCAACCTCACCACATCCTCCGCCAATCAACTCCTAGGTCAATTTCACCAAAACTATTTCTCTCTCTCTCACTTGCTGTCTGTTCCCCTCTCCCTGTCTTCATTCTCTCTATTAGACACACAAACTGCAGTATGCTAACCAGGTCAACCCCCCCCCCCCCCCCCTCCTCCCCCCTCACAGGTATGACCGCTATTCCCTGTGCCTGTCTGGGGATCTTCCTGGGAGGCCTGCTGGTCAAGAAGCTGAACCTGTCAGCCCTGGGGGCCATCCGTATGGCCATGCTAGTAAACCTGGTCTCCACCGCCTGCTACGTCTCCTTCCTCTTCCTGGGCTGTGACACCGGCCCTGTCGCTGGGGTGACCGTCGCCTATGGCAACGAGTAAGAACCCTGCGTGCCTATTGCTATGCATAGCGTTTCTGTTGTTGAGGTCTTGGGAAAGAGTGTCTGTGTAGTCACTGTACTTCGTTGTTAATTGTATGTCTTTGTGACATTGCATTATTGAAATGCTCATTACTAAGTACTAACCGGTGAGCTTCATCCATAATTATAATCACAGATCTCTAAATTAATGATTACTATATGATGATTACTGGACTGTTAAAGTGGCCTGGCATCTTATTGTTCACTAGGGGGAGTAATTTGTTTATAACATAACAAGCAATAACATAACTTAATCACGATGTGTGTTTCATAATCTATAAACTTGCTATGTTTGGTGTCTATCACGGTGCTATGATCAGTGACCTATGCTCTTTTGTAAAGCTCTCTCTTGGAAGTCGCTTTTGATAAAAGTGTCTGCTAAATGAATACATGTAAACATAAACAAGTGTTTACAAATATCACACAGTCTTAAAGCAGCCATCTCCAGCAGGTGCAGTATGGGCGCACTTCCTGAATCCTTTATACATCTGTCTCACCCTCTTCTTCTCTCCATCCCTCACTCTGCCTCTGCCCTTCCTTCTGTCCATCTCTTTCTTTTATTCTCTTTCTGTCCTCCATCCATCCATCCCTCTCTCCCTATTTCTCTGTCTCCATCCCTCCTGTCCTTCCCTTTGTCTCTCTCCCTCCCTCTGTCCCATTTTTCCTCCCTCTGTCTCCCTCCCTCCTTCTCTTTCTCCCTCCAGGACGCTGCATGTAGGCCAGAAGCCTGAAGCGGCCTGCATCAGTCACTGTAACTGCTTCACGTCGTCTGTCAGTCCAGTTTGCGGCTCCAACGGCGTCACCTATCTGTCCTCCTGCTTCGCCGGCTGCAGCAGAACAGTGAGCACAGGCACCCCGCCCCCCCTTGCTCAGGTCATTACCCTGGCAGGCAGAACCCCCCCCCAGCCCCTTTCACATTGTGCCTTGTGATAGAGACATTTAGCCCAGTCCATATGCTGTAGTGTTTTACCAGCAGCTTTTGGGGGGACAGTCACTATCATAAATACAAAATACAGAGGTCTGACAGAAACGAATATGGCGAACAGTTCAAAAATGTCCATCAGGGGTCATAATTGGGTAGTTTATGGCTTGTAAGTTCAGGCAGGTATTTCTCCCATGTGGAACAGACGCTAGTTTGCAGACGAACGTTCTCTTTATTCAAACCACCCGCAAACATCCTTGCCCAACTTGTGTGCGTGAATCACTGTTATCCTCTCTTACCTTGTCATCAGTCAGAGCACTGACAGTTCCACGGACGGATGTTTACATCAACGCAGCACAGCCTGCGCCCAGGAAAAACGGCCCAGGAACTGTTACTGCTCCTCGCTAACGCCAGCCCAAGCATGATCTAGCTTTGCTGCTTGTGTTTAGAATCGGACCGGCTGCTCCTGTATATCCAGCGAGAATGAGTTTGCCACGGCCGTCCCAGGGAAGTGTCCCAGTCCTGGCTGCCAGGAGGCCTTCCTCATCTTCCTGTGTGTCATCTGTGCCTGCAGCATGATCGGAGCCATGGCCCAGACACCCTCTGTCATCATCTTGATCCGGTACTGAAACCCTCAATGCTGCATGTGCATGCATGAGTAGCAACTTGGTAACCTGGTAAAAAATATGCTGACTGTCCTTTGTTTGTCCCCCTCAGGACCGTGACCCCTGAGCTTAAATCCTATGCTCTTGGAGTTCTGTTTCTCTTGCTACGACTCATAGGTAAGATGTGATCCGACATCCTTCCCACATTTTTAAGCTTTACACCAGTTTTTGAAAAGATGTTACTCGATTTACATTTTCTTATTGTTATTCTTACTCCATCTTATTCTTCGCTAGCACAGATGTGAGAAACAAGATTGATTAGTTCACCTGCAGAGTTGAAGAGCATGTGCCGACATTTGAATATCCCCCTTCGCACTTGTTTTGCAGGATTCATCCCTCCTCCCCTGATCTTTGGTGCTGGAATCGACTCAACATGCCTTTTCTGGAGTACAGAGTGCGGGGTTAAGGGCGCCTGCCTGCTGTATGACAATGTAGCTTACAGGCATCTTTATGTAAGCCTGGCCATCATTCTCAAGGGAATAGCCTTTCTTCTGTACACCACCACCTGGTACTGTTTACGTAGGAACTATAAGAAGTACATCAAAAGCAATGAGGGTCACTTGTCCCCAACTGAACTCTTCCCTTCTTCTGGGCACACCCTTGACAACATGGGGAAGGAGGGAAGTCATAACCCTGACAGCCGGACAAAGTTCATATACAACCTAGAAGACCATGAGTGGTGCGAAAATATGGAGTCAGTTCTATAGATTTCGGCCCATGATAAGGAGGAACTGTTCTACTTGGACTTCCATCAGGAGATTGTCCTCTGTCTTCTGTTGTTAGGATCAACTTTTCTCTTCCATTAAAGATAATCCTGAGGCCCAAGTCAGGGCCTTGAAAGACTGTTGCTGCTTTCTGCTTCACATCCTCGGTAACTTTTGAAGGGTCCATTTTGATAGTTGAGACAGTCGCTTGTCAGCAAGGTGTTGTCCAGTGCCAGTAAATTCTGTTGTAATTGTTGGTAGAACACAGGTTTCATCTGCCTCAGTCCAAAGCTCCTAGTTAGGGGTCATTAGTTTCCATAAACCATAGGACCATTAGTTTGTCAAGATAATGCTACTGTTGTAGTTGCCATATTTCTCAACTCTGTACTGGATCCAGTCCGATACCAGACATAAAAGGGTCTGGTCAGTCAAATCAATTCAGTGTGTTGTGTGTATGACAGCTTTCTCTCTTGAAAAGAGATTACATATAGTTTAAAAACTATTAAAATACCTAATAGTTGCCAAGAGTTTACAAATCGAGAGATATTTCATTTTGCATTGCGTTCTTTGCTATTTATTAAGAGGGAGCCTGATGTACTGTAAAGTGGAGGGTAGAGAATGTTTTCAAGTAGCCGCCTACTATGTGCTTTCAATGTCAGAATCAAGTCAAGTGGTAGTCAGTAGAATGGTGTTTATTGTTTCAACAGCATACACTGTTTAGAAGCTGCCCTCTTGCTGGATCACAGACTTTTGACTAGAACTTAGTGCATATTTTTTGATTAACTTGAGTCATATCCAAAACCACCATCTATCAGTTATTATTTATCAGATTCAATTTGATAGGGTCTTTATGTTCTTGCTTTTCAGATTTCCTGATTATATTTAACCCTAATATGTCTTAATATGAGGGATTATTCAGAGAAGATGTCTAATTATCTCGGATTTGGTATTTTGCACCCAATAGAGAGCAGGTATTTGAAAGAACCGAAAGTCTTTTATGTGTTTTGATTACATATTCAAGCGAAACGAGATTACAATTAATATATTTGTATTTGGTAGTTTCTAAATATATATAGAAAGACTACTGAGAGTATAAAAGAAGATTTAAGTAAACAAATGTTTTGTTATAAATGTTGGTATTAAATTGGGATACAAATAATATCAAAGAAAAATAAGCATTTTCGTATAATGCCATAGAAAATGTTTTATTAGGCATGCAAATTCTGCATGTGAAGTTGGAAAAAAATGGTACGCAAGGTCAATAGCTTGTGGCAAATAGGTTGATATCCCACTAAAATAAAATACAAAACACTTGATTACCCCTATTTAAACTTCTTCAATTTGAGTGGGCACATACTGTATGACTTCTTGTGTTACTAATCAAAGTCTCTGCAGATAAGGTTTTAGGCATTGTCACTTTTCTTACACTTTTTTGTATGGCAAAATATCATTTATTTTACTCTGGAAATAAATTATTTTTCAGAAAATCAACCTGTCTCTTGGGGTGTTTTGCATGACCTCTTCTGTCATCTATAACTTATGTGCTACATAGTCTAGTGATCTATACAAATATATACTTCAAGTTCATGTGATTAACATTATTTAAACAAGAACACAGGACAGTTTTAGTTTTTGTTGCCAATGGTTCTGTCATATTTTGGCTAGTTGGTCTGTTGCTGTTGTTGCTGTCAGTCCAGATATTAGTGAGGAGTCAATACTTCAAAATGCTTTGGATCCAAAGAAGATCTTCACTCAGTGATGGATACCATAGCTGTCTGTGTCGTGGTTCCATTAGTAGGATTCTATTTCTACTTCACTGCAGATTCCAAATGTGTTGCTGTTTTGCCTACAGACGTTTGTTTGCATGCAGTGATGTCTTGGTACGATTCTGACTGTTCTCTGAATATCACAGCGGAAAGCCACACTGCTTTCATCTTGTCTGCTTGCAAAGTAGATTAGGGTTCCCATTGATATGGATAAGATTATCTTCTTAGCCATGACAGATGAACTGGGCTAAACTGGAGGGGGGAGTGAGTGCAGCAGTTTGAGAAGAGGCCTTCAACTAATCACTGACGCCCTCAGAGCAATTGGACCACATGGTAGATGAGAACAGGATTCATGTCACTCTCTCGCAAAGCTTCAATGTTTGCACAACTTTTCAAAGCTGGAAATGTGTTTTCATGCACGTTTGGTGTTTTATACGGAACATTCGTGTATGTGTGTGTGTGTGTGTGTGTGTGTGTGTGTGTGTGTGTGTGTGTGTGTGTGACAGTGTCTATGTGTCTTCACGTTGCATCTGTTCTGCTTCCATGAATTCCTTGGTTATTGTTTCACATACGCCACAATAAATTGGGGAAAACAGGGCAGAGGGTAATTTCTCTAGATTAGTTTAAGGGTTGGGGTTAGGTAACCCTAAATTTTATAGTTTTTGAAAGTGCAGTGCATTTTAAGTCACTCAAGATGGTGCCACAGCATGAACTGGAGCAGAAAGCTTCCCTTAGATCCAGTCAGTTGTAAAAGTAATCCTGGGACCGTCATGAGTTCAAACCATAAAGAAACGTCACCATCATTTTTTAAACCACATACCACAGATAAAACATATGAAAACAAACAACACAAAAGTTACCAATGTACATCTGACATGTGTCCAATTTTCCCCCTTCTGTTTAAGTGATTGATAAGAACGTTTGGTTTGTTTTACAGGTGTGCAGTGGGAGATTGTCCCACAGTTTTGCTATTTCAAAGCTGTCCAAGGGGAGTGTAAAAGACTTTAATCTGGTACTCATACCCATTACTTTATTACCATGCAACTTTAACTACAGTATAAGTACATACTAAATTATAGTGGAGCTTTTGCTCCATTTATTTATGCATTTTTTTCCGAGTGGGTTTAAACCAGACAGGACTGTCAGCCGACACGATGACTTTCCCCCACAAAGAACATAAACTGAATGCTAATTATATAAATTCAGCATCACAGGCACCTTTATTACAAAGACACTTTGACACGTGCCTCACTCAGCATGCTAATCACACCCTAGCCTTTAAACACAATTGCTATTCTTCAAAACAAGGCAACATTTCAAAAGGAACCTAAGGTAAACCATAAGCCACAAACAGCTTTATCAGAACAGTATCCATATTTCTAATTGCCAAGGTATCACATGGACAATCAATCATGGAATGCTTACAGTAGAAAACATTCTGGATACTACATAGCTTTTTATTACTGTACAACTTTTTTTTCAGAACAAGGAAATTACATGTAATTCTCATTAGAATACAGTTAATTGGAGCAAACAACATTGTAAGTATACTAATAGGCTACACCAACTTGAACTGCGATTAATTCGTAATGGGTGGAAATCTACGTTCATGTACAGCAAACATGATATCTACACCACAATCGGTGTCCAGGTTCATTGTTTAAAACCAGGAGAGCGTTGAAGACTTATTTGAAGTGCTGTAGCTTTAAAATCCAATTCTTCAAAATAGGCTGCTTCTCCCACGACAATGTCATTGTAAATGGTTAAGCACTGGCTTTGAAAGTTTGACTGGGGAATAGAGAGGTGCGATACGTAGCAGTGTCGTGGCTGGAGGGACGATCAGGAACGGGGCATTGAGAGCGAATCATATGTTCGCTGACCTACTAAGATATTGTTGAATATGATACTAAAACGCGTTGGGGTTTCATAGTATAGTGAAGCTATAGAATAGCTTGAGCTGTTAGCTGCAGGTAGTTCTGAAAAACAATCATGCTCTTAGAATATCGCACATTGATGTTCGGAATTGTATCATTGCTAGTACTGTTTTTAATCTTCGCGGATATTTCTGAATTGGAGGAAGAAATTGCGTAAGTAGCGATGCAGAGACAATGTTTTTTTTTTACCATGTGTAACGTTGTGCATGCCTTTAATTCCAATGCTTGTTGGGATATTGCACTGTTGAGAGAGAGAGAGATAGTCAGAGAGAGTCTGAGAGAGATAGTTCAGATACATGGACTTCTTCCTCCACATGTCAGACTAATCTGAATTTGACTATGAGGATCTACTAATTTTGTATGTACACCAGACTAAAAGTGACTTTAACCTCTACAGTTGACAATGACATAGGACATTGTTTGATGAATTACAATCTAGCCAAGAACTGGAAGCCATTTTCTCCACAGACCCAAACCTTGAATCAATTGTTCATCATCAAGAACAGCAGAGCCACATCTTTGTGGCCAAATTAATCTTCAGTTTGGTTCCACACTCCATGTGTGTTTGCACATCTGCTTCCTTCATGTCAGTCTAGGTTGATCTGTGGTCGGCTGTGCAGACAGGAGATAACAGTTTGATTTGTTGAGATCCACACAGTGGAGAAACAAGGAACACTTGTGCTTTATCCAGCCATAATGGTGCCCTGTAGAAGGAAATCTAATTGTATTTTGCACATGGACAGCACTTACAGTTCGACATCTCAAATACAAGTTTGAGACTTGTAGATCCTGCAAAAGTGGCATTGTAATTATGTAAATATAAATTGTTACAAAATAGCCCTTCTTCCTGCTCTTTCTCTCCTGGAGACAGAAGATAATAAAGTAGACTTAGGTTGTTCTCTACATTATACAGGACTGGCAGTCAGTGAAACACATTAAATCTGTTGGCTCATTGTTTGCTGGCACATTAGTATTTTCACTGGTATTACTTGAACAGGGCACGAATTTACATGACTCATTTGTCTTTTTCGCACTTAATTAGAAAACATCTTATCACACTGTGTATCCTACCTAATTAATTTTTGTGCTGGAATCTAAGTAAGAAAGAAAGTCTCTAGTTTGGTATTGATTTGATGTTAAAAGTCATCATCAACAAGAACAGGTTGAGTAGGGCGGTATTGGGAAGGTGCTCCAAAGGACACTGATGCTACAGATGTTATGTCAGGAATAGCAATTAACTTTATGATAAATACCCAAACAAATGATGTGCATATGGATCAGTTGCTCATTTCTCGCCTGATGGATTTTTACAGGGGTTGTACTCATTTAGATTCATAGCATTAGTTTGAGGGATATGACAAAATGCCCCTTATGATGAAACAAGCCGTCACCACATGCTTTGCATCTTGTAATGGCTTTTCTGTTTGTGTCAGGTACTTGGTTCCAAGGGCTTGAATTGTGTGGTGCCTGGTATTCTAGTAAACGCCTAGTGCACTTTGCACTATTTTCTATTGTTCACCTGATAATAATGTGAAACATCATTCTTGATGGTGGCTATAATTATTTATTTTTTGGTCAAGGAATATCGGAGGTTCCAGAAAATTCTACTGGCCCAGCAGCATACCCCAGCCACACAGGTTAGTTTCCTTTGGCAGGCCTCCAGAGTTTACTGGGATTTCTATTTATCAATACAGTTCTACCAGCTTTGCCATCCTACTAAACTAAAACATGCAGACAAATAACTACAAGACTTGTACATGAATATTAAATTACATTACTTGTACATATCATACCATAATCAGATTATTACTTGTTCAAATTCAGAGTTACAGCAGTGAAGATTAATGCAACATCATTAGCCAGTGAGAGCAAGGATACCATTAGTATTCCTCCTTCAAGCTGCAGTAATACAACCAAGCTCCCTGTGGATAACTGGACCTTCAACAAGACCCTGTCAAGAATCATCAGGTACAGGATTTCCGCACCTAAGTACAAAATATTCTCAAATTTAACCAAACTGGAGAATCGTATAGTCATGTTTCTTTAATTCTCCCCTCTGTAGGAAAAACATCTTGAAATTCTTTGATCCCGAGAGGGATATCTCCATTCTGAAGGGCACTCTGAAGCCAGGGGATGTCATCCACTACGTGTTCGACCGACAGAGCACTACAAACATATCAGAGAACCTATACCACCTGCTCCCCACTGCGTCCCCCATGAAGAACCAGTACCACCATCGGTGTGCCATAGTGGGGAATTCTGGAATCCTGCTGAACAGCAGCTGCGGCCCAGAGATTGACTCTCATGACTTTGTCATCAGGTAAGGTTTCCACACCAGCTGTCGAATGAGAAAGGAGATTACACAGCTTAGTGTTTTCAGGTCCTTGTATGCAGGTGACATTTCTGGTGTCAAAATAAGTTATTTCAGCTAATAAGGTTTATTTTTGAAGATTGTTATGTAACAGCACCATACAAGCAGAGTCTTGAGTTACAACGCCTTACCTTCAAGTTACGTGCCAGTATAGTAATGTACCCATCATTATAAGTCATCGAAGCCAACTCTCCTCAAACTATTCAATGCTTTCAGGTGCAACACTTGGAGCAACTTGTTGGGCATCTTTTGAAAAAGCTTCAGTGATCCATCACAAGTGTAATGGGCTTCCATTAGTCCATTGTCTCCGAGACACATTTATCAGAACAGAATTATGTATACAAACATCCGTCAGTTATGTAACATTGTGTCAGTCAAATATATTCTGACTGGGTAATTTATTGCTCATCACAGGTTTGCCAAATGCAGTGGAGTGTGCACACAATGATGAAATGATGTGCACCTATTAGGTTAATGGGAGGTAAATCATCAAACAGTAATTAGTAGTTTAGTTGCCAAACACAGATGGAAAAGACTTCTGCAGTCCAGACTAACCTGTAAAACAGTTTACCCTTTATATAAAGAGTATTTTATCTCCTGGATTGCACATGTTCACTCCAGGATATTGTGCAACACAGCACGTGTCTGCATAGATAATGTGACACCGATCTTATTATTCTTTGGAGTTTGTGGACCATGTACATTCTCTCCAATGTCTAAATCTCCACAGGGCTTCGGCGGGGAACCAGCTCATTCAACAAGTGAAGGGCAGGTGTGGCTAGGTTGGATTTATGCAACGTGTCTCTGACCAGGCAGTTAGCAGGTGTGCTGGATTAAAATAAGATTCAGAATTTGCATAGGATGGGGGTGGGGGTGGGGGTGGGGGGTTCCCTCCTTCCATCCTTGCCCCATTCATCAAATCCCTATGATGTATGATTAGACAAGGATCAAAATAGGAAACAAATTTAGAAGTTCAGCAATGGAGTTTAAACCAACTAAATGAACGAAACAAGGGTTCAATCCTTTGCGTTGGATCTGTCTGTTGTTAATAATTGGTGGCTATAGGATCCTTCAGTTTCAGTGAAAAGAAGAGAAGTATCAAGTGACCTGTGTTGTTCCATGAGGCTCGCTCCATTGGAAGACAAGGCAGCAGGAGCATGACGCCCGTGTCGTCTGTTTCTCAACAGATGTAACCTGGCCCCCGTGGAGGAGTTTGCTGGGGACGTAGGGCTGCACACCCACCTGGTTACCATGAACCCCTCAGTTGTCCAGAGGGCCTTCAAGGACCTGGCTGATGAGGATGGGAGGGTACGATTCCTGCGTAGACTCCAGAGCCTCAGCGGCAGTGTCTTGTGGATTCCGGCCTTCATGGCCAAGGGTGGAGAGAAGCGTGTGGAGTGGGCTATCCAACTCATCCTCTTGCACACGGTGGATGTACGAACTGCATTTCCGTCCCTCCGACTGCTGCATGCTGTGAGAGGGTAAGACACAGCACAGTTTTGAAGGGACACAATGCACATTTCAGAGCGATTGGCACGGCCATGGCCCTGTTATTGTTTCGGTCTGAGTTCCGAGTTGGTTTTTCCCTGCCTTATCAGGACTGGTACAGGTACCTATGTCTTAAGTGTCTGCATCAGGT
This sequence comes from Neosalanx taihuensis, assembly GCA_030340665.1. NCBI lineage: Eukaryota > Metazoa > Chordata > Actinopteri > Osmeriformes > Salangidae > Neosalanx > Neosalanx taihuensis. The sequence goes on along the minus strand of CM059290.1, from coordinate 16,527,580 downwards.
TTGCATTATGCTCGCTTGTCTCACATGCTTTGGTCTTGTGTGTGTAGTGTTATGTTTGCGTTAAGTATACCTGGTTTTTGATAATAAAATACTTGCACTACATTTTCTTGATGCTGCCTTGAGACAAAGATAATTCCATTGGATCTCTATATAGGCTACACCTGTAAGCTCCACAATCCAGGGCTTGGCAGTCCACTGGTTCTATTTTTAAACAGAGCATTAAAGCGTCTCTCCAGACGCTGTTGGTGACCAAGTAAGTATTGTGCGGCCTCCTTGGCTGGAAGGGATTGAGTCAGGAACAGCCATAGGTGTATTCTATAAGTCACTAGTTAACTATACTGTATCCCTACCATTTCTTTGACAGTAAAGTAAATCTTTAGAATGTGATGTGAACGATTTCATGAATGCAGTGCATGTCCATGGCCTTTACACTGCTGTGTCATACATTCCCAAAAGGGAGTCTTGGTTACTGTGGTACTGCATTTCTGAGCACTGGTTGTTCTTGAAATAGATCAACCTTTGCCTCCACCTCTGACCTCCTGTCTGTCTAGACCGCAAACAGCCCATCTCCAGGGTCCCAAATGGCCGGTTTGTGGGCCTGTGACTGAGGACACCAGATGGGACTTTGATGCTGGCCCTAGACCTTCACAGCACTTTTCAAGATATGGGTCCTCTCTGTGTGTGTTAAATGTCTGATGTCAGACAGCACATGACCAAAGAAAGCATGCCTATTTCAGGCTCTCGTTCAAGGAGAAATAGGCTGCTATGGTAGAATCAGGAATGTTTAGAGTTCTTCCCAATGGATATGCATTCCTTGCGCAGATTTACTTGATAGCTGGGAAGAACGAGTCTTATTAAAGATCCCATTTGGCTTTTTCATTTTTTGAGATATAACAAATAATATTGATAGCTGATTCTGAAATCAGCTTGTATACAATACAGCCTTATTCGATATTCACAAAATGTTGTTTTGTCTTTTTTGTTTGTCAACAGGTATTGGCTCACTAACAATGTCCAGATCAAGAGGCCAACCACTGGTCTGCTGATGTACACAATGGCCACTCGTTTCTGTGAAGAGATCCACCTCTATGGCTTCTGGCCCTTCTCTCATGACCCACAAGGAAAACCAGTCAAGTACCACTACTACGACACTCTTACCTACGAGTACACATCCCACTCCAGTCCACACACCATGCCACTAGAGTTCAGGACCTTGAACACTCTCCACAAGCAGGGGGCGCTGAAGCTCCACACTGGTGCTTGTGAAACAGGAAGGGAACTGCAGAAAACTAAGCATGGAGTTTCACCATGATGGTGTCCTCTGAGCTTTTAAAGGAAATTCCTCATTGAACTGACCATGTTCTTTGGTCTCAGAAGAAAGTAACTGTGAAAAGCATTTCAGTTAATCTGTGAATAGTAGTTATTACTGTGTGTGTACTGTAACTTTTTAGCATCATAAAAAATGCTGCACAAATGATTCTTCTACCATTTACATTTCCTACAAAATTGTGTTTAGGAGAGATGTGAAGGCCGTTCCAGTGTTGAGAGCCGGACATAGCAGTTGATTGATACCAAATTGCTAAAAATGGGTGCTAATGATAACAGCTCACACCATGCAGTTGTTTTATTTTTTTTACGTTTTAACTTGAAGTTGCGGGTTTAAAAAAAATACTTTCCTTTCGAATACTGATATGATGTACTCTCAATATAGTTCTAAATTATATTAGATGGTTCTACTGCAAGTTAAAAAGCCAAAAGGTTCCTGGTAACTGTCTACAGTTCCTGATGTCCAAGTCTTGTACATAGATTACCTATAAAAAGGTGCACATAATTTAACAACTGGAATGTTAATTTTACCAATTCATTGTTCGTATACTGAAGGTCCAGATTGAGCTATAGCCCGTCCTGTAGTCAAATTAGTACTTATGTTAATGTGCTATTTGTGTAGTTGTTTGATATGCAAATTATTTGATCTGTTATCAAACTTTATACTTCTCAAAGCCCATATAAAGAGATTAGGTAAGAAACCACACCAAGTGCTGCCAAATAGTTGCCTTACGAGAGGACTCTGTAGGAGAGCCAAGAATTCGAGTCAATCAGGGTAAATATTTGACATTATTACTTTACCTCTGAGTGCATTGAAATCTGAGGCAGTGGTGACTTAGCAAACTGGCTTAACTATCCAAACTCAGTCTTACAGGGAACACACCCAGCTGATCACACAGTAGCGTTGACGTAGCCCAGACCAACAGGACACTGGTTGCCTGGAGAGTAGACAATATGGCTGTGGAATGTCTCTGTTATTAGCCATTGTTGGTGTACTATGTCAACTACTAAAAACTATAATTAACCGAATGTTATTTCTACTACTGAGAAAGGGAAGCGGTTGAATAGTGTTGAAGGTCTAAGATGGTAAGAGGGTTTCTCCCTCTGTGCTGTCGCCAAAGTTATGTATTTAATAAGAATAAGAATAAACAGGCTGTTTTTTTGTCTCTATAATTCTTATAATGCTATCATTTGGATTTGCTTTTCTACTTGCGTGGCGAGTTGTATTTCACTTGTAGAAGATTTTGTTTGAGATTTGTTTTGGAACAGTTTAAATGTTATCAGGGTAGATGTTAATTGCATTTAGGAGAAATATTTGTCGAGTACTCTAGTCAAATAAACAGCTTCTCATGTGCTCTGAGCCATGTGATTTGTCTGTGAAAGAGTGTTGTTTTGAGAAAATGATGCTCCTGTTGACGTACATGCTGCTCTTATTTTTTGCTGCCAATTAGGTTAAAAATGGGTAACACACTGCAGACGTCAGCTGGCCATTCGGCATAATCAAAGCACTTTTTCCAAAAAGCGAGTCTGTGTTTAGCTAAAATAGAAAGTCTGTGACTAATACCTTTAAACTATTTGGTTTGAATCAGTCATGGGATCACAACTTGTAAGAGACTCAAAGGGAAATACTCAAATATTCATGGCTATCATTCAATGTTCATGGCTTGGTGGTATACAAGATAGGAACACTTGTGCCTGTCTATCTCCTAGCTGAGTTCACATGTACATTTCACAGTGTAGCAATGTAAGGGTCACTTATCAGATCATTTTCATGGATGTTAGTAAGTGATAAAATGGAAGGAAATCACCCAAAAACTGGTTTACAACTGTTGAGAGTTGGGATTACTTTTATTATGTTTTACTTGATTGGGAAAACCATGGAGCCAGCCAATGGGTGGTTATCATTACTATAACATTGAATGTCTTTTTGATGAAAGTATTCAGATATGATATTCAGAGAATTACTGTGACTTAAAACCATAGGAGTTGGGGGAGGATCAAATATAAAGAATGCAGGCTTATGTAGGAATACAACCTTGAAAGAATTAACAAGAAAAGCTGCTTGAACCAGTTAATTCATTTCAAATAAACATTTCAATAAAGCCTCTAAGGAACATGGCGAGACATGATACTATAAAACTATATGAACTATAAATACATCCAAATACAGCACTGGAAACACATTCTCATCAGAGTATCATTAGTGTGAGAGAACATTATATTACACAACAGAACAAATAGGGGTGCAGTAGCAATCCGCAAAATTATAAACCGAATAGGCAATAGTATAATGAAAAGTTGGGATAAACATTTTTAAGAACAAATAATCAACATGCTAATCAATGTAATACTTAAGTTACATTACAAGTATTACTCATGACTGTCTTGTAATGATTTGAATTTACATGAAGCTAAAATAAGTCACTTTCCTTCTGAAAATATCTCAGGTTAATCTAAACAAAATCTTTAAAAGAAAAACACAATTTACTCATTACATACTTTTCAGAATTTCCATATCTTTTCTCCCTCTTCTCATGATTTGACTCCAGACCTTGAGATACTCCTACACAACTTTCAGTGTGCCATTTGTTTAAAAAAAGCTCTACAGTGAGACTAAACAGAGGAGGCTTCCATTTCCAGTGTGAATCTGCTGCATACCAGGATTCTAAAGATAAAGTGTTAACTCAGAACATGAGTGCATTCTTTTTAGTTCCTTGGGAATTAAAAACAACATACTTTGTCCTACATGGGCTTGATAACACCGAATAATAGCAAAAGACAAAACTTGCAACACAATCGATTGGAGAAAATATCTAAATGTCCACGATAAAACATCTGACACTCTATAACAAAAGTATATCACCTTTAAAAATATATACACTTTCCTAAACTAAAACTAGAACCTGATTTATCTGAGAGCCCCACATACAAACATAAAACACAGCTTAGCAGCATAAAAAGGAAACTCTCACGTATACAATAAGAAATATCAATGAGGACAGAATGAATCAAACGGTACACAGTATCAGCACAACTAGTTGATTAGCGGGTGACATTTGGTCTTAAAGAAAATTAAAAGGTACATTAATTAATATCTTTCTGACTATTATTAAAATGTTTAGGAATGTGGAATCTTATATTACAATAAAATTACTAGAAGCGTTAGGTGTGGGGTCAGAATATTCCAACAGCAGCAGACAATTCTATTTCTATAAGCCTGTAAGGTGATATAATGACTAACAAAATGAAATGAATGGTATACTGTCCTTACGGTATATGTGAAAAAACATAAACATCATCATGAAATGATAACATTCTGAGATTATATTTTACAACATGACACCACAGGATCAATGTTTTTGGGAAATACTTTTTATACTTTTTTTATAGAGGGGTGCTTCTTTAGTCTCTCAATGTACAAAACAGTGTTTAAAGACATTCATGAACAATCTGTAGGTTAAAAAATAGGGAGATTTAAAGTACACCCAGCTGAAGATTTAATAAACCAGTAAAATGTGTTGTGTGGTTGATATATCTTACTTCCATTGAACTGGTGAAACATCCTCTTGACCATAGAGTAGAACAGTTTTTTTTATTTGTTTGTTACTGTAACTAACAAAAATGGTGTCACCAAAATATCCAGATGTCATCATGTAGTTTTTATCTTCACCTGAAAAAAGAAAAAGTCAGTGTAAGGATAATTCATAAATTCTTACACTGCAAAACTGTTTTCAACTAAATTTAGTTAAACTTGGTATAGTAAAAAGCTATCCTAGTTCATTTTTTTGTATATAATTTCTTTAGAATTGGGAACCTTTGTTTCTGGTGTACAGACAAAACTGTATAAGTAAAGTTGTATAAAACAGTGTATATTGGTTAAACATACATGTACATGAGTTCCACATACATTTATGATAAAATGAGCCTTTAAATGTTCACAAATGTACAACCTTCAGCCATAAAATCTGCTCTGACTTGGGTTTGGGTGGAAATGATTCTGCACATGTGTGGTCCATGCAAGCTTAAGATTTCAGGTAAACAGGAGGCCCCATTTTCCTTAAAGGAAGTTGAACTTGTGTTGAGGAACAATTGACAGGACGGAAGGGAAAGCCCCAATGTCAACACTCTTGCTAAATCTTTCAAATAAACGCATAGACTGAGCTAGCTAGCATGCATGTCATATCAGTGGTAATCAACATTAATAATTGTTAGTGTAGCCTGTTGACAATTCAGTCAGGTAATTCAGCATGAAATCTACTTCATATACATGTTAAGAGTGGAAATGTAAACATGGCTCTAGCCATATTTACTAATTGCATGTGTGGGTCTTCCCATGCACAAAACCTTAAATGACAACATAATTGTAACCATGTAACCTTGACTTCACATGGATATGTCCTTGCATTCAAATGTTTTCCTTATGTTTTCCAAATTGGATGGTATGAAGGAAGGCCTCCTTGCGCATGGGTTTTGAATTATGATTGAGCGTACCACTGAAAAAATCCTGTTCACAGGAAGATGAAAACTTGCATTGGACAAACTTTGCCAGGATAATGTTGTGACGTGACTAACTTCATACAAATAAATGTAAATTCAAGAAGTATTTGCAGTTGAGAGCCATCTAATTCATATTAAACCCTAATTTAATCCTGTAAATGATTTACTTGTATTTGACATCGAAGAGGGTAGAGTCGTCCTCATCCTCATTTTCCTCATTCAAGGGCGCCATTTCCACTCTCTCCGCAGGTGTAGTGATGATGTCATACTTTCGTGTTTTTCTGATTCTCCTTCCAGATCTATGGTTCAAAATAAAGTTAAAACAAGACGTCACCCAAGGTTGCTTACCATAGCTGTGCCTCATGGTTGGTATATAGACTGTCTGGCCATATGTTGCCTATGATTTCCAACTCTGGGATACTGCTTCAATATATCTGATGTAGTCTTTTGGGTATCAGTCACAGAAATACTGCTGATTTGTAAGTCACACAGCTTTAACTGAAAAGTATAGCTGAATAAAGAAAACGTCTGAAACCAACTAATCTATTTGTCAAGCATCAAACACAGTGAGGCAGAGTCAACAATGACGCACAAACTGGATTATGTACAGTTATGGTATACCCATGTTACAATAAATAAAATGCAAATCAGTTACAGAATGTTATAAGTAGTCAACAACGAGTCTGTTCTTAAGTATTGGCTGTTACCCTACCTGAATACTTTGATGACCAGGCACGTGATGAGAACAGCTGTTAACACGCAGATCAAAATTACAGTATTTTTCAATGTAGGCAGATGTGTCAATATTGATGACATTCGTGATTCTGTAGTTGTGTTAGTGCCGTTCTTGGACAGATCCTCCCCGTGGATGGATAGTGTTGAATTAAGATGCGTTGCTGGTGAAGGTATTACTTGTGGTTCACATACAACTTCCCAAACAACCGCAATGATGAACGAGAGAACCACATTGTATGCCATCATCCTGCAACTGTAATATCCCCAGATTACCGAAGAGTCTCTCCTTCATTCCTTTTACAGCGATATATGTAGTGAAAAGATGCACTTAATGAGACATTTCACAAATATTTCCAGTAAGGATTTTCAATATCCTTTATCCATGCGCAGTATTTCATCAATCCAAATTATTGCGGTTTTCTCTGGTCGCAGACGTAGTTCCTTGTCCTTGTGGTCAACGCGCACCAAGATTCGCTGTGTTTCCCGATTGCATGTTGTGCGCAACCAGGGTTGGGATTATGTCCAACCGGAAGAGGTCTGGCGGTCACCGTTCCTGACGTTATAGAGGAGGGCAATAATCCTGTGGGTCCTTAGACGTTTGTTCGATGGGTGACCTCGTGTGTGACTATCGTGACCTACAATTCAACGCGAATATTTTTTTTTGTGAAACGTTGTATCCTACATTTAAATTTATTCGTTTAGCAGACGCTTTTATCCAAAGCGATTTACAAGACAGAGCTTTCCAAAAGAGCTTCAGTCACTGAGCATAGCAACTTGATAGACCCCAAGGGAAGAACTATAAGAGCATTCATCTGAACATTATACACATTTTGAGGTGAGCCTCCGCCTGACTATCCTAATCTAATCTCAGAAAAAAAATCGATCTAAAATACAACACCTGAGCAACTAGAAACACCCATCAGTCACATGTTCCAATACTTTTGCTCACTTGAAAAGTGGGTGGGTTCAAAGAAAATGTCCTCTGTCCTGAGTCGTTACATCTAGATGTAAATATAATTAAATAAAAGCTGGAATTCTGAACTTTTGCCTCATATTCACATTTTGATCTGAAACCCAAATGTCTTAAATGTAAAAAAGAAAGAAAAGAAAAGAATTGACCTTGCCGTTCCAATACTTTTGGAGGGGACTATATTTTCAAAATGGAGGTCCATCTTGTTACTCTCTGGAGAACACGTCAGCGACCAGGATATTTTGTTATTATTGACGTGTAAAACAAATTTCATCCCATAGCTCTGCCGGCCTATGCTTTTGTATGGGCTACATTGAATAGCCTAGGCCTGGCAAAAATAGCATTGTTTGTGTAAAATATGTTTCTGTTTATGTCGGTCATGACAAGTTACTGACTGATAAAGCTACGCTGTAGTTTATTTATTGTGTTCATTTTTGTCCTTTTCCATCGTATAGATTCATTGAACAGGCTACTCGTTTGGCTTGTTGGAATATTCAGTTAAAAGGAAATATTTAAATCACTACTGTGTGGTAAAGGGAATAAATACATGTCTGTTGCCTAGGGTGCAAGTGCGTTTCATTCGTTTCTAAGAGCGGATACGTAGAGAGAGAGAGAGAGAGAGAGAGAGAGAGAGAGAGAGAGAGAGAGAGAGAGAGAGAGAGAGAGAGAGAGAGAGAGAGAGAGAGAGGGGAGGGGGCAAAGCTGAGTATTACAGCGCAAAGCTAGAGGGAAAAACAGGCAGAAGAGGACAGCACTGAGAAGAGACGGAGATGCGGTACACAGCTGTCAGAGGCAAGATTCTACAAAAACAAGCAGAAATGTCCAAAAATACAGCAGCCGACCGTGTAGATGAGAAGGGGTAGCACCTTTCCAGGAAATGGGTAAGAATTAAATTGATAACTTACTTTAAATGCTTTGAGACGAGTTGAAAGGATAAGCCAATATGGTGGAAAGAACGACGATTCACAGCCCTGTAGTCAAAATGGCCATGGCCATTTCCTCAGCCAAGAAGTGAAAAACATTTTTTATGTTCGTGGTAAAAAAAATTGCGTTTGTAATTCACGAAATGCTTCGAGGAAATCGTTGTGTTCAAAGAGTGTTATGTTTACATCCAAAGGACACACATTTGTGAGAATACTTTCGAGTTTTCCAACCTACGCAGTTAAAATTTGCTTTGTCCTTGAAAGGGCAAACGCCCATGTCAAGATCTGAGAGGTATGAAGTATAAAATATGTAAAAATCACTTGAAAGAGGTGCATTATATAGTGTAAGACTGATCATAATGTAATGCTCTGGTAGGATGTCGAATACTTTTAAGTTTACTACAAATTCAGATTAAAAAAATAATAATATTGTGCTAATAAAACTGAGTAACTACATAAACCAAACTAGTTTGAAAACGTAGTTTTCATGGAACATGGAAGTCATGCCCTGGTCAAATGAAAGTAAACATGTTTTTAGATTTTAATACTATTATATATAGATATAAATATATATTTATGCACGTCATAAATATATATGTACGTAGATTTAGCATTTGGACCATGTCAAGTTCATAAAACTAATAATGATGATCAAGATTAAAATAATTTTGTAGTCTTGGAGAATAAATATATTTTGAATGCAAAACAGGGTGTTGGCTGTTAACTCTTTGTGGTACTGATGGAAATAAAGTCACTTAAATAATAATTTATATTATGGGGTTATTCTTACAATTTGGGAGCCTTTTACAAGTAAAATGTTTACAAAGATGGCAAATGTTACTGTGAAAGTTAAGTAATTTATCAAGGAAAAATGTGATTTGCTAATATTTTGTAATACCAAGGTCACAGTCAACAGCTTATTGAAATATCTCTACACAAAATATGTATTGAAAAGTAGTATAGTGTAGGAGTTTACCATTTTAAAACTGTTTCACAGTAGTCTAGATGCAAGAATGTTGATATTAACATTTAAGAGTAGTACAGCTTGTTAATTAAACTTAATATACATTTGAAAATATGACAAAAAACAAAACAAAAATGTAATGTGGCCTAATACTTAAATACGTGATTTAAATAAGAAAACGTGAGTGGAATTCAGACTGTAAAGGTAATTTTCATTGGTTGGTAAGAATTGAGCTACAGTTACACAACATAATAACCATATTAATTTTTTTAGGCTGCTGCTCGAAGAAACGTGCAACAGAATAAGAATGATCTGACTGTAGAATGGTAAGTCCATGTACAAAAACAAGTTGCGACAGCTAAATCTTCGTTTTACGTTAGTATTTACCGTTATGTAAGGTTCACCAGTAGGTTGTGCTGTTCTCCCCTTAAGTTTTTTGATGTATTTCCTCCCTAACTTTTGAAGGTTTGTCAGTTCTGCCATTGGCCAGATTGAGGACTCGACAAATTGCTTTGACCAATACGTGTAAGTATAAATCTCCACGTTAACCTACATTTAAACTTTAGTTATAAGTTGTATTTTAAGTCGTATTTAGATCTATATTTTTTGTAAACAATAAATTACAATAACAATGAATCACTGGACTACAAATGGCATTGAACCCAATTATTAATTGGATTATTATTTATAGATCTTGTTGAAATAAATCTTCAACTTGCGTTTGGCTGTGGTACTGTTCCTTTTCTTTTTTGGAGTTCATTTCACTTTCTAAACATGACTAAATCACTAATTGTTGCCTCAAGCACTTTGTGCATACAGTTTCAGTCGTCAAATTAAATTAAAATAAAACATCTGTGGTAGCGTTCATTTAGACGTATCGGTGTCAAAGATTGGAATCTGAATATCATAGTATGGTATTGGAAGATTTCTTTAGTTCCCCAAAATAGGCCACTACAATAGCAGATTGGGTGGTTGCTGATATTGTAACTCCAAGTAGGTATTTTCCTCATGCAGAGTGCCATATGAATGCGGTCAAAGGAATGGTGGAATCAAACTTCTCATTGGTTTTGACTATGTAGTTTATAGAAATCCATCAAAAAACTTCTGAAACCTTGTCGGTACCACAACAACAGGATTTGCCTTAGTCTCCGCCCCTTTTAAAGGGTCCGCCTGCTTCGCGTCCGCCCATTAGTCTCCACCGACTCAACATTGACGATCTCTATTCACTATATAAAAAAAAAGTCGTTGGTCTACATTTTTACCAAAACGATTTGATGTGCAATACTCATGAAGTGAATTTCAATTGTGTATTGGTTGTTATAAAATACACCTTTTCAACTAAATGTATAATGTTGTTTTATTAAAGCAAGATTATGACATGGAATATTAAATAAACAATTTAATTTAAGATGCAACTACATTTTTGAATGCATGTAGGCTACTTTGTACACAAGTCCCTCAAATTTTGGTACAGTCCAAACTATTAACAGTACCTATAACGCCCCTAAGAGATAGCAAAATTAGCAAATGTAAGACTTCACAGGAGATAACATGTTTTTATGATGTCCCAATGGTAGTGCCCGATTTTTGACAAATCAAGTAAGACAAATCTGTCACTTATTAAAACCTTTTTACTTGGTACAGCCAATTTCATTTTAACATCTTTTAAATTTTATTTTCACTAAAACAAATGCTACAAAATGTCACAACGCAAGTGTATGCAACCATTTCGAGAGCATTTTCATGCCCTGAGTCATGTTTTATTTATTTGGGCAGACTGAGGCCCGTTCTTCGTACGTCGCTAACTCAGTTAGCCGGATCATTTAGTTCTTCAAAGCTCATCCTAGACTTGTTGTCATAGCAACAGGTCCGTAAGCTTAGATTGAGGCTTTATAAGCGGAGGAGATAGGGAAGTATGTTGTAGCCATACGCGAGGAACCTCTTGCAGAAGGTGTGAGAATAATTTGCAGAGCTTTTCAAATTAATCAGGTATTGCGGGATAAAGTGTAATTGTTGAGAGATACCGTTTTTTCAGCCTTTTTCTTTGTGGTTGTTATAAATAGACAAACACATAATTTAACAGTGTTTTTTAAAAAGGAGGTAATAAGTTATAAGTAACTTTTTTTAAATAAAGACAGTATAATTTAAAGGCTACCATTTTGTAGAATATTCTTGTATTTCACTTTCATTTGTCTGCTACTTTTGCCAGCCCCCTCTCCTCGCATTTGCAGACTTTGAGGTGTTCCCTGTCGTTTTAATTAACGACTCAAGTTCGGCATAACCTTCCATTAAAAGGTCTTGTTCTTATTGGGAGAAAAGTGGGCACGTTCTTTGGCCATGCTGAACAGCCAATAGCAGCGTTGCTGATCAATGTTTCTACTATCGATACATATCCCCTTTTAAGCCAACACATATATCTAAATCCAGCGATACTAATCATACACAACAGGTTTGTTCGAAGAACCCAATTAGCCGATCATGGTTAGCAGGATGAAATAATCTTGGATGTGTCATTTGATCTCGGATGTATTAAGCAACGTACGAAGAACGGGCCCCTGGTCTGGCCACCCTCCGTAAATAAATTCATGTTCAACCAGAATCTGGTTGGGCCAGTTTGTTTATCGGATGAGGGGTTGGTACAGTATGATGACTGTACAGAGCGGTGCTGCTTTCCCAAACAGCCAAGCAAACAATTTGTTTCCCCAATTGGTTTTGTATATCCAATTCTATCCAGAGGTATTTTGGTCTGTGTCCATCTTTTCTGAAAGGCTTTCACACTAATTCACGTTAGTGAATTTGTTTGGTGATGCTATCTTACCGTGTCAATCTGATAACACACAACAGATGTCCAGAATAGAAGGGATTTATTACTATATCTTAAAGTGTATTAGCAACACACAAACCTTTGCCCAATTTAATCATTTCCATCTTATCCCATACAGAATCATGAGGACTTATTCTTGTTGTCATCTCCTTTGAAACTGGAAGACGTCTCTGTAAGTCTCAGTAATTATTATCTGCTAAGATTATTAAATAATTAATTTAATGCAATTTTCGGCATTTAAAAAAAAAATCGTTAGTAGATAGTGATGCTTACTACAATGCGTGATGCATTGTAAGACAGGGTGTTAGTGACAACTTGACATGGGGAGCATCATAGCTATCCAGATTTTTTTGTTGTTGGCAATAGTAGATCCACAGCAGCTAGCAGTGCATTTTGTTTTAGTTTTCGTGGAAAGAATCAGTTAACCAGCATGTGTATTTTGCCTAGCTTAAATACTGAACATATTAAAGACCAAGCAGGAACTGTAATGTCCAGTGTTTTCTTGATTTGAGCGACTTGAGAAGGTAATTCAAATACCTTCCCATACTTTACGGTCTTAACGGTCACTTTGGAAAAAATATTTTCCTGCTTCTACTGGAGCTAGTTCTTTTTATATTTCACCTAACCTTCACTTAACAACTTGGTAAAAGTTGAGGATCACAAATTCAAAACATCCGTCTTTGGCTTAGAGAATGGGCAAGAATTGGATGTTCTACAGACAGCAGTTGACTTGAAGGGTATCATATTCATTTTCAACAGAAATGTAAACAATTTGTAATTGGTTGAGTTTTACTTGGTCAACTTCGTTTTTTCTGATAAAGTGAAAGGATGGCCAAGTATTATTGAATGTTTCTCTTTGGGAACCGTGTTTGCTGGTTTTGCCAATCACATTTGGAAAAGGTTCATGCAGTTTTCCATCATGCTTTTAAAATACATTTTTGGTGTTTAATAATCAGTGTTATATATATTTGTGCCACTATCAAGGCAAAAATCTTGCTGCGCTATTTATGAAATGGACGGAAGGGAACGTTTTTGTTTAACTCAAGTTTGGCTCTTGCCAAAACCTTGCTTTAAGTGAGCCCCCTTGTGGTCAGTAAAGGTATTATTGCGTAGCTTGAAAATAAAGTTGGGCAAATACAACATACTATAAATTCATACCATTCGCCATTTCAAAAGTTAGTGATTCATTGTATTTAATAAAAGATGTATCTATATTTCATATATACTATGAAATTATTAATGTTGCCCAATGTAAAACATTGCTGAACGCATTCAGTGCTTTAGCATGCCCGATCAATGCTTTAACAGAATACGTATATACAGAATACGTTTTGTGGTTTTATTATGTATCGTGATGTTAATGCCAATGGAAATTGTATTTATTGACTAACGTGTGAGTATGTTACTCAGTATAAGCATAGTTATTTAGATATAAAATTGTATGCATGTTATTAAGAATGTATAACACTGTATTAACTGAATGTAACATAGGTGTTCATCTGAATTTCCTTTTGTTTTTGATTCCATTAAGACCCCATTGAAATGGACACAATGGACGCAGAGGCTTCACACGTTGAGATCAAGATGGCGGCTAGGATTTTCAGTTTTTTCGTATTTTTGAAAAATGGAGTTTCCTTTTTAACGTTTTTTTTTTTACATAAAAAACATGGTTTTTCACTTAGGGGAATGGGGGAAACCTATCCCCTTTGTTGGACTCTTGTGCTCATTAGAGAAATATTTTTGACACGTATGTTCCTCGTGTCTTGAATGCATCAAAATTGTAAATACAATTTCAATTCTCTGTACATTTTCAATTATAATGTTGAATAAAATGCACATACATTTAACTTTTCTGAATTTGTTCATATTTACGTATGCAGGAACTAAACATTTTATTGGCGATAGACTATTTTTTTTACTCATGAAGTTTATCCAGAAATTTTGTCTTGACGAAGGATTTTTACATTTACTTCATTAAATGAAATTATTTTCTATTTACGAATGTATTTCATGTAACTTTCCTAACTCACCAGGACTCTTCTGCCATCCCCTAGAGGGCTAATCAAACCACATCAAAACGCTTTTTTTACAGTCACCATAGGTTAAGGTGCTTCCCCAAAACATTTATAAAAAAAAATTGGGATGGTGGCTACTAAGCTAGCTAAAATATTTTTGGGGGATACGTTTATCAGTTTGAGGATCAGCTACTGTTATTCAGCGGTAACCTCTGTTGTTGGATCTCTAAGATGTGTATTTCCACTAGCCAACCCTTAACGTCGGGTGTCCAAAGTGCATATATATGAAAGCTTCCTACACGTAATAATGCTTTTGATTGGATTACTTTAAAATAAAGACATCTATGGAAGTTAAGCACTGGTTGAATTGAGAATGTAAGAACAACTTTATTAATCACAATCTTTTTTCCTACCATTATATTTTCTAATATGTATTTAATGATGACCCAATAATTTTTACTGCTGTGTCAGTAGTGGGCCTAAGGCACTTCAAAATGGCTTCTATAGAACTAGTTCCTGTCTGAACAGGAAATGATGTCTACATCTAAAGTAATGTATAATAGTATACAATACTAAGACTTTTTCATATGAGTGGATATAACTCATATGTACAGGCATGCTCATTATCTAAAAAGTGAACAAATACATTTAAATTAATCATGATTTAAGAGAGCATTTTTAATACAAAATATAGGGGGGAGGGACTATGCAGCATCACCTGAGTGTGGGTTAAATGGAAATAACGTCAATCAAAGGCAAAGCTTTACAGAGCTAGGAAGGAGCTCTAGATGGCGGATGAGCCTTGGGAAGTGGAGCTGTACATTGGGCTTTTGTCAAGCTTTTTCTCTTTACTGAAATCCCTCAGGAGGGGGGATATTTTGAAATTAATATTTGAAAAAGGTTAACGATTAATGTTTTAATCAGTTAGAGCATATTTGTATGCAATTTTTGCTTTATTGTGTCGTGTTAGGGCGTCTTTGGTCAGCGTATGCGCGAGTCGTTGTTTTCTCTACCCAGGGTTGGCAGCCATGGCGCGCCTCCATTTATAGTGTGCTCCGTGAGGAGCCCAAGCCTGACCGTCTCTCTCGCACTGTAGTAGAACTGTCTTTCTTTAAAAGCAAAACATATTTTTTCTAATTAGTTTAAAGTAGTTTCTCGCTTTTGCTCAACCTTATTTTATAATATTTTGACTATTATTAAGTAAGTAATATAGCGGAGGTGAATCTAATATCGCATCATACCTTACTGTACATGGAATAGGTATGTTTACATTTTACTACAGCTGTTTTCGAGTGATTTATAAATTTATAGCACGTTTTTTTAGTTCTTTGTCTGATGACGCAGTTAGAAATAATGCATGTGGCTTGTTACGTGGGTATCATTGAAACACTGGATCACTGGATTTGAACCGAATCAAATCATGTCATGCCATTTGTTAATTATTATATTTATTAGGAATAGATCAAATAATACTTTCGAGACAATGCATTTACCAGTCCATGTGTTGCAACATCATAGCTTTTACTACACTATGGAAAAAAACAAGCTTTTGGGACTTCATCCCTGTTCTAACTTTTTACAGTAAATACCAGGACATAAGGTCACCTATTGAAAGTTTCAAGATAAATAATGATGAAGAACAAGAATAAAAAGCAAGAGGATGAAGGTTCGACTAAAAGCAATGCATCAAGGTACGATCCTTTACATTCAACCTTTTTGACATTGTTTTGATTGTTTACATTTCCAAGCTTGGTTGATCACCTGTGGACACACATGACATATTTGCTAAAATTATTTTACCGGTTTCATATCAATGACCTTGGTTTTTGTTTTATAGCCACACCCTTATTTTACCCTGCATTTCTGACAGTTAACACTGACAACTCAGGCCTATGTAATGCACATTGTCAATAGTTTTGACATAAGTTGATCTTTATGGCCTGCCTTGTTCAAATGCATGGTTCCAATTGTTTTGACTTTTGCTACAGTGTACTATACGACCTTGTCTTATTAGTCAGCTGCATTGCACCATTTTACCATAGTATGTTGACTTTATTGTGGATCATTTTATATACCATTTTCATTCATCATCAGAAACGTGTCAAAATACTATTGATTATCAATGTGTTATGAGGGCATTTACAATTGATACATAGGCTTTAAATATGCTTCATAATTGATCCTTATTGAACTGTGAAGATAAAGATTTTCATTTATAAAACCTTATGCAATTGAAAGGACAGTTAGAAAGAGGCATGTATACCTCAATTTAAGTGAGTTACAAAGGTTTACAGCAGCATTTTGGTTATATAACCTACAATCCTTATTCATATGAACTATGTGAGCCAAATTTCCTGATTTCTTACCTTGGCAGTAGGTAGAATTGTCTTTGATTAGGATAGGAAGTGAAGTGTTTCACAATGTTTTGATACTTTTAATCCATTCAAAACCACTAGGTTTGATTTGAACTAGGCTATATGTATTACTACCATTACAAAGGCATAACTGCCTGTTTTTGCTTTGAGAAGGAACTATGACATAATTAATTAAAAGCCCATAAATTACATGGGGATTTTACTTGCCAAGAAGACATTTTTTAAGTTTAACAGTATAAGAAGAAGTGGATGTTGATATAGACAGCATATTTGGGTGATTTTTTTATTGGGCTATTTATAAAACATGCCTGGGCTACTTTGACTTCAATATACTTCGCTTGGCGTTAAGTTAGCAATGGTTTCAAACTTCTTAATATGAAGTTCTTATACTTAATCTACACAGTCTTCAGTGATTCTCATTCCCACTATCACATAACATGTAGTGTGATTTGGTTATGGGACAATATTCAGGTTTCGTAGCATTCATACAAGTGCCTGGCAGTGGTTGGCGTATTTTATCTAATCTTATGATTATTAAGTACTTTTTCAATGTGAAAACAGAAGTAACATGTATTTTTTATCAATAAAGATTCTATAATTATTATGACCTCATACTCATGTTATCAGATTATTTGGGTTCCTCGTTAAGAGAAAGTGAATACTTTGTGACCTAAGAGCCATTGTTTTCAGCACAGACAATTAACAGACTGAATTCGAAAAGGGTAAGTGCAAATGGTTAATGTGTAAAGTGAGAATTCAGGCTTTCAAGTCTACAGTTTTGGTCCTAACTGTTTACAGCACCTTTCACAGCACAGGCCTGTCGTTTAGCAGATTACAGAGTTAACAAGCAGCACCAGCAATTTCACTCTGCCCTTAGTCTTGATATCCATATAAAGTGCATGTTAAAAGTCATTTGTGCTGTATTGGTGCTCTTACTGGGTGCAGATGGCAGCCATTTTAGTAACCTAGCACAATTCTGAATGTCCTGCAGCACAAAATTAGGTCTTCTTTCACTGCTTGTCCTTGGTTTGTGATCACTTAAGTCACACAATAGTTGACTATTATGAGAGACAGTGGTTTAACTGTTAAATGTAGGCTACCATTTTACAGATTGTACTGAAAGTCACTTAAAAAGAACACAAAATGGCCCTTGCATTGTGCTACATAGCTAGTATGACTTTCTGCTAGAAAGTACCTAGAACTACAGGAAGATGGAACAGGAAGTCAGAAGCTTGTACTTTGAGCTGGGATTGGCTAACATTCCACCTAGTAACCCACAAGCCTATAGTAATTGAGTTTAGGTTTTTGTCCCTCCCTCTTGTGACCTCACTCAGGAAGGAGAAGGTTTCGTGCTTGGTCAGCAGGAGCCACATTCTCAGTCTCCGACAGGGAAAGTGACTGGATAACCTAGATGAGAAACGCATGTATTTACTTTAGTGTGAAACTGGTGCTGATATCATCAGTGTTAAATACAATTCCATAGGCTCCTATAAAATACTAATTATGATAGATGATGAAAACATATTGACAGGTGTATTCCATATGCTTAAATTGACAATGAGATGGAATAATACAGAGTAGTGTGTCTGAATATTAACTTAAGCAACACATCCACAGTCCATTTCACAGTCCATTTCGGGATGTAATTTGAAATGCCAGCTTGTGTGCACCCTCCAGTGTTGGTTATGGGTAATATGTTTTTTACAGCCAGATCGGATCAGTCAACTACTCGACTGCCTTTTTTTTTCCACAAAGTTTTGCGAAAATTCAATAAATGTTTGCCAGTGCAATTGTTAAGTCGTCATGTTTGATACGTACATAAAAAAGTCAATCCAAGTCAAGGTATTGTTTCTATTGTATAAATTAATTACAATGACAGTCCTTCATGTTTTTATTATTCAGTCTGTTGTTTCTTTGATTGACCTCCAGCAGGTTAAAATTGGGTTCGGGTTTTTAGGAAGTAATGATTAGAAGGGTTTAGGAGGATTGGTTTGTCTTTCAGAGAAAAGGCTCACATTGAGACTAGTTTAAGCACATTATATAATTACATGTCCTTTACCCCTCTTAATAATTATTTTTCTGTTTGTAGTCCCTCAGTGTGGGGCTGTCATAAGGAGTTGTTATTAACATTAGAATAATCCAATCCTGCTGTTAAATTTACTGCAAATCTCACAAATCTATACACTTCAGGAAATCATTTATTGAATACTGAGTATTCAATAAAAAGCCTTGCGTTGTTCTTTGTTTTGATTTAGAAATGCATAATCAACTGTATCCAGCTCTTATCAAAGGGGAAAGTCTGAATTACTGCACCTATTTTTGACACTGTAGCAACTCGGCTTCAGAAGAATCCAACCACTCAGGGTCGGAATCAGGCAGTCACTCGGAGAGCGAGCGTGGCAGCGTGAGAAGAACGTCACATCACTCTGCTTCCAACAGCTCCTCAGAATCTGAGAGCCACTCGGAGTCCGAGAGTGAATCTACAGGGTCCAAGTCCCAGCAACATTCCGCAGATGTGAAGGACAAGCCAGTTAGAAAGAAGGACAGTCTGGCTGACGTAAAGAAGGTGAACAAGTCTGTTGTGGCTTACCGGACAGTTTATTAAGACATAGGCCACTGCTTTCCTGGAATTACCCCTCCCCCCTCTCTCTCTCTAATTGTATTTTCATAGGTTGCAGGCCAACTAGGCACTCGTAGTCTAAATCACATGGCCAGTTATGCAACAGTGTTGTAATAGTTTGACAGTGTTACTGTGTACATTTAGAATATTAGTAGGTATGAAGTGCGGATCCTTTTGGTGACGTTTGACGTTCTGATTCCAGATGTGGGAAGAACATCCTGATGTCTATGGAGTCAGGCGCTCAAGTCGTAGCAGACAGGAGCCTGCCCGTCTCAATATCGGAGCTGGGGTAAGAGATCAAAGATGGGACTGAAATGCCAACCTTAATTCAGAATTCCGAAGATTACATATCTGTTAACTCACAACACTGTACAACGTGCCAAAATTGGAGCCACAGTAATACTGTGTATTTTTTGCTGGACTGAAGAAGTGCTGGTGGCTCTAGTGGCACCATCTAGTGGGTTTAATGTGTAAGCAGTGCTTGTATCCGATTGTATCAGTTTTTCATAACCATTTGGCACCATGCGTTCGTGAGTTTTAAATCCCCTTAAACTAGGTCAGAATGGGTGTATACAGCATCTCCTGCAGTACAGTAGAGATGGTCATCTTGCAATCAGAATTTGGCCCTTGTCAAAGTGCTCATCATGCTATGGCTGCTTGGTTTATATTTCCTTACAATATAGGAGAAATTATCTTCCTGTAACCATTTAGTTGAGATTTAATCAAATATATGCACATTTTAGGGCAGCAGTGATTCGGAAGGTGAAAGTCCTAAACGGAAAGGACCACGGTCAAAGAAGAAAGAGTAAGTATTGATGCTGCAGCAATGTGTAAAACAACATCTTCTGCATGGTTATTCACGTTTATTTTTGTCGTTCCTGTGGGAGTATTACAAGCACTTAAATCAGTCGATAAATATATCGGCATATATTTGAAATGAGAGGTTTTATACAGCATTTACATTTTCATTGTATGACTGATCGCAGTTCCTTGCTCACAAAATATTACAGTGCCCTATGGATCTGAGTGCTTTTTCGCAATAAGTCTGATCATTCACTCATGTTCCACAAATAATTGTTCTGTGTAGTTCTGTGTTTGTATGTTATCCCTGTCATTGTGTTCATTCCAATTTTGTCTGTACCCCCAAATACAAATTTGGGAGTTTCAGCCGGCTAGACTGAGACAGCTTGGCCAACTTAAGTTTGTTGGTAGTATGATTAGTAAGCGTGTTATGATCCAATTCGGCATGATAGATGGACTCCAATTTCATTTCAAGTCCAACAATTGGCCTTGAGGGTGAACTGTTGGTATTTCTTTGTTAAGAAATACCTGGAAAGATGATGACTCAAATGATGATGAAGAGGAGGATGAGGAGGCCAGCAGTGCAGACAGTGAGCAAGAAGACAAAAAAGTTAGATCCAGACGTCTTCCTGCTCGAAGGTAAGAGTGTAGCGAAGGCTGGCCCTCAGATGGCTCATCTAGTCTGTCTCTGCTCACTTCATTGTCATTGTGCGATCAGTCGTCTTCATGTCACTGTGTTTTGGGTTCGGGAAGCAGATGTGAAAAACCTGTTTTGGATTCTCAACCACAATGAAACGTTTCCAAAATGAGACGTTGCTAAATGTGGAGTAAATAATGAGAGACGTTAGGGAGTATTACGTTACTTTGGGGGTCCTCAGCAATATAAGTACCTCAATCAAAGCACTTCAAAATAAACATTCAGAAATTCAGTTAAATGAATGAATACCTTGTCAATTGTAGTTGTTTGAAAACGTCTGATGGTGGCCGGCTTGTTCTCTTGTTGTGATATTTTACAGGCCTCAGACTAAATCAACCCCCGTGAAGAAACAGCAGCTTCAAAAAGGAAGAAAAACCAGGAAACAGGAGTCATCCGTTGAGGAAGATGACGAGGACGATGACGAGGACGATGATGACGATGACGATGGAGATGACACCCCAAAGAGACAAACCCGTCGCAGAGTGGCAGCAAAAGTCAGGTGTGACACATAACAGTGTGATACATGCTGGTGCTCATTAGACACCATATTGCAGTTAACTGGTTTTGGGAAACCATTTTATTTCTTTGTTTTGTACACTGCTCCAGACCTTTCGTACTGAGGCGTCCTCGTCTCGTTGCCGATTCGCCCATGTCACCAGCACTGTTTCTTGTTGCAGTTATAAGGAGGACCAAAATGACTTTGAGACGGACTCTGATGACTTGATAGAGATGGTCGGGGATGTGGCAGAGGAGCAGCAAGATGACGACAGTGAAACCATAGAAAAAGTCATGGACATCAGAATCGGCAAGAAAGGAGGTAACAGATCTCTACATGGCTCACTTAGAGCTCCAGAGCAGATGTGTATAATTTATTGACGAGTGTACCGGTAAGTCTTCTAGACAGACTGGACTTGCATGTAGACTTTATGTGGCATGGATAAGAAATGTGTTCATCATCCTATTGCATATTGTTTGACCACTGAAGTATCTCATTTTTGTGTTTTCTCTTAGTGTCAGGTGCTTCCACTACTCAGTATGCTGTGGAGGCTAACGGGGACCCGGGGGCAGACTTTGACCCCGAGAAAGACGAGGGCGAGACCCAGTACCTCATCAAATGGAAAGGCTGGTCCTATATTCACAACACCTGGGAGAGCATTGACTCGCTCACTCAGCAGAAAGTCAAGGGCTTAAAAAAGCTGGAGAACTTCAAGAGGAAAAATGAGGAGCTGAAGGCATGGTGAGGAGCTGATAAGCCATTTTCAAGTCATTAAGTTGTGGTCTGTTGGTTGTCTATGTCTATGGGAGTCAGGTGGCTGAGTGGTTAGGGTGTCGGGCTAGTGATCAGAATGTTGCCAGTTAGATTTCCGGATGAGGTAACTTGACATTGTGTCCTTGGGCAAGGTACTTCACCCTATTTGCCTCAGGGGGAATGTCCTTGTACTTTGCTGTAAGTCGCTCTGGATAAGCTGAATGACTACTAAATTACTAAATGTAAATGTACTCGATTTGAAACCCGGTGACACGTGTTATCTTCCATAGGTTTAGAAAAGCATCTCCTGAGGATATTGAATATTACAACTGCCAGATGGAACTGACCAACGACTTGAATAAGCAGTTCCAAATTGTGGAAAGAGTCATTGGTAAGTACATTCTGTAAAAAGTTTGTAAAAGCATATTTTATAATTGCCTTTTAAGTGTCTAAATAATTTTTTTACGGAAAATAGTAATGTTGAAACAGTGTGTAAATATCCCAATAGTTGATGTAAACCTAAAATATTCACGTGCACACTTTAATTTAGTTTTTTCTTCTGAACAGCAACTAAAACAGGGAAGACGCCGGGGTCCATTGATTTTCCCTGTAAGTTGGTCAAATCCACAATGTTGGAAGTGTGTTTACTGCTGCTATGTGTACCTTATGATCCCCACGTTAAACAACGCTCTCTTTCTCCATGATCAATAGCTCACAGTCACAAGACAGCGTCATCTTCTGATGAACCAGAGTACTTGTGTAAGTGGATGGGTCTTCCCTACTCGGAGTGCAGCTGGGAAGATGGAGCCCTCGTTCAGAAAAAGTTCCAGCACTGCATAGATAACTTCAGCAACAGGGACTCCAGCAAAACGATCCCTTCCAAAGACTGCAAGGTGAATGCGTGGTCAGCAGGAAGTTCTAAAGAAAGCAGTGCCACCTGATCGATGGCCAGAGTGACATGCTGTGCTGTGTCCTAATCCTGGGGTTTGCTGTTGTCCATCTCAGGTGTTGAAACAACGGCCTCGATTTGTTACACTGAAAAAGCAGCCATCTTACATTGGAGATGAGAACCTGTTACTGAGAGATTACCAGTTAGATGGACTCAATTGGCTGGCGCATTCCTGGTGCAGGTAACAACCTGAAAATCTGAAATACTGTAACTGTGCTGTATTATAGATTAAAAAACAATATATGCATACATATGTAGTATGTGAAATCTGTCAATTTGTTCTTCAGGTGCAACAGTGTAATCCTCGCTGATGAGATGGGTCTTGGGAAGACCATCCAGACCATCTCCTTCCTGTCCTACCTGTTCCACCAGCACCAGCTATATGGGCCATTTCTGGTGGTGGTGCCCCTGTCAACACTCACCTCCTGGCAGAGGGAGTTTGAAACCTGGGCCCCTGACATGAACGTGGTGGTCTACTTGGGGGACGTGATGAGTAGGAAATCGGTAAGCTGACGTGTGCCCAACCTGCAGTTGTTTTAACAGGTCCCAAGATGACTCTGGAATGTTCCACTTCCAAAGTTTTTCTGTCTCTACCAGATTCGCGATTACGAGTGGGTAAACCACCAGACGAAAAGAATCAAGTTCAATGCACTTTTGACCACGTATGAAATTTTACTAAAAGACAAGGTAAGGCGTGAGAATATTTTGGGTTATTTTTTTCAATAACTCGATTGTAAGCAATTGCTTAAAAAAACAACATAATCACATCCTTTTTTTAGTTTGTCTTACCTGTATTGGACCGTGTCTTGCAGGGGGTTTTGGGGAACATCAACTGGGCCTTTCTGGGCGTGGATGAAGCCCACAGACTGAAGAACGATGACTCGCTGTTATACAAGACCCTCATTGACTTCAGGTCCAACCACAGGCTCCTCATCACAGGCACGCCTCTTCAGAACTCTCTCAAAGAGCTGTGGTCTCTACTTCACTTCCTGATGCCTGACAAGTAAGGACTCTCTCTCGTTTTCCCCTTCACCTGAGAACTCACTCCAGTCTCCATTCGCTTGCCACCTCGACTCACAGCAACACCGTGTGCGTTGTCCCGCTCCTGTTCCCAGGTTTGACAGTTGGGACGACTTTGATGAGGAGCATGGAAAAGGGAGGGATAACGGCTACCAGAGTCTCCACAAGGTCCTTGAGCCCTTCCTCTTGAGGCGCGTCAAGAAGGATGTGGAGAAGTCCCTGCCTGCCAAGGTGGAGCAGATCCTCCGCGTGGACATGTCAGCCCAGCAGAAACAGTTCTACAAGTACGTGCCCCCTAAACCCTGTCCAGATCACCCCTCCATCTCTCTCTCCGTCTGACAGTCTTCCTCAGCTGATGATGTCTGTTGCATCTAAAGCTTGCTTCCTCTCTGTCTTTCCTCCTCCATGTTGCCTCGCTGCGTCCCAACAGGTGGATCCTCACCAGGAACTACCGAGCGCTTTCCAAAGGCACTCGAGGCAGCTCCTCCGGGTTCCTGAACATCGTCATGGAGCTGAAGAAGTGCTGCAACCACGGGTTTCTTATCAAGCAGCCGGAGGAGGCGGAGAATGAGACGCAGAAGGAACACCTGCAGGTACGACTAAGATTCTCTTAACAGCTTAGTGGCAGCAGCAAACGCTAGTGGGTGCCCCCAAGACGTTGTTTTTTGTTGTTGCCGGTTTTGACTCCCGTTCCTTCTCTTACTGTGCACGCTACAGAACTTGGTAAGGGGCAGTGGGAAGCTGGTGCTGCTGGACAAGCTGTTGACCAGGCTTCGTGAGCGAGGCAATCGCGTCCTCATCTTCTCTCAGATGGTGCGCATGTTGGATATTCTGGCAGAGTACCTGGCCCAGAAGCGCTACCCATTCCAGGTGAGTCCACCCCCCCTTCCCCAACCAGCCCAGAGGAGACATATTTTATTGTTGCATTTTGAACATCCTGTATGGCGTCACTCGAATATTTAACTTGTTCTTAGGTCCTCATTACGTCTATTCTATCTTATCTGTTGGTAGTGCGTTCATAATATGGGTGCTCAGAGAACTTTGGCAAGCTTGACTTAGGAGCCACCTCACAGGATCCGGTTTCAGTGTTGCAGCACACATAACCAAGCAGACTCGTAACAAATCAGATGTATTTTTATCCTAGAGTTATTTTTTGATGAGCACTGGAAGGAACCCAGATAAACAGGGAAGCTTGTATACAGACTTGCGTCTAAGCATGGGCGAGCTGTTGCAGTGCTCTTTAACAGTAATTGAGGTGGTGTATTCCGCGACACCATGTTTAATGTGGTAGTGCGACAAGAAACCTTAAGAGTGTAAGCTTGGAAAACTCTATAGGCATAACTTTTCGTCTTCCTCCCCCCAGCGTTTGGACGGATCCATAAAGGGAGAAATCCGAAAACAAGCCCTTGACCACTTTAATGCTGAAGGATCAGAGGTATGCTACACAGTATTTCATAGATTGTGGTGTAGTACATGGCTCTGAGCACGGACAGTGTGCAATACTGGGAGAGGAAAGTTCTAACTCCTATCAAGCGAAGTTGTTTCTGGAGTTGTTGATTTAAGATGGTTGGTGACGATTTTTAAAAAGATTTTAAAGCTGCCATCTTCAACAAAGAAGCCACTTTCCTTGCCTGTTCATTTTCTTTTTTCGATACTGCATAGTGTTTCTGTGATACTATACCTGTGCGAGAAGGTCAGCATTTGCTAATAATCATCTCTACTTTCCAGGACTTCTGTTTCCTGCTGTCTACCAGAGCTGGAGGTTTGGGGATTAATTTGGCATCTGCAGACACAGTGGTGATCTTTGACTCTGACTGGAACCCCCAAAATGACCTGCAGGCTCAAGCCAGAGCTCACAGGATTGGACAGAAAAAACAGGTAGGATGTAACTTAAACCTAGATTCGCTATGACTATGGAGGACAGGCGATTCTCAATGTTATTTTCCATGTTTAGAATTTTAAAGATGTTCTTCTGCTTAGGTGAACATCTATCGATTGGTCACCAAGGGAACAGTGGAGGAGGACATTATTGAGCGAGCCAAAAAGAAGATGGTTTTGGATCATCTTGTCATCCAAAGAATGGACACCACTGGTCGAACTGTCCTGGAGAACAACTCCGGAAATTCAAAGTGAGTAAACCAACTGAATACTGAAGAAAGCGAGCCTTTGGAATACAGTCTATCAGACACTCATTGTTGATGCCTGCTTTACAGTTCCAATCCTTTCAACAAAGAGGAGCTGACTGCCATCCTGAAGTTTGGAGCAGGAGACCTTTTCAAAGAGGCAGAAGGAGAGGAATCGGAACCACAGGTATACGCAGATAGGAAAAGTTTGAAGGTTTTGCATAGATTTACAAAAGGGTGACCCAACACACTTGAAAACTATATACTTCCGCAAGCAAATTATTTGACCACAATGTTTTTGCCCTCCCAGGAGATGGATATTGATGAAATCTTGCGATTGGCTGAAACCAGAGAAAGTGACCAGGGATCGAGCGCCACCGATGAGCTCCTCTCTCAATTTAAGGTACCCAAGCAGCTTCCTCGTACACTCTCCAGCGAGGCCTTTGGTTTGAAAACCCCTGTCGCGCTACGACCCTGCCCTTGACACACAATCCTCTTTTCCTCCCTGCAGGTGGCTAACTTCTCCAACATGGAGGAGAGCGCCCCTGAGATAGAGGGCAGGGCCGTGAAGGACTGGGACGACATCATCCCCGAGGACCAGAGGCGTCGACTAGAGGAAGAGGAGAAGCAGAGGGAGATGGAGGACATCTACATGCTGCCCCGCAGCAGGAGCTCCAACAAGAGGGTGAGCGACCTTAATGCAGGCTCCTTCTCTCTCTGTTTCTTCTTTTTCTTTGCTCTCACTGTTTTTCTCTCATTCTCACTCTTTTTCACTTGCTTTCTCCCTGTTTCCCTTTATTTCTTACTCTGTTTCTCTATTTTCTTTTACTCGCTCTTTCTGTTTCTCTCACTCTCTTACACACACTTCAGTGCTGGTACCTCTCTGTAATGTTCCCTTGGGGATGTGGGGTGGAGGGTGAGCTATGCACCGTCATCCTGTCCCGCTAGCTGCATGTATGATGTCTGATTTTTTACGAGCACTCCCTCTGCATGAATTCCCCCTTGTGGTGCTCCAGGGCGTGTAGTGTAGGTCTGCCTAATGTGCCACCCAAGACGTTTCTTTAATGAATTATACGCTTCTGGAACAAATATTCATAACTGCGAAATAACTCTGAAGGTTTTGCCTTCCTGTATGAACAGAAAAAGGCTCTGTTCAAAGAGAAGAGGTAGTGGGTTGACCATGTGCCTGTGCTTGTTGCCAGGCGCAAGCCAACGACAGTGACAGCGATGTGGGCTCCAAGCTGAAACACCGCTCGTCAGGCTCTGAGAGTGAGACTGACGACAGCGAGGATGACAAAAAGCCCAAGAAGAGGGGCCGGCCCAGAGCTCGCAAGAACAACGTGGAAGGTTTCACCGATGCCGAAATACGACGCTTCATCAAGGCGTACAAGAAATTTGGCTCTCCTCTAGAAAGGTTTGCCTCCGCTCTGCCACCACCAACACATTAAGTCGGTCAGCTTTTGTTGCTCCGTTGTTTACAACCACAACGGCATCTTTCGTTCACAGACTAGAGGCCATTGCCAGGGACTCTGAGCTTGTGGACAAGTCCATAGCAGACCTAAAGAGGCTGGCTGAGCTGGTCCACAGCAGCTGTGTGGCTGCAGTGCAGGAGCATGAGGAGCACCTCAAAGAGAACCCCAGCGAAGGTGCGTGTTCTCGTCTTTTCCTTGGTGTGAAAGTGCGTCCATCGTTTTTGTTCATTTTGATTTAAACGGCTGAGTTTGCTTCTTCAGCTAAAGGTCCTGGGAAGCGCCGAGGGATCAACATCAAGATCTCAGGAGTGCAGGTCAACGCCAAGTCCATCATTCAGCATGAGGAGGAGTTTGAGCCACTGCACAAAGCTGTACCGGCAAATCCTGCCGAGAGGAGCAAGTAAGCCCGCCACCCTCAAGAACAATAACAGGGCTTGCAAAACCCAAGTTTTAATGTCACATAAATGACTGCAGAAAAGACCTTTGACCATCTTCTTTTGACCCAGGTTCCAGCTGACCTGCAGAGTGAAAGTGGCTCATTTCGACGTGGACTGGGAGGTACAAGAGGACACACAGCTCCTGCTGGGCATCTATGAACACGGCTACGGCAACTGGGACCTGATCAAGACCGACCCCGACCTCAAACTTGCCGACAAGGTACATATCTGAACGGACAGCTTCATTTTCAACGGCGTCACTGTATATGTGAATGCGAGAGTTGGAGTGATTGTTTAACATTCGGTTTGTTTTCCTAGATCCTCCCTGATGACCCGGACAAGAAGCCCCAGGGGAAGCAGCTCCAGGCCAGAGCAGACTACCTCCTCAAGCTACTAAAGAAGGAGGCGGACACTAAAGATCAGTCCAAAGCAGGAGAGGAGGTGAGTACAAACACAAGTTCCTGTCATGAACCTGCGGAACGGAGGATGAAAGAATCCCGAGATGCATGGAGGGAGCTAATGTGCCTGTTTACCTCTCTTTCTCTCTCTTTCTCCCTCCCTTACACACACAATTAGACCAAGGCGAAGAAAAGAAAGCCGCGTGTTAAGAAGGAGAACAAGGCCCCTAAAGATGAGCAGGGCAATGACATCTCCTCCCCCCGTCTGTCAGACAACCCTTCAGAGGAAGGGGAGGTGAAGGTGAGTGTTGTGCTTTGAGAAGGTGGAATTCCGTACTAGTACACTGGTGTCACAGCTGTCAGCAACACGATTCCAATTGTATTTAAAGGTTGCCCGAATGATCCCAGCTTATTTACGTTTCCATTTCCTTGTGTAAAAGGATGACGGAGCAGAGAAATCTCCATCAAAGAAGAGACAGAAGAAGAAGGATAACAAAGAAAACAAAGAAAAACAGGGAACTTCTAAAAAAGAGAAAGAAGGGGACAAAGACAAGCGTCCCAAGAGTAAAAAAGACAAGGTATTTTTCCACCACATATCGTTGTCGTGCTCGTATACTGTTTCATACATACTAAACTTTCCTGTTTCAGAACAGTTGTGTGGACCGTTTTTTGTTTCTGGTGTTTGTCTTTGGACATTGTCGGGAGATGAATGTGGCTTGGAACAGGGCACGTCATTGTGTTGGAGGTGTTTGCATGCAGTGTTCTGAGGTTGTTTTTGTGGCTCAGGTTAAAGGAGCCAAAGGGAAGAAACCTCAGGGGCCGGTGCACATCACTGCTGGGAACGACCCCATTCCTATTGGAGAGGAGGATGAGGAGCTGGATCAGGAGACCTTCAGCGTAGTCAGTTATTTACACTCTCTTCTGTTGCTTAAACATATCCACTATGGAGACCACAAGATCAAGACAAATTTCTCCCAAAAATAAAAGTTGCATCTTTTCTCTTCAGCACTATGAATAACAACTAGCTTAATATAATTGACACAATTTAATTTGAGTTACTTCAGACGTCCTCACTCATGTAAGTGTTAATGGGGGATGTTTAAATGTTTTGAACTGTATTGTTTTTCCCCAGTGCAAGGAGCGCATGAGGCCAGTCAAGAAGGCCCTAAAGCAGCTTGATAAGCCTGACGAGGGCCTGTCTGTCCAGGAGCAGCTCCAGCACACAGGAACCTGCCTACTGAAGATAGGAGACCGCATCACCGAGTGCCTCAAGACCTACAGCGACCCGGAGGACGTCAAAACTTGGCGTCGGTAAGCTGTGGACGAAGCTAACAACACGTGCTAGTTGTCTTGTTAGGGGAGGTTAATGTTTCTTTTGAAACCCCGTTGTGCGGTCTTGTCTTCTTCAGGAACCTCTGGATCTTTGTGTCAAAGTTTACCGAGTTTGGTGCGAGGAAACTTCACAAACTTTACAAAATGGCTCTGAAGAAGCGATCACATGAGGAAGATGTGAGTAGCTGTTTGTGCCTGCCAGTATTCATATAACCTCAGTACTAAAGCAGTTAGATGTTTAAGACTTAAACATTTGACTCATACTGATTGATCTTCACATTCCCTGGGACTCATCCAGAAGGACCAGAGGAAGAAGGATGACTCCTCGGGTAGGAAGAAGCTCTTCAGGTCGGAGACCTCAGGCTCTAGTCGGGAGTCTACAGGAACCCAGCCGTCCTCCAAGTCTAACCCAGGCATGGCCCACTCTTCTGGGCCAGGTCTACACGGACACCACAGAGAACCATACAACCAGGCCACCAAGAGACACTTTGGAAATGATGGTGAGATGAAGACAACCTTTTCCCCCCCCATCAAATGTCTCATGAAACTTTGCTGATTTAATTCTAAAAACATGCATGTGTTGCTTGGTTGGTTACAGACAGGGGAGACTGGCAGAGAGAACGTAAATACAGTTATCCTGGAAACAGCAACCAATCCTGGCAGGGGGATCGGCATCACCCGTATGACCAGCCGCGATACAAAGACCATCACTATGGTGACCGTCGGCCCCATGGAGACTCCTATCGCAGCTCTGGCGGTTACCGTAGCAGCAGCTCCCCCCGGAAGAGGCCGTACGACCAGTATGACAATGACCGAGATCACAGAGGTCACCGCACCTATTACGACAGGTGAGTGACTCACCGTTTTCCTCAGAATCAAATCCATGCTAATTTCTCCGAGATGGTTTTTATGTGAATGGAAAGCTAGTATATTACCAGGTATCTTTGGATCTTTATGGTTTTTCATCTTAATTGTCATTACAGGCACCCGGACCCCAAAAGGAGACGCTCGGACGAGTTCCGTCCTAACTACCACCAGGGAAGTGGAGGAGGTCATCCCCAGGACTTCAGAAGGGGGCCCGAGCACAGGCCCGGCCAGGCCCCGGCGGGGCCCGAGCACTATCGGCCCGCACACCCGGACAAGCCTCTCCCTCCAGTGTTGGACCCACGCTCCCCACAGACCCACAAGTCCCCCCAGGACTCCCACTCGCCGCTCGAGCGGCCTGCGGAGCAGAAGGTGGACGGACCAGACGGGACCTGGAACAACAGGAAAATGTGAAGCCTGTTGCCGCTAACGGAGGGGCTGAACTCTGAGGGGCAAGAATCAAATGCTTCTGATGGCCCAGCCTGGCGGGGGTACGTTCGTGCCCTAACTGTTGGAAAGGGAGATGACACCAACTCTGAAAACCAGCAAATCCACCCCTCCTTCCTCGATGTGCGATTGTGATCATATACTATGCTTGTGTTCCCCACAAGTAAGGAAAAGAATATGTGAAAGATAAGCTTTGTGACTGTGTGGTGTTTTTTGTTCTGTGTTTGGATGGTCCAGGTTATGCTTAAGGAGGATTGGTCCCATGGACTGTTAATTACAAAAATGTTTTGATGCCTGAAAAATGAATGATGAACTGATACTGAAACTCTTAAAAAGTGCCTCAAGTATTTGGCCTTTTGAATGGTATAGATATGGGAGTATTCTCAAAGGAAACAAATGCCTTTTTTGTTAAATTATATGACTTTTAAAAGGGTGTGATTGGAATATATCCAGAGTTGGATTAAGCTAAATATTCAGAATTGGATTGTGCAAATCACACCTTCACCTGTTAAATCATCTTCATCATGGCCAGGTTGTTTAGAACTATCATATTACAATTTCAACTTTTTCATGATATCTAAATGGTGTTGCATCCTCTTTTAAAAATCAACAAGGAATTATAGGTAATCAAAACTACATAGTCATCAAGAACTATTCAAATTGTTTTAGGACATTTTGTATTTCTCATAATGTATCATTGCAATCTTGGTCAACGGTGACCAAAGTATTTGCTGATAGGTTACAAACCTAATGCGGGAAATGACCTCTTATCATCAGTATTGGGGGTGTGGAATTTAATGTGCAAAGGCCTATAACACTATCATTTTGTCAACGATGTCCACTGAAGCTTTACTTTGTAGGTGAGAAAAGTCATTTCTGTTACCTTTCTTGAATCTTGTATGTCTGGTACTTCAGCTTCATGTTATTCTCAGCATTGCACTACTGCTCGGCTCCACCTATAAAGTATTTACCATGTCTGATAGTCTCGTTCACTCTTTCTTTGGTTTGATTACATTTTGAGTAAAACGGGGATGATCATGTAAGAGTTCTGTTGATTGTTTCAGGAAGAATGGAGTGGATGTGTATGCCATTGGTAATTGGTTATCATTGGTCCTTTCATTTTAGTGCCAAACCAAAGACTGGCCTCAGCTCCAGTCAGATCCTTCTGTGTTCTTCTGCGTGTTTCTCCATCTGTGCCTTATTTCAGTGTATTGCTTCTGTAAATGGGTTTATGGATGTCACTGTTGTCACAGACACGTAGATGATTGCAGTATTCCACACTCACTTCTATTCCCCCCCCAACAGTTGAGTGATGCTTATTGGATTGGATACTGGTGTTTGGGACGAAATGATTGAGTTTGTTGTGCTTTTGAGAATATTGGTTGAATGGCAAATATGATTACACAGGAATTTGTGTATAATGGCCTTTCTTGAGAAGTGGCAACTCAGTTGCAGTAACAAGCCATCACCACCTTTTTCATGTTGTTCTACAGCTCCTAGATTCTATGTTCCTGAAAACATGCCAGAATTATTTATATTTGTGACATAGCCACTCATGTGACTGTAAATATGTTTATAAGGCATAAATGTAATAAACTTTCCTACATTATGAAACTAATCCAGGGCTTATTGCGTTGATAATGTGTTACATTAGTACACTTTTTATAATGTGACTCGCTTGTTACACAATCTGGTCATATTTGAAAAAATGCAATAATTATACTTGGCAGGTGATTGGATGAACTGTCACACACTAACTGGGACCACACTCACATCTGCCAATAATTGCTCATAAGATGCTGATTGGTTTGGCAACAACACATAACTTTGATCTTGGCAAGATGGAGTCCTACATGATTGTGTTCCACAAATCCAGCTGTTTTGCAGTCTTCAATCTTGCAACAAACTGGCCTTGATAATTCATTTTAAGCATTTACTCAGCGGTACACCAGGTGGCAGTCAAAGACAAAAATGTTATTTGAAAAATGCTCTTAAGATAGGCTGAGAAAATTAGAACAAGAAAGAAAACTCCCAACAGCATTAACAAGACACATTATCTTTTATTCAATAAATAATTTACAATATAAACAGATGGTGGATTGCACCACTTTTTTCCTACATACAAACACAGTTTGTTCTCTCAGGCATTGCCTATTCTGAACATGTTTATTTTTTTCCCTCCGTAGTTTTAACATTACAACTCTTACAACCTATATTATTCACAATCAAGTTCAAACCTAGTAAGAGCTGAGTAAAAAAACAAAACAAAAAAAACATAAAGTGCTTCAAAATCCAACACATGAACACCACAAAATATTATTGTTATTCCCTTTTTAATTATCAGCATGAATGCTATCCAAGATGGTTTGGTTTCATCTCAAGTGGAGTGTTGTAAACCTAACCAGGATGTTATCAACACTACACAGTGTCTACACTACAAACTACTGACATACATTTAGGTCTGAGGTATGATCCCTGCAACTTGTAACATTTTGTGGTGTTCATGTCTTTACAAATTCCTCTTTTTTTCTATCTTTTTTTGTTGTTGTTGAGAGGTCATTCACCAAACCCTTTCTCAAATACAAAACTGTAGTCGTAAATCCTACGCAATGAATAAACACAATATTCAAACTGAAGAACAGCTTACAAACGTATACAATCTCACATTACACATGTAGAACCATACGCAAAACTCACAATGCAAATTACATCTATCGACATAGATTCAATGTTACAATCAGTTTTGTTTCTTTGATCATTTCATTGATATTTTCCCAGACTAAAGACAATCTGCACCTGTCCATGTTCCCATAGCAGTTAGTTAGACCTGCCAAATACTTCAGTGTAGGGAATTATTACCCTTGAGCTTTGTCTCAGAAATACTGTGTATTGTACAGAATAATTATCATATTGTGAAGAAGACAAGAGCTCAGGGTGTGTTGATCTGCAGAGATGGAACAGTGCAAAATGAACCATCCAAAGTGACTATTGATGTAAGCGGAGAAAATTGAGTCTTCCGAGTAATTAATGAAATGACGTTGAAGTAGTTCAATCGATGTTCTGGTGGATCAATTCCACAGAGTTGTCTAAGTAATGACAAAGTAAGAAGCTCCCAACCAAGGACTGCCTCCTGATGGGATTCGAGCCTTTCCACTATGTTAGTACCTTGAAAAGTTCTAACACTGAGCAAACAGTAAATGACTAGAGAAAGAGAGAAGAAATAAAAGAGATGAAAGGAAAAGAAGAAGAAAAAAAACGTTGGCACAAGGGCTAGCTCTTTGGCAAAGATTTACGCCATAAATTCACAGATCTCCAGACAGATGCAAGTCATACGTTCCCTACAGCATAGCCATGTCAACACCCTTTTTTTTACAAACAGCCTTAACTCAGGTTCTTGACTGAGTTCCCAGTGTGACCATACCTCCCTCACCTGAAGGAAAGGCTGGCTGCCTTCGCCTATGCTGGTAAGTGTTGATGGTCGACATTGAAGAAACAAGTGAACAACGTTCACTTCAAAGGACTTGCCCCTCTCTCATCCATTGTGTAAGAGTGTTGGTTGGTTAGTGAACAAAACATGAGATTCTACTCCGTAAACATTACTGAGTTTCTGCATCTCC
This sequence comes from Neosalanx taihuensis, assembly GCA_030340665.1. Lineage (NCBI taxonomy): Eukaryota > Metazoa > Chordata > Actinopteri > Osmeriformes > Salangidae > Neosalanx > Neosalanx taihuensis. The sequence goes on along the minus strand of CM059290.1, from coordinate 16,492,925 downwards.
ATCCCCCTATCCAAGATTGGTCAGGACTATATTCTTAATGTTGCTATAATTTACATTCTTAATTACATCCTTTAGCAGAAGACAGGTATCACTATAAACACTGTTTGATCACAACAGCAATATTTGGAGAGTAATGAGAATATTTTCTTTCTTTTTTTTTTTTTTTTACGATCGCTTGTTCACTTAGAAGTAACTACTTGGCCAACAGAGGCAGATTTAAGGTACCCTAGACCACCATGTCAGGTCTATATGGGAACCTTGGGTGCCATATTAAGACAGAAAGATTTATGTCTCCAATGAAAGTTTCTTGCACTTTTGAGGCACACACACCACACACGCACGCACCAGCACACTGTATGTAATGACGTAGACACATGCACATGCATACACACACACAGAAAAATGTTACAAAAGACCTGACAATATGACCTATTAATCTCCACAGCAGACAACGAGACTCTGCTCTGACATCCGTTTGACTGAGTGCTGTGTCCCCCCCCTCTGCCGACACCCGTGCCCCCCCCCCCCCCCCCCCCCCCCCCCCCCCCCCCCCCCCCCCCCCCCAAAAAAAAAAAAAAAAGAATCAAACAGGGAGCGGCTTCTGGCCAGAGGTTAACAAAAGCCCCTGTCATGTCCTGTAGCCCCCTCTCATTAGCCACAGAGAGCTCCTCTGGCTTGGCACCAATGAGAGGGAGGAGATCAGCAAACTCTTCTTTCTGCAGAAGATCATCTCATCTCGCTTCCCATAGGCATGCAGCCCCCGGTGGGAATGTGGGATTTAATCCCAGCTGAATGTCTAGATGTCTGGGGAGTTGGGTTCTCTCACCACTGCTTTTCATCAAAGAACTAGTCCTTAAACCAACTGAATACCACGCTATCGTACTATAGCCGGGAGGAGGGCTCGCTCCTGCCTCTACCATTACAACCTGCAATGGAATTCAACGCACAACAACAAAAACAATGAGACGATGGCTGAGATCGAGTCGAACGCACATGAGAGGTGTGGTCGCCCCTGCTGGGAGGCCTACTCAAGTGTCACTCAGGACAGCTGGAGCAGTGGAGTGAGCTGACGACCAACACCGTGAAAGCATGGTTTCACATCCACTCACTGACAGGTAAAACATGAAGATGGAGGTTAGTGGAGGTCTATGGATCAACACAGCAACACTGAATCCACAACAAGACAGCCAGGATGTTCAGCATGGTGAATGGAAGGGAACAATATGGCCTCCTTGGTGCAGCGTTGCCCGGAAATGCATCTCTCTCATAAAGGTGGTATTTGTCCTTGTTCGAATGGAGCATTTTCACGTCCTCGAAGGCGTAGTAGGCCGCCATGGTGAAGTTGATGTCACCAGAGGAGAGCAGGTCAAACACGCAGGAATGGAAGTACAGGTCCTCCACCGGGAGGCGCTCTTTACATTTGCTCATGGCTGACTGATAGGTGAAGCCGTGGGGAAGGGTGCCAGTACGGACCTTGCCTGGACCATGGGTCTCAGCGGCACGGGCTCGGAAACTCCTGAAGTCGATTCGCTGGTTGGCAGGGCAGCCGTGAAGGCAGAGGTACAGATCCTGGTTGTCCCGGTCTTCCACAGAGTTCACAACTTCCTCCGGCATCCGCACAGCGAAGGTCAGGTAGCGGCCCACCTGCCGGACCACGATGGTGGTACCGATGTAGCGTGCCTGGATCTCGATGTGCTGACCTGGAACTTTCTCCACCACACGCAGGGCACCATTGCGCTCGCCGCCATTCTTAGAGCCATCGGCAAACGCCGCAGGCAGCTCGTCCGTCTCGGCGTGATACATCTTCTGATCCACACATTCTTGGAAGTTCTTGAAGATGACGGTTAGCTGGAAGTGAACAGAAAAACCAAAGTTAGACTTTCTGCTGACAGAATAGAAAGGATACATCTTCATTTCTTGTTTTGGTGAATAAACACAGCAAACATTAGAATTTGACATCTGAAATTTGATTAAATGTACTTTTAGCTTAGTGTGAATTCTAAATGTAATCTATATTCCAAAGCACAAATCATTGCTTTATGTAGACATGAGTTGGTAGTTGTGCTCCACAAATAGCTCAGGGGTGACTTGTGCTTCTGCACCAAGAACATCACTAGACCCATCTAGCCCACCACCTCACTTAAGTGTCACATTTCAGCTACAGCTCAACATGGGGGAGGCCAAAGTAAACGCCCTCAGAAAAACATGGGTCTAGGCCATGTTAAATCAGGCCTCAGTTTGCAGACACAAAGACGAGCCATTCATAGTGCTGAGGAACCTGCCTCTGAACCCCAGAACTGTGCTTCGGGGAGTGGCAGCGAGCCAGGAGGGAAGAGCGTGCTCTGCGGCTAATTAAGTAAGGCTGGACACTACTCGGCTTGCATGGTTTCATTAGGATGCCAGTGAGCCGTTGTCACACAAGTGACCCCAGGACAGCCAGAGGGCTCTGATCTGGCAGCTCTGGGGAAGGAGGGGAAGGGATGGGGGAAGGGGTAAATAGAGCACCATAAATGCCCTGTTATTACCTAGTCAAGACCTCCACTAGCCCCAATCCCTCACCACATGGTTGTCTGCATTTGTTTGTCCACTCTTTTATCTTCAGACTTAGACTTCTATTAAATCGTAATGAAGTTTTTTGTGTGTTTTTTTTCTTGACGTCTAAGCAATAATCTCGAACTCAACTAGTATATTCGTTTATGAGACCCACATTTGATTTCAGCCACAAGCCGTCTCCTGAGTGAAAGTACTGTTGCTCCAGACGGTTTCCTCTGCAGTAGGGGTCTGCACAACACAGAACTAATGCCTCTTGTTTGTACAGGTGGCATGGGGCTGCCTTGTTTTCCCTTTATCCAGACTGAAGAACTTAAAAACCTGTCTCCTCTGCTTCCGAGTACAGCTATGTAAAAATATCATTACTTCAAGTGCACGAAAAAAAGAAATATAGAGTCTTGAATGCTAAATAGAGCATCATTAGGAGATCTTGATTATAGAAAATTGGTCTGTGCTCTACGTGATTAGGAACAAAGTCCTCTTGTGTCTGGCTGTACAGCCTCCAGTCAGGATACTCTGCAAGGGACAGCCAAAACTGGACCCACTGTGGAGAGCATATAAGTGAATTTGCAGACTACAAATGCTGCTAGCGCTTTGTTTTCACCTTATGTTCTTCGCACAGCCATTTCAGGGGCAGCCCTACAGGCTGCTCAATGTACCGTGAAACAAAACAATGATAATTTATGAGGTACGAGGGCCAGCTAATGTGGAGAAAATATCTGCAGTTTCCTGCATGGTTTGAGCACTTAGTTAAAACAACAGTTTTTAAAACGCACATACACGCAATGATAGGGGATTAGATGGCTAAAGACAAAGCTGACCTCACATTACTCTTTAGTTGTCTAAAGTAAAAGCAAAAGAAGAAAGCGCCTGATGCCTTCCTGCTCATACAAAAATAGAATATCATTAGTAAAGCTTATCAAGATCTCGGCAATTGTTCGGACCCATTGCCTGTTCTTCGACCGTGGACACAGTCCAACACTAACCAGAGTCCCTGCTATTAAGAGTCCCACGACTGCTTCAAAAAGTTACAGAAAGACTTCCATTTAGAAATAGTGTACGCCTAAGCACGACTCCAAAGAATTAGCATTGCAAAATAGCTAAGATTCTGCAGATACATATTTACAGTATATACTATTATTGTATGACAATAAATACAATATAACTGCACAAATCACTACATACTAAGTATATATGCAGGAGGATAAAGTTATCCAGGTATTTGCTTTGTATTCATATAAGAGAGTTGCATCAAACAAAACAGTACAGAAGATCTCACCTTGCTGGTGGCAGTAGCTGAGGAACCAGGCACGACAGGAGTGTTGGTCACCTGGACAGACAGATACTTGTTGTGGATGAGAGGCCAAGCCCCCTCCACCTTGCAGGTCTGGAAGTCGTCACTGAAGGTGCGAAGATGTGGGTCTCCAAAGAAGCCACAGTGGGTGTAGTTGGGTGGAGCCGCATGTTTGGGAAGGCTCCGCTCGTAGTGGCATACCTCCGGCCCGTCAGAACGCTCCTGGCTGTCTGGCTCGGGCTGAGTTGGGGGTGGCGGATGTGGGGTGCGGGCCCGAGGTTGTGAGGTAGGCCCCTCCTTGGAGCAATTGTGCTGGCTCATGAGGTCTTCAATGCCATGCTGGGCTGAGTGGTAGGCCAAGTCACCCCTGCAGGTACGCGCTGTCCGCCGGACACAGCTGTTGTAAGCTCGCAGCGCTGTACAGAACTCCTCCTCTGGGCCAGAGCTTGATGTGGAGGCCCAGAACTCAGAGTTGCACCTGAGGATCTTGCACTGCAGACTCCCTGTGAGGAGGACAGAACAGTTAAGATTAGACACTGTATAATGCATTTAACAGAGTCATGGTGATATGTATCTCTTGTTTACGTTTGAAAAAGGCAAATGTCTTAACTAAAACGCCTGCATTCTGAATCCTTCAGAAAATCAAAAGCTGTTCTCTGTTTAGAAAAAGAACAGAGCATGCATGTCTATTGAACAACTCTGTTCAATATTAAAATTAAGAAGTTTCCCCAAAGAAGGTTTTTACAAAGTGCATGCAGTGACAGACTCTATTCAAAATTATATTTCACATCTACTAAACGAGAGATTCAAAAGACAAAAGGCCAAATTCACAAAAGGATCACTGTTCACACAATTGAACGTGTATAGGCATCTGGTGCATAAGAACCCTTGAATGAAGACATTAGTTTTAACAGAGCAGATTACTGATGTCAACATGTATAATAGCAATAATTCCATACACATATGAACAGCAGACAACTACATAAAATGTTTGTCTTGGTTAAAGAACCATAAAGAATACTGAGACACCAGTAACTGAAGGCTTGGGAATGGGGGTGGGTGGTGACTCTGCATCAGTGAACCAGGAGAGGGGGGGCGGTTGTCTGTGAATGAAGACAATGTAATTTGCCATTGCAAGGATACCAGCAGAGTCATAAATTAGCCCTGTGTGAAGGGATTAGGTTGAGTTTCATCAGCATTGGAGTTGGGGTGGGGGGAGGCTGGAGGCCCTGAATGCTCCCTTAAAAGGAACAGGATCTCCAGAAAGAAGCTCCAGGACCAGAGGGGGAAACAGAAAGGTCTCACCATTTCACAGGTCAAACTGGATATATAAAATTTCCACCTGTCCATTTTAGAGGACAGTAATCTAAGAGTAACATCATTTCCCAAAAAATCATTCTCCCTGGTTTGTATTACATGAAATAAAAAGTTAAAGTTTCTTTAAGTGGTTTCAAAGAGAGGGAAAAAAAAGCTAATGCAGTTCTGCATTATGACAAGATCCATAAACTTTTGTGTGTGTAAAAAAAAACTAGCTGATTTTCAATCATATCATTTCATATCATAATATGCTAACAAACTGAAATACATATATTCACATTGACGAAGGACATATTTATCAACACAACAACTTAATTTAAGACACACACAAAAAAATAGTTGAAGTGTTCCATTCTACACTAAACAGATGATTAAAAAAAAACTGATCTAATGTCTCAACACCTTGAAGTCTCAAGAAGTTGAATAATGGCTTGCTGATGGCTTCACCACACGCACAACTCCTCCAACCCCCACATCGTCAATCCTCCCGCCTCACAGCAACAAAAGGCATTTACCATCTATCTGATAAATGGCAATAAACTAATCTTAATCTTAAATGAACGTAAACAACTAACATAGCATTATCACTCTTTGTTTGACAGTATGCCTAAGTGACTTGAGAGAGAGGACGATAAGAGTTGCCAAAAGTGCAAATTGAGTTGAGTGAAGCGACCCTTGAGATGTTGAGGCATTTTCAAGTCTTTCAGGAAGATTAGTTAACAATTTAAATGAATCAACTCCGCTCATTTGAACATAACACAGTGAACGGGATACACGTGTTCCGTCCACAATATTATATCTGCCCATTTAGTTCTCAAACAAAAAGGGAAAGAATAAAACAAGTTTAATCTGCAATCCTTTGGTATCCCCCTCCCCCAAACAAAACAACCATGGGGTTTAAGAAGTTGAGGGTCCTACGCTATGAGGCTTTGGAGTAGGATGTTATGAACTAAGATTCAGTTAATTTAAAAATAGCTCTCTCTATGTACAATATCTCTAGTTAAAAGCCCCCAAAACATAGTAATCCATATTTGACGCGTCTTGAATCATCTCTAAAATCAATCGAGTTACTTAAATATTAACGTGAATAACATTCCAGGCATGTGAACCATGCATAACAAACCACACACCCTGCCTATTTGTCAAGGCTTGTTTTGTGGCAACAAACTTTCATTTTGATGTTGCTGCGAATATTGAAGACTGTGTCAGACAACTATTAGGCTTCGTGTTAGTCTAGTAGTGGGCAACAACGCTCCACGAGGGTTAAAATAATAACGATGCTTACTTGAATAAGGAAATAAAACATAATGGTTTGGGGTTTTTTTTACAACACTTTAAGAACTTACCCGACGGAAAGAGGGAAAGAAACAAAACAAGAATCCTGCCGACTTGAAGCGCCGAGAATCCTGCTCCTTTCCCCATAACCATCCATCCAGATCGGGGTCGCACTTCGCTCCTATCCCTGGCCAAATCAAGTTGAAGAGAGAAAAAAGTTTAGGTGGAGTCTCATAACTGTTCAAAAAACTGTCGATTTCATTCTTGGAGTACAGATGAATGCACAACGATCCGATCTTAAGTGAACTCTCGCCAGTTAGTAACCTATTATTCAAAGCATTCCTACTTCTCAAAAACACGGTGAAAAACTGGCCATCGATCTTCCATTTAGGGAGTGTCAACAGGGTGTAGCGCAAGACTGAGTGGACCAATCAGAAGGCGTTATAGCAGCGCTCAGCCCCTACTAGTGGACCAATCAGAAGGCGTTATAGCGGCGCTCAGCCCCCTACTCAGTTTCAAGTTACGCTTCAGCGTGCGGACTTGTTCGTCATATGCCTTAAAGTCACGTTGACCCGTCCATAGTCACTCAAAGAACCTGTTTTGAATTGTTGCGTGGATTATGTTAACGTCTACATAGTAGCCTAAAGAGAGGTATTATGTATTGGAATACAATGTGACACGTTGGCATATAGTCAACGTGCAGATGGTTATGTGTTGCTAAAGATGTATGAGATGAAGTCTGGACCTAACCTTTCCTATGACTGTGCCACTCGTCCAATGCTTACTTGTGTTTAGATAAGACTGATAAGATGAGTAATGTCACACAATGCAAAATGTGCTCTTTAATAATGTTGCATTGCAGGATTGAAAAGCCTTTGGTCTTTAACTACATAATAACAGTCGGCTAATAGCCACAAATTATATTAAAGTAGCTAACAAATTGTCTGTCCTAACGAGCAAAACAATGTGTACCATGGTGGATTTGTCACTTAGGTAACACAAAGTAAACACAAACACAGTTAAGGAAGACGTTGTAGCATTCAAATTTTATCTAAATATCCCAACTGGTGTGGATAACCTCCTGGTGTATAGCTTCATACCCTCATATCCTATTTATGACATTAGTGTACACCCAAAAAATAATGGTCATTACTGGCATGGTATTCTGGGCTGCAAGACCAATTGGAACTACAATTGAAGATAGAGAAAATAACATGGTTGAGCTAAGTGTCAATTTTCAACAGAATACCTGTAACAGATAGTTAACAAATATTGCAATGCTGCTAAATGGATTGTTTTGGCGAGTTGGGGGGGTCATTAGTGAAGAAACATTGAGGGGGTGTTTTTTAGTACATTGAAATCCATCTGTTTGTTGTCTGATCTGATCAAGCTCATCTATCACCTTGCTATTTCATGTCAGGCAGTTCAGGTGTCTAATGGCACAAAGTGTTCATTTTGTCATTTGAATTGCTGGTGCTGTTCAGGAGGAAAATCCGATTGATCTCATTTGTCTGGAACTATTTAAAGACAAGATGGCATCAATAATCGGTCAGATGGTGCCAACATCCTAATCTACTACATACTTTCCATATGAATGCTCAGGCCGACTAAACTCATTATTCAGTCCATATATTCTCGGTCTAGCCTACAAGGGAGGCAAGACTCTTGCAGTGAAGTAAATCCTACATCCCCTCGTCAACAAAATTCCATAGGCCTTTGAATCCGGTTCTGTTCAATCGGCAACAACAGTGATTTCCCTGAAATACTAAAATGTATTTGCAATCTCACACATGCTAGGATATTGAACATTTCCCAATAGATGGCGCTTATAATTTTGAATAGGAAACCCCACATCACATCATGACAAACGCACATGGGGTCAGTTGATTGTCAATGTGGAGGACACGACACGATGACCTACCAAATCGCCTCTGTAATCTAATAACACAGCAATTGACAGTCGACTGACAGTTCAGCCAATATCCTGATGCATTTAGGCTACAATTATTTTTCCATGTTAAAGCTTCTTACCCAGCCTTAAGAGTAGATATAGCCTATAGTCCTGTAATACAGACTTGGCTGCCTACTAAGCCAGAGTGAAAAGAGCCAAGTTTATTTAATGCGTGTTTTACGTAGGCCTAACAGGAATATTATTCCAATAAAAAATGATTTAGTTTTCACGTACAACTCGTTTTAGCCTATAGTTTGTGGATAAAGTTGGCTAAAATACTGTGACTAATATGAAATATAATTTCAGATAGATTATCTTGACATTGTTGATTGTTGCAAATATGAAAGGCATTTGTCAAGAAGGGCAACAAAACATGTAGACCACATTGAAGATTTGTGAGTGACAGGCGGACAGTAGACTTGTCCGCGCCGAAAATTTGAAAGCTTTAAGAAACGCTGAAACTAGATTATACTGACAACACAAAGCTATACTTTTGGCAGCGTATATAAAACTAATGCCATGTGCCAGGTACAAAACGTACACCACTAACCTTTGCGAATGCATGGAGCTCGTCCAACTCGGCTAGACTTTAGGCTGCTGGGGAACTGGCAACGGGCGAAGGAAGACCCCTGAAATCTCACAAAAGTAGCCTAGGCGTAAGTAGTCAGATTACTCCAACAGCACATGCACAGACCGTTGTCGAAATCGGTTGAAAAAAGCACCCTTGCACGCATGGTGGCGTTCGTGATGGACCCAGGTAAACGGCAGTGACTTGAAAGTATATCACTTGATAATAATACTCAATCGAGATCTAGATGGGCTAATCTTGGTCTCGTCGACTCATTTCAACGGTTCCAGCTGCCAATCGGTTATTTAGTCCACGACATCGAGAAACTGTTAAAAATGTTATAAATCCTTTGACTCCAACTCTTTATCATCCATGTGTTTGTAGTCCAGCACTTTGGTTTGGAGAAAAAGCTGTCGATGGTGAAAGAAAGAGCCCCGGGGGCACTGCTGCTCTTCATCCGCATGCACTGCTGATATAGCTGGCTCGTTCCCTCGCCTCAGCGTTGAGAAACAGCTAGTTAGAAAGTGTGAGAGAGACAATGATCGGCTCAGCATGACGCCTCTGAAACCCCTCTCCTATCTCACAGGCTATTTGATCCAATTTGACGAAACCCGTAGACGGAAATGGTTTCAATATAGTATTCACACACATGCTTCTGAAACTACTTTATATTGTGCTCCTCCTCCATAAACGGACTTAAAACATTGTTAAACACTGTAGTCTACATATAGGCCTAGGTTATCCCATACAATGTATGAGTCTGACATTGAGATATTGTGATTTTTGTTAATCAAACAAACACTTGTCAACTGTCAGATTTTGAGCAAACCTGGACTGAAGGACAACCAGCCAAAGGAGCTGGACATCACTGATGACAATAGCATCAACAGATACACAAACATGTTAGAAACAAGGTTTGACGCCCTATAAATCAAAGGTATGTTCAAAGACAGAAATGGACACCAACAGAAGGGGGGAAACATATGGCTGCACCTGTGTTTTAGGATCAAACTCAAATGTCCTCCCCCCACAGCAAGAAGCACAAGGCTAGCCCCCACCCCCATCTCCGTGAAGAGGAATGGATCGTTCTGCTCCAGACTGCCTCTGATCAGGAAAATCCATTACACAAGAGATTACATTCAAACAAATGTATGTCCTCAAATGAGGGGATGGATACATTGAAGTATAAACAGCATGCCACTTCCTCTATTGGTCGGTTATAGATGTGGATGGCAAGAAACAAACTGTTGAAGGGTAGAAGTAATTTACAGTGCTGTTAACACGTAAACACATTGTTGCACTGTAATTAATTGCAATGTTTTTGTTGCACTGTAGTATTCTTTTTTTGTTCACCATGCCTGGTTGCAGATATGGTTTATTGGTGATGTGGTACTGAATACAAACTCTTTCTTGACTAACTATTGATATACTGTGGAACTATCACTTCTGAACACTTTGAATAGAAATATCTTCAAAAGGTATAAAATGTAACACATGTAACCCATATAGTACACAAACCAGATATGAAAAAACTGCTATGTGTGTGGGTCATAAACACGTCTTGGAGACCATTTCAGAAAATAAAATTATACTATAGCTTCTTGACAGTCATGCAATAGGAATTACAGTCTGAACCTGATGGCTGGTGACATAGCAGGGCAGTCATTTCATCAGTCACAAAAGAGATCCATCCTCCACTTATGGGCATTGAAAAGCAGCATTTTTACATTGATGTAACAGCTTACACATGAAAGGTTGCCACCCCAGTGTGAAAAGAATGGCTTTAGAAGTGCCGGATGCTGGCCCCTGCCTCAAACACAGCTGGTGTAGGGGCTACTTTGCTCCTGTGGTCAGTTTACCCAAATAGACAGTTTGAAGCAGACACAGGGATTTACTGAATGATTTATAATTAAAAAAAATAGAAGGGGAGGGGTGATGATCTATTGAGATGTCCTACTCATTGACTTTCAGATTGGTTCAAACAAATCAAACACAATCAACCATGTAACTGTTAGCACCTAGAAGGATCAATACAGCTCACCCTTGCGCTCTTGTGATTTCCTTTGAATTTCCACTTCCTTTGAATTTCTATAAGATCCTTGCATTCACAGAGGTCCAGCATGGGAGATATTCCTTTCTTTATAACAACCTTATTGGTTGTGGCAAGGTTGGGTCAACATTTTTACCACCTTGACAAGAGCTGATAAACAGCAACAGGCAAGTAGAAAAGGGCTGAAGTCATACAAGAGACAGCAAAAGATAAAACGATGGTGGTAACAGATAAACCAATCATTGTAATTAATCGCCACACAGCAGACTGATTAAGAAAAACATCTACCTCTATTTACGGAAGAGGTAGCAAGAGTGAATTTCAGCTACACGTATATGTGTGTTTAGTGTGGAGTTATGGATTGAAACACACTTAAGTTTGTGATGAAAATAACACAATGTTAACTTTTCTGTATGTCAGCCTGACAGTTAAAATTGTCCAAGAGAGTCTAAATGTGAAATAAAAATGTAAAAAATCCTAAAAAATACAGTATTAAAATCATCTGAAGCATGATTCAGTGACAGTCAGGTACATGGACATTCCCCCTGAGGTAAGTAGGGTTAAGGGCCTTGCCCAAGGACACAACATAAGGTAGGTACAGCTAGGAATCTAACTCGCAACCTTCCGATCACTATCCCAACACGTTAACCGCTGAGCGGCCTAAGTCTCTAGATCTGTTGATCATTTACTTTATACAAATCTAAACTTGCAATGATGGCCTCTTTTAGTATACAGGTTTGTTAACATTCTCAGCCATGGCTCTTTTGCTTGGGGGGAATTCCTCATAGTGATTTGTGTGCATGGGAATACAAATGTGTGCAGGAAACTTCATTTATTTGTTAAATTGGACCCACTCTTGTCAGTTGAACAAAATCAATTTCAATCATGATCTGCCCAATTTATCCCTTGCAAGTTGTGCCTATGTTTTAAGTGCCCGTAGTTGTTTTGCAGGGATCCGCAAACTAATTAGGAAACATGACACGTTTTGTGAGCTGTCACAGTGAACGCAGTAATATACAGAATTTTCGAAGCCATTTTCAGAAAAGAACATTATGCTTCAGTAGAAACACTTCTGTGCCTACCTGTGGCTTTGTGTGACAATTAGGCTACAAGAATGAATTGGGGAGGTGTCATCATTTGCTAAAGTGACAGGATATTTTCAGACTTATTCCAGACAGCGTTGTCAAGGTTGTCTGAGAAGCACACCCCCTCCTGTGTTTGCTTTACCAACTGAAATATGTTCATTTAGATATATTCCACGCAATGAGATCATCCCTGCACCCATTGACTTCATGAAAAATTAATCAACTCAACAGTTGACAGGTGACTGTAATAAGGTTTATTTGCCAATCTTCTTGCAAGTTCCTAAAGACAAACAAAGACAATTCCCTTTGGTACTTGTGTATTAAAATGTAAAATCTTGAGATTCTTGAATTATCCTGGAAAAGGCAGCATAGGTCTCAACACTCCAAACTCTCAAAGCAACTACAAGCATTGTAGAGAGATACATTTGACTCTTTCATGTTCTTTCAAAGCCTAATAGTATATGGGCATCCATTCATTTGACTGTGGGGGATCCATGTCTGGTCCCAGTAGCAACAGATCTTTATAAAACATCCATTTGAACAGACACTTCCATCATGGTGGATCAAAAAAGGGATCTGAGGTGGTAAAGCAAGTCCCACAGCAGTCAGAGTTTGGGCTGAGAGCATGTGAATTAGCAGTGTTTTGGAAGGTAGGCTATTGTTAATTGATTCATCCCACAGACTTTGCAGTGAATTTTCGTTTGGAACCATAAGACGGCATATTTGTCATACAGCAGTATACAAAATAATGCTATGTGTTTACATTGACATTTTTGGAGCCTCTTTCAGCTGAATGATCTCATGTTCCTATTCTTGTTACTGTGGATCTTTGTCATAGCAACCACAAAGCCCAAATGAGATTGGTCTCAAAGGATTTATGTTAATGACAAACATCTTAAATGAGTACTGTGAGCTCAACATCACTGTCATTGATAATAAGGTGTGAGAATGAATTCAAAAATCTATTTGCCAGTGATGTGTAGAGTTAACTACTCGGATATAGACAGGAACCATATCAATGCAGGAAGCCTGCAAATTGGCAGAGCCTTGCACACACAGAGGAATGGGCTAGAATGCCTAAACCCTCATTATAAAAAAACACTTTCACATTCAAGGCGGTGAAGGTGAGTCCTTTTTCAAAAACCCAGACATCAATCCTGGGAGAATTATTCACACTGTTTAATTCTAGACATGCACTAAACCAGAAGGGATGTGAATAGGCTGTTAGTATAATTAGTCCAAGAATGGTCAGAATGAATGACACTGCACATCCAACTGAACGGCCATGAGGTAAATGCGTAGCCACCCCAGAAAGGAATTGCCATTTTGAATGATGTTCCATAGGAGTTTTGCTTTTTTTCAATTAGACCCCAATATTTTGTTAATAGAAGATGTACTGTACATGAGGCTATTGTAACAGCAGTTGTGTATTTTTTATTTCCTATAATCCACATATAAAGAAACAATAAGATACATTTTGGAATGGGCTTGAACATTATGTTGGTGATATCATTGAGCAGAAGTCATTCGTATCATAACTTTGCACATCGACTCAAAATGTTCGACATACACAGTAAAATGCACATGTTTGGTTTGGTTGTCAATGCTGTTTCTAATGTTAATATTTATTCATCCAACAGAAACTTTCAAAAACATAAAATCTCAAGCTCCAAAGCCTGGGATGTTAAATGAGACAATGGCAATAACCTTTAGTCCCGTGATGTGAAGAGGAAATTACTATGCACCACAGAAAATGACACACAGTTCACAGAAAATATATTTCTCCTCAGGGGTATCTTGTGCTGCAATACACTGAACAGCACTATAGGGAATAATAATCTTCTGCTTCTGCTATGCTTTGCAATTCCAGTTGTGATTCGAAAATGGAACCATACATATTAAATAATTGCACACTGGGAAAACAAAACGATAAGACTGGACGCATTTGGTTGTGTTTTGTAAAAACTCTTCATGTCTGGATATGTGACAATTGTGTTTATGAGTCTAAAAGTATTGCCTATGATACAAAGACAGATAAAGAAAGCAGAAAGCTGGGATTGGGACAATACATGTTGGTTGAATAATGCATTACATTTGATAGAAATGTATCTATCTCTTTTGATTGCTGAATGGTGCTTTTTGTGTGCTAAAGCATTCAAGTACCAGAGATTGGTTGAGAGCCTCATGCATAAGCAGTTATGGTTTCCATGCTATCTTTAACATCCACTACTGACTAATGGAAAGACAGAGTGATGTCACAATAGCACGTCTCTCAACAAGGAAGCAGACCCCTGGAAGAATGCAGATCAGTTTCAGTGGGATCCACAGTCAGTTAACGCAACAATATGTTTGTTTCCACATCAAGTTGAACGTCACCAACATCTGGGACTTTGGCATTGGAAAATAAGCAATAGGTCTGACATTCTTTGGAGCCCTTTTATTTCTTTGTTTCTCTGGCTTGGCTGTTGAACTTTACTAGCGTCCCGTAGTGTCGTCCTGTGTGCACAGCTGCAGGGTCGAAGTCTTACCCTTCCCTTTGTGGCATCCTGTCACAATGGCTGCCGCAAAAGCTGAAGTTGTTTCAGCTGCAAGCCAATAATCGTCAGCCTGGAATTATTTAGCAGCTTTGACGCTCTGGCAATGGTGAAGAACAGGGCTTTTTCACAATTTTGTTTGTTTGATCCGAAGACTGATTTGGAATCATCATACAGAACTGGCTGTTCTGGAGGGTTCATCCCGATGACATCACAGCTCAGCTCAGGTTCTGCTGCTGGTTTTCAGGGACAAAGACCTTTACAGCAGTAGTCTGGGCTGGTAAAGAAAGAGGCTGGACTCAAGTCATCAACCCAAAATCCATATATGATCATGTTTTTGAAAATGTCTCTCCTTCACAAACAATATGTGATGGCCATTTTCACACACATATTATTGTTATAATCTTTTGGCACACCCACACTGTATATTATAATCATCTAACTTTGCTTATAGCCAACACTGTGTTCCAATTGCTTGATGAAAGTTCAGATACTATCAGCCTCAGCCAAATATTCCTTTTGTAAACAGAACTTTACGTAATACAAAAATATTTATTGTGTAAACGTTATGGTGTGACTATCAAAATACAAAATTCTGTTTCAGCGAATAATGTGACACTGACTTGAGCACATAGTGTTGCAAACTGTTTCAATCGGATTAGCCTGCTCAGTATATGCTGTCAGGTAAAGCCCGCACATCAGATTTTCCATAACATTTCAGGAAACTCCTGCTATTCTTGTCCAGTGTCTTGGAACGCTACGTGATACATGTTCATTTCCTTCAGTTGCCCATGTAGTCCACTCTGTCTCCATAAAGTAGTCTGTGTCTGGTTAATGAGGCATTGAAATGTCAGCGCTCAGGGTCCTTATTAATTAAAGAGCCTACAGACAGCTGATTACAGGAAAATGACTTAGGAGATATCCACTACCCCAGCCAGACAAGAGACCTTTCTTCAGGGCCAAATCATAGTGTTATTGATTGTTTTCTGTAAGGTGATAATGTAATTGCTTTAATGTAGTTTGAATGTCCCTAAACAAGGTTCCACAGTCCCTATAGCTATTGTCAGTAGTCAACATAGCTCACTTAGTTATATACTGTACAGCTTTAAAGTGATAAAGTGGTAGATTGCACGCTGGAGAGATACATTGTAAAGACACTATTAAGATGAACACTTTGGATAGGTATCTTACTTGCAGATGCATGGACTGAACCAGACTAGTTTAAAAGTATGAGGGATGGAGAGATTTGGGGTCAGGGTTTAGTCAGGTGTTAACGAAAGAAGATGGCTGAGAACACTGTTGTTTCTGACAGCTATATGTGACACAGTAACAGACACAGACGGAACCTTTTAGCCAAAAGCAATGAAACAAAATGAGGTTCAAACCCAACACATCTCCCAATGCCAAAATAATACCAATGACTCATAGTTGCCTACAGGCTATGGCGCCCTTTATCTACTTTGTCTCAACATGTAGTCTGGTAATCTCATCAGGGACATTAATTCAACATGCTATTTATTTTATTGTCTTCCAAATGCAGTTTGTCCAAAGTAGGTGTTGGGATATTTAACGGTGTAAATAATTTAGCATGTTAGCATTTATTTAACTCCAAAAGGGACCCAGTTCAACCACTCGCATATCATCTGCAGACGTGCGCATGCTTTGGTTTTCTCTTGAGTGATATGGAAGCTACTTTTTATTCATCTGACGTGTGAGAGGAACCATTATGCTAAAACAGGAGGAAGGAACAAAGTGTGACACCCTGTATATTTACCCAACCTCTATGTACATAATGTGACAAACTACATACAGCACAAAGTGTCACCACTAAGAAAACAACAAATATTTGTAGCGCCAGAACACAGTGAGTTAAACACTGATATTCGCCCGATACATGTAGCATAAATGTGTACTTCAAGACCCAGCACAACAAGATAATTGGTATTGAATAACTTATTTCAGATATACTGTAGTTATGGCAACATGAAACATATTGGGCATGCAGGTGAAGTTGAGAAACAAGACGAAAAAGGAACAAATAGTTGCACGAAACTAAAAGGAGTCCTTTGTTTCAGTTCAGAGGATGCGTCGTGTTTGGGGTGAGCGCTCCAGATGGCTGACACATGTTCATTTGCTTTCCTGCTGCTATCAGTCTCTCTTTCACAGTAAGGTGATCTGCACCAGCGATTCCAGCTGTATCTTTGCTGTGAATTCTATTCTATTCAGCAGCCGAGGGCCTAGATCTAAACTCAACGTCTCCTTGCCCAAGACCCACCTTTACCCCATTTGGCAAAACTTGGTTTTCTCCCTCCCACACAACACTGACAGAGAAAGAATGCCTGAACGCAGTCAGCATGGGCAGATCTGTATGAGCTTACAGAAGGCAGACCAAGGTATATTTGGATGAACAAAAATAAAGCCAGCAGGAAAGTGAGAGACAGAAAGCATAGGTGTGCTTGTGTGTTTGTAAGCGTGTGTGTGGGGACGTGTGTGTGTGTGCGTGTGTGTTTATGCAGCTGTATTTGTGACACATTGCCACTGGCACTACTGCCAGTATGACTCAGTGTTGAGCTCTGAAAATAAACCTGAAACTTTCAGTCAGCCCAGCCCAGAGAGGAAATTTGAAATCACACACCAATTTTAGATAAGAAACTTGATTCCTTTCAGATCTTTGAGCCAAGAAATTTACTGCTAAATACACTTGGGGAATCAGCCCATACTTGTTGCTTTCTGGTTGCTTTTATTGAATTAGTTAGTTGAAAACAAACTGAGTGTAATGTGGAAGTTCTTTGTAGCTTTCAGCAGTGTTGTCTACAGCATTTTGAGCAAAATGTCCTCACCTTAATTCATGCAGTTGCTTGTCAAATATTTAACCGATGACGAATAAATCATGTTGTACCAATGTACTTCTAATGAGAAAATATTAGGTGCTGATAGTTCCATTCAGTACCGCAATTCCTGCTTGAAGAATTGTATATTTAGTGCTATCTGCACAGACATGCCTCTCATCTCGGATCGTCTCAATCTTTGCACTTGACTGTTTATTCAAAAATGGACACACACACACATGCACACATGCACACACATGCACACACACACGCACACACACACATGCATGCATACCCTTCCTTTGCAATTTTTCCTATTCACTTGCAAAGTCCTCCTTTTTGCACCTGCAAATCCCCTGACACAATACAGCAGACGAACAAAGAACCAAGGCCCTCGTTCTAGCGAGGCAACTGTCAAGCCGTGTCGTTTTTAAACAATAGAGAAGTGAAAATAAATTCTTCAAAGGCATCCAATTGGAACCCCAGAAGCAAACAGCTCAAATAAAATGAGGCAGTGAGTGAGGACAGAGTGAAATGGATACAGATAGAGGATACATGGATACAAGGAGACAAAGTGTATATGGAGATGGGCACAGGCAGGCCCTGCTTCTACCATCCAGTGTTGCTGATGTCTTCCCAGCTGCATTCGCTCCCACTATCGTCAACATAATGAAGAGCCAAGCTAAGGTTTATTTGGCTTGCGCGCTGAATATAATCCATTAAAATGATGGTCATGTGTGGTGAAAAAACAACGGTCTTCTTAAATTCCCACAACAGTGGTTTCATGGCATAGTCAAACCCAATAGGTTGAATCTGTTCAGGCATCCCAGGCTCACATCAAGTACACAAGTTGAATGTAAGGTCAAGAAAGATCAAGACCCACAACAATACTGTTTTTGCAAACCGAGACTGCAGACTGTGCTTGGTAATAGGACTTTGGCAAGAGAGATAACTAGAACAAATTCAATCCTTCTCTCTAAGCTACAATTGATAACAACCTGTTCCTTTAAAAACCTGCAGGGAATGAGTCATTAATCCTCCCCAGCTGCCTCTGGCCCCACTCTCGTAGTCTCTGCCTTGTGGCAGAAGTGTTCAGTGTTGATTGCACTTGACGGCTCTTGCTGTTCTTTGGTTGGAGAACAGGGAGAAACACCTGGAAGTCCTCTGCCCTACCCTGTGAGTTTACAATGAACTACCCCCTTGACGTTGTTAGGCAAAGGCTCACTGCATGATTTACATGAAGAGTTTTACTACAAGTGGATATAATTTGTTAATTATTTTCTACAAACCGCACATTTCGCATTTCGTCTGGGCCGTTTCAAATAATTCAAATTTAGTTCTGGGACTGACATTCTGATGCACATGTTACAATGGCAGATATTATCACAGCACTCACTCCATGTCTGGAAATGTGAGAGAGTGTGTGGGAAAAAACGGAAGCAGCTATTTGAATGTGGCACTCATTGTGGCTTCAGCATATCTGCTGTGCTAATCCCGAACACAAAGCCTGGATGAGCACTGCCTTTGTGTGTTTCAGAATGGCAGAACTGAGAAGCAAGCCTCAGCACGCACAACTTTTTGTATGGCAGCAACATGGTGGCAGGCATGG
Organism: Neosalanx taihuensis; assembly: GCA_030340665.1. Classification (NCBI taxonomy): domain Eukaryota; kingdom Metazoa; phylum Chordata; class Actinopteri; order Osmeriformes; family Salangidae; genus Neosalanx; species Neosalanx taihuensis. Next base: position 16,473,864 of record CM059290.1, on the reverse strand, counting down.
AATCTTAGGTTACACTGAGGATCTTTACCACAACATGCAGGTAGAGTGATACTAGTAGAGACAGAAGTATACGCACAAGTAAATGTCAAAGCAAGGCATCCCCATCTGAAAGTCACATTCTGCATATACGTAGACATTTATTATAAACTGACTTTTTATTTTGTATTAACCAAAGAAATTGGGGGGGGGGATCCATTTTTATTATGAATGGATAGACCCCGGCCATTTGACTTAACATTGTTGATACAACAACAGTAGAGCAAGATTGACCTGACTGAAGCTGATGCCTTGCAGGTGTGAGCTAGCCTGGTTTGATCTCTGACCTCCAATCCTGCTAAATTTGTAGTGCATCAGAGGCACCAGACCTTGAGGGGATGAATGGGGAGAATGATAGAAAGAGGAAGAGAAAAACAGATGGAGAGAGAAAGATAGAGAGAGAGAGAGAGAGAGAGAGAGAGAGAGAGAGAGAGACAGAGAGAGAGAGAGAGAGAGAGAGAGAGAGAGAGAGAGAGAGAGAGAGAGAGAGAGAAAAGCAAGACAGGGAGAAAGACAGACATTCTCACTGGAATTCTAAAAAAGGAAGAACCCAGAAAAAAGCTCAACATCAAAGCCACACCATCCCATGTGTGTCCCCACATTCATTCGTTTGTCGATCATATATCTTTCTCCATCCTTAGCTCTATACCAGAACCCTTTGCTTCTTTGCCATATTTTGACAATTTTCAAAATGGATTTCGGTATATAGGTACCATTTGGTCATTACATAAATAAATACAAATTCTGAGCATGTGACAGAAGAGGATGATACTGTCATCATCTATGTGTAGTGTGATAGACAATAGGAGACCATCTGTATTTTCGTCTGGGCAATCAAATCTGTAGGTAGAAGAGGTGTTATTATGGGGGGGTCTGGTTGCATCAGATCCTTCAACTCGAAAATTGTATATTGGCAACTTTGCGTGGAGAGTGCTGGTGCACACGTGTGTATGTACTAGTAGGTGTCTGATAATACGTTGCATCACAAGGGGTGATAAGGTTGGAAAAACAACGTTTTTCGTTGTTTGGCGAGATCATCAGTCATCAAGGTCAGCCATTCTTTGTGTCTTTTTTTTGTTTGTCTTCCTTGGTCTGGTTACACCTTTGCACCTGGGGGTGTCTGACATTCTTTTGCAGGAAACTATACCTGGAAACTATACAGAACACAGTACACAGACAGTGGACACAAACTATACATGGAGACCAACCATCTTATGTTAAGTCGGGGTTATATATTTCCACATATGTTCCACAGGAGAAGTTTATGAGTGAATATATTTTTGGCATACAATATATTGGTAGTAGGCTATGTTAAAAATAAAAAGGACAAAACAGCACTCTCATCCACATGAGACACGTGGCGTTATGTTTTAGCTCTGTGATGTTTTGAAGAGAGCGTGGTAGAGGAAGATGAGGTGTAGAGGAAATGACTTTCACTGAGACAAGAACATGCAAACGCAAAAAAAAAAGCAATCACTCAGTCACAGCCCAGGGAACCAAGACAGGCAAACGAAGTAAATCTCGCTCCTTTTGAGTAATTTATTGTGCATCATATTTCAAGACCATTTTGAAAAATGCGAAGAATTAGTCAAACGTGCAAAGGTTTCTCTTCGGGGGAAGGAATCTCACACTTTTGATAGACGATCATAAATTGAAATGTTTCTCTTCATTCAGCTCAGTGGTTTTATGTATTATCAGTATGGTAGAATGAGAATGCCTTCGATAGCTTGAGAAAGTGTCTGGGTTTAACTGTTGTTGGGGATTTTAATTGTAGTGCCATTTTCATTAGTGCTGCTGTGTTTCCTCGACGATCCCTAAGGCTAACCCATTTTGGCAGGCTAACGTTGGATCAGGCCAACCACCTGTCAGCTTGTTTCTACACATGGCCTCTTCTTTCAAACACTTCCAATATTCCCCCCTCTGCCCCACACCGCACCTGTGATTGGTTTTTGTATTGCCATCACAGCTGTCAAATTTCCACTAAGCACTAATTAAAGCGATAGCCCAAAATATACACAGCATTGTATCGTTCCAAACAACCTCACTGTGGCTAAACTTGATATTTGTGTTGAGTGTGTATGATTCTTTATTTTCTTACTGTAGTGGGCTACATGTGATAGCCATGTAAATGGAAAATTGAAAAATTATATTCCTGTTCATGCAATCTAAACAGCAGTAAAATGAATTGGAAAATATTCTCATAACAAAATATTTGATATTTGTCTCTTTGGTACACTTGAATTACAGCGGTTGAAGACTACCTCTGAAAAATAAATGAACCAAAACAACAGTGAAAGACAAATAACCCATCCTAAGGAAATTGGATTTGTGTCAAGTACCTCTCTGGAGACCTTTGTTCCCAGAAAACCATGATTATGATATTCAGTGAGATGAGAGAACATCAGTTACACCACATTGATCCAATCAAGTCCGCCAGCAGAGTCTCATTTGGAGGTAAACACAATTATATGGTGCTATTGATTATAAGACAAGCTGTTATTGACAATAATTTGCATGTGCTACCCAAAATAATCTTTCATGTCTAGAGGATACCAAGATGACACAAGAAAAAAAAAGAGCTTTAGATTGCCATTTCTGTGTAAAGCATTTAGGTTGACTGGGTTACTTGTCAAAACAATTCAATCAAATATTAAAGAACTTTAGTGGGAATATTCTTCAACAATGTTCCATCTCACTTTTTCCCCTCAGCAAACCAGCTGTGTTGCATGTCTGTACACATTCTAGCCGTTGACATTTTAAAGGAAAGGGTGATGCTTTGCTGAAAGGACTAATGTGATGTGGATTATATCATCACAAGCACATTACATTCACTTTAACCAGGCAGTGCATTCAGCCTGTCCTATTTACCATGCTGGCTTTTATGCCATTTTCTGAGCTGGACAAACAGACTCGGACCCTCACTCCAGTGTGTGCTTCAGGTGTGAGAAGTGTTCAATGGCAGGTGGAATACTATAAATGTGGAAACAGAGAACAGTGTGCCTGAAACCTTCTGAATAAGCTGGTAGATGAACTTCTCTCTGAGGTAGTACAATGTGTGAAGTCAAAGCCACCCTAATGCTGGAGTCTTTAACTCACAACGAATGGTCATCACACCAAAATCTTACTTCAAAACCTTGGTGTAAACATTGCCCTTTTAGCCACTACAACTCTGTCTAGATCAAAGACTGTTTTCATATATTACTCTCAAAACTGGAAATCGGAAATAATGCTAAAGGAGATAAATAAAGATAACACAGCAAATTTAAAGAGTTTTTGATGACACACGACAGAATGTTCTTCTTGGTGAATGATGAAGGCAAAAAATTCTTAAATCAACATTTGGGGTTTTCAACATGAATAATTAAACCTGTAAAAATAGAACAAATCATCTCAATAACCAAATTACCAAATGCATTATTCATATTGTTTTCAGTTAAATAGGTCCTCATTCAAAGCAATTCCAAGTTTAGTTTAAATAAACTTTTTTTTCCATAAAGCCCTCTGGTTATGTGATTTAGCTCTAACCGGGACAGACTTTGATGTTTTATTCCAAAAGAGTGTAAATGAGGGCAGGACTGAAAGCAGCGACTGGGCATAACTATGTGACTGCCATGACATCCTTTCATTAGTGAAAAGCAGTAGCTAAGCAGACCCACAGCTATGGAGAAAGCATCCGGTCTTTTCTCTCACTCGCTGTTGAGCCTTCAAGCCTATTTCCTATGCAGAGATAGACCCATCATAATTATTATATATAAAAAAAGAAATACAGAAAGAGCTGGAAAGCACAAATTAAGTAAGTAATGTCTACATCCCAATACGGTTTGTTACAATCAAGCAGTCAACAGGGATTTTCGCACAAATGTCAGCTGTGTTTTGTTTGCTTGACGGAGAACCACGCTCTGTATAGATGGAGGAGTTCTTGAGGAAAGGCTTGAGACGTCCGGTTTGTAAATAACAGAGAGACGCAGAGCTCTTCTGTGCTTCTATTCAGCTGCAAAGGGAAGAAAAATTCCCAAGGCCTCTGTTCTCACACTTGTGCTCGCATCTCAAATAAACCTCCTATGGATTCCCAACTTCACAGAAGCTTGAGGGGGAAAGGGGGGGGGGGGGGTTCAGGGACCCGGGTAGGGGGCGGTGGTGTTGAGGGGACAAAATGGAGTGGTGAGTGGATTGTCAGTAGAAAGAAAAAAAACTGGTTTTATAGAGATGCTGATTTCTTATTCAACAGACCTCTGTTAGAGCAGAAACACACAGGAATGCAGAGAGAAAGCCTTCTCACTCATTCGGGGTCTCATTGAGAGGCCGTAATGCATCCATCCTATATGAGTTGAAAAAGGCTTCCCTGGTGGGAACAGAGTGACCCCCGAACTCGCGGAGGAAAGGAGCTGCTGTTCAGGGTATATCTCTCTACTCTGGTAGGAGGTGGCGGTGAATCTCACCTGCAGGGTGTTTACGACAAGCCCTCTTCTGTCTTTGCAGCGGAGCAAAGAAATAACAAAAAGTCCTGCTTGTGTCCGGGGAAACGTTCTGTTAGCTAGATGGTATCTTTTCAGAGGCAGTCCTAATAACAGATAACTGCAGCTAAGGACATACCCATATCCTCCTGCTCTCCCGCTTATTTTAGTGATTTTCACTTTCTTCTTTGGTCTGTGGTAGATTACCATGTAGAAATTATGAAGCATAAAGATTGCCATGACAAAGAATTGTCACTTCTGATAAGAATCGCAAACACAACGGAGAGCTCCTATGAATCCAGTAATACAGAATAGAAGAAAAAAAAACATTACTGCATTCTATAGTTTTACTATTCATTGCAAATCAATGTTTTCTCGATGTCGAGTTCTATTGTAAACAGTTGCTGAGTAACAGCTTTATTGTCTGAAATGAACATCTTTTTGAAATCATGCAGCTTTTGCATGTATTGTTTAAGTTTGGTGAAACTTTCGCATTGGTAAAACATCTCTATATCAATGTTATTATGTTTATACACAATATAAACACATCCTGCCTGACCATAACTGAATCAAATACATTAGATCTGTTTCATTCCAGACAGATGCAAATTAGGGGCCAGTTGCAAATAAAACTACATTCTGGCCATGCGCTTTGGTTGGCATTTTTCTCATGTCCCCTGATTTGAAGTCAGTATTATGCATGGACACTGGCAGATTTGGAGGAATTAGAGATAATTCACTTTTCCAGCTGACATGACTGTTAAGCAGATGTTGAAATAAAGAATTTTTTTCCTCGATGAATTCGAGCCAAGAATAACAATTGGATTTTCACATTCTGCTAAAATGAACACAAGGCATTTGGTCAATGTGTGTGTGTGTTAATAGTTTGTAATTGTTTTTAACATAGTATGTCATTGTTTGCAATTTCTATTTTGAAAGAATTTGCCCTACATTGTCAGATCTACCATAAGCTGTTTTGACTTGGCTGCTTTGGTATATCATTCTGCAACGTTTGACTGACTGTGTGAAAACGATCTATGGTAGAAGGCTGGACTTGGTTGCAGATGAGACAGCAACTCTGCCAGAGAAAAAGATGAGACTGGTGACAGCCTGGTGACCATTCAACATTGATTTTGTTTTCTGAGTGACATTCCTATTAGCATGAGCTGTGCCGTGCACCATTTTAAAGATGCTTCTCTCAAAAAGGCTTTCGAATCCTCAGGAGAGCCTCCGTACTCTTGGCTTTCTGGGGCCTGGGGATGGCTAACACATCATCAGTAGACTGTCAGAGGTCAGGGTTTTTCTCCTGCCCTCTCCTTTCAGTCCCCTTGTGACTGTTTATCAAGCCTGCATGCCACCCAACACTCAGAGGACCTCCAGTAAGACTCAGTTTTGGGAGTTGGATGTCAGATGTTCTAACCTTGTTTTTACCATCTTAACTGTAGCACTTTGAGATTTGTTTCAAACGTAAAGTGCGTTACTAATAAAATCATTATTATGATTCAATTTAATATACAAATTAATGATATATTTACTTCTAAAACAACATGCCTCTGCTAAGACAGATGCCAAGCATGGTACCAATCGTGTCTGATGCTAATACATACCTGAGGAGACCAGAATACAGCATGAGGCAGAATGGGAAGAAACAGGGACCTGAAAATATAAGTATAAAAATAATTTAACAAAATCACACATTTAAGATAGGGTTTTTAGTTTCCTTCAAACCGTGACACACCAAAATACTTGTCTGTGAGGCTCCCCGAATGAGGAGGAGGTTCACATGAACCACCCCGGAATCTCAAACTTCCAACAAATCCATACAGAGACGACAAACAAGAATTTAGGCATTGAAGAGCAGCAGTCTCGAAAGCCAAACTCTTCCTAATGACTGCAATGAATATGCCAGTGCTAGGCAACAGGCTTACCCAAACACAGTGCAGGATGCAGACCCTGGGGGCTGGTCCAGCCAGGATAGGCCTCTAATTGGGCTCTCCTAGTGACAGGCCTGGCTAATACGGCACATTGTGCTCTCAGGAATAGGCTAGTGTGAGAAAGTTTATTATTTCAAGGGGCTGAGCAGAAAAGAGAGGGCCCTTATTCTGAATGTACCTCTTCATGAGTCATGCCAAATTGGAGAGATACAACCATTCCCCATAGATGCACATGGCTGACACACTCAAATCGAGGACATCCATCTTAGTTGGAACATTCCTGTATGGCTCCGTAATGCTCTATAATTTGTTTCTCGAGCAATGGTGTTCTCCCAGATAATTATAACAAGCTGAGCTCAACAAGATAATGAAGCAACATTTTGTGGGGAGAAAAAAAAACATGGAAAATTTGCTGTTTGTGTGGAATTTATCACCACCCCTACCCCACCCCCCCACAGATGCAGAGACATCCCCTGTTAAATCAATTAGATGTGTGAGCCGAATTAGAGCTCCAGTGAGAGGGAGCAACAGATGGCACGTTGCGATACCTGTCAACAGGCGGTAGCTGGACCCACCATGGGGGGCCAGAGCTTCAGGGCCAGGGTCTTCTCAGACCTCCCAGGTCCACGCGATCTAGAGGCGTTCTGTCATTAGCAAATGCCGTTTGCTCCATGTTTACCATGTGTCACGTCACCCATATGTGGTGTCCATGACAGGTGCTCAGAAGGTTAACTCAAAATAAACCACATTGAAGAGGTTTTTACGTGTGTGTGTCGAAATGTTTGAGCTTGATGGGATGCTTTGGAAATAAATAAATACATTTGTTATGATCAAGTCTTGCTATTAAAGACAAAACTAAGAAAAAATGACGCTGGGTTTGAGGACCAATAGAACGACTTCTTCCCAATATCAACTCAGGTATGATAAGAAGTTAGATTAGAGGGTCCAAACTATCATCATTGATGACAGAAGACAACAAGCCCTCTGTGAACTGTTCTGACTGAACCTAAATCATATCATACAAATTGTATAAACCCCAAGATAAACAAGATTTATGTGATTATACTGATGTGGAAATAACCCAAATTCCAGATTACGTTATTAGTAGTATTTGGTCATATTTGTATTTAAAAGTAACACTAGTGTGCTGCATAGATCACCAAGTGCTATTTCTGTCACCACACTAACACAAGCAACTGCAAGCACTGACACAGTCCATTCCTCGTGACGGTACGACCGCAGGGGAGATTCGTTTTACAACCTGCTCCCCGGGTTTATGCCACGCTGCAGAGTTGACAGATACAACAAAAGTGGAAGAGCGGCTGGAGGTGTGGAGGCGTGGGCCTCAGGTGTGAACAGGTGTGGAGGTTCACTGCCATGCAGGAATGGGAGCTGCTCCAGGTGCACAGCTGCAGGGAGGGGCTTGCAGGCGTGGACGCTGGGACACCCAGCCCATGTTGAAACAGTGTGTCCCTGGAGAGCAGGGGTTGGGGGAGGGGAAGGCGTTTTGAGTTGGGGGTTGGTAAAAGAGAGAGGGAAAGTAAATAAACATCAAGAGCAATCGATAGGTTTCAAGTACCGTATGTGTGTGTGTTCACATGCTTATTGTGGTTACCTATGTGTGTGTGGGTGTGTTTGTTTGTTCTGGATTGTGGAGTATTAGTAATATAGAAGAATTAACTAGTTTTCCTGGGTTTGGATGCCCCTCTGGTTTTCACAGCAACTACTGCCCCAATCAACAAAACAAAGAGAGTTATTTGTTAACCTGCCATTGGTTGTCCTGATGAAATACAAACCAGAGATTACAAGCAATAACTTTACTGGTCTTTTGTAAGATGTGAGATTTATCAATCACAGTCAAATGACAAATTAGGTTGTAGACAGCTCTCTTCTCCTTTGGGTACATGATTACGCCTGGAGAAAATCACTGAGGCATTGAATGCTTGGCAATCTTGTGAGTAGGCTGTGGATAACTAGGTCACTGGCTAGAGTGGATGAATTGGCTCCAGTCAAACTCGTTGCACCAGAGATAGACAGCGCAGATGCTCGCCATTTCACACCCAGACAGCTGTCTAGGAGAGATACAAGAACAATATCCCTCCGCATGTGTCATGGAGGTGCCCATAGTCTGCACTGTTTCCAAAGTAGCATTGTCTCCACAGTTCTGATGACAGAGCATCGGTACATGCAAACCATCTGACCTTCAGTGTCTTTAAAACAGTTGACACTGTGAAATGTATTCTGCGGTTGATTATGTTTTTTTTTGTTCTCTCAGCCCATGAATTTTAACAACCTTTTTTTCTCTCTCTCTGCAGAAGCGCTGAGTCTCCCCTTGTGCATCTCTGCCCTGCTTGATATTATTCCTCTGATTATCTCTCTGAACGCCAGTCGTCGCATGTGGAGTGGAGGGACAAAGCATGGGCAATGAGAGAACAACGGTGAATGCCAATTTGATTCAATTCCCTCTAAACAACCCTGTTTGTCTGCTCTTAATGTCAGTCTGCTCCTGAGGAAGATTAGCTTGATGTCAAATCTTGGAGCTCGAGAGCTGAAACTTTGCGCTGAATTTATAATGAGGATTATCATCCTGCAAATAGACTCAGCGATATTGAGGCTTAGATATGTGATGCAATTAGATATTCAAGTACCATAATAAGAGCCCTCTTACAGAACACCATGACAACATCTATTAGACAGTGGAGACCTCAAGAGCCCTTTTTGATCGTAGATCCTGAAAGTGAGTGAACTTAAACGTGCTTTGAATACACCTAAATACTGCTGCTTTGAAAGTATTACTGAGCCGTACTGTGTCAGGATGATCCCATTTAAAAGTAATTGATTTTGCCATGGCTATTCCCCTGTGGCCATTAAGTTTAACGGGATGTTCGGAATTCATATCTCAACGAGACTTCATCTCTACTGCACTCCAATCATGTCCTATAATATCACATTTACTGCACTCCCACTGACTTCATGCTAGAACTTACCTAGGTACAACAGTGAGACTGTCATCAAGTGATTAGCACCAAAGCACTGGATGCCAGACTGCCCATCAGAATCCATTAACAGCCTGGTCCTAATTACCAGTGGCTCTGAGGTTGATGAAAAGAAATGGCTAAGCAACAGCAGATGCTATTATGCAAATGAAAGCTCATTCGAAATGACAGAGTTGGTGTGGCTGGGAGGGTTTTTACTGCTCTACAGGGGGAATGGCTTTTTGGCCGGGTTGTTGAAAGAGTTACGAAGGAATGGGAAGTCGAGAAATGATGGCAGCATTTTAATAGTGCTTATCTTGCCCATTGAGTTTACTGATAGGCTTAATGGATTCCCTCTCACTCAGACCTCCTTGTGCATAAACATGAGCAGGTGAAGAGCTTTTGTAGGCGGTTGCCCTGGCTTCATAACATGAACAGTATCACATGTCTCCCTGGTGGGAGGAGATAGAGCGATGAGAAGCAAAGATTTCACTCAGGAGTGGCTCCTGAGCATCCATGAGTGACATAAATAAGTTGGCCTGCAATATATGCTTTCCATGGTAACTATCTATTTGACTATTATTAAGCACGTATCAAGGTATGTTTACTTATTTGACAGGTTCATTTACATTGAAAAGGACCAGATGACAACTTTTCACAAAGACATTGCATCAGTGATTTATTATTGCAACAGTGGAAATGTCAACATTTCATTCAACAAAGCCTACCAAAGTTCACATTCAGTCCGTTGCCATTGTGTGAAGAAATGTGCTTGACAAAAGAAAATCAGCTCTATTCAGGCGAACCACGAAGCATTACACAAACTAACAGGTAAGGTAAGACAATTGACCTTGATCAAACCTGCGTTAGTTTAGGATGTCCTCTTGTCTTTGGCAGTCTTCTGTCCCTGACATGTCTCTTTGGAAACACGGCCACCTGACCACCTAATCAGTTTCTTCTATCAATTAATTATCATAGATGCACTGCTTTCCCTAGCCCAATGGAAATGACCCATGGAGAACCCCTCCTTAAGTTACAAATCCCCAGATTTCTACCCAGGCTGTCTATCTATACTCTCCTTGTCTGACAAGGAAACAAAAGGCTAGTTTCATGGAGAGGAAAAACACACAAGGAGTATGGTCAGCGCAGTGCAAGCCAGTACACAAAGACTGGCGACACAATGAGATAAGTTAGGAATAGCTAATACTGGCGATGCACTTTGCTGTGATTCCATTGTCTCAAGGTGGGCAAACAGAGTGGAAATGGAAGAGAACTTCACAGCCATGATATCAGGAATTACACACAGACGCTATCAGTTGGATATCAGCAATCCGGCACACACAGTTTGCTCACAGCCGTGCTGTGTACACTGCTTAGAGTGGAAGGAATGAAAAATGGAGGCAGTTTTTCTTGGCCTTGGTAAATAAATTGTGTGGTACAAATTATTTGGACGAACAGACATTTCATTCATACGAAACACATTACGCTGAATGCTAATGTGTCTCAATTTTGAATGACAAGGTGATTATTTCTATTAGCAGTTCACCATTGAAGCTAACAACCCAAGTTTGTTTCCCAGGGAGAGTACAACCTGACTTTTGGGGCACTGTGTGGCTGGCTGTTTTGTTCTAGCTCACAAAATTACTATTAATTTCCCCGATTTTCAACCGAAGCATTAAGCATGAGACTGGAGACAAACACAGAAACACACCCACACGCTCAGCATTAGTAATGTGATCATCTTACACATAGGTGGAATCTCCCCTTAGGCTCTCATGGCAGAACCTTTATCTTGGGGACATTGCAACAGGGGACCTTGTCATGACTCTTCAACTCTAAATGGGTTAATCCTCTTCCTGAAAGAATAGCCTCTCCTCTGACTGTTATCCTGTACATTTACTATGCCCTCTATATAAGCTTTTGACACCCTGTTCTTTCATCATGAATTATGGACTGCCAGTTATCACAGTTGAGTTTTACACGGGGAAGGAAAACACATTGTTGCCCAACCCTTGGCCGACATACACTCGTGTTCTGTTTACTCATTTCACAAGGTGTGAGACTTTTACTCATGGAGCAGATATTCATGTCTGTGTAACACCTTCACCACCTAATGACTCTGGCTTCAGACCTGAAGCTGATTCACTACTTCTCTTCCAAAGCAACCCTTGTTCCAGTAAAAAAAAAGTTTTAATGACTCATTATATTTGACATCCTGTAAGAAGTACCAGTGGACATCTCGATAAGTGCCTTAATCCCCTGCTTCCTGTGTTTGATGAATAATACTGCAATGCTACTTCGGGGATCATCCGTAGACAGTCACGGCCTGTGATCTACATATATTCACCCCTTCCTCCCTCTCCCTGAGCACCTGTTGGAGAGGCTTTCTCCAGGGCATCTGATAAACAGGTACAAGCCGGAGGGATCTTGGACAGCCTGGCTGTCTTTTCTGGCCCACACATCTGTGATTCCCCCCAGCATTTCCCAAATCCCCTAGGCAGCTAAGAGATCTTTCTCAGCTGTTAGCGTGCCCTCAGGCCGGGAGAGGCCTTCTATGTGCTCCAGCTGCAGGCTTTGCGATGGTCATGGGGCCCCGCTGAAGGGCACAATTGTCCATTCATAGGGTTCACTGTGTGAGAGGTCAGTTGAGGGAGAGCTTGGCTGGGTCCTGGCAGGAAATGAAGGTTGTGTGGCCGTTTGAGTTTGGATTGTGGGACTACTGCCTGGGTAAGTATGTGTAAGAGGCCTTATATTTGAACACTAATGAAATGTCGTGCAAGTTTGTACACATTGATGTATGCTCATGCAAAACAATGAACTGTAGTAGATAAACAGCACGTCAGCCTTGAAAGCAAATTTCAAAAACATGGATACTGAAGGATGGAATGTACATCAATTTGTTTCTGCTATAATTAGCAAAGTGCAAAAAAACCCAGCTGAAGGTCATTTAGTTTTTCTTTAGAATGAAAAGGCTCTTCTCCACTAAGTGTGTGGGGAAGTTAAGATACATGGTATGGCTGAAGACCAAGGGCGCCTCGCAGATGTGAAGATAAATCTTCATTTCTCACCCAGTTAAGCAATTCAGCAGGCATGGGATGCAGCTCTGCTCTTAGCCAAAGGCACCTTGCAGGAGCCAGAGAAACTGCAGAACAAATTGGAGAACAAACAGTCACAGAGGGTCACTCCCATTATGCTTTATCTGCAAAGCCAAAGAGCTCAGGAGGTGGGGAGGCCATGCCTGACAATGGGCAATAACACACATGTTGTGATAGTACTCCACTGACACCATTTAAAATTACATTTCTCACATCAATCATCCAGTTTTACAACCTGTCAAGCTTTGGCAAGTTAAAAATATAGTTACTGGAGACAAACCAAAATGAAAAATATGGATTAACTCTTTGCTTTCTTATTTTGTAAATGTGATCTGAACCCAAATAGAACCAGATTAGAGTGGTTAAAAGCTTTTAGTGGCAACACCTACATGAATGCAGAATAGATCAAATTACGTTTTTTCTTAGTTTCCTTTCTTTGTGAAACAAAAAGATTTGTGTTTCTTTAAAGTTGTAATAAAACTGAACATACAGATGCACTCCATTAAAGGTCAGCCTTACACAGATGGACAGACAGAACGCTGGACAGACAGAAGAACAGACATATGAACAGACAGATGGCCCCACCCCCACTCTCTCCTACAAATACAGACAGTGCCTGCTGCTGCTGCTGCAGTAAATCTTTCCTGGTCCATGTTTCCATGTGAGTATGGTGCTCAAGGTAGTTTGTGTGTCTTGAACATCCTCAACCAAACGCTATACTGACAACTGCCTTTTAGTTTTACAAATTATTTCACATATATTATATATATATATATATATATTATTCACAGAATCCAAATGAGTAAATTAGTAAAATTCCTAATTTTTTGCAGAAATGTTGTCAGTATTGTGCTGACAATTTAATCTGAATAAAATACGGAAACAGAATTATTGAGGCTTGTCTTTTGGGGAATAATGAAAAAAAGATGTAGAAATTTGCCTCAGAATGTCAATGTAAGTACATATGGACATAATGCAACTAATTAGTTCTCTAGAAGTAGCTCCTTTTTATCGACAAACAAAAGCAGCAAAAAGGGAGGAACATTCCTGTGTTGAGAAAGAAGGTCTGAAGGGGCTGTGGGGGATTTTTCCAAAGCACTTACAAGGCTTAACAAGATGCAAAAATGAGAAAATGGAAAGAGGCAATTACTTTCTCACAATACCTATTGGGATGCATCTTTTTTTTCTGTCAAGGTCACCTATTTTCAGTCAAAGGCAAAGGTCCCATGCTATTTCTTAATATAGGACAAAAACCAGACCACCATGCCAAGGAGGGAAATGCTTTGACCCCTGGTGTTTCCAGAATTCTCTCCATTGAAACAGTGTAAAGAGTGAGAAAGAGAATGAACGCACCCTTCTTAATAGAAGGGTGTAGTAGGGGGAGGTATGAATGGAGGAAGAGAAGATGGGTGGGTGGGTGGGGGGGGGATTTCTGGCCAAAAGGTTTTCTGAACTGGCAACCAGTTGACCTTTCTCTATGCTATGCAGGCAACTTGGTAATCAGGGGCAATTATACAGGCCTCTTGGTCACAATTCACCTAATCTTGTAGTCGGAGGTCCTGCCAGATGTAATTACTGCACAGTGGTGCTCTGACCTGGAGCCTAGCAGAACTAAGCTTACCACAACAGTCCAAAACCTCAGGCTGCAGGCTGCTTCCAGGGCAGAGCACCAAGACACATCCTGTTCTCTCAGGTCGGAGCCACACTCTGCTGCTCCTCCTCTGACTCTCCTGACATCTGCTTGGATTCCTACACGCTTGAATACATCTGCACACTAAATCATTGCAACTAGAACTACTTGTAAGGGTCTGTCCAAGTTACAGAACCGTGTCATGATATTGTTGACAAATTAACCACTTATTTTCTCATCAGACAGCCCTACAAGCTTTTACACCTATACCTTTTTTACCTATGCCCTTTTCTGTTTATTCTATGGAATTATCCTTGATCACCAGACTGAAAGGGGACAGAACAGAACAACTAGTTTTCAGGAACTGAATCAATTTTGACTGGAGAGCAAAACATACTCTCAGTTGATTTGGCTGCAGTGACATGGAGACAGGCAACTCCATTACAACCTGTCTAGGGCAGAGTGATTGCAAGGCCCAATGAACTCTGACAATTAGTAATGAGTATGTTTCTACCTCTTCCCTGACTCCTACTACTGTGTCTTGCTGGGTATCAAGCTTGGCAGCCAGAACACACAGGTCGTGTGCACTGCCTTGGCTGGGTAAATCATTTAGCATTGTACAATACCTAAAATATTTATTCTTTATAATCTATGTTTTTAAAATCAGATTATATAGAGATGTAGTCTCAGTTGGTTCATGTCATGGAAATATTTCTGTCAAATTTCCATGTCTGTGACGAATGATTCCTGGTTCTAAGCCAAGGCAGAATGTTTACCATTTGGTGCCAGTCTGACCATCTTCAGTAAATAATACAAGTTTCTTCAGACGTTTCCTTCCCTTTTTCTTCTTAAAAACAAAAAAGTTTCTAATAAAGAAGGTTTATTGTGAATGATATCTATTTCCAGTTTCTCAAGGGTAATTACAAAGATCAATTGATCCACCAGTAGTGGCTGCCTCTCATCAAATTGGAAATAAGGCCAACATTATGTTTAACACTACCATTTATTTTATGGGCCATTGATTTTTACTTCAAGAGCTAATTATTCATTAGATGTTGAATCGACACTAACTCCTGCATCAAGCCACACTTTAAAACTAGATGGATTCCTCAATGGCTATTGTTCCTACACTGTATAGACTATAGAGTATCTTGGTAAAACATTTTTGCCTGCAATACTTAGGTACCACTTGGCAGAGGTAAAGTTATTATAGGCTAACTTGACTTTGAAAGTGTCCAAAGATTAATGTGTAAGTGATTAGTCTTAGTCCACACAATTATCTATTAATATGCATATAAAAAAATCATGAATGAATAATAGATTTATCATCAAGAAGTCTCTCTGTGTCACTGGAGACAATGTCCCTTGGTTCCCCTAGTGTTTAGTATCCTGTGGTGAGGATGGATCCTATGAAAATCCCCATGATCATCTTTCTTTTCCTTCTTTCTAAACTTGCTAAAACACACATTTGGGACATTTTGTGCCTGAATCTATAATTTTATAAAAAGCAACACAGCACTGCACACAATTATTTAATATATTTAATGATACACAGTTTAACAGATACACATATGCGCTAATCATTTATTACATAACACTAGATAAACCTTAACCAAATCTACCAGTTATGTATGGTAGTAAGACAGAGGAATCGTATACAAATGGTAGTTTGACAAACTTAGGATACACCATCATTATTTATGTTCTGTTAATTTGAATAATTATGGGTTATTAAAATGCCACTCAGAAGGTGGTAATTTATTGGGTATAATCAACACTCGTTCAAAATAGGCCTCATTCTCTCTCAGTACTGACACCATTTCCCATCCCTGTATCTACTTTATAATCAAACATCAGTTACAATCTGTCTGTCACAATCTAGTCTGTGAAAACCTCAGGGGAAAAACTGATCCTTTCAAAAAGCAGACAATTTGATCAGGTGCCAAAGGGTACAAACATTGACTGCGCAATTGAATTTAGGTTGTCAACATTTGGCAAGAATTGACATACACAAACTCGTCTGTTATCAGGCCACTCTAATTCATTTACAGTTTTACAGGTAGAAATTTTAAGCAAAATTATCTTTGAGCACATTCGTTTCTTTGTCTTGATCCATGATTAAATTGCACTTTAAACACATCTCAGCAAATGTACCTGGCTATTCATTAGCAAGACACCTCGACATGAGCCAAAACAGTTGAAACTTTTACCAGTTTCCCTTCTGTAAAACATCTTCCGTGTTCAGCAAAGGTCTTTGAGGGATGACATTACAAGTATCGGTAGCTGAGTTGCAACAGATGCATCTAGCATTACTGACAAACGGTCCCCAGAGCATCCTGGGTGGAGAGTGAGGGACCAGGGCACACAGGCAAAAAGGTAGAGGACAACCATTAGGGGTTACGCTCTGAAGCAGGAATTCCATAATTCCTCATTTGAGTGAATGGCTCTACCCATGTTCAGTTGTGTACTTGGGTCAAAAAAATGATGAAATGATGAAAATGAGCATTAACTCATTAGGTACTTTGATGTCATTCAAGTCATGCTTTAATGTACAAGTGCAGCAATATTTTGTCTGATCAACATGTCTTTAGTATGAAGAGTGGGTCTGACTAGGTAAAAAAAATATGAAAATAATGCTTGAGTGGGTAAAAAATTATAATTATAGGGGATATACTGAATGCAAACTGCTTCAAGGAATCTGGAACCCCAGAAGGATATATATGACTAGTTGTTTGTACCCAATGATGTAGCTACCAGAGGAATAAATGCATACAACACAATGGCACACTAGCCATTTTGCATTTCAATTCAGTAATAGGAGTCTTTATCCTTTCACCCCAGGGGTTAGAAAGCTTCTTGACGGTTCTTCTTTCTTTTATAATGAAAGAAAAGTTCTGCATATTGAATGAGCTCTTTCTAAATGAAGAGTGAGAAAGAATCATCCCTTTTGAAAGAAACATCAGTTGAGGTCATCATAAATCTGCAGCCATGACTTCATAATGAACCATATTTCCAGTTAACTGACTCCTAATTCTGATTCTGCTTCTAATGAGTTTTGTCTCTTTCTCAAATATAACTAATTATATATCAGTAATGCAAAACAGAAAAAGGATGATTTGAACCACAATATATCTGTGCAACATCTGCCATTTATTCAGATTTATTCAGCTTAATATGGTGAAGCCTCTGTACATTTCCATGGAAGACACGGAAGGGGAAAAGCAAGTACACTGTCAATAATTTAAATGTCCTTATTGTTCTTTGCCATTGGTCACATAATAAACTCAGCAGGCTTCCATAGGCAATAATAATATGAGCAAGCGAACACAACTGCTTGCTCAGGATGAAATGAACAAAATGTTTACTCACCAGAGCATGGTAAAAAGGATCACATTATATTGGCTGACTTTTAGAACCGCCAGTTAAAAATCTATCAGGAATCTTGTCACATGAACAGCATTCAGCGTAAAATGTATTAAAGGAAGATATGAAATATTGATAGCTCATTGCACTACAGTCTGTATGAAGGTCAGTCTTTTCATTATGAAGCTACAAAGGGAGCTGTCTCACTCGGGTCTTTGTCACTGTGGGCCAAATCAATATTCTCTGACATTTGTAGTAAGGTGCAAGGCAGCAGGGGTGAGACTGGAGCAGGGTGTGTACAAAGGATGGGCTTTGGAGAGTGCTGACAAGCCTGGTGTGACCATTAGCTTTGTGAGAGACCCTGCAGAGCCGAGGGAGAGAGGTTGGCAGGGCACAGTGGGCCTGTCATTTAGGACGCTCAATGGGGGGAAGGGACCTGAACTCAGTCATGCAGAGGACAAAACCTGCTAGACAGTATCGTGTTTTCCATTCAGAATTAAAATACTTAAAAAATATATTGTTTAACTGGTCTATTGTGAACAACGCAGGCCTTGTTTGCATTCCACAAGCCCCTTGAGAATCAGAGAATGTGCTTTCTAATGACATTCCCTCCACGGCAAGAGTCGGAGAAGTCTCAAGATAGTGAGTGAAAATGTGATGCTGATCCTGTCTTGTTATTTTGCAATCACAAGGGAATAGGTTGATTTCAGCAGAAATCTGCTAATACGATGTGCATTCTTTAGACACCATGTACACTTGCCAAAAAGGGCATCTGTTTATTGCTGTGTGAAATGATGTATGATGTAGAAAAATCTCCTCCATGCAACATTATCATCCCAAACAATGAAGATATGCTGGCTAGACTTATCAGCTGCCCCCAGAAGTCTCATAGAGTATGACAGGTCTGTGACATTATGTTCCAGTCATATTGTCTGCAATTAGAATGCACTGATTCATGAAGACAATTAAATTCAGGATGTAACGACAACAAAAGACAAACTCCTGCCTTGCTATAGTTACATTTGCATAATTAGAGGGCATGCAATTTAATTACCATATCCATTTAATTACACCAAATAAATGGATTCATCTGGTTTTATATCAGCCTTTTCATGCGTACAGCAGTGGGTCAACAGATCATACAGTTCAAGCCATCATCAGTAGTCATTTCCATTTTCTATGCTGTATCCAAACTAATATTGTGACAACCTTAAAGGTAACGTCTTCTCGAACAATTGTCTTTTGCAGAGGAAGCAGGGCAACAGCCTGTGTGACTCCAGGATTAGAATATAGATTTCAGCTATCCAAGAGTTTTATCGTTATCATGCGAGGCGCGTCTCAGTGTGAGAGCAAAGCCAGACAATCACATCTCTAAACAGTCATCATCCTCAGGGGGGGGCAGCCGCTAACAGGTACCAAGAAATAATGAGGGATTTGAGGGGATCCGATCAATAATTGAGTGGTTTCAACCGCCTAGTCAATCATCAGAAGTTTGAGGACTATATTAATATTACAGTTCTGCTGGTCTGTCTGTCTGTCTTGTCCTCAGAGTGAGTGGAAGGCCTGTAGGCTGCTGTAGGCTAGTCAAGCAGAGCAAGGAAGCTGAAGCCCTGTCGCTCTCTCTCATTCCCCAAATAGTAATATGACAATGCTTCACTCAGATTAGATGACTTCATTTTTTGTGGGGTCTGCTGTATATTCTCAGCAACATCACCTCCATTCTGTGTCAAGTACAGAGGGTTTGTCAACAATTCTGGCTGTCTGGTAAATGCAACTTTTATTTCCTCAGAGGATTTGTTTGTGAAAAAGCCTTTTGAGCTTTTACCTCTTTTTGTCCCCTGTATTTTTCTGCCCATGCTACAGCAACCATGAAAACAGATCTAATCTAGCCTTATATTTTGAAGCAACAGCACAACCTATTTGTTTTTGAATGGATCTCATTCTCTGTGTGCAAGGCTGTTGAGGCCACAATATTTCACTCTCTCCAGTGAAACACAGGAGATAATCAATATTACATGCCAAACAATAGAACACAATGATTTGAGTTTAATACCCTTGGCTCGAGAATCACTAATGTTCCTCTTGTAGAAAATCGATCTCCTGCGCACCAAATTGGTTCTGACTTGATTCTGCGAGGTCTAAGGAGCATCAAGCACAAGTAAATACCTTAATTTTTCAGTGCCTTTCACGCATGGCGTGGATCAAAAGTAATAGTAAACGCAGATACTGTATGACCCACCCTACACATCACCAAACATATGTAGCACTCCAGTAAGCCATTACTGGTAGTCCTTGCCTCAGGGGTGGATAGAGTGATAGATAGATAGGCTGTCAGTCATAATGTAATTCTATCTGTTTGCCCCTCACTTGATAGAGATACACTTTCTTACAATGCGCTTTTTCACGTCACTCAAAAAGCAGGAGACCCAGGACTATCCAAATGCTTGAGGATGAGTACAAGTGGATGTGTCAGTGTAAAGATATAAGGCAGCTTTTTGAACTAATACAGTGTGGTGGCCACCAGGTAATTAATTAACCATGTCCAGAGGGCGGTGGATGACAGCCACATTGCAGGTTTTCTATTTCGTGGTGTTGGATTCTCTGCCTCGGGGGAACTGCCACGGCTCAGGAATCTCACCCCAAAATCAGATACATGATAAATATTCAATGACGCATGGGCTTGTGGGTAATAACCAGCTCTCTTTCCCCAAAATTGATGGAAGAAGGGCTTGACAATGCCACCCAATACAGAGTTCTGTCTCTCACAGATATTCTCTCCTTTCTTTCTCTACCCTCAACAACCAAAGCACCAGTCTGCATCACAGTCCTCTCGGGATTCACCCCTCTGATCTCCAGAACCAGAGACGCCAGTGTGAGTAACTGATCTCTGGCTAGCCCCTCTCCAAACAGGTAACAGCATACAACAGGGGACCCCACCACCCCCAATTCGTACTGCACTGCAAACAGGGTGATAGTCAAGTGTTCAAGATTACAAGTCCTTGTTGCCATCTCTGTTCCAGTGTGATGGTATGATGCCCATTGCTTCTCAGCCTTCTTGCTGTCTGAGGTCAGACACTGACGGCATGATCAATAGAGCAGATTCCCACTGTCAGCTATCACCTTTCCCCCAGTGCAGGGTATATGAGCTCAGTACACAGGCAGAAAAGGGCAACAGGGAGTACGTATGACAGCGAGAGTGACTGTAGGTAATCGCCGAGACCTCTCTGTGAGCAATGAACTCACATAGCAGCAAGCTCGGATGTTTTCTTCATGTACCATAGCTCTGATACAGCAGCAACGTCTGGCCTTCGGTTGGAAACATTTCATTAGTGGTGAGCAAAAGGGTGTATCATATCACGATGATGAGTGTGTCCATGTGCACTAAGCAGCCTGGTTTCTGCATGCACACATTCATTGTACCTTTGTACATTATGATGCCACGTTGAAGTACACAGCTGTGACCATTCTGTCATTTTGAGGAGATGCAGCATGTTTGATAGAATTCCAAATTCCACTCACAGACGCTGTGTAAGAGAAACCACACAGTAGTAGGTTAGCAAGTGACATGAAGCAGCACTAATGCATAGGGAATAATACCGTACAATAATCCCTGTAATGTCAGGTACCTGATTTATACTTTGATATATACTAAGAATTCGTATAATCATAATAGCAATGAAACAGATGATCTTGTGAAATATACCTACTCAGACATGAAAATGAGTTGCAGCCTTTACAGTCTGCCCTCAGACACTGACCCTTATTAAGTCATCAGACTGGGCCACTTGACCGAGGGTCAGTCTCCTGGCCAGCACTCTCTCCAGTAACTCACATAGAATATACCACGCTGAATTTTGGATGGACTATTGCAAAGCTTCAGGGCTTCTCATAACCAGATGATGGGTTTCCCTTCCCAGATGATACAATGAGCTACGATAAATCTTTTTTACATGCATACGACATGCTAAATATGTCCCCATTAACAGACTAGCAAATCCTCGAGTTATTCCTTAAAACACTCAAATTCTTTGGACATTGTGAATGACTTTCCTCAGCCTTTTGTACATCTCCAGAGAGGCTGAGATTACCCTGGAGGTTCTGTTCTCAGACTGGGTTGGACTATCGAGTGGATGAGCCAGCATGGATGGTGAGAACCCAGCAAGTCTGCAACAGCTCATGAACTTGGCAGCCCAGCACTCGTACAACATGGCTTAATCCTATTAAAATAGATCGCTTACATACTCAATAACACCACGTCAATGGAGAGACATGTAATCTCATTGCCTCTGAAAAAGAAAGATTGCCCTAAAGATATCTAAAGTGGTGTTAATGTCACTCCATTGATGGGGCCAGGGTTGGGAAAAGGGTTGATCCACTGTGGGTGAGACCTTTGACAGAGAGGAATGGATGATATGAATAGCAACACTGTGTAAAAGAATATCCACACACAGAGAACCTGTTAATCCTGCTCGACACGTAAGATTTGTATGTACAAGGACTGTACACCACTAGATCTACATGGCACAGAGCCTCGCTTCTGAATTGAGTCTCAAACTCTGTTGTTAATGTTTATAGGTTTCACAAGAATTTTTTACCTACAAACCTCCCTTTTGTTGCTTTGATCCTTTTCCTTGCCAGCGGTTCTATAGCACCTCCGATAGCTGTCCCCATGGTAACTGTGGTGACCCTTTGGTGTTACCCTTCAACAGATGAGTTAGCAGGGTGCTTTGGTGGAAGGAGGGGGTTTCACATTAGTGTGCACAGACACTGCCTGGTCTATAACAAGGGAAAATGGGATTTGAATTCATTGCATACCGATTTGTACCTTCCTATATAAGGCCAGAGGGCTAAATTAACTCTTAGCCAATCAAAAATCAGACGTATGCAGGGGTAAATGGCAAATGCAGGAGCTTAATATATCCTCCAGGTCTTTCTCTCATCAGAGGAAAACACTTCAAACCATTGTATGAATGTCTAACAAAAGCTTCGATTTCAGCCAATTATCTGTGAGCAGGGTCTTTTAAAACAACGCAATCCTTGCGTGTACAATTGAATGTAAATGAGCTCTGAATTGACTGTTATAGGCTAACCAGTTATGGGAGGATGTAGCACAGCTAGCTCAGATTCTGAACTAACTTGCACTTTGTATTGAATTCGACCAAGCGTCCAACAAACCATACTGCCCCCCACTGCCCCTGAGTCAAAAACAATTTAGTTTTTTCACATTATGAGTTAGGATACAAATACGAAGCTGCTCCATTCAATCCATAAAAGGCCCCACCACTTATCTGTTTTGTGGACACTTCCAATATGTGAGACAGTGGTTGTGTGCAGGGAATTAAAATGCTCACAGGGACATGGAGAAGGAGAAGTACAGGAACAGGAAACTGAAAGCTCAGTTTAGGGAATAAATCATGCAACGGAGACATCTAGCCGTAATCTGTAGAATCAAGATATTCAAAGAGACAAAAGAAGTAACTGAAAAAAAAGAGCAAGAGCAATTAGCGAGACAAGATAGAAGGAAGGAGTAGAAGCTGATGAAATGGCAGTTGTGTGATAGTGCCTGCGGCAGGTACCTGTGGCCCAGCATGGGGGCCCAGTCTCCCTCTGAAACCTTTATGCTGATTCAGCATGACGGCGGAGGCTTTTCTCAAAAGAAAGCTGTCTGCTGCCGGAAAACCATAATTTGCCAGAACAATCCACAAATCTGAGAGCTCCTGTGGACCATTCACCAAGGTCAGCCAGTCCGATGTGAATATCCAGAGGCTAGATGGCAGGGCAGGTGGGACAATGAGAGGGAAAACCATGTGGACACACTGTAGGCATATTTCCTGCAGGGGGGAGCATACCTAAAACAAGGCTAGGCAACGGGAGAGTGAAATACATTTGCTCTTGAAGCCCCCCACAAACACACATTTCAATAGAAATGAAACTTGCACTGACAGGGATCACTGATGCTTCTAGTGCTGAAACACAGGTTTGTATTTTTGTACATGGGTGTCTTGTTATATAAACGCAGGACCTTTGGCAAAACACAACATATAGTCCAAACATACAATGTAAAAAAACAAATAAAGAATCAAAAAATAGACCACAGATGTTATTGGCACCGTTATGTGCAAGCACATCTCATAATTTCCCCAGAAATGTCACCCTTCTAGTTATTTACACTGTATAGTTACTTAAAATTGCAGGTAACCTAAGTGTCCTTGACTGAAACAGATAATTGAAAGTAATTTTTCTAAATTGCTTTGATAATAGTCTTACAGACAATTATCCTCTTAAAAATAGTATGGACACTCATATAATAGATTTGAATTACAGATCCGCTGTGTAGCTCTTTCCTGTTGAGCTATTCGGGCACTATCAGTCTAAATCAACTATGGTATTTTATTGTCAAGAAATGTACACCATTTATACAATACTGTGCAGAATCGGATAACAGGTTCATCATTGTATAAAGGCTAATATATACTGTAGCTGTTACAAACACAAAATCTTTTGTTATGTGATTGAAATACTTCTGTCCCCAGTACTTTCAGTACCCAGAAATGGAAGAAAAAACAAGGGTACCAGCTTAGCTTGTTTATCCTTCCTCTAAACCTCTAAGAAGACTGACAATTCTCCATTTGCTCTCCATAAGGCGCTTAAAAATGTAAATGACTGTTCATCATTGTTGCTCTCAGTAGGAGAGAGGTATAATGGAGAAAAACAAAACACTGCTCTATTTCAATCCAGGGTTTAAACCCACATGTCACACAAGACCAGTTTAATCACCCTTTTCATATTGCCACTTTGACAGTCACACCATGACCATACTGGGCTCCCTAAAAGGGATTTGTTAACTTTCTGAACAGCACAGTTTTATTGAATTAATCTTCTATTATATGTGAAGACACTCGTAGACTTCCAAGTTGAACGAACACGTCTCATACATCAATCACCAAAACCACAAAGATTTGGTGGACTGCTTTCCCCTCTCAGCTGCAGTTTTCTGTAAATTGGATCGCAACAATTCCGAGGAGATTAAAGGCAGTGATCTGTTGTTTGGAATGTCTTATGTGTTAACACACGTCATGGTTCAACGTCGGAAGCTGAAACTAAGGGCCTGAAATGCTATATATATACAGTATCTGCTCTTTACACAAGAGCAGGTGCACAAGAAAATTGTCTTCATATCAAAGACAATACAATAATCTTGTTTCAAAAAAGGTCATGAGAAGTCATTTTCCAATAGTTGGTTTTCAGTGCCATACATAAAGGTATAAACCTTAACATGGAACTTTTATTGTCCTACTGCAGCATTAATCATGCTATAGGCTGTGTTCAAATTGAGGGTTGGGGGGGATTTTATGGACAACCAGTTAGGGTTGAGTATTCCCTAGAATACAATCAATTTGTAATTTGAGGGCCCTGTTCCTCCAACAAATCTTCACCTTTGAGGCCTCTGACACTGGTCAAATGTTTGTCTGACCTTGGTTGAGAGAACAAACCAATGTCCAAAACAAAGTCCTTGGCTGGGCTATTTATCACAAATGGAAAGTAAGATAGGGGTATTTATCTCAAATAAGATGCTTGCTTTGATACTCCTCTGCCCTAAATCTGCCTCAAATCTTCAAAGACCCAGTCTCTTTGGAGCACATGGTCATAGACGAAGACTTCAAACGCCTCTCCAAAACGTTAGTGTGATCCTTCACTTCTCCTTCGTGACATTTTATTTTAAATCTGACAACTCTATATTTCTTTACAATTTTCAATTGATAATATCTTATATTGCTCTATCCAATCATTTCAATATCAGTGGGCCGATCGGTCACTTTGGTGAAAAGAAACAAAAAGCTGCCTTTGTCATCCATTGTAGGTTGATCAATTCGATTCATTCGATATAAATGCACCTTCAAGAGAACAAAGAGGAAGGAATAATTAGACATCTAGCACATGTTTAGATAAAGACGAGACACTATATGCAAGGCACACAGTGACTACAGATTAACAAATTACTTTTGGATTTGGTTCATTTATCATGACTAGACAGCTCAAAAGATAGAAGTGGTATATTATTAAGCTATGCTAAGGAGTAAAGAGGTGTGCGTGTGTGTTTGTTATATACCACGTCTATCATTTTCCAATATGTTGAAGACAGCATTGTAACTTTCAAATCAAGAATGGCATTTAAAACATTGTTTCCTCAAGAAAAAACTGTCATGTCAATCTAGTTTGATTATAATAATTGAAATATCAATGGGATAGTGGAATGTGAACTTGGCAAGAACTAAGTTTCCTTTGTAAACTATTGCCTGCCCTCTACTCATTTCAAATTTTTTCACATTTAAGTTTGGGTTTGCAAATGATATGTTGTTATCCAACGGAGGCGCTCATTCGCACATAGGCAACAGTATTGTTCAGCTGTCGATTCAGAGTATCCACTGTTGATTTTAGCTTCCCTTGATTTTAGTCTCTGGAACGTGATTTATTGGATGCGTAAGGACATAAAGAAGGGCTCATTAAAGACAGCCTCTCCTGGTGTGACAGCAGCCATCAGTTTAAAGAGATATCTTCTGTGCATCACAGACATGGCGATAATTCAGGGCACAGGAGTGTGTGCTGAGACACATGACAAATGACAATACATCTCCCTTTATATCATCCCTGTAAGAGCACTGGCCGAATAGCTTTCACGTCCTTCTGGGAAAAAAATCATATAAAGCTCTGGGAAAACATAAGAAACTCGAAATGAACAAAAATCAACATATTGTACTGTGCAAATCCATCTGGGACATTAAAATGAACAAATACTCCTTCAAAAATATTAAAGGGTGTGTTTTCTGCATCAAGTAGACTGCATGTGTAAAGGACTAGTCTATCTGGAAAGAAAGGGGCAGGATACTAATATCGGTGTATGAGAATCATGTGTCTTTGCTATTAATACTCCCTCAGAACAGGAATAACAACACTAAACACAGCGAAAGACAAAATTATTACCTTAAGCTGTGTCGTGAGCCAGGCCACCTGTCTATTTTATATTAGGATTTTGTTTCAAAACATGCATTGTGGGCCACGTTCAATAGCAATTTAATGACTGCAATAAAACTGAAATCACAAAAAATCACTGTGGTCTTTCATTTAAAATGACTTAGAGAGTCAGAGTCAGGTGGTGTGCTGATACGGAACATTAGGTTTTCTTATATGAGTTTCTCTCAGGTATTATAATCTTGCCAACTGATTAAATTTCAAGTCAAAGAGACTGAGGAGGACCTTATCTGTGTGTGACATGACTTGATGAGGATTCCCTGGATTGAAAGCAGCTTCCATAAAAAAATCAACTTAACATCAATTAATTACTAGCCTGTTTTCATTTTTAATGCTTCCCATCTCAGGAAGAGTTGAACAGTACCATTTCCTGTTTAGATGGTAGAAACTGGAAATGAAGATACTTCTATATCACATTTTCCAAACACATTTTTGTAACTACTACCTTCACAAGACTTTGCAAGAGTGTACCTGTACGAAAGCAAGCAACAATAATAATATAATAGCAAGTACACAAATTTCAATAGGTGTATAAAGAGCCTGGGTTTACCACAAATAGATCTTTGGCAAAGAAAGGTCAGATTCAAGACAAAAGACGATGTGTTTAGCCCTACATATGTATTAAAAATCTTTTAACAACAACAAAAAGGCCTTTTTGGTATTTATTGTTTCTGTGAATATGTTCATTTTAGACCATGGGTGGGCTAAGAATCATGAAGGGTAAAGTGATTGCAGCCGTGCACTGTCAGTATTTCAGTAGCATTACAGCAGCCTCCCCTTGGCTGTATCATGTGTCTGCTGCTCAGGATGTGGTGGACCAATTAATCCTCAGATTGATTCACTTCCTATTGAATTGCCCCCAAACCTGAGTTGTAATTCAACCTAACGTTAATAATCCTACCACCCTGTTTCACCCAGAAGACTTCAGATAAAGTACAACAGAGTTGACAACATGAGACAACATTATGGTAGTCTATTCTTCAAATGTTTTTCACAAAGCTTCACCTGTCTAACATACATACATACATACATACATACATACATACAACGCACAAAATAAACTCTGACAAGTTAAAGACAAGGGAAATAGTGCTATATTTTTCTGCCAGCTCAAGTGACTTGATAGTTTACTGTTGCCAATATTTTCCCCTCTGAATAATTTGGAACCCATTAATTTGCAATAGATTATCACTGAATACACCTCTGGAAAATCCCCATGTCTGTAGTTGGGTTATAACTGTAACCTGTCTGGTTGTACTGTACATTCTGGTGAATTACAAGAATGCGAAGGATATGCTTTTGGTGTGTAATCTCCTTAAGGCAACAATATTGAGACAGTTATTCTAAATAGTTAGTGATTCAGCATCGGGAAAGTCAAGTGCTCCTGTACAGTTTGTCCAGAATGACACAGATCACCTTTCCATTGATAAACTGCCAGAGCTGAATTTTTGAAAGTGATTCTAAAGTACCGTAGGGAGGCATTCGTAGAACACGCTAAATGCAGACTGGAGTTTAGTATGCATTTAGTCTGCCCCGGTGGACATGTAAACACATTTGAATGAACACAGCAAAGTAAATGGTATCACAACCATCGTTCAGTCATCCCAATAGTTCGTCAGTACTGTGGCTGTGGAAAAACTGTTGATATAACTAAAGTCAAAGAAAAGAATAAAACAAAATGATACCTTCTGATGTTTCCATACACGGAGAACAGCATTGTGCAATGTGAGAAGGTATGACACAGGTAACCCTAGTCACAATTCTGTTCAAAGGCAAAGTCCTTCAAAACATCTCATCCTTGGTCAGACAGTGCCAGGGGGAAAACCACCAGGCTGCACTTTGATCTTGTCAGGTCTATTACTTTTGATAAGAGCTTTTGAAACAGATGAGAATAACACTGTCATTCAAGGAGCCCCCTAACTGTGCATGCAATTGTAATTCATGTATTTAATGGGAACAACAACAATTTTGAAAACAATTTCTTATTGTCGTATTTTTAAGAGCCTTATGATCTTTAGAGAATATTTTTCCTCTGTTCCCTTTCATGTTTCTGTCGTGTTTTTCCGACATCAACAAAGAGACATTGGCCCTTATCGAAACAGGGGAAATCCTTAGTTCACATAGTCATACATATACAGTCATCATGGAGGTTGAAATGAGGAATCACCCATGAATAGATATCAGCCAGGTTTATTTGGTTGACTTGGAGGGCAGACGGTCGTAGGAGAGAAACATCTGAAGGTGGCTACCATAGCCGTGATAAAAGAGTGACATGAATAGATGAGGAATAGAAAGGGTCCAAGCACAGATCCCTGTGAGACTCCTGTAGAGAGGGCTTTGAGTTGCTAAAGTTCACCCTGCCAGTCGGAAGTTAATATCACTTAGGCAGCACCCGAACCAGGAGAGGGTGAATCCAGTGATGCACTGGCTGTGTTAAGGGCCACCATCCCAGCCGTCTCTGTTGAGATTGGTGTGGGTCTGGCAAGGTTTTTCCTGATAAGGGAGCTGTGTAGCTGATTGAGAACAGCCTGTTTCAGAGTTTATGATATGGGGGATACTGGCTGGAAGCTGATGACAATGAACCAGTGACTTTGCGTCGGCAGAATGTTACCGGATATTGACTGGAGAAGGGGACAAGGACTGGGATCCAAAGGGCAGGAGTAATTGAGTCCTCAAGTGTCTCGAAGGAGGCAAACTGCTTGCCGGGAACTCTCCGGTTGATGGAGGATGACGCAGAAGGGTTGAAGGAGTCTCAGATGCTGGCTAGCTTCTCCTCAAAGTGTACCCTGAAGTCATGAGCAATGAAAGATGAAGGGGAAGGTGCAGTGTGAGTAGGGAGGGATGATGTGGTGGTGATGATGTGGTGCAGGTTTGAGATGGAGGAGCTGATTTTGAAGTTCAGAACAGAGACTTTGCCAGGTTATCTGAGGTTTTGGAACGCCTACTTATCCCCTAGTGCACTTCTATCTGAACGCACTGCATCAACCAGAGTGGTAGGTTATGGTTGTATGGTCAGTGGTTGTCGACTGGACTAAGGGCCAATAGTCAGTATCAAAACAACTGATTCACATCCCATCTCCTAATTTAGCACAGTATCACATGCTAAATTACTATTAATTTAAATAATTAGTATGTAAACAACTCTTCATTCTGTGATTGTGACAATGGGCATGTTTACCATTATTATTTGAAGGTAAACATGAAAGAATATTTACATTTTTGCAGCAAAAGATGAACAGTTCAGGGTGGAGCTTGCCTCCATGCTACTACTTGGTTAGAGGGGCTTTAGATATTGATTCCTGTAGGCTGAGATGAGTCAACATTGCTCTAAGCTCCTTGATGTGTGAAATACTGTATGGATTTTTCACTTCTTAGAGCCCCTCTAAGTCCTTGTCCTCTACGGATACTGTACCCGAGATACAAAATGGGTTTCGGAGATCCTCTTCTATCCTGATGTTTTGGGTAAAAAAACAGACTGACACAAACGTCCATAATGAACACTCCCTCTATCTGAGTATGTATGAATAAATAACCAGCACTGCTCTTCCTTTTTACTCTGGCACTTGTTTTGTCTTTTATCTTATATTATGATGATGACATAATGGTTTTATTGGATTTTTCATGAAGCTACTAGATCTAGTGCACACGTTATTTTCCGGAGGAAAGTAGCATATCTATCAGACAACTAGAGGGAGACCCAAGTTAAACACAGTGGTGACATTTACAGCTTGTGTACTTTGTGATTATCGCGGCCCAGCAAGTCAATCAGATGCAAACTAACAAGCCTAAGGGCTGCTCCTGTGGAGACACAGCATGTCTACCCAGTACTATTCTCAAAAGCCTTGTATATGTGTACTTATTCAAATTAGATTAATTCCCCCATGCTACACATCTTATTCCCACACGCTAGAATCCCAAGGCATGTGAAAGAATGGTGGGTGCTCATACAAACAATTATGGATGTTATTTTCCATAATTTCCTGCAGCCATTTTTACAGTTTTCCAAGCAGTGTTTAAAGGCCTGTGTTATAAAACCATGTCCAAGTGTGAAACTGGTTAACCTCTTGACCTAACTTTGCTGCAGCACTTTTCTGCAGCTTTCTCTTAAACTTGTTTCCATTCCCCTACTGCTTCTGAGTGCTTCAAGTGTTAATTTCACAGATTGTATTCTGTAACTGTTCATTCTCAACATGGTACGGCTGGTTGCATTTCACAAGAAATATGCTGTCCGTAGAGCCTTTCGATGTGCTGTTGTACATCACACTGCAGATCCACCTCCATTCCAGACAGATTTGGCATTGTACATGACAGAGTGCACACATGCTGAAAGGCGATGAGGATCCAGGATGAGTTACTGTGAACATGAGATGCATGATTTTCTGATCAATAACAAGCATTGTGACATTGATGGACGGAAAGACTCTTAAGAGACACTGGAGTGATAAAATGTTCTGTGCTGAGGCTTCATCCAAGGTCAGTGCACTGTTAGAGGCCAGTCTCACATAAGTATACATTCACCCTGGTATAGAAAGCAGTCACTGCAGTTACAAATACTATTGCTACGCCAGCCTTGTTGCAGTGCCACTCAAAATGTCACTCAAGATGTCAGACTTTTGACATCCAAGATTTTCTGGTGTCTCTATGAACTATACAAATGAATTGTCTTCTCTTGTTGTTAAGCTTATTGGAAGGCAGGCTATGTTCGGATTCATGACATATGCCTCCATTTTCTCAGAGGCACAGCTGGTTCACTGGTACAGCTAACTCAGCACAACATACATTGATACAGTAATACGGTCTCATTTGTTGTGTTTTTCACATTACGTCAACATTGGTAGATTGCTTGTTAAAACAGTCTGTAAAGATGCATAAAACTAGGGGATGAAGGAAAGTCCTGGTCAAGTCATATCATGATTGTGCAACACTTTTAATCATCAAGACATAACATTTCTCTTAAGAGAGAGCAATTATGTTTGTCCAGCATGCTCTTATTTGGAAACTGGAATGACGTAATCTAAAAATGATTGATGTGTTGTGTTCACCTTGTGCACATGAACAATGTCTGTAATTCTCATAGCTATTTGACAAGACAGCCATTTCCAGAAGTAGCATTCTCTGCTTAGGTGAATGGAATGAAAATCCTCCTCTGGTATGATGGTCTTAATCTTGTTGCTGGACTGAAACAGATACCAAAAATTAATCACACACAGGAACAAAAGGACACCTTCTCACTGACACACACATTATTTCTGCTTCTCCGTGTCTGGATTCCCCAGGTAGGAAATTAAAGGATTTGATCTTGTCGCTGTGAGCAGAAAATGGGGAATGTGACAATGAAAGAAAATAATAGCTTGTGAGATGGTCTATCTTTGGCAGCATGCAATGATGGTTCAGAGTACCTTGGCCCAAATCCTCCAAGTGCTTTCGAGGGGCAGGAGTAAAATATCTGTTCCCTCAAAAAGATGGCTCCTTGAATGTAAGACACTCCAAAATGTAGGTCTTACTATGTACGGTCAACACGATCCTTTCCCTCGCAATTGGTCATAATCTGCCATTCTGGTGAGCCTCACTGGTGGATCTAATACAAAGCAGGGCTGGGTGAAGAGCTGTGGCTTGGGGCTTCAGCTGAGGCCCGTCAGCCACACACCAGCAGACCATTAATTCATAGCACACAGATGAATGTGAGCTGAGTTCTGAGCCACACACATAGACCTCCTCTGCTCTCCCATCACACTCTCTGTTCCAGAATAGCTCAACGGAGCCACATTTTGGCACCCAGCAACACACGAATGGGAAAACTGTGGGGAAAAGCGAAAAAAATTCTCTTGGACTATGTTGAAAACAGAACTCTAACAGAGATTTAAATAATGCAATGTGCAAATCAGAAAAGACTGTCTAGCCTTGGAGGAGTCATAAACACAACACACATGTTTGAAAACCTGCGTAGAATATTTGCTCCATTTTAGCTGCAGACTGTGTGACTCACATAATCCCACACAAGGACATGGGTGAAAGAGGTCATAACAATTTATGCACTGTATGAAGAATTCTTCAAATGATTACAAAGTGTTTGTCTATAATTGGCAGCTATACTATGCAGAATGAGGATTGTGATTATCGCAATAACCTCAATTTTCTGTCTAGTACATACATGTTTATAAGTATTTGTTAGCACGTCCATAGCTCAAAAGCTTTATTTATAGTATTCAAACAGACAATAATTCCAGAGACATGTTTTCTCTTGAGACTTTATGCAGCCCAGTGGTTTAATTATTATCAGTATATTTTAATTCATACCTCAACAATCACATTTGAGGATAAAGAGATACTTGTGTGATGCCCTACTTGTGTTCTATTAGTGTTTCAAACACATCTGTATGTGAAATAACTTAACTTAACTGCAGTAACATTCTGACACTTTCTTCTCTCTCAATTAGTGGATGTAAGTAAGACATAGTCCAGGGGCATGTTGTTTAATTCTTGGGCAAGATTTCACCATTGCCAATTTGTAGGGTTGGCAAAAAAGTGATTTACTGTAACTTCACTCAAGATACATGAGCACAATTCTCCTGTGTACGGTGGGCTTGCTGACTGGAGGACAATGACTCAGAAAATAAATATACGTCTTACGTGTTTCTCATGGGAAATGCAACACTCACCAACAGCCAATTAGGAGTGTAAATCACATGAATCACATGATGTCATTTAGTGCAACACATGTTCATCACCCATGCTGATGAAGAACAATTTAAAAAAATGGTAACGTTTTGAAATCTTCTTAACTTTCTCCGATAATCCCTATTCTGTTCTGTCTTTTGGAAATATATTTAAGCAGGCAATGTATCCACTGAGACACTCATTGAACAAAATAAATAAGGTTGTTACTTGTTAAAGGAGTTGGAGCATGTCTCCACTGAAAGAAGTCCTACTTGTGCGGACAGGGTGGGCATTGAGTTTAGTGTGAGTCAGGCCTGGGGATGAATAGAGTGCTCGCTGCAGCTTGAAGCTCCAAAGAGGGCTTTCAACCAAGGGCCATGCCTCCAACAAGCATATGTGCATTCTTTACAGGACTGACATTCCCAATGGCATGCGGCTGTGGGTCTGTAGCCAAAACTCCACCCTCAGAGCTACAGATTTAACTTGACAGTGTGTTGTCCTGCTTTAACTGGACTCAAAGGTGCACTTGATCAGACTCGTATGCAAAGAAAATTAAACAGAAGTATGTGGAAAAACATGAAATATGCCCAAAGAATCTCAACAGATAATCTATTTTTTTTCTTGACATCATAGCTAATCCATAGCTTTGGATCAAAACCTGAATTGCTGGCAGATATGAAGTGACTGAGCACACAGACAACTGTTTTACAGGCGTGTCGTGCCATTGTGACAAAGCAGGTACTTTTAACTGGGATTCAATGAATGTTCAGCACCCTTAAGTCAAAGACAACACAAGATGGCTAATCTTTTATTTTAACTGAGCATCTCATCTATTCATTCCAACCATAGAATTGAGCCTGTGTCGAAAGATGGTAAAAAAGGGTTGATAGTTGAACTGAGTTTAAACCTGCTTCAATATGTACATAAATGCTTCTCCCACAGCAGAATAAATATATAACTTGCACCATCTCTCTGTCTGTGTCTGTCTCTTCCTCTCCCTCTCCCTCTCCCTTTCCCTTTCCCCATCGATCTGTGACTACCAAGGAGATAATCCAAGTCCTTTGTTACCTAATACAGTCTGATCTATTGCCAATCAAAGCTAACATCCTGCAGCAGGTGGATTGAATCGGATTCTCAAACACATTGATTATCACTAAAGAACTGACTTGGGAAATGCTTAGCAAACCATTGTGTCTTATGCACAGCCAATACCAGAATGAACTCCAGCCATTTAACTTGAAACAAAACCCTTACGTAAAATAGTACCCCTGTTTTAGGTACAGCAAGGAAAAGATCAGATCTGCCATGTGATTAAATATTGAGCAGACACCGAGCATTCACACATGCTGCAGGTTCTTGAGCTCCCCCACCACCCACCCTATCACCTTACAGTCCATTCTTTCCTCCAATCTCCATCTGACTGGAAATGCTGCTACATTATCCTGTGAAAGTCAAGCGAAGAGAAGGCCTTGGGCCAATAGAGAACTGTCTCTGGTAGGTGTGAGTCCATCAAACCAATCAGCTTTAGAACAAGCTGGCATGATACCATCAGGCCATGAAAGTTGATGAAACTGGATACTTTCGCGTTTGACAGTCTTGCAATGCTAGCAGATCCAGTGGAATGGCAATCCAATCTAAATATTTTGTTTGTTTTTTTCTTCTGTGCAAAGTACATTATAGGATCATTTTTTTCTGCTACTCTCTCTGTATTTCCATTTCAGAGGCAATTCCTCTGCATGGAATGTTTTTTTCCAAGACATGCTCTGAGCATTTTCTTTAAAAGTGCTTTCGAAGCTTATAAGCTTTTTTCAAGATCATGTGTCATTACCTTATAATTATAATACTGGAGCAACACACACACTTTACATTTAGTTATTTAGCAGACTCTATTATACAGAGTACTTTACATAATTTACAAAGTTCCCTTCTGATAGAACTCAGTCTAGCATGCCTAAACCTCATATTATGAACACTATCTCCCAGCAACCAGTTGAGCATAAACCAATCTTGCACTTGGCCCTTGTGATTGAAATCTATATTTTCTATTACATTTCTGTAAACAGATGGCAGATAAAAAAGACCAGAAGGCAGGAAGTTTTTCCTGAAGTTTGAAGGAGGTGTCTTTTCCTCAGAGGTGGTTAACCCTAGACTCTCCTGTCCTCACATAAGAGGCTCACTGGACGCTACAGTGAGAATGACACCACCGTCTCTCTGAAAGCAGACGCCACTGTCATCATCTCCTTTTCTAATGACACATGCTAGCAGCCGATTCCGATTCCTCCCTTACTTATCCCTTAGAAAGGCTGGTGGAATCATCTGCACTGAAATAGGTCACTATATTTTTTTGTTGTTTTGCTGTTGCGCCTGTGTTTGTATTGAATTGTTTAGGAAGGAAGGAGAAGGAATGTGTGTAATTGAGGGCCACATAGTATGACGTAGTATGAAGGCAGTTTATGAGATTTCTTTTTCTGACAGCTCTTCTTGTCAACACGTATGCAAGTTTTTTACTTATTATTCTGTCTATATTTAACTTCCACTTTCCACCAGATAGCTTCAGCCTCCTTGGTAGGAGAAAGTATGGGACAATTAGGGAATTAGGATATTAACATAAAACTCTTCCAATGTACTGTATGTAAAAATACTCAAATCGCTAAGTATGACCTGCTATACTTGCTAAGTATGTCTGTTCTGCTTGCACACCAGTAGACGCTGGAATTTCTTCTTTTTTTTTGCTTTATCTTACAGTAGCAGTGGTCGCAAATGTATTGTAGTGTATTATATTGGGAATTAAGCAATGATGTGATTAAGTAAAACATCTATAAAAGAATAACAGGGCCTGAGCTTAATTCACAAAGGCTAAGCATTGAGAGTCTGGCTTCAGAGAGTTTGAGTTACACTCCGCTGCGGTTCGTCCTCTGGCAGTTTGGGTTTGGATGTCTTCCAGAAAAGAACCAGTGCAAATAAGATAAATCTGTTCCTCCCCACATCCTCTGAGGGAGGTACTGTCCAGCTTTACAATGGCAACACAAATGTTTTATGACAATATTACAGCTCTCTACCATTGTCTGTATTAGAGAATTAAAGAGAGATCATGTTACAATATGAAGCTAACAATATTAGCTGCATGTAGGCAGATCTGCTTTTCATATTATGCAAATCCAATATCAGTTAGTTCACAACATTAGGCCACAGATTTGTTTACATTGCAGGGAGAAATTACCATTCATCAGCACAAAAATCTCACGTGAGTTGAACTGTACAAAACTAAATGTCAAAAATGGTGTGCATTGGACATATTTTGTGACATAAAACTGCACTGTGGAGAATTATTTAGGTCAACAAAAAAAAAATGATTTGGCCAATCATAATCCAGTGTTTACAAGAGTATCCTCAACAATACTAGACCATCGCAGTTCTTGAATAACTCGTGATTGCTTTGAAATTGGGTCATAAACAGATAATAACTTAATGATGGGGCCAATTTGGAAGCAGCTGGAGGCAAAGTGGTAAAGGCAGCTGTTTTAACTCAGTTCCACCACCAACACCAGGCCGGCACAACACTGCAGGCCAAGCTATTGTATTTACACAAAGCTCATCACTGAGGTGGTGTTTAGAAAATAACTATACAACACAAGCACGTGCACAAGCACATGAACTCACATTCTCACACAGGTAAGAGACACATAGCACATGTCAAGGTATGTTTAATCCAGTGTGCTTCATCAAGAGAGAATTAGCATTAACAGAGAAACATGTCAATGCTGGGGGTTAACAAGCTACATCTCCAGAGCTGTTGTGTATTTGGCTATTTGCCATTTTAAGTTATTGATTGACAAATCTTTGTCCCCATTCACTGAAGATGGGAATCCACCAGAGCACATGGCACCCTCTACTGGTGACAGATATTGAGAACGTGTGGTTCCACCAAAACATAGTCAAACTCCTCATTAAATATTTTAACTCCCATTTCCCTGCCCACAAGTTTGGATACTGTAATATTGTGGCTACGCTTAGATGAGTTTCTTGGTCTTAATGACAGACTTTCTCTAGTTAAATAAATGTCAGTATTCCATCATGGTGTCAGGATATGGCTATCCAAGTTTACTACATGAACTTTAGATGTGTTATGCATTGCTGTCTAGTAATTCAATGCATTCAGTAGACAAAGGTCAGAATAAGATTTATTTTTCAACATGAATGTTGTTAGGATTAATATGTCTGGCTTTTTATGAGTATTGTGTTTGTAAATTTCCTCTGAAATAATTCACAAACATCTGTACAAACACACAACCTCCATACCCATTTTTTAAGTAGTGTTGAGTATCTTGAAGGACTGAAAAAGGGAGCACTTTCACACAAAGAAATTTAAGAGTAGTTAAATGGGAGTCTAAGGGGAACAACAGTTATTTAACTAATTTAGTGTCTGTTTAATTTATAATCTTCATTAAACAATGATGTGCCATGAATTGCAAAGTAATTAAAGAGCTCCATTAGCATTTTAATTCATGACAACCCAACAATCCAAAGCAAGTAAAAAATCCCTTGTAAAACAATGCACTCAGCAAAAAAATAAAGAAATGCTTTATATATTTGATGAGGCCATTACTATTGAATATGTAAGACAAGCAAAATGGTCTGACATAAAATGACACAAATGAAATACATGTTAGAAATGTGAAGAATTTATTAAAACTTCACAGCTCTTGTTATTGAAAACAAGATCTCATCAAAAATGATTTGCACTTGCTTCATATCAAATGAATGAATCATTAATCATTAACTCTATTTACTTCACTGTCCCATCTGAATGTTCCAAGCAGCACAATTTAATCACCAAAATATTATATGGAAAGAAAAAGAGAGGGAAACGTAATCAAATGAAGTCCATATTGTGTGATTCAACATGTTTAATAGCTGAAATATGGCATACTGTGGAAAGGAACGTTGTGTTGTGAGAAGACTCACACTGCCAGATGGTAAACAAAGCTATAGGCCATTCATTTTCAGATGGTCTTGTTATGCCAAATGTCCAGTCTCACTTCAAACTGAATGCATGGGAACTGCCCCGCCCCCCATCCAGGGGTAGAGATGTCTGCAAGCTCTCCTGAGACCACTTACACTTGTACTTGCCTGAGGACCAAACCTTGTTTTTTTTATCTCCATTCTAACCTGACAAGTTTAAACAAAGCAATTTCAGGCCCAGCTGCATCTGCAGCATCAATGTGCCTCTCCTGGACTGTCTAGCTGGAAGACAATAATTTGTCTAGTTACACGGTTGAAATGAGATCCAGGTTTGAACACACCACAGGCTGGTCTAGTCACACTGTCAAGCTTCTAAACAAATTGCCCTAACAAAACCTTAAGCTACACACTGTATGCTGGATTTATGCATTCCTAAAAATTAGTGACACTGCCCTGTTATTGTGTATGCTTTGCTCCACTATTTAATGTAAAACAGCTAACCTATTTCAAATAAAGCAACACTGAGAGTGTAAAGATTATTATAATCAAATATGTTGTAGTACAATATGAACTTGTATTGGATTAGAGAGAACATGCCACATAAAGCATGAAAGGCCAGTTGTAGATGTTCAATCTACAATAGGGAGGTCCAATTTCTGCTTTGTACATGTTCAAAACATCCTTGAACAATACTTTAGTAATTGGACACACAAGCACTAAATCAGGTTCAACCACCAATACATCTATGCAGGTATAAAAAAGTTATAGTTAGTTTTGTAAAAGTAATGCTGTGCTGAGTAAACAAAATAGAGATTTATTTTTTTACATTAGATATGAATATTTTGTGTCCTGTGTTGAAAAGGTCCATTATTATGATATTTTAAAAGAGGATCAATTTTCCATTTTCACTTCCTCCTCTGGGCCTGAGGGCTGAAGTTGCTAGGCAATGGTGGCTATCTCTGAGGTGACGTGATCCCCCCTGGGTCTAAATCTCACTCATCAGCTCTGCACAAAGAAAGACAAGACCCCTGTTCCCTCTTCTCTCTCACTCTCTCTCTCTCTCTCTCTCTCTCTCTCTCTCTCTCTCTCTCTCTCTCTCTCACACACACACACACACACACATACACACACACACACCCACACCCACACACACACACACAAACACACACACACACACGCACACACACGCACACACACACACACACACACACACAAGCACACACGCACACAGTCTCCTGCTATCTAGCGGGCTAGTCCTCCATGTGCCTTTATCTATAGGAGCCTGTTCTCACTCACTCATTGCTGTGGTGAGAGGGACTTCCATGGGCTGGCCTGACCAGGCTAGGAGAATGCCTTGGAAACCTCTCAGGTGTCAAGGAGATCCAGATGGCAACAATGAAGAGGCCCTGAGAGAAGACTCATCAGCCAGCACCACTCTCTCTGTCAGCTCTCCCAGCAACACCCCTCCAGAGCTGTGAACAGTGTGAGGCCTCCATTCATCAAGCTTAGATATAGAATATATCATTTTGAAGCACTCAAGAACTACTCCACGGCTTATTTTTCGGTACATTTTGTTAATCATTTTACATCCATATGAGACAGTGTCCTAAACAATATCCAAGGCTCTCGCTAAAGTGGTTGTGTGTTGGAAAAGGGGTGAGGCAGTCAATCCTGTTAGTTTTGGCCAGTGGTAAAAATACTTGTTCTTCTATGATACTGATTGTAGAGCAACCTCTGGAACAAATATGCATTTTAAAATGATCAATAAATAAATAAACCTACAATTCTAGACAATTCCCGTATCAGCAGAGCCAAGCTAGTCCCATGTGATTCAAGGCTAGTGTAAAGTACTCCCACACTGACACATGACAATTGGTAAGCAGTCAACATGGTTGTGTGTCTTCACGCAATCCCCAGCACAGGGCCGACACCAGCCCTGTCTGGGCCACACAGCCATAAATGTTACAAGCCTGCCTGGGGGCAAGGGGGGGTTGTGGGAGGTGAGGGGGATAAAAGACCTGTCACTGTGTGTATTTATCTGCCCTGGATCAGGAACCACTCTCCAAGGGCCTGGGTCGACAGTGACCTCCTCCCACTGTATGGTGGCTTTGTCCCCACGATGAGAGATAGGTGCCTGGCTCCTGTGTTCATCCTCAGTGTTGACTAATCCATCTATCATGCCCTCAACTGATAACCTCCACTTTGTTTGGCCTCACCAGTCAATGGGGCTTTGTAGAATTATCAGTGTCATGTCATTTGATTGTGTGTTCTCCCGAAGTGTAAAATGTAGCGTGGTGTGGATGAGATGTTGTCATATGTGACCTCACAAGGGTTATCCAGCAGGAGTAGGTCTGAACATGCATGCATTTTCTGTTGCTTCATGATTAAGGAGTAATGCAGATTTCTAATGATGTTTATGTATTACCTATGTACCACACAGTCTTACATCATATCTATTTCTTCAATATTCGATGCAGATCTGAGACAACGGTTACTCTTATTTACATCATAAGTGCTGCAAATTAAACTGAGCATCACTTAAGCAGTAACCAAATCTATTTGGACATAAAAAAAATTAACAAGGCTTTATCTTTCACAGTAAATAAAATATATTTTTTTTTTCAAAACTGTCATTTCTGCTCAACATTTGTTTCGCAGCTGTAGAGAAACATCTGGGAGAGCAGGAAATGCAGCCGTCTGTCCGTGACGTGCAACAACTGTTGTAAGTGCTTTAGAGGATGAGCAGCGTATACAGCCCTTCACCCTCCAGCCCCCTTGCAGAAATTTATGGAGTCCAGCAGTAACTGGTTTGTATTAGCCATGTCATCTTTCAAACACATTGCCGTGTTTGGTGTCAAAGCTGGGGTTGCACTTGTACTTATTATATAATTTTACCTCATGTTGTGTCTCAGCATGGCATGATCAGTATTGAAATATACATTTGTCGGTGCGTTTTGACCATGCCCATACTGTTTAACCTGCTTGGTATTTTTGTTTATTTATTGAATGGTGTCAAGTACATTAATCAAGAATCACATAGAGGAATTAAGAGAGATGCCGCTCAACTGGAGGTTGGTGGGGGTGGGGCAGTTGGTGGGGTTCATCATCACCACTAACGGTGAAAGCTAAAGTTGATGATATCCTTCTTCCTGTCCTCCAAACCTGCTCGTACCCCAACAGGAAAAACCTTGGCCTGAAGAACCACCCAGCATTAACAGCCTTCATCTGGTTTAAGTTGACAAAGGGGAGCCAAGAATTATCCAACAGGAATTATGGTATAAAATGTGCTTCATACTCCAGATATGGGCAGACTGCACCTGGTTTGACACAGATGTTTTGCACATAGCGCGTAGATCAAGAGACCTGCTTTTGTTTAAATATCTCAAAAACAGAAACAGTCTGTAAAAGCAGTTGGTCCTTTCAAAGCCAGCTTGAGAAGTTACTGTGTTTTCATTGGTTACTTCCAAGTCTGATGCCTATAAAGACAACAGCTCTTCTTTCCTGGACAGTTCACGACTGGTAAAGCTATTCAATTATTTCAAAGTAATTCAAAAATGTACTTAAGTTGATTTCCAATTTGATCTTAAGACTTCACTTTCAAATCTCCATAGAGCTTCTTCAAGACACTTGAACACCTTTTTGTTGAATATTCTCCATGGAATGTCTCGGACACGCATGTCAGATTAAATTCACACAGTATGCTATACAAACAAGAGTGTTTTGTATCTGTTTTCATCTGCTGCAGTAAAATAGACCCTCTTTCAAAAAACAAATCACAAAGTGAAACTTGCATTGAAAGCGTGTGCTGATGTTGTGGAAAACGGACGCATCGATACTTCATACTTCATAGGTATCCTATTCCTTTAATCTTGACTCGTCCCATCAATTGCAGCAGGTGACTAGAACAGGTGTAACTCATTAGCTCCGCATGTGGGCATTGAGCTTTATCAAAGCTGACTCATCACGAAGCCTCATCTGTGCTGGTGAGCTGTGCTCCAGTGGGCCATGCCAGGCAGGACATAGTGCTTGGATGAAAGACTTCTTTCCTGGACCACAGTCTAATGGCTGTCCCATTATCTGGCCCTCATCTGTGTCTGTCTCAGTGGGCTTGTTCTGCCTGCCAGCCTTTTACTCAGGAGTCAAGCATGTAATCACTTCAACCACTGTTCCTCTTCACTGGAAAATTGCTTTCCACATTCTCAAAACTTTATATATTAAAATATATTTTGATGAAAACAAGGGAACAATCACAAAACATTTTTTCTTTCTTTCTTAATATATATTTTTTATCATGTTATTGCTTGATCTTGTATATTCCATCTGTGAAGCAATGGATGGCTTTCTGCCAGTATGGTATGAGACTAAATAAAAGACAGACCTTGCTGACTGTTTGGTGCTGGAAGCCAATGACAACTAGACCTCTCACAGATACACAGACCACAAAACATCTCTCAAACATCTCTTATCGATCACTGTACGACTTTTACCATAGATGAACAGCAAATTACAAATGACCTATAGGACGTTAAAGAGCACGCAGTCTCAGGACACACAGTATTTCTGAAAGAATATGGCATCTCATTATTCCCCGTTCTATGCCTCAGTAGCTTGACTAGAAGCAGCCCTTGTCTCTCGAATCCTAGGCCCCCCGGTGGAATGCAAAACAGGTGCCGCACCATTGGTTCCCCCGCAGTGGGGGTGAAAGAAAAACACCCGCCCCCGGTGGAACATGACTGACAGCACATCACATTCTCCAGCCAGCTGTGTCCCTGGCTGAGCATGCTGACAAACCCATGGAGCATGTAGTTGTCCTCTCTAAATACGTAAAAACAAGGTTTGGACTTGCAAATGCTGTATGTCAATGAACACTTTGCGCTAAGGGGTTTCCATGTTTATAAACTGCTTTAATAAAACATCGAGACTTGACCTGATTTCATTGGAGGAATTCCAATCACAAATGCTTTTTTTTCTAGCTTGAATCAAAATATGCTGATAAAAGGGAATTAAATCATTTTCTCCCTTGACAATCCATATGTGTTTCATTGGGTCCTCTCACGTCTGGTATTTATTTATATATTTGAATTCTGGCTGCAGATTCAAAGTGTTGAGTTTCTGTTTGAAACCACACCAAAGCCTGTAAGAGTTAAATAAGTATCCTGGCATGAGCCACCACCAAGTGCACACTCATGTTGCTATATCATGTGACTTCAACTCTCTAGATTCTGATGTTCCTTTTTCCTGGCAGCCCTAAAGAGAAATGGAGAACAAATAACAAATAATGAAAAGGAAAGCAACGCTGCAGTTTATCTGTATTGTTGATAGAATGCACTAAACAAATGTTCATGTACAACAAAACATTTTTACATTCTCTTGGAAGTCGCTTTGGATAAAAGCCTCTGCTAAATAAATAAATGAACATTACAGATTTTTTTGGGGGGAGGGGGGGGTACGGGACTAAAGTTTCAGGTTAAAAAACATTGCCTCCCTTCTGCTGGTCTGATCCTGACCATCGTGTGTACCAGCACCAAACCTTCTGCTGTGCAACAATACTCATATTCACGGCCTACAGACAGCAAATTGCTTCTCTCATTCCCCACCACGCCCTGCATTCGTTCTCAGCCACCTGCAAAACGAACCCTGCTGGAAATTTCACTACAAATTACTCTGTGTCCTGTCAAATCCCCCAGGGATCTGAGGTAATCAAAACGCTGCAGCACCAACCCCCACCAAAACAGGCCTTCCCTATCACCACACACACACACACACACACACAAAGCACAATCATTGTTTGAATTTTGTTGTTTGCTGCATATGGACTTCATCAAATCTTTTGAAATTAGGAGAGGCTGATTTTCAAGTGAAAGCTATGGTGCTATGGTGCTATGGTGTGCATGTCAGTTGGAAGGAAATGTTGTTTAGAAAATGTGATTCAAGTTTGGGATCATTCAGAAAAAAAAGATGTCACTCTCACATGTTTTGGGATGCATGTAAAAGTTCTGAATTTTAATTTAAAACCTAATTAAATTATAAACGTACTTGTGTTTATGTTCGTTTTTATTGTAGCTGATTAACATTGGTATAAAATAAGACTGCTCTAAATAGGACTTGCATTACCACCAAGAAAAGGTTGAAAACTGAGACGTTTGGCTCCAGGGGAAAATCAAAGGAACGCACATACCTTAGCAGTGAATAATGATCAACAGCACAAAACCTACATTTGCAATCTAAATCTAACATTGCCTCCTGGTGGCACATCTACAGAACTGCTGTTTGAGGGAGGGAGCAGTGGCCAATGTGCCATAGAGATGAGTGCTGAAAGCTCCTTGGAAAAAGGATTAGAACTGTTTACGTGGCCAAGTGGCACACTGCCAACTGCTCAAGTGTGCAAACTTCTTAAAGCTACAGTGCTTGGAGTTGGCCATGAATCTTTGCACTCTATTTACTCTCAGCCCAGACGGTGCAGATGGGGTCTGCTTTGTTCAAAAGAGGGAGAAAAAAAGAAGTAGCCCCTCTACCACCAAAACCCCCGCTCTACTGTGTGATTTACAGGGTTGAAAGTTCACATGAGG
The DNA here is from genome assembly GCA_030340665.1 of Neosalanx taihuensis. Classification (NCBI taxonomy): domain Eukaryota; kingdom Metazoa; phylum Chordata; class Actinopteri; order Osmeriformes; family Salangidae; genus Neosalanx; species Neosalanx taihuensis. The sequence continues at coordinate 16,429,159 of CM059290.1, read as the reverse complement.
AGTGAAATTACTAAACCTGAAGAAAATCTGCCTGCCTTTGGTGACAATGGTTATCAACTTTTGGCAAAACATTTAGAACCTCTGAAATAGTGCATTGTTCGAGTCTTACCCAATGGTAGCCCTTACTGCAAGAGATCTCTCGAGAGTATCTGACAAGTTATAACATGATGTTAAAGATATCTGTGTGTATGTAATATTATTGAAATCAGTTAGTCAAACCCTGTCCTTCAAATTACATACTTTGTGTACACACTGCAGCAGCTGCCCTTAAAAAGTATATATTTATATAAATTACTTGTAATATGTACTCAATTGGGACAAAGTACTTTGTCATAACATTACACCTTGATCTTTGAGCTTCTTGCTCACATATCCACTACAGTTCATAGCTCAGAAATGAGAATGTCGTGCTGACCTTGGCGATACAAAAAACTAGGAACTGCCCAAAGATGCTCCTACTGTCGTCGGAAAACCATGAGAGCTCTGCTGTAGCCGATGCAACATTTATTTTGCTGCACAGAAGATTGTGCATATTTTACAATATGCTTCTTAGAATAAGCAACAACCGTCTGCCATCTAAAAGTAATGTTTGTATGTGTTTATACGTCACCTTGGTTTGGAATGACTGAACTTCGACTCTCCCAAGTAAAAATAAAGCTTTTATTTAAAGAAATAGATTCCATGCATGCTTTAAGATGTTTTGTTTGAGAACACGCATTATTTGAGTACTACTTTATTCACATGCACAAATCCCTTCATAATATATCTGATATTAGTAGTATTTTTAATTGGAAAATCTCTGCCAGGAAAAATAAATATAGTATTTGCTTAGAGATCTGATTCATAATAACACTGGTTAAGGCCCTTTTAGGTTAGTTTGGTCAAATGTTTTCTTATATTCAAGACATGAACATACCTGAGATCAAGTTATGCTGCAATAGTTGTAGTTCCCAATGAACACAAACAAAATGTATATTCATTGGCCAATAAAACACATCAAAATGACCAGTAAGTAGCATATCATTTGGCACAAAGTGGCATGATATCCTTAAAAATCCATAAAAAGACGTCAATTCGTCGTCAGATACATGATGAAACATCCAGTACTGAAAGACTTACAATAAAAACATGTCATAACATAATATCTCTGAGAATATATTGCACTAAACAAATACTTATGCTATGCAGCTATGTAAAATACCTGTTCGTTTTCAAATGCAGAGGTAATGGCACTATTGGTTAAAGACTTCTGTATTGAAAATACATCATCCTTAAACATATCTTCTGTGTTGTATTGCAGTATAAAACTCAAAAAACAGCAAACGCATTGGTTTAAGTTAACCGTCACAAATACATGCAACAATCTCTAATTAGACTGTTGAATACCGTTTGACATTGATGAATTTTATCAACTGCTAATACACAGTTTTCATTCATCTTTCACTAAATAGCTGACCAAGTCATGTACTGACAAAAGTAGGAGAAATAATTTGTTTAAAAAATAAATACAAATAAAATAAATCTCAAGAGGCACAATAGTGGATCCAAAGCAATTGTGCTGAGAAATGGACCAATTATAGTTTTAAAAGATTTCTTTCTTTCAAGTTTCTCCATCTTTATTACATAGGCTTATATGGTTTGTGAAGACTCAGGGACACACTGTCCTGACTGCTGTCAGTACTCCTATGGATGACTGTGTCTGTCCCTGAGCTGTTTGCTAAAGCTAAGGGAGAATCGATCCCAGTACCATCTCCCGTAGTCGAACCCGTATTTTTTGTTTTGAAATAAACAACATAGAAAATAGGCAGGATAATGCCTATTAGGAGCATGGCAACTACAGCATTCCACCACTGGATGCCCCAGTCTGCCCCATAGCTGGTCAAACGCTGACCTCGGAAACCAAACTTGGAAGTCTTCTCTGTGCTGTCAGGAAAAACCTCCTCATGAGCATCTGTGGTTTGAATTAGTTTCTCAATGTCGTGGTCCACCTCTTTGAGATAGTCTGTGTAGCCCTGCAGCTGTGGCCTACCAGAGCAGCTGGCTTCAGGTCTGTCCTGAAGTTGAGGAGTTGAAGGAGATTTTGTTGTTGCTTGCTGTGCGTCTTCTAGCTCAGTATTAGTCTCAGTCAAGAAACTATGCTTCTTCACTGGGATTTTTATCAATTTCAAAGCATACAGATCCTGTTCCTGAATGAGGTTGTTAACTCTTTTAATATCTGCCACCTACGAAAGACAAAACACAATTTTGTAATATAGATCAGACACAACATACGGTAAACAGCTTATGGATGTTCTTACCTTGCAGCCATACTGCAGAGCCAGTTTGTTTAGGTTGTCCCCATCTGAGATTTCCCTCTCCACCAGCTGTAGACACCCTGTTCTGTCCTGCTCTTGCCGCCCCCGTGGTCTCAGCTCCATGACGTTCAGCTCTTCATCTGAGGAGTCAGCAGAGTCATCCTGACGTCTCCTGAACATGTACACCTGACCGTCTACACTGGCGTGTACATCCACTGGGGCCTGGAAGGCCTGGGGGAGAGAATCCCCTCGCCGCATCGTCATGACACCCTAAAAGACAAAGTGACAAAAGGTAAAACTAGTAGTGTTTTAAACTAGTTGATTCAAATGGTTATGAACATACAACATTTCATGACCTGAGCTCACAGTTATATTCTCTCAAATATTTGTCTTCTGCATTATATTAGTATGTTTGAAGATATTATATATTACATGATATCATATTATACATATATTTACCTTTCCTATTAACTTTTTTTTTTGTTTTTTTTTTTACTCATGCAATAGACTTTTGCAAGGTAGCCTTCTCTAGATGTGTAATATACACGGACAGGCACATACACGCACATTGACTATACATACAGTACACTTCCACTTTACAATGGTCAGTTATCTACAGATAATCATAGTTTGGTTGTTACTTGGACGAAAACCTGGAACCAACTATTTAGAACTTAAGTAATTCAATTGGTCTGCGCTCCACAACGAAGGGACGTGGCACATAGCGGTGAGGACACAGCAGTGAATGTCATTTTGTGTCGGTCGTGTCAGCTGCGCTAGTAGTGACAGTCAGTGGAACAGGACCTTCTCCAATTTAATCACATTAGCACATATCAACTAGTTACTAGTAGTTGTACCTACACATTCGCTACAGAAACATACGTTTGCATAAGCATGATAGACACAGCCCTTCTTCCACAACAGGAGAACTAGAGTAAAGTTAACGTTAGTTTGTAGGGGTTGAAATGTACTCACCTTAACAGCACTTCATTTGCTTGGAGAGTTTAGGCATTCTTAAAGTTGCCAGCGTAGCTTGTTATTAGTAGGCTACTATTAGCCTAGCCTGTGCTTTACTACCGCAGATTCGCTGGAGAGAGGCTTGCTTGTACAGTCAACCCGATTGGTCAGTTCGCAGTGACACTGTGGTTTGACAGCAGTGACAACCAATCACAGGCCAGTTTACATTGGGGATCTGATTTCATTTCCTTAAGATCCAGCTAGGAAGTTCCGGTGGATAATTCCAGTATCACAGGAAAACGTGTGTTGTGCTTCGTATACCCCTCTTGTTCCTAAGTCATTTCGTTTAGGATAAAAAAAATCGACGTAATTATGAAATCATTATAAAAGGGACAGAAAGTTGTAAAATGAAACATACTCATGTTATATAAATAAACTTGCAGAAAGTCCTAGGTTCAATTCCTGACAATCCAAACAATTGCAGAGCAAATGCAGCCCTACCAAAGTCTGGCCAGCACATGGTGAGTACGTGTTGCACTGTCTACAGCTGGTGGAGAGGTTTCTTTAACTGGAAATAGCAGCAACAACAAAAACAGAACGAGAAACAAATATTTACACTTTTCTCACAGCACATTTCACGTGAAATTTAGTCACGTTTAGTTGCAAAGGAAGGTTTACAAATAAAACGTCAGCTCCTGGAATCGGAAATTGTTGATAACAAAAACTGCAATAAAAAAAATGCCTTTAGATGGCGCTACATATCTCCCCCTGCTCTTTGGAATTGATGTGTTTCTCTTAAAAGACAAATAGTTTCAATGGCTGGCAAAGATTTGTCCACTTTATGTACAGTATTCATAACTTATTCTTCAAGATATTAAAAGTGCAATACAATTGGTAACATGTTGCGGTCATTTCCTCTAACAGTTGTTTTGCAACACCAACAGCTGAGTTCAAGTGGTATGTGACGTCAATAATTTTTTTTAGGAGCAGCTTGTTATTTTTCTTGCCAATTATATTAAAGCTATTCTGTTCCAGGCAACCTGTCAATAATACCTTTAATGATACCTTCAGTCATAGTTTAAAGTAAATGTACAAAAATAAAGAAAAATAAAGAGTGCTGGATTGAATAGAACTGTCACTGTAATGTCACCCTCCCTGTGAAGTTATATTCCTGATATTCCCATAACCAGTTCAGTCAATTCCTGAAATGTTGGTTCTCTTACAAAAGGGCTTAACAATTTGAAAATAATGTTAATTAAATGTAACATCCCAGGTTTTTTCATGTTTCATTGTTCGGTGATTTTACTATAAGCCCTCTGCTGTGGTATTATATCCTAGTTGATAACAATCAGTATGTTACATTTGTCAGAATACATTGGTATTATCCTATGGGATAAAGAATAAGACATTTGCTGATAAGTAACAAAACAATATTTCTTTGCCAGAATTATTGTAGCTCACAGAAATATTATTTATGAAAGACGTGTTCAAGATCAAATCAGTTTGCATGCAGTCTAATCTGGATTATAGGTATTGCTGGAAGGAAAACAGCTATCACTTTACAGCACCCAACATACAGTTGGAAGGTTTTGCTGCTCAACGGATTCATTTTTTGTGGTACAATCATATTGTTTACAGAAGACGGCAACAACCAGAAAGAATCAATGCAGAGTTCATCAGTGTCACCAAGTACTCAGGATTGTTTGTGTGGATGCAGCAGTGCAGAAGTAAACAAGCTAGAGGGGAAACCAAAATTGTTTCTGTAGGAAGACACTGTATCTCTATATTGGAATTCAACACGTCTAGTATTTATAGATTCTTTTTTTTTATGAAGGCGATATGAATAAAACTGTAAAGATGTATGTGAATGTAGAATTTCTTGGGTCATATTGACGATCCACACTGTCTGAGCTCAACACTCAACAAAGCTACTGTGTGACGTACTGTAAGAAATGCCTGGATTTCCTGATTGTCTTGCCTAGAGAAGAACATAGCATATTTCAGGCAAATAGTGCTCCTTACCACACCATCTCAAAAACATTTCCCTAAAAAATACCCTTAGAAATTAGGCATATGTGCATTCAGAAAGAGATTACCGTACTTTGACCTAATTTGTGAACAAGCTGTCAACTAGGTCAAAGCTTGTCTCACATTTCATGCTTGAAAAGGTGCAGCATGTGTGCATGTATGCTTTATCGAAGGCTATGGGGCTTATGGACAGTGTAGGCTACAATATACTGTAGTTCCTTTTAACATCCTTAATGTCAGATTCAGTATGAGGTCTATGCATGATAAGGGCTAAATGCTGACTTAATAGTACTCATGCATATTTCAGTGTTCCTCTCTCCATATAAAATTCATTTGCAGCCAGCTGGAAATGGCAAGTGACCTCCAGTTGACTCCTTTAACTTGACAGTGAAGCAGGCTCAAAACAAACTTCTCTTCAATGATTTTTGGCTCCTGTGCTTCGCAATCAACTGCTTGAGTTTCTGATTAGATACATTGTTGGTGTTTCTAATAGACTGAAACAAACCCTGACTTTTTCAGGTTTTAAAAAAATTCAATTTTCAGGAATGCCTTTACTATTGTGTTGTCAAGTAGGTTCAAATGAAATGGAACATTACAGACAGTGTTAGTAAATCGCTGCGCTGGAAAATTCCAAGAAAACATGATGTAAATGTTGCCTTAAAGCGATGTATCATATCATTTACATCACATTCAGGGTTCAACGCTGAGCTATGATCAACGAAGCGGGATAACTCGTTGGGTTTCAGGGCCACTGAGCAGCTTGTTCAACTGACACTGAGGGAGGGATAGAGGGAGGGAAGGAGAGAGGGAAGGAAATAAACTAAGAGAGAAAGAACATGAAATGGAGCTAGTGATTCAACTTTCTACATTATGTACACATTTGTTATTAAGAACAACAACAGCATTATGTTCTATAATTCAGAATGTTGATGAAATATGAAATTACTTTTTTAACTATTACTATATTATTGTGTTTTTCATTGTATACTACAGTACAGTGCTGAAACATCTTTATTGCATTCAATACCTTATCTTGTTGGTCAAGCCCTTGAGGATCTTCCTGACTTTCTGATAACATTCTCCTATGGTTTACTGGAAAACACAATACTATCAGATCTACTGGTATAGAATCATGCTATTCTGTGGAGTTTATTTACAGTATGCATACCAAATATAGAAAATCTAGGATTTACTGTTTCACAATACTGCATATAAGAGGCTGAAGAGTGTCTGGCTGGATCAGATGGCAGTGGTGGCTCTCAAAACAGAAACCCAGAAACCTGAGCCTTGGTGTGTAGGTCAATAGAAAAGATTATCCACCAACCAGGGACTAAAAATCCATGTTCAGGGTTCTGACTTCTGACAATCAGGGGATTTGTTGAACATTGATGCCTACAGCATAGTTGTACCTGTATTGTAACATGTAGTTGGATTTTTTCCCTAGTGCCTGTAATTAGGTTTTGTTAATGAATCAAATTGATATCTTACAAGATTTATTCTCTAGAATTTGAATTGGTATTTCAACGTTCACTTTTTAGCTGTTCTGTCTCGATACTATTTACGTACAAACACAAACGCATGTTTTATGAACGGTAAAATTCATGGTTTTTATTGACGTTTCTTCATAGACACTGGCCTCATTACACTGCTTAGAGCACTCAGACCATAATCTGATTATTTGTATTGTAGAAAATGGAGCAGAAGACTGTTGTTTCATATGATTGGTGGTTGTGGACACAAACCACGGGTGAGTTGACGATCTACTTGGGGTTGGCCGCTGAGATCAGTGGGGTTCTCGAGGAGTCCGTGTGGGAAAACAAAATTAATCTTCTCAGCTCAGGGTCATGGCAACAGGTCAGAAGTTTATTGATTAAACGTCATCTGCCCAGGTGAACGTGATTCATAACTCAGAAAAGGCCTCAGTCGACAATCCATCATTACATTTCCAGAGGAAGATTCAAACCAACTGAACATCACAACACACTGTGTTACCCCAACGTTCAACTTGCCCACATGTGGTGATGGTGGCAGGTGGTGTGTTGATATTACTGATTTACCAGGTTTGCCAGGTTCTTGGTTGTCCAGTATCACACCATTACAGTGTGTGCCATTCTTTCTTTGCAGACATACCTGAACCAGAGAACAACAGTAATCAAAAGTGTATTATTGTCCAGACAGATTCTGAATCTATACATTTTTCCAACCCTTGCCACAATATACAACAAATAATAAAGTTAATCATACAATTTGAAGGAATCAGATGTGTTCAAACTTGTGTAAATGAAGAAACCCAAAAACTAGACATCTCCTTCAGTCTCCTTACTTTTTGCCTAGAGTCATTTAGCAGTCCATTCGAAATGTAATTGGCCATTGTGTGTCAGATACAAGGTTAAATGTGTATATCTGCCGAGATTGATTTAGCTCAAGATGTGAAAGGTTGTGATCTACACTGGCTTGAGAAGCATCTTGCATCAAACCCTTGCTGCTATATTTGGCAAGTGGCTGAGTTTTTTGGAGCATGGTTTTGGGTGCTGTGTGTGTCTGGTGTTCAGGGCAGAGTTGGAGGCAAGACAATCTTATAGCTAACAAGGCCAACCCCAGGGTCTTAGGAAAGCAATCCACTTTGAGGGGGGTGGAAAAGATTGCGAAGGGTAGCTTGGATCCCAAACAATAGCCTTTAGGGACCCCCTCCATTCATACAGGATGAAGTTGCCGTTCTGATGTAAGCACTGGCAGTTGTGGTCCCTAAGCTGGCCATGAGCGTTCCGTGACACGTAACCTTGCCCTGTCACCACCCTCACCAGTGTGTCAGCTGACATTACCGTGATTGACGTTGAAGCAGCACTCCAGTTGTTTGAGTTTAGAGGCTCTGTATAACCTCGCCCTGACTGTTGCCAGGATGAGGGCATTTGGGGGCATGGCACTGTACAGTACGGTCAGGCCGCCGCTTTTTATGTCTTTTCCATTTGGACAAGGACAATGCCTCTGTGGTTTTATAGAAATTACCACTGCAGTCAGTTTCCACATTTGTAGTTAGATGGATTTGGTGAAAGAAACACTTTTATGTTAAGAGCTGGAATGAAAAAGAGTATCACTGCACTGATTTAAGGCCAAATAATTCAAGTTTTCACGTCACTTTCAGATCTCTGTTTTTGACAGGCATGCAAGGTGGAATGATATGGCCTATTGAGCCTGGGTAACCAGGGGACACAGCTGCATTAAACATGGATGACAGCCAGAAATGTGGAGAGCTGCTGCCAACATAGCCATAATTCCCTACTATTAAAATATGCAATGACCCACACAGCACACCAAACTGATATCATGAGCATAAAGTCCCTGAGTTAATGTTGTATGCTGTACATTTCTGTGCTACCGCTACATTGAGAAGCAAGCTTGGAAATGCTACATGGCCCTCACCCTCTCCCACTGTCCTGCTGGAGTGTCTGTGGACTTTTGTAGCTTTGTTATTTGCGAGTTCATTATTATTTTCAAGGAAATGCTTTGATAAAGGTTCAAATTGGGATTGTCACATCTGGAGTTGAAATTCTATTGTAAATAGAAAATGTCAGCTCTTTTATGTGCAAGTTATGTGCTCAGTTTGAACTCTGTAAGAGCAATTAATTGGGGAATATACTGAGAATTATGCATGCTAAGGTGAAGTTTCCATTCATTTTGAATGGGCTAATTATCATGGACCTTTGTTAAAAGGCTTCATGTAGACTCACAGCCGCAAACATGCACTGGAACACACGCCAAGAACTATTGAACCTTTAATGGCTTGTATCCCCATCGCAAGTTCAAACAGGATTCACAGGCATCACCAGCTTTCTCTCATTTTTGATAGGATGTGAGTTTGCTCATGACCTGGAGTTTTAAATAATGTATGTCTGCTGCATTCAAGCTCAGCTCTTAAGGTACCATCCTTAGTTTAACCATGAAATGACCTCAGCAGTTCTGCCTCTAAATTATCACTGAGCTGGGGAAAACCCTATGCACTGAAATATTAATTATGGTATGGACAAGGTCTTCAGTCGGTCACAGGCATATGACAACAGCAAAGGAAGGTAACAGAAAGAGGTAAACACACCATTATGGATCTTGTGTACTGCTGGGCTGCTGTATTGAGGCTATATTCCCAAAATACTGACTGTAAAGGCCACCACAGAAGCATTTGCTGTGTATGAAGGGAACATAACGTTGACTCCTCCTAAGGAGGTTTTGCTATACAACGACAGATGATTTATTAAAAATAGGGAGTATTTTTGAAGCTGCTCTGTTGGGAAACAATCTCTGTTTCCTTGGACCTGTAGACACACTTCAGCCAACCCTAATGTTTTCAACAATGTAAGAACACGCATCAGATGAATCTAACCAATTATTTTGGTGTTTTTGAGCTTTAGTCTACTACCAGGAGAGGGCAGGATAAATATTTAGTTTAATTTCTCCACCTTTCCATCCCGCCTGTCATTCTAAATGAGAAATCCGAACAGGTCACTGGCTCTGCGTCAGTGAACCAAAGTGAACATGGTGCAGGGTATAAAGAGCTTTGAACACGTTTGTCTGCTGTCATGGAGAAGATGTAGTCTAAAACACATGGTTGTCATAGATGGGAGGGGTGGAGTGGCGTAAAATGCCAGGAACATTGGATTGTCAGTTTTACTTGGTATGGGGAAAAAAATCTGCATGACAACACATAGTGTTGATGCCCTTTGAATGAACCAGAAGGAGAGATGAGGGAAGCAGTGTCGGGGGAAGGGAACATTGGAGCAGAATATATGATTGCAATCTCATAATCCGGACTAGAACATCTTTAATGCTTTCTTTTCAGGGTTTAACTGAGGTCTTTCTACGCACTACCTCACTCAACTCTTGTGAACAAAATGACATGTGCAGAATGAGATGCTAGTTTGCTTCCTCTAAAACGTTTACGCTTAGTATCTAGATTGTTTAGAAACACTTGACAAGAACATATTTACCTGCTGAGTCATTGTTACTTTAATAATGTAATATAAGAGATGTATTGTATAGCTCCTTACTTGTAGCATAACATACACTTCCTTAAACATCCTGTTTGAATAAAAGATGCTCTATAGTTTAGTCTGCACCTCAATTTAATGTACCTATAAGCTGATTTCCACCATAACACATCTCACAACAAAGCCGCACATGAGCTTGCATGGTTCAACAGGAGTTGAAGTGAGATCCCACCACTGCCTGTTCTCAGTGGGGTGCAGTGGATTAAAGTTGAGATGGAGGAGTCCAACCTGGGTGTACTAGAAGTATTACTACTATAAATGACTAACCTCAACCATACCTCTACATATGCACAAACATCGTATATTCCACTAGCACTGAACTATGTGTTTGCTCAACTGTGTATGTATACTGTGCTACATCATCCATCGCCAAAAAAATGCTTCTTTGTTTCACCAACAGTAACGCCCATAACATTAGGCTAAAGAAGGCCAAATCATACAGAGAATATTAGTCGCTGATGATGAATGACTGCTGATTAACATTGTTTTCTCTTCATATTATGGTTATGCCCAAGAGAACAGAACAATTACCAAAGGTAATGGTCAACCTCTGAAACCCTTCCTCTGCCCCTGGTCATGTACTGACATATGCCCTCTTGCTCAAGAAGACAACAGATAAAGACAGGCTATACTGGGAGTCAAATCGAAGGTTAATTGGAGCCAGGAAAATGTCAACCAATTTTACCAATCACCCAGGAGGAATAAGAAACCCCTGGCCAAAAAGAAGCCAGAATATATGTGCTCTACAGCACATTACATATCCATAATGGAGTGTTGAGGAGAGTGAGGGTGACATATCTGTCTTCCCAGCACTCTTGTCCCCCGCTAGCATTTGTGTGTGTATGTATGTGTGTGTGTAGAGGGGGGAGGGGTGTGTGTATTTTTACACAGTCATTTGTTTATTTAGCTCTGCACATTTACTGATTGTGTGTGCTTACATGCAGGTGTGCCTACCCTCCTGTATATGTGTGGATATTTATGTTTTGAGTCGATGTCTGTGTGTTATTTGAGATGCAAAGTCCCAGTGTATAGACAGGTGTTGGCACCAGATTCCCGACAACTCAGTGGTCATGACATTTCCATCCCCTCCGGTTAGACACGCGGTGGAATGACAACAACCCTTGAAGAATCTGAAGGCATAATACTCCCTTTTTGAATAAGCCCACAAATTAAATAAAAGGAGAATCGGTGATAGCTGTGTTATTTACTGCCGTAACTCATAAAGTTCATGTTTGCCTTATCGCCATGGCATTGTTCAAATAGAAACAGTACAATAGCCTTAGGAGTTTATTCAGGAGATTCTACTGAAACATGACTGGAAGTGTTTATTTTTTCACTGTTCACTGGATACACAAGAAATAGATGAAGAGCATTTAAAAAACAGGAGAAAAGAAAGGAAAATAAGAATGCTCACTTTTAAGGTTAATTGGAGCCAAAATGTCACATCAATCTACCAGTTTACCAGAGGAAATTGAAATGGCCTTTTGTTGAGAAATAGCTAGAGTTGCCACATGTGGTTTCTACGCAGACAAACACTTGTTACATTTGTAATGGGCTTACTTTGTCTGTGACCTGGACCAGTCTGATGTATAACCCACCGAGGCAGAGCCAAGACCTGTTGTCCCCAAAAGATTGTATTAAATTCATATATCAGACCGCCTGTGGCTGAATAACTCTCCTGTATGAAGTTTCTTGTGAGTCATGCCCCCCCTGTTTGTTCAAATGGACTGATACACACTGGGGAATGAGTGGAGCCTACTTGGTCAAATGGATTTCATATTTAATAAAAGCTACTTTTTATATTGACATTTACTGTGGTCGTTGGGAGTCCACATCAATTACATTGTGCTCTCTTTAATTTGTTCAGTCGATTTGTGCATGCAGGTATTTGCATCCAAGTCCATCTTCACTTCCTCTGCCTTCCTTAGACAGGAATCAAATAATTCTACAGGGCATTTTTCACATTAAATCTAAGCTACGCACCAAGGTCTTAGCAGTGTCTCAGAAGAAGGACAGGTGAACCCTGATCTGCCTCTGATGACTGGAGAGGCTAATAATAATAATTTAAAAAAGATTAGGTCTTGTTCTAAGAAAAGGTTCATGCTGAGATAAGGTCTAATTGGTGATTTCCCTTACAAAGTTGATCGAGTCCTAAGGCTTCCTGTCACTGAACTGGTCAATTAATCTCTTTTCTCTCATAATGAGGTGGGGGATTTCCTGTGGCTGGAGCCCCTGTACAAAGACAGCTATGGTGCCCATAGGATGTGGTGTCCTCGTACCAAGTGAGCTGCCAATTAAAATTGCACCTCCCTACCTCCCCTACCTCACCAGGTGGCAAATTGGTCTGACCCAGCCTCAAAAGGAGAAGACTTAACCATGACTTCAAATCAACTTTACAGAGAGAAGACAGGGGAAAGGGGTAATTTCCTCCATGAAATGGGATTGTTCTGGTCAGACTTTTGCCCCCACATCTGCCCTCATCATTTTTGGGGTAAATGAAAGGACTTCCTGCTGTGTGGCAAAGGTTTATTCCCGAAGAGGAAACATCATGTTGAGGCTTGACATTGGATTCGGGGGTGGGGGATGGAGGGGTGGAACTTGCACAACAAAGAAGTAAGCCGGACGTTGAAGGGTTAAATGGGCTTGACCTGGTTTTGCTGTATTAAATGGAATCCATTGTGTAAAGAATAGCTAGAGTAAGGCAAAGTCGAAGTGGGGAGACATGGATGTTCCGTGCAAGCGGACAACATTTGCACTCGGTCACATCTAGCACAATATGCACTGGCATTTCATTTCTATGTGACATGGCTTCCTGTGAAGCCTGTTCATTTCGGTGGTTGCTAAGTTGCCGGCTAGTAAGAATAAGCCTAGTTGCAGTCTGCATGCCAACATACTCGAGCGATGATCACATTGAAGATGTTGCTATACTTATGACTCAATTGTGTTAAGTTCAATGTTCCTATACAAATGTCAATGGACCTTATCTAATAAGAGAATGTCCAATGATCCATGAGGTTTCTGCCACTTACTATCCCTGCTATCCCTCTGGCCTATGCCCTATACTTTGGGTCGGAGCTGGCAGTGGAACAGAACATCTGCTTAAACCACTGTTGACATTATCAGTCAGTTACACTGAGCTTGTGGTAAACAGAGAAGCTAAACTGCAGATGGAATCTAGATTGTGAAAAGACAAGACGCAGCATTTACCTTGACTTCCCAGTAAAAACTTAAATGTAAGAAGCCACTGTTTCTGGAAGCTTCAGAAATGAACCCAGCCACTGCAGGTTTGAGTTCAACAACACAGCTTTGAGTGGAAGTCTTGGTCACCGTACAGACTCAGTGTATTTCGAGTGAGTGGTAAAGTAACAAACAAACATAGCCTCCCTGGTTACATTATTTCTTGCCGGAGGCCTTTCCTGAAATGATAGTGTCGCGCACAATTAAATTTGTGGTTTTGGAAAGCATGACAAGTCAGAAAGGGCAAAGTTTGTGTGTCTCCACCAGTAGGTGGTAGTCTCATCACATCAGTGCTGTGTATCTGCTGTAATACCTCCATGTGAGAGGTTCTTAAAGGAAGTAAATTATCCCTACCCCTGCTGCTAACAGCGTTGAATGATTCGGTGCACTTAAGTGCTCATCAGCCAAAATAGTAAATTAATATGGGTTTACTTATACCTTGTGATGTGCTCATCTTAAGATCTTAAGAATCTTAAGATTTGTTGGCAAGATAACCAATGATTTGATTAACATTCATATCTCTTTGAATTCACTAACAATCTCAAAAGGATTTGGATAACAAAAGGATTTGGCAGCACTGGTGGTTCAGTGGTAGGATTCTTGCCTACCATGTGCAGAAAGCTTGTGTTTCATTCCCGGTGGGGGTTCAAATCCCAGCCAATGCATTGAATAAATGTGTGCGCCTCTGAAATTTCTCCATTAGGGGACTAATAAGGGATAATTTCTTTCTCAAATAATCCCAATATAAGAACTACATGTCATACACACCAGTTAACAACATGCTACCTTGTTAAAATGTGCAGTAATTTGTGTGTTCAAAAAATAAAACCCTCTGGAAGAAGCAATGAATGTTAATGCAGAGAATACCTAGGGTAAGGGTCAAGTTGAGAGTCAAGTTTTTTGGCTTTGTCTTGTAGAGAACATACTCTACAGAGAGTAATTATTTGTGGAGAGTTTAGGGCCCCGGGGGTGGCCGAGTGGGCGGTTGGGGCAAAGGGTGCGCTGAAACGGAAAGCACGCCAGTCCTGCTCACAGTTGATGCTCAGTGAATCTGAAAGGTCATGTCAAGTTTTCTGGCAATGGACTCAATGGGTTTGCATTCTGTAGCATAAGGATGGGACATTGTTGAGTGCGTGTGTGTTTTTATGTTCTGTACGTTTACTGGGAAATGTGCCCTGGGGTCATTTTCTGCATTTGACCTTATTACCCTGCGTAGAGATGAGCCTGCCATCAAACTTGTAATCACTCATAACACACAAGACATCCTCAGTACCATAAAAGGATCAATGCACATGTTCTGTCCTGTGCGTGTTACATTATCATGATCCTCGTTGATAATCCGTACCAGACCTCGAAAAACAATAGGACTCAAATACCTAACATCACTTGTTTTCAGAGAGCTTTGGCTGTATAGGCCTAGATCATAGATTCCCCAGGAAAACATGCTTGGAAAAGGGGAGATGGAGATCATTTCAAAGACTGGGAAGCCTGTCCCTCTTCCCATCTTTCCAGATTGAAAGAAACAAACACAAGGCTGATCACAATCATCAAATAGAGACAGCTTACGTCCAGGAAACCCAGCCAGTCCCAACAGTACGTGCAGAGCGTACAAGTCATTTAGGATGTATTCACAGATAATGCCTCTGCCTTGCGGCTATTCTCTGAGAGTAATTTACCAGAACAATGTAATCTTAACCTCTGTCCTTTTATTCATTATGTAGGACTATACTGTGTAATCCAACTCAAGCAAAAAGAAACAGTCTCAGCATTTGAAATGCACCATGCATTTGAGCGGTTGTACACACCGCTTTGCACATTCAGAATCGCATTCCTTTTATCTTAACAAAACAACAACTGAAAGGTCCTTCACACTATGTGTACTCCTGGTGCATTTCACCAGCTAGTCGGTGGCACACAACATGGCGTTTCACCAGTAAACCTCTTATGAGCCCTCGCTGGGCCATGCCTCTGCAGTTGACTCTTGCTCTTCAGCAGATCCGTGGCTGAGCTCCAGAATCACTTAGATCATTTTACCCGGGGCACAAAGGGGGCAGAGAGGAGCCACTGACCCTGCTCTCGACGGGCAGGGCTTCACGCCTCACTGCCTTCCCTGGTGTGACATTTCTCCTTTGCCCCTGCCCAACGCCTCCCTGTGTAACCACCACCGCGGTGCAGAAAAAAGATCATTGTCTGTACAGATATCAATCAAATGAGCAGCAGCTGGGGTCAATCTGCTGTCACTGCATTCTCCCTTTGTGTCTCTTGCTCTCGTGTCAAATGACAGCAATGACAGCATGTCAGGAATGCTACCAAATGAAGTCACTTACAGAGGGAACAGGGGCCGTCTTGATCCCTGGTGTTGAAAAACGTGCATTCTGCATCCTTATTCTTCGTGCCGCTTCACGTGACCCTAAAGCACTTCACGCCTCCCAACACTACGCGTGTTTGCCCTGAAATCCCTCCCCATGCGAGGACAAGTACCGCCCCTGCTATGGGTCATATGATGGTCATGACATTATTAAAAGATCAATTGTGCCTTAAAACACTGCCTCTCTTCATCATGGGGATACAGTGGAACAGATGGGGCTTATGCAGATCGGCTTTAATATCTATTTAAAGAGGTTTAAAGACAATGATCTAATGCAACGTTTACATGTTGGTCCTATGGGTTAGACTAGAGGAAGCTTTGACTACAGCAGTAGTGACGACTCTTACCTCCTGTAATAGTGTTGCATCTTCAGTAACCATCATGAAATGTGACATTTAATCTGTACTTACTAGTGTTTGAGAACCTGTTACTTGAATGGAATGTTTTGACGTTGATGTTTTTGTTTTTGTTTTAAGCTGTTTTGTATGTACACTGATCTGCCTGTAAAGGACAATGAGTATTTTCACGGGCCAGTTTTCAACTCAAAAAGTAGTTCTTTCTTCAGCAAAATGTATCAGTCAGCTTACGTATTCAAGCGAGAGTCTAATAGGTCACAAATTTAGCTTGGCTCTGGGGATAGTTGTGTTGAGTGCAGGATATTTGAGGCTGTACCAGGGTTAAAAGAACCAGATTTTCTTCATATTCTATAACTGTGCTGCCAGGGGAAATGATAGGAGGCAGTGGGGAGGTAAAAGCTAGGACACACTGTGCTGGGATCAACATGTGTCTGCAAAGGCCTGGAGGTTCCACAACAATCTGTTCCACTTGGTTCACTCTTGTGCTGTGACCTCGATTTCTGACTGTTGTTGGAGCTTCCCTGCACTCCCGATTTGACACAAGGACAGCGGAGGCAGCTCCCCACCCGCCCAGCTTGGCAGGGGGCTAGGCTGAGAGGAGAGGCATCTGGTAAGAGAGCTCCAAACAATGAAGCCGTGGAGGAGAGGAAGAGCTGGGAGTTAACCTTCATCCATGTTGGGCTACGACAGCATCTCTTGAACTTGGCAGTCCTGAGAAATGACACTTTCAATTGGGGTCAATTGGACCCCTGCCTCTGGATTTCAGACAGCAGCTCTGCCTAAGGGTAATCGTTGGCTGCAGATAAAGTGTGGCGGAGCACTAACAAGCTTTAAAGGCAGGAGGGATGTAGGAGAACTTAACATAACACTAGAGGTCAGTGGAAGTCCATGAGCTGAAAGTCTCTTGTGTACTTAGTTCAACTTTGTACGTGAGGAAATAACCTTTTACATGGGTTATTGGGCTGTTCAATATCTCCCTTTAGGAATGTCATACCTTCAGACTGCTTCTCATATACTAGACATAGTCGTGGGTATGCCACAAAATGATGACAAGACCCATGTTTGGAAGAGTAAGGGAGGTTGAGAGCAGAGAGGGACATAGAAGGGATGAGGTGAGGTTAAGCCAAGAAGGTATACATGCCATTAGTGATGGCCCTATAATTATTTGGTAATAATGATATTACTTATGATATAACCATGATACCACTAGCATTACTGCTCATACTACCAATGTTTATATTGTTATTATTATTAATGCTTTATAATAATCCAACAATAAAATTATAGGAGGCATATTGAGTTATATGTTGTTATATGTTATATGAGCTTTCTTTGTCCATCCTGTTACACTTCTCTGTCTTGTTACAAAATAATGATGCTGGCTTGTATTCTCAGAGCTGTTTGCTAGCTTCTCTTTATGCGCTCAGCTTTACCGCTACCATGGTGACATGTTGGTCTAGTAATTATCTAATTGTTTGAGCCATGTCTTTCTTTGATTTATGGTGTTGTATCAGTGGCTGACCTGATTTATAATGATGTTCCCCAACTTGTGAAAATATGAACCTGAATTATGTGGCACCAGCCCAATTATTTCTTTGTGAAGCTCAGACTCCAGTCGACATTGATGGCGTGCATTGCAAATAGCTGCCATCCAAGCTTTCACCTAATAACAATAATGTGATCCATCATTTTAGATTGTCCAAATCACACCTCCCACCCCAAAGCTCCTTTTCATGTATGCCAGAGATTTGCACGCCCAGAAACATCTATCAACATAAAGATGTTATCCCTCGACAGTAAGAATCGTAATCAGACATTATCACTAATGGAATACAGTCTCATTCAGAGCCTTATGAGGGCTTCCAATGTTTGTTTTTTCGCGCTGTCGCAGCTCACTCAGGTGCAGGTGACAACTGCCACAGTAGGCCCCCAACTACCAAAAACCATGTCTGAGGAACAAGGTGACAACCCTCATCATAAATCCTCTGGACCTCCCATTATTAAGTTCAGGCCACAAAGTCAAAGAACTAGGCACTAAGTGGAGCAAGTTGCCTGGCACAAGGACAAAGCTGACGGAAAACGTAAGGCTCCCACCCAGTGCCTGGACAGCAGGGGGGCTGTGTGAGCGTCCGCTGAAGAATAGGCTGGGCTGTGAACACATCTACTATACATATGAGCTACCCCTTTCAAATTAGTACGGAGCACAGTGACTACTGCTGGAGCCTGATGAAGAGACACACTCCTGCCACTATTTGTGCCGCTAAGGCATTCATCAAATTAATTACTGGTGCGTCCACACTTCTCTCTGATACCTCTTTATTTTGAGTCCTGTAAATGGGGACTCAGCCTGGGTATGACAGAGAAGCCTAATACACCAGGAGTCTCTCCATGCACATAATTAATTGAAATATTTTCCAGCTTGACAAATTGGAATGATGAATCTATCTTCTATGAATAGCTTAGGAAGAAGAGGAAAAAAAGCATAATCAGTCAAAAACATAGTCCTAACATCCTTCTCTCTCTGGCTTTGCAGAGCATTCCGATCCATTAGGGGGAGAAGACATGGCTTTAGATGGAAGCTTCTTTTTCTTTTTCCAGCTCGATTGATAACTTTGGATCTTCAATTTAATAGAGCGGTCAAGGTGAAGAGTTCCTATGTATAGTTCAGGAGGAGAAGAATAAGGAACCTCATAAATCAAAATCAAACCCTGTTGTTGCTTGCCACATAGAATAGATGGACTCTACTGTAGTCTCTAATCTCCAATCAAAACAGTGGTCATGCTTACTGCCATATTGTTTTGTTTAAACAAAAGATCTAAACAAAGACTGAACTCCATGTAGCATCACAAACATGATTAATTTGAGGGTTGACAATAACCCATTCTCTAGGGAAGATGTTGGTTCACTTGGGTGCAGTAAATAAATTGAGGCAAATCGGTAGCACGCATTTAGAAATGAATGGCATTATGAGACACATTTACAACCATTTTAAACCAGGAAATTTTGTATCACTTGATTAATTGCATAGTTGTCCTAACACTAACAGGATGGCTCTCAGGTGATAGCTTGATCTCTTATTAGCCTGCGATTATGGAAGTTCTGTATGCTACTTTTGAGGTAAAGTACCATTAACCAGGCAAGGCACCTTTTCCCATTTTGGATAGGGTATCTAAATAGATTTAGCAGTCCTTTATAGAGACTAGATAACATATAATTGGTTCTACTGTCACTAAATCTTCCTAAAAAGGTGATGCTTTTACTTGCCCGAAAAAAACCAAGACTATTTATTTTCATGTGGACTGAGACTGGAGTGAAAGTACACTGGCGTGTGTGACCAGAGTCCGGTCTTGGTTTGAGAAATCCGCTTTAGTGAATTGTGTTTGACGGTTGACCGGGTGGTTGGACAGTAGTACTAAATTATGAAACACAGGGAGGAACATTTAGCTACTATTCAGTAGAGGTTTATGGACCTTACAGAGACATCACAAGAAAAAAGTGGGTGGAAAGGACAATCCTCTTGTTTTTTCAGTACCATGTAGTTACTGTGTATATTTCCAATAGAACAGGTTTTCTGTCTGTTGTGTGAGTCCCAACAAACAGCTTTTGATCACGACCAAAAGTGGGTATCACCGCGAATATGCTGTCTAAGAATATTGGGGCCTCTCATGAACTCAACCATAGAGAATTCACACCCATGAGAGTTTGATTAAAGTGTACAAAGGCCGGTGCTCAGAATACACAAGCATACATGTGTGGATACACAAAATATGTGAAGGTTGCCGCTGTAAAGGACACACCTTGTCTATGGTAAGTAGTCATTCTTAATAGGTGTGGGTATGGGTGTGAAATATTGGTGTGCCAAAGTCGTATGTGACATTACTGTCATCCCCTGGGAGAGCTGTAGACTGATCTCAGTTCAGAAAGAACCAAGACAGGACAAGGGGGCTAAATAAAGTCTCAGATGGATGAAACTGAACCTAAACCATAAAACCTGCAAGACAATGAGTTTCAGCGTACCCTCTATGAAGTGCCTACATGTTTGTCATGTGGAAATAACGATGCTGTTTGACAATACTGAATTTTCTGAAGGTAAATACCATACAGTTGGCTTGGCACATACATCATGATTTAAATCTCTTTTTTTATTAGTTCTCTCATGATTTTGAGAGTGAAGTGAATGTTATATCCATAAGCACCAGTCCTGCCATATTTGTATTGGCTTCCAGTATAGACTGATCCATACTACATATCATAATATTTGAAATAATTATGCTTCATAGTTGTATGAATATTAGTCTAGAACTACTTTCTCATAAATTTTCCAAAATCCAAAAAGGAAAGTATGACCAACTAATGACAAAGACAGCTGTGTACCACATCTCACTCTAAATTAGGGAGGAGGTTAAGGTAATCCAGGCTGACCTGAAGGTGAAGATCAAGGAGGCCAAGGATAAGTACAAAGGGAAGCTAGAGCGGAAACTCCAGCAGAACAACACGAGGGAGGTGTGGAGCGGTATGAGGACCATAACTGGCTTCAGACCGACTTGCAACAGGGGGGTCGAGGGTGACCTGGACAGAGCCAACGATCTGAACCTGTTCTTCAACAGATTTAACGACCTGGTTCCTGCCCATCCCCCCTCTAGCCATTCTCCTGACGACCCTCAGGCCAGCGACGCCCCTGGCCAAACTGCTGACGACCCTCAAGCCAGCGACGCCCCTGGCCAAACTGCTGACGACCCTCCGGCACCTGTGAGTACCCCTTTTCCCCCTCCCCCTCTCCGTCAGAACAATGCCCCCCCCCTCCACCACAACGACCCCCATCCCCCCCCTACGACCCCAGCTGTGTCTCTCACTGTGGAACAGGTTAGAGGACAACTGCTGAAACTCCATGCAAACAAGGCTGCTGGCCCTGACGACGTGAGCCCTAGGGTGCTGAAAGCGTGTGCCCCCCAGCTGTGTGGAGTGCTGCAGTACATCTTCAACCTGAGCCTGAGTCTCCAGAGAGTCCCTGTCTTGTGGAAGACATCTTGCCTCGTCCCTGTTCCGAAGACGCCGCGCCCCAGCGGCTCCAAGGATTACAGACCGGTGGCACTGACCTCCCACGTTATGAAGACCCTGGAGAGACTGGTGTTGGAACAACTGCGGCCCATGGTCGGACCCTTCCTGGACCCCCTTCAGTTCGCCTACCAGCCCCGGCTGGGAGTAGAGGATGCCATCCTCTTCCTGCTCGACCGCTGTTATACTCATCTAGACCAGCCGGCAAGCACTGTGAGGATCCTGTTCCTAGACTTCTCCAGTGCCTTCAACACCATCCGGCCAACTCTGCTGGGTGAGAAGCTGGCAGCGATGCAGGTGGATAACTCCCTGGTCTCCTGGATTGTAGACTACCTGACTGGCAGACCGCAGCATGTGCGCTTACAGCACTGTGTGTCGGACAGTGTGGTCAGCAACACTGGGGCTCCCCAGGGAACCGGCCTCTCCCCCTTCCTCTTCACCATCTATACCACGGATTTCAGCTACCACACAGAGTCCTGCCACCTTCAGAAGTTCTCTGATGACTCTGCTGTGGTGGGCTGTATCAGTGACGGGGAGGAGGCCGAGTACAGGACTGTGGTGGGGAACTTTGTCGCATGGTGTGAGCGAAATCATCTGCAGCTTAATGCGGCTAAGTGCAAGGAGCTGGTCATCGACCTGAGAAGGACCAGGACAACAGTGACCCCTGTCCACATTCAGGAGGTCAGGGTGGACACCGTGGAGGATTACAAGTACCTTGGTGTTCACTTGGACAACAAACTGGACTGGGCTAAGAACACTCAAGCCGTCTACAAGAAGGGCCAAAGCCGCCTCTACTTTCTGAGGAGGCTGAGGTCCTTCGATGTCTGCCGGACAATGCTTAGGATGTTCTACGAGTCTGTGGTAGCCAGTGCTATCCTCTATGCTGTTGCCTGCTGGGGCAGCAGGCTGAGGGCAGCGGATGCCACCAGGCTCAACAAACTTATCCGGAAGGCCGGTGACATTGTGGGGGTAGAGCTGGACTCTCTGGCAGTGGTGTCGGAGAGGAGGATGCTGGCCAAACTCAACGCCATCCTGGACAGTACCTCCCACCCACTCCACAATGTGCTGGTCGGACAAAGGAGTACTTTCAGCGGGAGACTCATCCTCCCGAAATGCACCACGGAGCGCCACAGGAAGTCATTCCTGCCTGTGGCCATCAAACTTTACAATTCCCACACTAGTAGTTTGTAAGCCAACTGTATATCCTGTGAAATAGCATAACATCCAGGGATATAACAATGGACATTAGGCAATAGTCGGACACAACTTCTGTAACATAACTACATATTTGGCAATATTCTGGTACAACTGTATATAACCATGTATATTCTGCTAATAACCTGCAATCCTGTATATCCTGTATATGCTGCAAATAACTGTAAATCCTGTACATCACAATTACTTGCATAATTGTAATTGAATTGTATAGATTATAAGGGTATAGTCTGTAACCTGCACTTTATCCTGGACATACTGTATATTCTGCTGTACATTCTGCACATTCTGTACAAAAACTGAAAATCATGTACATTCTAATATAATACTGTATATTATACAAGACCATTACTGTATAATTGTAAATGTATAGCTTCTGTACATAATCATTATGCTCCCTGGGAGGATTCACCTCACCCACCATTTTTTTACTTATTGTTATTGACCCCACCCCCTACCCCTGTGTACACTTTCTAATCTTTTACCTCACACCCTTACCCTTGTGTGCTTTGCGAGACTGTGTGCCGTTGATACAAAGGAGTTTCCCTCGGGATCAATAAAGTAATCTGAATCTGAATCTGAATCTGAAATTACAGTGATCATGTTAGTTTACATAGGATGTGTTTTAAGATTTTCACTTCAAGTTTATATTGGACAGTGGACACAATTGATTCAATTTTATTTTATTTTAATATTTCCACATCATTCTACTAGCGTATCCAGTGGATTTACATTAAATGCACCAGTAAAAATAATAAACAGACAACGGGAAATCCTCGAGGAAATCTGGGAAAGCTAGGATAAAGTTTAATTGGTATGGAATGCCAGAAGACTCTGAGATTACAAGAGCACTTGTGGGACATTTTGATAAGTTATACATTTATAATTTATGTTCTAATATATATATATAAAAGTACACAGTACTTTTCCACTTGACGAATACCAAGACTATCAACTCAAGTTTTTACAGACTTCCTTTTTGGTTGTAGCACCTTAATAAAACAATGATTTCAGGTGTTTCACAGGTTAGCCAAAGGCTACAAACACACCAAGATTCCTTTTATAACAATTCCCAATGTAAAACAGTAAATGCAGCATCCACAGCAGGGAAATTTAAGGTTCCACGTGTTGTTTTAACAGCCTCAACTCGCTCCGAATGAAGTAGTTCTTTGATTGAAATCCTTGCCATGGAGCGTGACACGAGTGTTTCCTCTCCGGTCTCCTATTATCAGCTGAGCCTGTGGTGCGCAACCTAATCCCTCTTCATCAAAGCAGTGTGGGCAGCAGTCAGCGAGATGTGACCGTCAATTAATCACCCCCTACCCCCTGACCAATCCCAGCCCCGGCACAGATGTGAGGCCTCATTGCTTTTAAACACTCACACTGGGAGATCTGGTGCAGATGTGAGACTGCTGTAGACTGGTGGGGGCAAAAGGCCTTCCTGTGGCCAGTGAGGTTGTCCCCCCCATGAATGGCAGGGTGCCCTGAGAAAAGGTCACAAGGAGAGTGAGCACTACCAAATTAACCACTGAGCAGAGCCTTAACTACTTCCTGTTCAAGCTTCACCTGCCTGAGACCCTCCAAGAATAGATACTTATGCCTATGACAACACATCATCTTTGCAATCTTTCTCCAAATTGTGGTTTCACAGTGCACTGGTAGTGGAATTTGTGGGCCACAGATTCTACCATGTTCCATGTACAGCATTCCTGTTTTAGAATATTTTTCATTTCACTGTCACTTTGTGTTTTCTCTTAGGTCATTGTCTGTATTGCATGCCAGAAAAGTTACAACAGCTGGCAAGCTCAGTTTCACCATCTTTCTTGACGTATTCTCCAGCTAAGCAGCTGTCTGGGAAACCAATTGTCTCATTAAAGATCATCTGAATATGAGCTAAAGCAATTTCCAAAATGCCCCAAAACACTTGGTAGATAAAACATGGTCTCGCTTACCTTACATTTCATTAGAAAGCAGATAATCGTCATTTCAAAGAGGAGTTTTTTTTTTTCAGTCAACCCTTGCGCTTTCAAGTCTTTCAGAGTGTGTTATAGTTTATACCACTCACTGTAGCAATATACTATTCCATAAATTCAATATATTCCTTCGTAAATTTAAGCATCTCAAGTCCAGTAGCTTAGAGCACTGCAGAACAGAAGGTTCCAGAGTTCATAAATGAGTAAGAATCTCCAAATGAGTTTGGTGACCTCTTAAACTCCATGAAATTAATATAAGCAGACATCCTCCATGCTGCAGGCAACTGCAAAGCTGAGAAAGCTCACTTAAGCTCACAGAGTTAACTAAAACTTTTATAAGCTGACTTTCAAGACACATTGTTGCTGTGCATTGATGACGACTGGAAGCAACGTGAAGGCAAATAAACCTTTTATGCCTTCACTTAACCCCTTGTTCCAAAATAAGGGAAATACCAGCATCACTGCCTAGAACAGCACCCCAGGTTTCTGGGCTTGAAACATAATCTCAACAACCCTGTTTTAATTTAAAGAGCCTTTTAATGCCCTGTGAATAAGGGCTATTGGACTGTGGGGTGCTGTACAAACGAATCCTGTAGTTTTTCTTATTAGAGTTATTGGCTGGAGTAAAGGTTCCCCTGTTGGACTTTTTGTGAATATCCTGTGGTCTATTATGATCAAAACCAATGTGTATGTTTTGGAGTTCTAGTTGACGATAAACCTATGTTTGCCACTGATGTGAGTTCCTGTCCTTTGTAAGTGGCTGTTGTGTTGTTATTTGTAGGGTTAAACAGCAATCCATTACCATGACGTTTGTCTAAGCGGTTTCTATGAGAGGAAAGGGTGGCAATAGTGTCTTTGAACCCTTTCTTCCACCTCAAGCTACAGTCACTTTTTCCGTTGAGCTGCTTGAGTCTTTAACCTGTGCTTCTCTTCCACGAGAAAGTGTGCACGTCATTTAAAAGTTTCGGAACCATTATTTCTTCTTATCCTATCTTAAGGAGATTGAATCACTTAACCAATGCAACTTCTATGAACATTTTGATATTCAACCCCAGTTGGTCAGAGTCTGACGCATCCTTTTTGACCTTTTTACCTTTAAATTCCTCATAATTACCTCTACTTTCATTGAAGGATGTATTTGAACAGGGCAGATATGCTAAAACAAGTGCTCCTCTTTCAACCTTCATGAATCTTAATGCCTGTCATAAAAGGTGCTGTATTAAATCTGTGGTGTCCCAGTGCGAGTATATTTAGGCATTTGGGAGGATATCATCATGAGCAGGCCTCGGGAAATAAAGAGAGTGAATCTACTGGTTAAATTTGATCAACAGAGAGCGATGCCATGGGGGTATGCTTAGGATGAGAAATCATAGAATAGCAGTTAGCCCAGGTTAAGCAGCCAGGTTTTTTTCCAAGGAAATGGGATGGTTAGATAAAGGGACACACACAAAGGTATTTAATGAGGATGAAAATGGCTTCTTCCACAAGGATGAACTTCAACTAATGAGTTTTACCCTGAATCCTGGGAGGCGATTTACAGTAATAATCCTGACAAGTTTTGACTTCATCAGGATAGGATTAAGTACAATTTGAGCGCCAGGCAATTTGCAGGGAAGTGACTGTCTTTAGGTGTCGTCTGAGCTCCTGTCTGTAGCCCAGACGAGATCCAGAGGGTTCAGACTGGCACAGCTACGTTTAACAAGCAGTTTTCATATCTTCTCACAAATGAGGGATCACACGAAGAGCTCAGCCTGTAATTGAAAAGAGAGTAGAAAACTTCAGTAAAGTAGGTCTCCTTAAAGCAAGGCTTGGATGCTGACAACCTTATTGGAAACCTATTTCCTCTATTTTTTTAACACAGACGTTTCCTGTCTATGTGGATCAACAAATATTTGGAAGAATATTCATACAGTTCAATCTGGCAAAGGAATGTTTTTATACATTGCCCCATGACTTGCTTTACCAGTAGATGGCACACTTGCCCTGTTTGAAAAGCAGTTTGGGCAAGTTCATGTCCCATCACTGAGATCCTTAAAATTAATCTCTCCATCACAATCGAGAAATAATATTTTTTGACTGAGCTAAAAATACTTAACTGTCACCCTTCTGTGTTATGTTAACACTCAACATTCTGTTGTTCCGTTTTTATTTTTTTAACATTGCCTTCACAGATAATTGAATGTCTTTGGATGCACCATCGCATCAATATAGCACACATAACCCTGGACTAGCTTTAAAACAGCACCCACAGAGAGAAGCCAGTGAGGCACATAGTTATGCTAACATGAAGTGCTATCTCGAGAGGTGCTGGAGATGGATAGGACATGGTACATTGAACACATAATGACTGCCACAGCTTCGCTGTTGTGTTCGCTCTGAATTTCGAGCAAGGTTGCGGTTTAACGGATGTGTCTTGTCAGCTTGTGTCTTGACAACTGCTGCCATCGAGACAATGATAGGATGAGAATCTGACAATTTGGTTTTTAGGAGGAAACCACAGCTTTATTAGATCCTCATTGGAGCATAAGAGAGGCTGTCACACTCTGATGAGATCTCCTCAAATAAAATGTGTTAGGGTGCCATGCTCTTCATGTTTAGCCCCCAGCATAAATGTGAAGGGAAGGTCAAAGGCAGTTTATTAGAGAGATGTTCAAACCTCACAAAACACTGCAGAGCAGAGTGCTGTACAAACACAAGAGAAAAGAGCAAAAAACTATAACTACACTTGTATGATTGCCCGTGTTTTGCAGCGTCTGTATCAACTGACAGGTTAACCCTTAACCACCAGTCATTAATTCAGTGTTTTCCTCCTGCTAGGGTATTCTCGTGTGATTGGTTTGATATTTCAAATTTGACCAATGAAATCTACAGATTTTCATTTTTTCTTCCTAACCTGTATGACACATTTCAGAAGATAAGGCTGACTTAGTAATGGCCACATTCTAAATAATGTAAGACTGGATAAATATTGCATGCTGACCCCACTTAAAGCTGAATTGTTACCTTCAGATATGTCTTTTCAAAGCATCCTTATAACATTTAGTCATTTTTCATGAGATCTCAGATCTGGATATTTTGATAAGGAATAAATCCAGCGTTTAATGTATTGCAGTCATGTTGGATGGCATCACATGTATTATTATCCCAGAACCCCTTTGTTCAGACCCAAAGTATAGCTGCAATCAGTATAGGTCTTTCACAGAAAGCAACACAGAACAATCTAACCAATTAATACACCTGACAAACAAATTATGCATTTAGGGGAGACAATGAAACTAATCATACAAAATAAAGTACATTTTTTAATTTATAAAACGCAATAATATCCACTTTTATAGCAGACAGTGGAAATTACTGATGAAAGGGTTTGTCAAAAGTGAAAAGATGTTGAACTGTTGATGTGAGGTTTTTATTTCCATTACATTTTGGACGTAACTTTTTAATAACATTACTGATAATTGAATCTGAAGCTCACTTCCAATAGGTCTAATAGTAAAAACTTAAGGGATTGTGTCAAATAATTTCAACCCTGCATATAACAGAGATTCTGGATTAAATCTAATCCTACAAATGTGCCGTATAGAGCTTGGTGTTGTGTCTTAAAACCACTGTGGTGACAAGTGAAGGCAGCATGGAGGTTGGCACCTGTTCCAGTGATGCTAGTTGTCCTGGAACACAGAGGGCTTGCTCCTCTAGTCAGGGTCACCATGGAGATGGAGTGTGGTGTTGGAGGGGACTGAAAGTCATAAAGTGATGTTGGTTTATACTGAATACTCCCCATGGACTGAAAAACTAAATCTTGTTTGTTTTTTTGTTATTTCTTTTAAAATTAAAATAAAGTTTTAGCTAGCCATGTGGTTAACTTTGGCCATACAAAGGCATCTTTCCTCACAATGTAAAACATACAAACTTAACACAGTTTTAATTCATTATTTATGTTTTTTAACAAGGTTTCAACTTTCATTTGAACCCAAATGCAGAAACCCTGGCAGTAGAATTCTATGAAGAATAAAAAATACGGTTCTAAATGAGATTCTGCCATATCGAAAAGATAAATGTTCTCTTTCCCATTCCATCTTTTGAGAAATGTTTGTCCTTTATCTGGCCACGGCTTTAACAGTTGAAGGGGTGAATGCTTAGAATAGCCCAGTACAATGCAAAGAAGAAAGTGGTGTTAAAATAGTGTGATGTAGGGCATGGTATGATGAGATTATTCAGCATGAGTGAAAAATGGAGGTCGTGACGAGGTCACTGTATGCAATAATCTCAGTTACATGCACCATCAGTATGGAAAATGTGCGGGTTAGCAGTTTACCTAGTGTGTGTGTGTGGCATGTGTGCGTGTGTGTGTGTGTGTGTGTGTGTGTGTGGCATGTGTGTGTGTGTGGCATGTGTGTGTGTGGGATGTGTGTGTGTGGCATGTGTGTGTGTGGTATGTGTGTGGCATGAGTGTGTGTGTGTGTGGTATGTGTGTGTTTCACAGACTACTGGATGCTGCAAACTCCCCTGTGGGCTAATAGATTCGAGATGACATGCTCTCCGCTTCCGTGCTGAATGTTCACTGAACTTTCTGGCGCAGAGGCTGCCTCTAAAGTGGGTTCAACCAGAGGTTAATATAAACAAACAGCAGAAAATGGAGAGCCAGGGATTATTAAATGTGGGAATGACTGACAAATCCCTCATTGCCATTAGCCCATGGCCTCCACCTATGCCCCATACCCAAAATACAGGGACTCAACAATGTTTTGTTCATGACATGCCTTGATAAAGGTGTGATGTTGGTGCCAAATGTTCTTCATGGCTGTCTGTTCCAGAGAGGGAAAAGTAAAATATAGGCTGCATCCTACTGTGTTCGAATACGAAACTTCTCTATACGCTGTGCTGACTGTAATGCAAAAATGCATGTATAACTATTGCGCTTATAATCTTTGTTAATGGAGGTTCTAGTAGTAAGGACACTACATGTTGTTGTCCATTTTATAGGATACCAATTCTAATCGGAAAATTAATGAATAACTCCATTTAGGGGGTCTCAGTTTAACTTACTTTGTTTTCCTGACAGTTATGAATTAAATAAAAAAAATTATAGCAGTCAAAACAAATATTTGGCACAACACTCACCCTAACTCGTTCTCAGTCGGACTTCTTTATCTCAATTTCACTGTGAAATGCCTGTTAGACACATTGATTCTCCACCCATATACAGTTAGTTGCCCTCTAGTGGTTGTTATCTGACATTGCGTATGACAAACCGTGGCGAATGTTAGCTTCTGAATTTGATATTCCACTGAAGCAAACCATGAATACACTAGCAACAACATTGGTATGAAAGAACAAATAGCACATAAATAGTTCAATGGAGTCAAGGGGATCATTCTATAAACGTGTTGTGTGTATACATGTGTGATATTACTTGCTTGTTATTCGTGTCTCATGTAATACATAGTTTTCCAATGCAGATTAGCCCTTTCTAGCATTACTAGACAAATATTAAAATCCAAGACATACAGGTGGACTCAAAAAGGAAAATGAGTTAAACAGAGTAAGTGAGTACTCCCTGCTGATAAGGGCATTTATCACTGCCAGCACTGATGTACCCATGTTGTGATGTTGGCTGTGCATTGTTAACAGTGATTGTCATCTAATTAAATTGAATCTCATCACAAGAGATACTTTTTATGCTGAGATAAGCACTGAGACTCCACTGAAGCATACCCACAATCAATATAGATGTTCCCATCTGGATTACAAATTGTTTTAAGGTTACACAGGCCACAGGAATTCATTAGGATGGCATTGTAATATCCGTCACTTAAACTTTCCCTCTAAGGGGGTTGGTGATAGTTACCAGCTTAATGTTTACTTTAATAGTAAGTCTATTGTGGTTTATTAGCCTCAGTGTTTGAAGATGATAAAAATTTTTTTTGAAAAGATATAGTGTAACTATAGGGCTGTAAAGGTTTTACTTTCGAAACATATTCTTCTAAATTTCAACAAAGTTAAGTTAATATGGATGTCACACCAAGCATGACCACTGAGATGTGTCCGGAGAGCAGACAATTTACAGATTTGTGTTTCTACGTACTGCTGTTCTACTTAACAGGTCATGAACAAGTCGAAGCAATAGTGCATTTCTGAATATCTCCAAATCCTTTCGGAATATCCATAGAAAAACAAGGTTTTAGGTTTCTGTAAAAATGAAAAGACCCCAGAAAGACCTTATTGAACTACTCATATTTGCATCTGTCTATTTTTGAAAGTCTCCATTTCAAAAACACATTTTGTAGGTCAGCTGATCATAATGACAACCATTCGAGACTTCTCCATTCATTCATCCTCTCAAAGAGTACTTTAGATTCAAGGTAGCATTTCAGTGAAATTATATTGGTCTTCATGATACCCGACATGGTTTGGTTTAATGCGGTGCCAGTTTTTTGTTTGTTTGTGTACAACCACTAAATTGATACGTTCCTCTTATCTATTCACAAAATAGTTTTTCATGGTCTCATTATTGCAGCCATAGAATCATAACAAAACCTCACAGCAAATGGCATCCAGTGCATGGAAACCATTATGTTCTTTGGTCTGTGAATGTGGGCATTATTGATAAACATGAAAGCTTCATTATAGCTTACCATGGGTTTCTTTATTGACAACAGAGCCTTTCAGAGACAAACTCAAGCGCTGTCCATAGTGTTTTAATTCAGAACTGCAACCAAGGTAGAGTGCACAGACCGTTTACAGTCTTGTGTGTTTCTTTTATCAAAGATCCTAGTCGTAAACATTTGGGAATAAAGATGGTTGTTCGCTTCCCCCACCCCTCTCCCACTCCATGAAGCGTGTGGACTTCTGGGCCCCCTTCAGAGCTATGCTTTCCAATGTCTAGGCTAGAGAATTGCTCTGAGGCTGGGCTCAGGGTACCTTTGTGGGAGCCACATCAGAGGCATTCAGTTGTCACCTCATGCCTGACTGACCCTGACCCTGGGGGTGAGACCCATGTCTGGGTCGTGTACAGTCCTGTGACCCACTTGCATCTTGATGAGAACCTGACAGTGTTTCGGATCCTGAATGACAATAGCCTTTTTAAATTTGACTGTTTTAAGCATTTGTTTTTGTTTTAACCTTTTTTTTTTACCATGTTCATTAACGTGAACGTGCAATGTTTCTTTTAAACGGCAGGGTATTGTTTTAGTTTATTTTATGCAGTGTTACAAATCGGTGTTTAATTGAATGATTTAATTAAAAAAAATAACCCCCACCACTTTGAAGTACATTCCTCAGAATGTATTTATATGGCATTGGTTTACCAGAGAGTAAACAGGATAACAGAACAGTGAATGGAATGCTCCTGTTCTATGGAACTTTACTCAAGCTCAAAACTGAAATGAAGTGTGATGTTTTTTGAGCCACATGCTCATCAAAGCTGACATGTGATGTCTCAGGGGTATGCCTGGCCTCAGAGCAGACATGGTGTGTTGGAGGGAGACTCAGAGCTCAGCACCTGCTTCCCTGCTTGTGTCCTCTGTCCTCGGTGCTACGAGGCTCCACTGTGGCTGGTCACTGCTCCCTGAACCAACCTCTCATCTCCCATCCCCCTCTTTGCCCTCTTGCTGGCCCCTTCCACACACGCATTCGCTCACTCACACATTCGCACACACATCAAGACTGACCTAGAACACTGGCTTACACAGCCTCTAACAGTACCCAACCTCCGACTCCTTGTTACACACTGAACCATGGTTGTCTTGTTCACTTCCATCCTTCCCTCGAGAATGTTTAGTTCTAGAGCTTTGGTCTACAAACTTGTCAGACTGATAATTATCACAGCATTAATCTTGCAATGAGGTTGAGTGTTGGAAACATGTATCCATTGTACATACTACAGTATAGGGATATTAAAAAACGAATACTACATTATATGGAAACAGTATAATCTTATTTGCATTACAGGCTACGCCTGAAACACTGTTATAACAATATTAAAAGACTTATTCTGGAAAAAATAAAATACTGCAAATAAGTTCAAACACAGGAACAAAACACAAATAGGGAAAAATGTGTATTCTGCGATTAACATCGACGATGAAAGCAAAACCAAACAACGTAGTGCAGTGAAAAGCGTTTCTTCTCCTTGTGCAGTGGGGTCTATTAGCTCATGGTCATGCTACACAGCATGTCATTTGAGTCTGTTACACTGGCAAACTGCCTTGTTACCCCTGTGCCTTGTTGTGCAGCCAGACCAATTACTTTTGATGTTAAGAGGACATGACATTTGTAGGTTTTGCACTCTGAAATGACTGCACATGTTAAAAGATGCATCATGCCTTTTCCCTCGCAAATAATTTATAGCACTGGCCCTCAAGGGTTTGCTCTATGAACTTAAAGGTACAAACTTTAAATATAGTTGGGCTTTGAAAAGCTGTCAGGCATCAGTTTTATTACCTATGTTTGCGGTTCTAGAGCATTTACGTTGTAGTGCTATTTGAACATGAACACATACATGGATAAGTAAAAAGAAAAATACAATGTGGTTTCATTTTCAACTCTGAGCAATCAAATTCTTTCCCTGTTTTTTTTTTTATAAACTACATTGCATTTCACAAGTCTGGTCGTGGTCAATAAGATAACAATTATGAATGGTATCTAGGGAAAGTTAGCCTGTTACCATATGGAACCTTTGATGCAGTGAGTTTAGAGTAACATTTAAAAAGTATCCCACATGCTTCCAGTGCCTCTTGTTCAAGTGAATAGGAAATACCACTGGGGAGCGCAAATAGATTTTTGATCTGTCACCAGCTTGCACATTTCCTCTTGTTTTACACGGCTAACTGGTAATGGGTGATATGATAAATTGCGTGTCATGTTTGCATTATTAGCTATGCTGAAAGCCTCAGGTTTCGACTGATTTTATGCTTATTCAGCCGTTCCGATGGCGCCTTTCATCTCCACATTTGCACTGATAGATTGATGAGGATGCAAGGACTAAGAGTACAGCACATGCTCTCCGCTGATCAAATATGTTCACAGCTTTTTCTGGGTGATACAAGAACAACCTTAATTGGATGATACATGACGTGTTAAAACGTATTTGTGTTTTGCTTTGGTATTTTCCATTTCTTCGGTACAGTATGAGAGGTAACCAATTCACAGGGAGGCCAGGAAAAACATGTAAAAAGACTTCTTCAAGGTGTCTGCAAATCTACTGTGAAGCATCATTTTTTTTGGTACATGTTAAGCACTGTACTGTAGAGACCCATCTTAAGTGATTTCACAGAATCCAAACCTCATAAATCTCTCAATATTATTATTTCCTGTAATATACATATACACGTATTGCTGAAACTATGCATGTAGCATGAAACATGTGATCTGAATGCACTGCAACACAGGGGCCAATGCATTATCTTTTCAGTGTCCCTTGGGCTGTTACTTTGGGTGACGATATATCCTGAGTAAAGAAGGAGAGAATTGTGGGTTCCAATCCCACACATCCCCTCTAGTCCACAGTTGCTAAACATGCAGAAGAGAATAAGCTCCATTGCAATTTGTCAAACACATCACGCTGAATGCTTGAAGAAACAAGTGCCCCCTGGTGGTGATCTAATGGAGCAGAAAAAAATGATTTTGATTGTTGAAATTGGATGTACAACCAGCCACAGGCATTCCATCATGCTTTTAAGCATTAATTGGTTTAGCAAGAAATAACAGAGAAGCATTATACAGCTCATCGCATAACACATACTGGATTGTGTTCATTGTGTTTCAAGAAAGGAAATCGTGAAATGTGGACCTAAACATCAGCCTGTGAAATGCATGCCCTGTAAAGCTTGTGTCCGTTACATCATCCACAACCAGGATGCACAAGTCGAAATATGAAGAAAAAGTTCCGTAAGAAATACAATCCCATGTCCTTCACCGGAGCACTTTTCCCACATGAGCAAGTAATGTATATGCACATTTACGATGTCAACCTTACAGGACAGTAAGGACTGGTTGTTTATGACACAAAGACACAGAAGTTAGAGAAGTCTTAAGCATTCACAGTTAAGCCAGGGCACCTCACACCAACAAACAAAACAAACAAAAAAGCCTGTAAACAAACAAGAGGTGTGACCATGGGGCCGGCTTGATGTTACAAAGCATGTGCATCTACATGTGGAGGTCATGGAAAGAAAGAGAGACAGGAAACGTTTAATCCCATCATCAGAACTGCATTCCCATAATGAGAAATTAATAACATGAGCATGCTTTCAGATTAAACTGAGCAGTTAGGACCATTAGATCGCTTTCATAGCTGGCATTAGGGCAGCGGATCAGATTTTTTTTCTCCCTCCTAATCCTACAAAGTAGGTCAATGTCTATTGAGTATTAGTGCTGTGGCTGTGATCCTGTTGTTTCAGCTTCAGGACATGGAATTAACCCCAGGGACAGCTGAGCAGGATAGGGCGGAGGTTGTTGGAAGGGTAAGTTGGGGGTGGAACTTCAGGCACCCCTGTATCTGAGTGTAAACTCTGGATTGGGCTATTCAAACCCTAACAGGTCCTGACACATAGCTATTGCTAATCCCCAATACTTTAACAAGCATGTCCTATTATAAACCGCTTTATCTAAAGAGCATGTCACTGACTGTGTTCTCCCACTGAACCGCACAATTTAAATCATTACAATAATCTCCACTATGCCCCAACCGAGACAATAATTAATTGGTTTGGTTTTTGCATGGAGTCACACTGAAATGCTCGAAAACATGGTCGATCATCTCTTCTGCCGTGTCCAGAACACTGTGCGTCTAGAAATCATATCACCGTGATAATAATGAACATTCAGATGGTATGTGTATTCATTAATGAATTTCAAATTTCATCTGGATCGTCAGATTAATATGCCCTCCCATAGGGGGAGAAGGATGCTTCTTGGAAATAATAAAACCTTGTAACAGGAACGAGTGATCCGTTTTACGCTGCGGTTTGTTCGGCCGATGCATACTTTGCTATGTTTCTTTTTGGAGATAAACTGCTTCTGCATTCAGCTGGTGTGTTTAGTACAGTACATGTTGACCTGAGCTCATAGACTGGACTGAGACCCATCAGCTCAGAGATCCGATCCACAGCTGCCCAGTAAGGAATAATCAGCGTCCGAGCAGAAGGACCATTTAAGATCAATGTTCTCACTAACCGAAGCCGAGATCTCACGCCCAATGAGATGATGAGAGGAAGTCAGAGGTCAGGCCAGATTAGTGCTGCTTGTTTTGCTACGGCGACTAAGCCCTCTGCCTTTCACACACTGTGTGTGACTACTGCCCTCTTCTCGAGTATAGCGTTTTCAACACATACATGTTGAACAGGGAAACCCTCAATTGATCATACAGCAATCTTTATACAATAATGAAGGAGAAGTTAAAAGACTGATTTCGAGAAACGACATTTGAGTGATTGACAGCGAACGATTTGATGGTTTATCGTTCAGAACAAAAGCAGTGGTGGAACTTCAGAGCACCCTCATCAATCGCTGAAAGCATATCTACATGATTTGATTGGATCACGAAAACATTCAGAAGTGAGAATGGGCTACCACGTTGGATGTGAGGGTTACTTGCAGAAAGTAGAACAACAATTGATATGCAATATTGAAATGTTGAATATGAATATCGATCACATCTGCCAAAGAACAACCGTAACGGAAGAACAGTATGTGAGAAAACAGCAGGGTTTATATGACTCCATCGAACCCTTGCAATCACTGAGGAACCCAAAGCCAGTGGCTGTGGCACCAAAACAATCTATGATGTCACTGAAAGTGACAGCAGCTGCACCATCTGGCCTTGTGCATACTGTCTGTAACTCCCCCTGCCACCTCTTAAAGAGACAGGTCACTATTTCATCTATGTTCATTCACATGGAGCCATGCATTTGTACTTACATAAGAACCTAACAGTCTACAACCAGATACTGCATTGATGACTTCAAGAGCTTAGAGGAATTGTTCAAGAGCCACATGCTACACTTCAAGGTGGTTGAGTGTGCATCGATCTAAGGTAGTAACAGCCACCACCAGGATTTGTCATCGACCAGGATACTTTTCATACATCTTAAAGACTGGTTCAGGTCCTTCTGGTCTTGTACAGTCTAGAAGTTGTGTGTTTCATACAGCAGGATAAAAAGGCCAATCTTTGTGATGTGACGGTGAACATAGGAACTGAGTTTGATCTTGGCAAACTGAGATGTACAGTACAATGAGAGCCTAAATAGGTCATCAAATTTACCTCAGCTGCCATTCTGTACTCCACCTAGACGTGAGAGAGACAAGGGGAGAGAGAGAGCCTCTGCTCTATGGCATTGTAGAAATATTACATCCTGTTGAATGTATTATGCAACCCATGTTAACAAAGACAACCTGGTATGCATTCTGAGAATTCCAGCTCTCAAGAGTGTAACTGGGACAATAAAATAATGGGAACTATCTTATTGTACAATGTCTTGGATGCAATGTTTTTACATTGTCAAAGTTATCTTTTCAGTGACCTATTATAATTCACACAATATGGGGAGAATGGTGTAATGTGTTCACTTCAGTTGTAAGAATGGCAGGCGTGAAATGATCTGTTATTGACCAAATGATTGCTAATGATTTGTGTTCATGTGAATTCTACTGCCGTAATCAACCCTTTGTAATGTTGAAGTATTGACATGGCTGCATGTTTATCAATCATATTGATTGGTCTGAAGGGTAAGAGAGGTAAAAGGTGACAAATGAAAGATCTAAACTATTTAAAAGCTCATATTTTACGAAAATGTAAAGCTTGATCAATAACAAGGTAGCACAGACAGATCATTGGACATTGTTTACGGTAAACTGAAATTGCCTACAAATACCAGTGTTGTGTGGTGGTCAGGAAGAATGACAGTGGATCATCCAGCTGTTACTGTGTTCCTCATCTATCATGGCCAAACTGCACAGCTACCTGTTCTAGCTGGTTATGAGTTACGTCTGTCCTTCAAACACAAAACATGTTGATCTGACCAGAGAAGACCATACTGATATGCACTGATAGCTGAACAAAATGCTGTATCCAATCTTTGAACCAAAAGCAGATTTGTGATCACAAGGTTGACCCAGACTGCATATTTTTGTTTACTATGTCATTATTTTGTCTTTATGTGGTATTACAGAATTTGTTTCCCCAAATTTGAGTTGTGTAAGTCAAAGGAATCCTGATTCTGGCAAACATTAAGAGAAGCTAAGCCCTTTAGCATGAGTATGTTTGGAGAAGTTTCTTAGAACAATCCAGTGTGCAGCCTTCTGGCTCAGGGGATTTGTGTGTGAGTTAATTGCTCTTCTGGTTAAGCTTTAGGCTACTCAGGTCAATGACCTAAGATCCAGATAATCTGACTCTGTCTTCTTAACAGAGTATAATGGGTGACAGAAACTAAAGCAGCTAGCCTGCTGATGACCCAGGCCACCATACGTATGTTATACATGATGTTTATGTATGCATGTATAAAGATATTTTGCAATATGTATATACAGTATACATATACTGGTATATATACAGGTATATATACAGGTATATATTCATAGTATATATATTCATATATATTCATATATGAGAGTACACTATTCATCCCTCCCTGGACAGCAATTTTGGGCTCTAACAATACATATAACATTTGGGTGAAGTGTCTTACTCATAAACAAAGAATGCGCCAGGAAGAGGGTATTGATCATTTGTTGTTTTGTGGTTTTATGCAAGGTGGCAGTGCACAACTCTGGAAAGATCATCTATCCAGCCTGTAGAGGGCAGTGAAGACACACGACAGAGCTTCAGTTAGGCTCTTGTGTCCTGTCCAACGATCTGGGCAGTACCTGTCTTCCCAATACTAGGAGCTCAATAAAACATAGAATAAAGACATTTTACAGAACAGTTTGCCTTCAGGACTGACCTTTCATTATATGCAATCTTTTTTATTCATGTTCTGTTGTCTCATTATATACCTACAATTAATATACGTATTACTGTAAAATTATGTAACATGACTTATTTAAATATCAAATATGAAAATAAATCAGACGTGTCAATGCAAATTACTACCGTAGCATTGCAATTCCATACATTTTGGATGGTATGAAACAATTATTTTAACAACTCCTACACTCTAAACATGGTTCTTTTGCTAAACTTGGAATGGAATGACTATGGAATAAAAACTATGGAATAAAAACAACCCCCTTACAACAACAAAAAATATCAAGTAAAGAAGAAAAGATGTGAACAGAAACTTAATATTTGAAGAACTGATCTCCAGAAGATATTCCTCTAAGCCCAAGCCCAATCTTTCAATCATGTTCAGCCAATTTCTTACTTCTTTTCTATATCCCACCAGCAGCACCTCTGGCACACATACTTACACACCAACATGCATGCAAAAACACTCGAACCACAAACCGTACGCACTGACACACATTAATTGACACGTAACACACACACACACGCACACTGTACTGTCTTTGAGATACAGTGTGGGTACCAGTTCTTCAGATATGATTTCAGACACATTCATATGACCATTTCAGCCACAGTGACCTGGTGCACACTGATTGGTCATTCCAGTCAGATGATTGTTGCATGTCTCTCTGAAACAGAAGGTTCAGCAATCAAATCCTCCTTGGCGTTTTGACTCTGAGCCCAGATTCCCACTGAACATGAGCAGGATTAAGGAAGTAATGCCTGGTGTAGCACATTACAAGACATGAACATAATTGTTTTCTGACACAGCTAATGTTTACATTCCATAAATATCTGGTACCTCATGACAATGTCATGTCTGTACTACTTGGGGTACATCTATACTATGCATTCAGATTCCAATGGAAGGTATTTCTAAGAGAAAAAAATGCTATAATCTACTGTGGGTTGTTGTTCTATGACTTCTGAATTCCATCACACGTCAGAGTGTGGCAAAACTCATCTACACAATGGGCGCTGCCTCGCCAATCACTGATATATTACTGTAACCTGACAGTCAGCACTTTGAAAAGAGAGTTGGTGTGTCACATAATGAGCTGTTGAAGGTAAAAGATAGGAGACAAGCCTAGGTCGTCATGGCAATCTTCCAAACAGCCTTTAAACAGTGTTTGGTAATTGATAAACAACAGTGCCTGTAATTTATATTGTAAGTTCATGGCAAAAAGGCATTCTGTGTAATTACTCTACTGTCTCTTACAAAAATGTGCACATTCAGTAGGTATGTGAAGCACACCAGTATATCATATTAAGTCATAAATAACGTGCTGGTAGAATTAATTAATTTTATAGCTACCCCTCCCCCCTGCACAACGTTTTACATTTAACTATGTCAGCAATTATTGATGCACTCCTTAAACAATGACATATCGCTAGCAGTTTTTAGTCTGTGCTGTTTTTTTTGCATCTTAATTTCCAGAGATTTCTGTGCAATCCCTGAAATGTAGGCTACTGCAGAGGCTTAGTTTACCTTGTTCTTTGTTTCACCATGATGATCTGATGATCTTACAGCCTACCTGTGGAAAAAAATGGTGGATGATTTCCAAGGAACACCTATCCTTGCCTTGAATTTGAGTAAAAATATTTTATTAATTTGTATCCACAAAGATTACTGAAAGAGCATTAGGAATGTCAGATTACATGACTATGGCTCAGTACATGTCATAATTTGCTCTCTCTAATCGTTGCTCAACCTGTCTGGAGAGTGGAAGAGGCCACTTACTACTGAAAAAACTACCACCAATTTACCTTTCAGTGAGTTCTTGTAAAGAATACTTCTCAAATTTGCAGCTTTCACAAGTCCGACATAACATATGTTAGTGTTGGATTGTACTGTATGAGTCCAATTGAGCAGTATAAACTCTGAGTGCCGAGTTTTCCTCCTTCTGTGCTTCAATACACTGCCTCAACAGATCAGTTACAAACAAGCGGTTAGCAAGGACACGTGCTGTATATATATATAAAATTCTGACATAACGCATTAGATTAAGTACTGAATGCAGGTACAGTTTAGGAAATTGTTGATTTAATTCCGTTTTGTCATTTTATAAAACATTGCATTTTTGTCATTCTTACATGTTGGTGTCTTTTGTCTGTTTTTTTCTCACTTTTTTAAAAATAAGAGATGTTGGCTTTGATGGCTGCTCAACAAAGAGAGGGTTGTCTTCAGCTGTAACCTCTCTGCACCGGAGTCTGGAACATGACACATGTCAGGCTATGATAAATGGTGCAGAGTCTCAGTAATTTCAGCAGGAATGCCCTTGAGATGCCCAAGACCCGGATCGCAAATGTTATTGTTGAATTAAACCATAAAAAGAAATCCTTCCCCCTTGACATGATAGGAAACACACTGAAAAGAGAAAGATAAAGCCCCCCCCCCCTCCCCCATGTACACACACACACACTCTGACTGTGCACTGCCTGTATTGTTGATATTAAACATACAAGGAAAACAGAGAGAAAAAGAGAGTAAGAGAAGGAAAGAAAGTGAGAGAGAATGGCTGAAGTTTTCTTAATAGCACCACTTGAATGCAGTACTCACAACCGATTTAAGATATTCAAAGAGATGCATGTCAACTGATGCTCCAAAACTGCTGTGAAACTGCCCTGAGAACTGTACTTATTGGCACAACATGGTCTATCCCTTATGGAGGCAGTGTAGTCATAGTAATAAAAACAACAAAAATGATCACCGGTGCTTTACTTTGTGGACTCCCATTTGTGGTGATTTGGATGGCAATTAATCCAAAAACTACAGCTTAACTACCCTCTGTGCTATCCCTCCCATCCTTTGACAAATAGGGCCGTGGAATCTTTTAATTGGGAGGGAAGACGTACTTGCAGATGTATTAGGGCTGGGATGGGAAAACAGATGAGGCCGTCACATTGCACGGCAGGGAGCTGCGAAGCTCGGTCCCCCATCGCCCGGTCCTATCCATAATGCCATGAGTGTGCCACATGCCTCCACTGTCATCTGCACAGTGCCACAGGGGCCCCTGGGGGCAGGGGAGGACCTCCCTGTCCAACACTGGGGTTCAACCTCTCATTGGCACAGCTTGGCTTTTCCCCATTTAGAAAACCTTCAC
Organism: Neosalanx taihuensis; assembly: GCA_030340665.1. Taxonomy (NCBI): domain Eukaryota; kingdom Metazoa; phylum Chordata; class Actinopteri; order Osmeriformes; family Salangidae; genus Neosalanx; species Neosalanx taihuensis. The sequence continues at coordinate 16,387,531 of CM059290.1, read as the reverse complement.
CACCACAAGGACTCCTAACACTGCGCTGCTTTTCACATCATAGAGACTGTGATACACGCACACGAGATTGGAACTAGCCAGAGAGCTGCTCGAATTCCCAGGCAATATGTACTGCTGCTTCAATGGAGATGTTATGGCTTACTGTTTATATCAACCATTCAATACATTTGAGTGGATACATTTGACTGTTTACTGGTCTGCTGTTTTACATAACGGTGTCCTGTGAGAAATGACACTGTTTTCTTTCAGATTTACTTAATTATTTTCTTCACAGCTGATGAATGGATATCTACAGGTCACAGATCGTAATGCTAATCTTCTGGGTTGCAGTTTTAATACAAATGAAAGTAATATTTTATAGAAGATTATGTTAGCTGGGAAACCCCAGGCTTTGAGATGCAGACCTTGCTTAAGGACCCCAAGTTGGTCAGAGAGGTCCTCTTTTGAAATATAGCCCCATTTTGACTATGACTGTTCAGCTGGCTGCCTTCAATTTTATACCTGCAAAGTTTCAATCTAGGCTTTCTCTAGCTCCTTTAACATTCAGTGCCCCCATACACCCTCCCCCACTTTTCTCTGCTTTCTCCAGGATTACTCAGAGAGACTGCACTTGTGCTGTTATTTTCAACCTTGGTGGACTGGGGGTTTGGTTTGTATTCTGGAAATACTTCAAAGAAAAGCAAAAAGGCAGCAATTTTCTGCTTGAATATCCCTCTGACTAAATCCATTGATCATCTTTGGGGTTCCTGGGAGAGAGGGAGTGAGATGGAGAGGCGTGTTTTATCCTCTAATAACTCCTACCTTCACCCCTTCCTGCCTCCCCGTTGTTGTGTTGTTGTTGGTCGCACCTCTGCTGTATTCCTTGGAGAGCCTGTGAGATTGAAGTTATTTTATGCTTCAGCTCCCTGGGCCCCAATTTGAAAACTCTGCGTGTCAGTTTTCACACAATGCTGTCATATGGCAAAGGGGTATTGCAGATTTTTTTTTGCTTCCTGATGGCATCTAGTTGTGGATTTTCTGTGTGTGACATATGGGTCAAGTAAAGTAAGCAAACTACGAGTTCAGTTAAAATGCATACACTGGCATGGATCTCATATTAAGTCCATGTTCAAGATCATTCCATTCCTTCCTTTTTCTCTTTATCCATCCTCTACTCTTTTATCATTTTGAAACATAGATAAATAAAAAAGCTCTGTGAGAGCTGAAAACTGTTGCCTTTACTGAAACATAGACCTGGCTTTCAGTATAGCTGTGTGGTCTGCCAAGACTCTTCTTTCCTCCTCCACAAAAACACCTCCAGTTACAAACAACTCAGACCAGAAGAAAATACAGAAAGTATGTTTCACAAATACAGGTAATATTAGAAAAGCTGTGTCTCACTGACACAGGCTGCTTCAGGGGTTGGGGGTGCGGAGGAGCAAGTGGGGGGGGGGGGTGGACCTGATGATGCTGGATGCTTTCGGATGTCTGGGTCAGAAGTCAGATCTGTTCATGGTTGGAACGCTGGCACATGCTCCTCTCAAACACCTCTCCTCACCTGCCAACATGCTGCAGACTCCAGCAGACTCAATAAACTGCAGCTAATTGGGAGGTGATGACAGACAAGCCAAGCTCAATTTGCAGCAGTTTGAAGACAACCCGTTCACTTTCCCCTGTGGCTCAGGTGAGCCCTCATGGTGGGGTACAGCTCCTTCGCTCACCTCTAAGCACACATTTGGCTCCTGATGTCACCATAATCTGATGGAACATTGAAACAAGCCACAAAGAAAACAACCCTTGAAAACACCACATTCTTTGAGAATACATGCTGGTAGTGTACATCTCATGCTCTACGGCAGTTCTGATGGATGATAAGATCTGCAATGCGTCCTCTGTTGGAACATGCAGCCAAGGTAAAAAAGCACTGTAACAGTCTAGTAGTACATGCCGATTCCATGACTTCCCTTGACGATTCTCACCACACAAAAAATGCCCACGAGGAAAATATAGTACCAATATATACATTTGGAGTACTGTTTTGCCAAGACGCCTGTATATGATGCGCTCACACTAAAAAGCAGGAGGAAATACAATTATATTAAAGGACACCCAATGTCATCTGTGGACAAAAAGGGTACAAATAAACCTACCAGCGAGAATGTAAAATTATAATCCGTTCCCAATTTCTAACAGCAATAAACATTTACCCAAATGCTTTCAGCAGATTCATTTCTGGTCCTTTTTAATCTCCATGACCAGATATGAGATATAGATAAACATGGATATATATTGAAAATAATCCAACATATTAAAAACCATAAATAGTATGAAGGCATTCATGCCATGGTAATAACTTTCTTTTCTACTGCTTGATTGCTAGAGCCTATTCCTTGACACTTGTGATGCACTCTGCCAAGAACATTAAGTATCCGAAAGTGATAAAGCTTCAATTTGCTAGACCATTAGACTAATTACTGCAATAATTAAGTAACTACTTGATTAGAACTAATGGGTACCTAATTATCCAGGAAGAAAGGATCAGGTGGTAATTAATAGAGTCAAGCTGATGTCTTCTGACTTAGCATCCCCGATTACCAGACATAAGGGATTGAAACTGGTAAAAGCAAACACTGCCACTTGAGTGTTTATGTAGACCCCTGTAGCTAAGGCAAACAGTGTGCCAGTTGGTAACAGTCTAATTTGAAAGGTAAATAACGATACAGATTAAAAACCATGTCTGTTTAATTTTCATGTGTCTAGTTATTGTTGCTGTCAATTGTGTGCAACATGATCGCTCATCAGTGTCTTTATTTACTTAAAAAAGTACAATGAACAGTACCTCCAATGCTTACTGTCTGTACGGTATGCAGCTCTGACTGGTAGGTATTAGACTTAAAGCAGAGACTAGGGTTAGAGTTAAGCATGCATGCATGCGGTGACCAGCGTAATAAAGCGTTTTTATGCAATTATCTTCCTACCTGCCATAGTAATGGTTGACAATTTGCATATATTTCCATCCTTCTAGGATGCTATGGAGTAGTCTAAACCGGTGAACAATAATGACAACGTGATCTATGGTCAGTTCGAATTAACATCACTTTCGTCATTGTAAAGGGACAGAAATATAGATTTCTCATTACACTTTAGAGACCCATAGATGTCGTGGCTCACCAAAAATAACATTAATTGCATATGTAGTTGTTCATATCTAGTTTTGTCTAATATATATTAATTTGTATATCATCTTCATTTCGTCACTATAGTGAGCACTTCCAGAGGACAAGTTAAAGATGGAGACCATTTCAAGAATTTCATTCACATTTCACAGTGGATATTTTTGTCTCTTCAAACATTAAGATGAATTAGGACAAATCTAAAATGTATAGAATTATCACATTTGCATAAAGAGCATTATCTAAACATTCCATGTTTAAAGTAAAGGTGTTGAAAAGGTCATTAAAATGTAACTATAGCGAATGCAAAATCTGAGCATTACCAGTCAATCCATAAATCTACTTGTTATTTAATATATAATTGTCATTAGAAGTGCAGCAGTCACAGATATAATATGCATGACTCTGAATGTGTGCCAAAGTGAAACCAGGAGCTTTTTGATGTATAGGTCTTTTTTTATTCATGTTTGAATAATATGTGCCTGGAGGGGGGGGAAAGGGGGGGGGGGGGGGGGGCTATAAATTAGAATGGAGAATTGAGATATAAATTTTTATGAGTAGTCCTCAAACATTTCCATCGTGTATTTCAAATGGAAAGAATTACAATGATTCAGATTAAGCCTGCAGTTGTATCAACTGCTAAATGTGTACATGTGCTTGGATAGATTAATGGAAGACTTGGCAACTTGGGATGCCATTGACACTGCTCACGATGTTGACAGAGTTCAATTTGTGAATATGACATGAGGAAGCTCTGTAAGTAATACATACACCACATTCGTCAAGATTGGGACCACAAGCCTAACTTTTGCTTTCCAGAAAGTTATCGACCGTTAAAATGTATTGCAATGTTTTCAAGAAAAGCATCACATGCAATTGATTGTTAGAAGTGAAGGTTTGACCATGGATATTTCATATTTACGTTGTGTTGATCTCAAATATCATTGTATATTGTACTCCAGTTAGTCTTGTAGCTGTGTTAGGTGGGTGTGGATCAGCAGTAGAAGAACACATAGGACAGTATAAAAGGACTGTCAGATAGGGCTTCTAGTTATGCTGCTGTAGTGACATACAGCCTGACTGTCAGTTGAGAGAGACCACGCTTTAACAATCCTGGAGGTATCATCTAGGGAGGGAGCTACTTCCACAGATAAGAGGACGGAGAGGCAGAGAGGGTGCGGGGTCTCCATCCGCACAATCCTCTGAGAGAGCCATCCAGAGGTTTTAACAAGATGAGTAGGAAGGGCACACTTACAATACCGACAGTGTATGTTGTCTACCACAACAAAGTCCCTGAGAGCTGACGCCTTTGATGTTGAGACAGGATAAAAATAGTCCACTCTCTGTGGTCTTCTACCATGGTTGGACATTTCAAAAGGTAGAGCTCATTCCTTGCAACAGCAGTGTCAATTAGTCAAGTGTTACCAGTGTTTACTCATCTTCCACTCTCAATAGAGACGTGGCCGTTTGAATCACTGTGGATTACTATGCAGCCGTGTGTCTAGCCTTGTTGTCATTTACAACTGGAGGTAACTAGAGCCAAATATACTAAGGAAAAGAGGAAACAACCTCCTTTGGAGGCGTGAAAATTTGTATGTCTTGTCTTATTTTTTGTATGTAAGCATTTTGTTTACAATAAAATACGTTTTATTTTGCTTGCTATCACGCCCTCCCCCCATTCTCTTCTCTAAGCTCTAAAGCTTGGGTGAATTGATATATGGTGTAATCATCTGCTCAGAGCTGATGTGATGTAAATGAAACTAATTAGGGAAATGTCAAACATAATTAATAAAACAGGTTTAAGTTGCGAAAACACTTGTCAGCGGAATAAATGAAGATACCACCTCTCCTCTCCCCACTGCTGCCATGCCTCCCTTTTCTTGCCACTGTTCAATTAGGTCATGGATCGCTCCTCAGTTACCTCTCCCCTTTTCCTCCCCTCCTCTCCCCTTCCTCCCTCCCTTTCTGTCTCTGTCTCTCTCTCTCTCTTCGAGTCTGTCTAACACCGTGTGTTGAGGCCTGAGAGAAAGGATGGGGAGCCACTATCCAGTGGAAGGGAAATAAATTTGCCTGTCCATCCACCGCCTGGATGAAATTAATTGCGGACTCCTCATCCTGTCTGGGTACAACAGGGGCATTAACATAAGCAATTTGCGTTCGACTTCTTCTGCTGGCTGCTTAATAGAGCATCGGACCTGGCCGATAAGGCTTGAGGTCCCCGACGCATTAGCATTTTCATAATATCAAAATATTATAGCACCGTGATTTGCGGAAGCCCATTCATTATTGATAAGAACAAAAGGTTTTATAAATTACAAAAGGGGAGCATGACCTATAATTATGGAAAGCAAATTAGGGTGTGCAGTAAAGTCAGTTACATTTTGAAGGAAAATAATGATGCTACAGACCTTTCTCCTCCCCTCAGGATTTAGAAAATAATAGATTTTACCACAGACCCACAAGGGGTTGAGGAGTACGCTCACAAGATCATGAAGGACAGTGCCTGCAAAGGACAGGGAGCGAAAGGCTCTGGCCCATAGGGCACTAATTCACACATGAAACTTCTTGTCTTTCTGTCTAATGAACAAACCCACAACGTTTAGCACGGCGCCCTGTTGAAATGTTAAATCATTGTCTGCACTTCTCAAAGTATGGCCTTACTTTTGAAATGTTTGATTGCCTTCCATTGCCCTCGGATCTAAACAGGGATATTTAGGGGCATATGTGTAGGTGGTTAGAGGTCTGACGTCCTAGCTATCCAAATGTGTCACATTTCTCAGGTGGACAACCACCAGGTGCCACAGATGCCAGCCGAAGCTCCAGGGAGATGGGAAAGAGAGATAATTAGGTTAGGTCCCTTGAGACCTTTCCATCATCAGACACTGATTGTTGCTGCACCACGTTTGCCCTGGACGCCTTTAAGTTCCTCAAAAGTGTCCTCTGTGAAAATGTCTCGCGCAATCTGTTGCATGATTGAACCAACCTTTAGCAGTGACAAGGCTAGCGTAGGCCTGCTCCTGATAGACTGGTGTATGTATAGACAACTTGATGATCAAATGGCACAGTTTCTTCTTACGGTTGTTTACCTGTCTAACGATTAAATCTCCCCGTCAATGTGATTTACATAATATACCCCTAATGTGTAGTACTTATACATCAAGGGTAAAACAGAAACAGATAGATGTCTACTAGTCACATTTCCTTCAAGATGACAACGGCACATGATAACCCAAACAAAATTCCGCTTGCACTGAATCTGTGTAGGCTGAGCCTGAATTGTGCTAATTAGGAACATGAATCTCCAGCAAGCAGAAGACTAGGCCACTGGGGTCCCCTGAGTTTGAATGTTGATTACAGTGGATGTAAATGTAATTTCTTCCCTTAATGATTCTGTCCAAAAGCAAATGTCTGCAAGAGAGGCCAGGGCTGAAACCCAAGCTGCGTCTGTGGGGATCCTCAGAAAAAGAGGAACGCTGCATTATTCATTGACATTGGTTGTGTTGATTGAGATTTGATGGCGATAAGTGGTGCACTGTTAGAACCCACAGTGATTTAAGACACAAAAATGTAATTGTTAGAACCCACAGTGATTTAAGACACAAAAATGTAATTAGCTTGGATGATGTAGAGATAAGCAACTTAAGAAAGAAAGGGAAATGCTTGCATTAGGTAGCCCTAAAACCCGTTGTAGCTTGATTCCTCCCTTGCTAGCAAACAAGAGTTCTTTTCGCAAATCAAGGGCTTGTAATGGCAACACGTGGGATCAAGGCTCAGGAGCTCCTAATGGAACCGGTGCTCGATTGTCAGACCATTTACCCTTGCAATGCAGCTCTGCTGCTTGGTGGTGTCACTCGTCAGGCCTTGGTAATTGTTGTCACACTGTGTCCCAGAGTCCACCACACTCCTTATCATTCATTAACCTCCAGCCATGCTGTCTTTTCACCCTCCCCATTCAATCCAGCAGAAGATGATGACATACAATGCATTTTTCACAGCAATCACGGTATGGAAATATATTGTTAGTCCACTGCCCAGTTAAAGGTGACATCATTCTTTTTCTTTGGTGGCTCTTCAGCTAATTTCCCTGTGCAGATAAGAATTAATTAGCTCGCTTGTTTTCCTTTGGTTGTCGAGAGGCTTCCCATCTGGAGAGAAGACAGTCCTCTGTGTGTCTGATTAATGGCAGGGAGAGACAGTTGCCAGTTGTGGTGCACCACCGAAACCTTGCTATTTGGCCTGGGTCACCTCCTGCAGCAGGCAGTGCGATGCTCCTCCAATACCAAGTATTCTCCGACCAAAATATCTTCCTGAGATCACGAAGCTCATGAAGCAAGAATAAACATGAGATATCGCAAGCAACATCCAACTCAGACAGATATTTATTTTCCAGCTGCTTTACAGCTAATGTGTTCATCAGTTTGTCAGGGCCATCAGTCGCCTAATGGAGGTTGAAGAGAGGTAGGGCCTTTACCTGACATTGAGAGCAAACATACACGTTTGTGACATTGTTGTTCATGCAGTGTAGACTGAAACCAAAGTTGAACATATACTGTTGCATCATCTGCCGATTTAACGTCTATGTCCTTTACCCTCTAACCTCAAAACTATCACCATCGCAATACCAACTGTTACTGTTGCTGGTCTTTTAAATAGATACTTAAGATGCATTTTGTTTCTTTACGTAAACCATGCCTTTCATCATTTTACAGGACATGATTGAATGCCCTTGAGATACAAAGTCATATTCTTATCCCTGAAGAACAAACAGAATGATCCTAGTCTGTTGGCCATCCAGACAGAGAGAGAGGGAGAGGCCAAAGGATCTTTCATGCCACAGAAGCCTTGACTCATTTGTCATTGGTGTGTCAAAGGGAAGATGACATTTACAGCCCAGTGAAGTGACTGCCTCCAGTTCGCTAGGCACCCCTGAAGTAATAAATGTTTACCTTTAAGAAAGAGGTCTGTGGGCTTAGGGTTTTTTTTTTTTGATGTGAGAGGGGGCCTTTGCACACCGGGTGCTTATTTCCTCCACCTTTCACTCACGCTGTCAAACAGAACCAGATTAATGGCACAATTTGTCCTACAAATCATATTAGTGGAAATACACACTGAGGTGAAAAACTTTTTCTCCATCCATTACCTTACTGTGATATCTGTTCACATTAAATGCATTTCTTTCTGACATTTACAAGGTTGTGCAATGAGGGGGGAAGAGGTATTATGACAATGATAAGTAGTCTATAGCCTCTTATGGCACATACAGGTCTAATTCAAGTGAATATTGAGATTTAAAGGTCAAGTTACTGCACATATTTAAGCCATAAAGAAAATAAATGATTTTAACATTGTGCTTTGTTGTAATGCTCTTTGATGTGTATTAAGGTTATTCTATGAAATATTTTACCTTTTGTAAAAAATAAATATGAATGAAGGCATCAAAAACACAAGAGGCAGTTTCTGAAGATCCATTTGTGAGACAGTCTTCCCTATCCTCAGTGTGAGGCTTAAGACATCCTGAGAGGAAGTCCTTGAAGAATCCCATCCTGACAAACCCATAAATGCTTAAACAACCTTATAATTTCAACAGTTTAAAGACCGCTCTCCACTTAACACATGTTCAACAAATACTTAGGAATATGAGAACGTAGGCCTCAGAGTCCACTTTTTACAAATGGCAGCGGGATCGGGTTTGATTAGGAAAGAGATGTGCTGTTTGCCGCCAGGAACACAGAGGAGGACAGGAATTCGGGTGGGAGGGAGAACAGTCTCTTCTAATTAGTGTCTGAGCACCCCTGAGATGAAGTAATGTACTGAAGGTCTGGAGCACCGTTGTTGGGTGGTATCCAGCAACGAGCATTTAGTTGTAGTTGTTTAAAGTGGAATTTCTTCAAGTGACACAATAACAAGTCCTGCCAAATTCTTGGTTATTTAAGTAAAAATGCGTACCTCTGATTTGACATTCAAAGAGACAAATGAAGGGAGGGGCTAAAGAGAGGGGATACAGGTAGAAAGGGAGAGAATGAGAGAGGAAAGGATGTGAGGAGAAAGGGAGAATAGCGACAGAGGCATATGGAGAGAAAAGAGTGGGTGTGGGGAGGTGTCTCTTCTGACTCTGTGTCAGATGCGGGAGCTGGGCTGTTATCTGCCGATCCCAGAACTTCCCCTGGAGCGCCGGAGTGGGTCTGTCTCACGTAGTGCACCCTGCACTGGGACTGCCGGCTGACAGGAAGGCTCGATTAGTGAGCCACAAAGAGGCCGATACAGAGGAGCGACTTCCTCAGCCAAAGGGGGTTTGTCCGGAGAACACACTCCAACCCCTCCTTCCTGACAGGACAGTGACAAACACGTACTGGTCAGGCCATCTCAGGAACGCTTTGCACACGCATGCACACAGGCTCTACCACACACAGCTGTTCATTTAAGTTTGTGGCCTGTTCGATTTTATTTGGGTAACCGAGTGAAAGAAGGGAAGCAGTAAGTAAGTGGAACAACAACTGTTGATTTGGAAAGTCCAGGGTTTTGGGAGGATGCTGGTAGTCCTCCAGAGAATGGGATGAGTGTGTTTGGGCTGGCCCCGGCCATGCGCGTGCGGCGTTTACCACCACAATGGGATGTGGATGTGGAAGTGGGCCTGGGCCAGATGAGGAAAGAGAGATAGCGTGGGTGGGGTGAGGGGTGGAGGTGCGCAGAGCAGGGACCGGTGGCCCGTTATGGGACCCTGTGGCGGAAGGGCATTGTTCAAGAGAGGAAAAACACAACAACAACAATAAAAAAAAAAAAAACACTTCCTGAATCTTTTTATATGATGAAGTGGAGAACAATTGAGCGGGCGGGATCCACTACTTTGAGGATATTGAGGGAGGCCTCCCCTTAGAGACTTGGAATGATCCTTTCACACCTTTTGGTAAAACTCAGGCAGGAAAATAAAACAATGCCGGGTGGCTGACCTGACCAAAATGCGGTTTGATCAAGTACAGTGTGTCCATTGACAGAGATTACAATGGCCTTTGGCCTGTGACACATTAAGCAATGAACTAAAGGTTAATGAGGGAAAATGCGATGATGATGAATTTTTCTCACTAAAACGGGTTATGTCGCCGAATGCTTTTGCGCAAGGTAGCAAGGTCAATTGCTCAATATGAAGCAAACTTTGTCTTGAAATTTCACTTACCTCAAGCTATTGGCAAGGTAATTCGGTAATGGTTCATGAAACAAGGATTGAGAAAACAAGGAAGAAAGGACTCTCTGTTATACTATGTCACTGGAGATGAATACTTGGTCTGTTTTGATGTTTTCCTGGACTAGAGAAGATACTTGATCATCAGATTTTTTTGTTGTCGTTTCAGAGAAAGAAATTCAGAAGCCAAACATTGGACCACCCACATTTTTGGACAAGCCTTGAAATAAGATCCTCTTATCAGGAGGACTTAAAGGAGAGAAAACAGATAGACCTGGTGGTGTGTGTGTGTGTGTGTGTGCGCGTGTGTGTGTGTACTAGTCTGATTCTTTGTATGATTCTTTTTTTTTCAGCTGAGTGTGCCTGGTTGTAGATTTCACTAACCCTGGGGTCATGCACCTGGTATACCTCTGAATCATGCTGTTAGCTGGAGTGTAAAATCCTCTCAGGGGAAAGATGTATCAGGAGATAAGAGTCCACTGGTGTGATGTAGTGGCTCTGCCCCTCAAGGCCTAGACCAGGCAAGAGGCTTTTTCAACATTGGGTTCTCTCAGTATTGCAGCTTTCCTGTGATACAGCAAGTCATAGTCAGAACTAGCTCACTTTGAAGTGCTGAAATGGTAGCTTCCTCTCAGTCATTTGTCTTATTCAGCAAATGATTGTTGGTACTGTAACAATGTGTGTACAGTAAATAGCTTTATATAGTTAAAATATTATATAGCTGTTGTCTGGGCATAGAGTAAAAAAGAAACAATATAGCCTCTAAAATTATGAAATTTAGTCTCAATTGTTGGAGGATAATAGTCTCAATAGAGAATCATGTTGCGAAGTTGGTTGGGGAGTCGGGCTGATAATCAGAGGGTACCTGGTTCGAACCCTGGCTGTGTCAACATGACGTTGTGTCCTTTCAGGATAAATTCACTTTATCCTACTTTCCTCAGGGAGAATGCCCCTGTACTTGCTGTAAGTTGCTCTGGATAAGAGTGCCTGCTAAATAAGTAAATGTAAATTGTAAATGTAATTGTGGCTCTAGAATGCTTTCCCTCATAATATTAGAGGCAAAAGAAAACACTGTGTCAAATTGTTGGAGCTAAATGCATTTGGTTTCCATTCTTGGCATCTTTAATAATGTTCTCACCCATTATGGCAGGTTATCTTAATCCCACTCCTCAAGAGTCCATAGCAGAGTGATGCAATTGCTTGGCACTGAATGAAAATCCCTCTATTCTGTATTAGTACAACCCCTCTCTGTTTAAGGCTTGTTCTTAGAATGTATACTTGAGGCATAAAACACAAATCATAAAAAAGACATCTAATCATGTTAAGTAGAAACAGTTGACAGCATGGGATCTGAGGATACAAACAGTATTGTGTGCTAGTAAGAGCTTTCTAGTGTTGGAGCCTTGAATGATTTGTATGCATAGATGGTGAAAAAGAGAACAGGGTTTTTTTTTCTTTGGGATTCGTTTTTGGCATGCTGTTTTTGGGTGTGTTGGCTCAGAATGCTTTCAGGACAGCAGTTCTGAAAGGTAGTTTCAGATATCGCCAACTCATGGTCGGGTTGCGGAAATGGCAGATTAATTAAGTCGATTGTGGGAGGCCTTTGGCCTCACGTAGCCTGGTGGCCCTCTGAAATCTCATTACAAGGCCACCAAATCTCCATGAGCCCACTAACAACCAACACAAGAAGCATGTCTTCTGTGTGGGGAGGGGAGGGGGTCTAAAAACTCAGTGTATGTCTGGTACACACAAATGAAGGAGAAGAAAGGGAGACCTGGACGACAAGAGATTCTTTATCAGAAGAGAAACTCACTGAACTGAGTAACCCCAAAACGCTTGCAATTTGAAGGTCATTCTCTGTGTCAATTTAGATGTGCGATTTCAATCTGTTAGTAGTACTTTGTAACTAAATGCACTTCAAACCCAGTGTAGTGCAACTCTTCTTTTGACAACAGTGCTTTTTGATGAAACTCACCTGACCATAGCTTTGTGCCATGTCTAGTATCGGTTTTTAGTAAACCAAGTGACAACAATCGTGACATATTGGATTTCCGAAGTGCAACCTCAATAATTTTAAACAAAAATGAAAGACTATTGACACTATATTATTGATCAAATTTAACCAAAGCAACGATATGACATCCATCAGTGTATTACGTCTCTGAAGTATTTGATGGCTTGAACATTAACAAAATGTGAACATTGGATGTGGCAGTCAACATCAATGGTGTCTGTCAATACGTAGAACATGCTGTAGCTACAATCATGTATAAGTCTTTGCAAACACACACACACACACACACACACACACACACACACACACACACACACACACACACACACACACACAAAGGCCAATGATAACAGCTGTCTTGTATTTTGGGCAGCATCTAAGGCCACAGCAGAGAATCTGGGTTAGAATATTTGGAAGGCATGAATATCAAATGGAGCTCTCAAACTGGTGAATTAATATGACTTTCACTGGTGACATTTTCCAGCAGCATATGGCAGCAAGCTCATGGGAGAGCAATGCTTTTTGATGAATATTTGGTGTCTGAAGGACCAAAGGACGGTACTGGGCATATGTCGCCTTCTGTTTTTGCCTTGTGAAATGATAATGCTGTCATACTTCAACGAGATATTGAAGCAACAGAGCTTCCATTTCAGATAAAGTAGCATTAGTTAGCGTAGCATGAAAAGGAAGGTATCAGACCTCCAACCTCTCTCTGTATACATGCACAAGGGGTATGTGAGTGTGCTCAACTAGTACCAGCCAGGGTTCATCTGGAGTCCCCAGTAACTGTGTTAGGTATTAGTACTGAACAGCCTTCCCTTCCCTTGCCTGAGGCTCCCCTCAAAGCCAATTTTACAGTAATGCACATCACTGGAAACAGCAGAGAAGTCTGCATGTTAAAGCTATTTGTACTTCATATATCTACTTTTATACAGTTCAAAAAGGGGAGTTTACTTGGGTTGTGATGTGGGAGTTGGAAAATGTTTGAAAAAAAGACCCACCTCTCTTCTCATGGTATAACACATATTCACCTAGATTACCATCCTTGTGTAATAGAACCTCATATGTTCTGCCAGGCTGGGAGTGTCTAATCAAGAGCACGGAGAGAATTCCCGGTGGGCTGTTTTTTTTTTGGGGGGGGGGCTACCAGGGCAAGTGTTGTCATGGCACTGGGTTGAATATGGACGCTGTCCTTAAGCTGCACTTCACCGCAGCCCCACTCTTTATTAATTTACCACAGCCCTTTTCCTTTTTTATTTACCTCAGCCCCACTATATTCTTATGTAGCCTATTAGCTATTTTCTGGCATCCCCACAAAGTGCAGCTTGGCCTGCGGGTTAATGATGACGGAATTACCTTATAATTGAAATTTATTTTATTATCTGACGCGTCAAAATGTTTTAAACTGACCTCAATTTTGTCCTACAAAACAACAGCTGAAGACGAGAACAGACGGTCGGGTAAGCTAATGTTAAGCACTGATTCTTGAAACTTTGGCAAAAACATGTCCCACTAAGAAAAGTGCTAATTTTGTTGGAAATTAATACAACTTTCATGAATAAAAAGAATCAAGGTTATAATCAGGGGGTCCTTTGCACATATGTAAGGTTATTTTATAGGTTTATTTTTAATTTGTATTAATTTAATGATCATATACTGGCCCATTGTCTACAGAATCAGTAGTCCTCGGTTAGGAGATAATCTGTTTATCTTAATTAAAAAAACTAAAAGTAATAATTGAATTGAATAATATCTTAACCACGTGAAAGAGTACATTGTAATATGTATTAAAAAGTACAAACAGTGAGTTTTGAACAATGTTTACTATTATTTTGTGGATTGCTCAAAATGTGTCCCACATATTCGTCACCACCGTCAGATATTTATAAAAATCAATAAAATCTGGCAACTACAAGGTCAACTACATTCCTGGGGACCCCATTTTCAAACCTTCAGCTCTACTGCATGCTTCAATATCACTCAAGCTCCTGTAAGTTTGCTATATTCTCTTAAACTTGTTCATATTTTTGGACACTGCTACTGTCACAACCATAACATGTCAACACCGTGTCTTTCGTATAAAAAACACTAGATAAGATTATGACATAAATGTATACTTTTGAAGAAGAGGTCTGAAGTAGCTAGCAACAGAGGGGAAACAAGATGGCTAATATGAACAACTCATGCACATCATGTGAAAGAGTATTTTTTTGTCACCACCGTCAGACGTCACCACCGTCAGGTTTTCTGTCTGACGGTGGTGACGGACAGTCTGACGGGGGTGACAAAAATCTCCAGATGGTCCTCAACGGAGGCTGGAATATAATTGTTGATCACAATAAATACCAATATGACCTGTGATGTTTCATTAACCTCTTTTATATTTTTATATATGTACTTCCCCCTATATTTCTTCCATACAGGCTTACACTTAAGCAATATAGCACGAGTGAGAGGATGTTTGTGGATATCCTCACAGCTGTGGTTCGGCCGGGGAATGGGAATGGGGTACTTTTAATAATGATATTGCTTAATTTTACCTTATATTCCTTGAAAAATGTTTATCACAGTGCTCATGATTGTTATTTCTTGGACCAAATAGTTAGATAAGGTTGTTAAACAAGAAGTGATTGACTTGAGTGGTATACATTTCGGAATTGTATGTTGTAATGAGGCCACTGTCACCACCGTCAGATTAATGTCACCCCCGTCAGTTCTTAAGTCACCACCGTCAGAGGGAGTTTTATTTGTTTTAAATGAATATGCTTAAAATATGTTTCTTCAGTGCTGTTGACTTATTAAAGTAATAGTCTCTTTTAATCCAAAAATGTTTGTTAAATAAAAAAAACTTACTTTTTCTATTTAAGCTTAAAGTATACGTTGTATGATGTTAGATCCTTTAAAGGAGTACACGTGAAACAGTATAAAAAATGAACAATAGTGAATAATTAACATTTAACAGCATATATGTGTATTAAGAATGTCAGATAATGGTTTAAAAGACTTTAAATACATATTAGACCAAATACATAAAAAATAGTTTGCTTTTTATTGTGTCTGACGGTGTTGAAAAAAACAAAGTAATGACTGGGAAAATGCCTATTTTATGAAAAAAATACAAAATTTGGAGGTTGCACTGGTACATTGCTGAACAGCCAATACCTTGGTCTATAATGATATACCTTCACATTTTGTAATTTAACTAACTTTTTATTTTCAAAATTAAAAACTGTTTTATCCAAATCCCCAAGAATCAGTGTAAGGTAGTTAAGCGGTCAAAGATGCTAGCAGCCGTGTAAAACAACGTCTGCAAACCACCGTTCATATCCAACTTTTTTTCTTGTCGCTACTCATCAGCAGCCTCTTATCCTGTTGGTTGATAACGATGAAGAGCCTGCAGGCCCAGTAACGGTACCAACGAACCCAACACACTAGAACAAGGAGGTAGGATTGTCATTGAAGACTAAAAAAGAGTCCTACTCCGGCCCTGTATTCAGCACACTACACATTTATACCACCTCAGAGTTAAAAAAAAACAACAACACGCTAGCTCAGAAAACTATCATAGTAGCCTATATACTGTATATTCAGGTAACTGGAAAGGTCAATTTATCACATGTTCAGTTCTGTTGATGACAGGCTTAGTTAAACAAGTTTCAACATATACTTGATTTGAACTCATAACTTGTATTATGTCTATTTTATAAGTCTATTTTAAAGAAGTTCTCTAAACACAGGCCCATAATAACCCTTTGTCATATTATACAGACACGAACAGTTGTGTTCAGCAGTTTCCACAAACATTTAAATTGAAAAGGGTGTAGTCAGAAATTAATTATCCATCTAAAGCCAATGTACTGGAAAATATAATTTATGGAACAATTACGAAAATGGTTTGCTTAAGTGAAAACACCACAATAATTAAATTTATATTTCATTTGAACACTCACTTCACTCTTAACCTTGTGATGGAATTTGGCTTTTAAATGAAGGGGACTTTCTGGGTAAAAAAAGAAGAGGTCTTGTACTGCTTTCAATGAAATTGAAGCTTTCAAAGCCTGTAGCTATGTTGATAACCACAGGGGACTGAAATGTGGCTATTGGCAATTACAACATTTTAGAAAGATGAGAACTTGACCATCAACAAGGATGAAGTTCATGCATTTAGGCAGATTATTATGTGCTGATATGTTACAGACAAGGTGTACATTTCAGTGCTTGTGTATTTGTGTTTTGTCAACAAGTGAGATTGAGTGCACTACTGTATGAGTAGGCTGTGTGCGTGTGTATGTGTGCACATTTGTTGGAGTGGGGACCAGTCCCTAGCTTAGTGGCTTTTCAGCACACAGTAGCTCTTTATGTCGAGGAAGGACTTGCCCTTCTCTCTGTCACCAGTCCACTGGGAACAGTCCTCTCTGCGCATTCTCATTGGCATGCTAAAGAGTCCTTATATTTTTGTCTTACATATTAAAGAGGGAATTAAGCAGAGCTATTGAGGGCTTATGTCCTGGCCATTTAAACTTTTTTTCAGCATGGACCTAACTTGAAATCCAGCCAAGTAGATTGAAAAGATGGGAAGGTTAGAGAATGGATAGAGAGGTTATTGACAGCGCTGTGGCCAGTGCTTTGAGGGACAAGTGGAAACAATGTGCTGACTGTTAGCCAAGGACCAGCTTTACTGTAGAGCATGTGGAAATAAGTGTCTTGTCTGTTAGTTTTTTTTCTTTTTCTGTACACTTTTTTTCTGCTTCGAAGAAAGCTGTTACAATGAAACCAAGTCTAAAGCAGTAATTTGTAAGTCAAGAGCCTGGCAAAGTGGATATCTAGGGGGGAGGAGGGAGTTGAAAGCGAGTGGCGCGTGAAGAGAGGGCCCCGGGTCTATTTAGGGTCCAAAGGAGCACTGGTCAAATTCACATGCCACCCGAGTGGCCTCCTGTAGCTACCTCCACCAGCAGCACATTGGCTTGATAGAATCCCTATGTACCATTTGCTTTTAGTGATATCGGACCTTCCTCGGCACTTCTTACTTTGTAATTTAAACATTAAGAGAGAGGAAACTGGACCTGCATTTCCATCAATAGGCCTTCATTGCTCTGCATGGCTGTGGTGAGCTAAACGTGTAAGCTGCCTCATTGTGTGGTCAACAAGACATCATGCTGCATATTTGTGTTCAGCCTCAGAACTGCACCTCTCTGTGTTACCAGCAGTCTCTGGAGGAGGAAACCCCTCGCTGACATACTCCTCCTGGCTACATTTATTTTTCACTTTGAGTTTTCCTTTTATGTCTTCTGTGAAGGTTTTTGATTGTTTTTTTAGGTGGACTTCTATGGGCATATGTGAAGCACTCTGTTACATTGTTTGTAAAAATGCAATGCAACAATACAGACGTTAACTTATTTTGTCAATGAAGCGGAACATTACAAACAGGGATGTTACAGATGATGTCACAGGTATTTCCTCTGACAACAGCAGAATCCCTATTGGCAACGGCAAAGTGATAAATCCAGCAGACTGCTCTGCATTCCGGAAACATTCAACGGAGGTTTGGCCAGCTCTTTAGGCAGGCGTTTATGATGGAGTCCCTGAAGTTACAGAACGATTATGAGAGCCTTGGGCTGCCACTGGAAACAAACCCACTGACACGTCGACTAAATCCCTGCCCCGTGTTTATATGACGCTTTGCAAAGAAATCAGAAAAGGTAATCATGTATGGAAGCTGAGGTTAAGAAGCAATGTAACAGTCTATTAACTTTAATATAGATATGTGGAAGAAGCATATGCGGCGGACTATTAGCATAAATCTTGGTTACACACGAGTGGTGTGGCACACCCTGTTCCCTAACCACAGTGGGGTCTAATGACAAACACTGTGAATGAACTGAGCCAGCCCACTGACTCCTCGCTTGAGCTCTCAATTAGCCTCTTCACGATTAAGACCCCTCTCCAAGTCCTGGCGCCCCTATTAAAGCGCTGCGATTGGTGGGGCTTGCGCAACAGCCAGTCTGGGATGCAGCTGGCAGGCTCAGGGCAACGTCGACGATGATTACTATGTATGAAATTATTACGTTTGTTAGTGGTGAGCATGATGATGATACGAATATTTCTTCCATTGCTCTTATCGCTGTTGTTACCACATGCAACTGGTGCTGGGAATACAACCAATACAGCTGCCGTTGAATGGGTGTGTTTTTAGAAGTTGGGAACATGTGGCACTTGACAGGAGAAAAAAAAGAAAATAAACATTTGAAGTGTGAAACAATAGGCCTACTTGTGACAAAGGTCTTCTGTGGAAAATGGGTCTTTGAAAGGGAAGGAAATGTACTTTCCATTTTTACATTATGTTTGATTCATCATCAAAGACAACAGAAAGAATCCAGGAACAAGAGAGTACCTACTCAACTTTTTGTAGTTTTCCTCGGCAGAACTAGGCTCATACTACTTTGTGTTTGATGTGGGGGGGTTTTTCTGAAAAAGGCTTTCAAAAGAACAGATGTACTTAAATAAGCTAGGCTGAAATGGTTGTGTGTATGTTGCTTTAGGGTTAGCGTGGATGTTCTACCTGTGAGTGCAGGGAATGTACGTGCGAATCAAAATCAGATGTAGCAGTAGAATTTTTTTTTTTTCATACTTGGTGATAAGTGGCACATAAACCTGTCAAGACATACTGATAATTGTGCCACAGCATAATAAGGGGAAAGGAAGTGATATCCATGCATGGCCCTGCATTTACATAAAACATGAATGGGCCCTTTCAAATTTTTCTTATTCTTCTGTGCTCTACTCAGCAACACTCTCAGTCCTGGACCAGTGCATACCCTGCCTGTCTGGACAATTTCCTTACGCTGTCTCCATCTTATTTCACTGATAGAACACTGATATGTGGCACATTGTCTCTATGTGCATTGCAGAACTGTAGAAGTCATATATCACTAGAAAAAAAAACAATTGAGTTGGAACCCAGTGTTGCATCGTCAGAGGCTAATTGGATTGGTGTTTAGTAAGACCTCACAACGAGGCAGCGACTGCCTTCATGCATAAAATTGTCTTTGTTTTTCTATGTAGTCTGCTCTCTCCCTTCCTCCCTTGGTTGCGTTTCACACTACCTCCCCCACTTGCAGGGCATGGAAGGAGTCATATTAGCACACCTTTGTGCCAGAATGGGAGGAAAAAAGAAATGATCTGGTATTAAATTTCAATAACACATTTCCTGGGGTACTCCAGAGTACAAGCAATCAAGGGTTAAATTGGATCTGTAACGTATGCTCGGTGACCCACAAATCGCTTACCCATCAAACAGACTCATTACGAGCCGGCAAGCAGATGAGTGTTTGTGAGCCTTGCCTCAGAGCGGCAGGGATTGTGTGTATTACCACTAACACGGCTGAGGTATTTAAATTTTGATTTTTTCGTAATGGGTTTTGACATGTTTCATTTCCTCTGGGGGAAGCGCTCGAGACCTCCGAAAGTAAATGTTGCTAAAAAGTCATCAAGGCAGAATATTAAAATGCCATCAAATAAGAATTTCGCTAATGCGAAGGGGCTTTGGCTTCAGGTACGCAGCGGTGGGGTCAGAGGGGCCTGGTTCTGGGAGAAACACTATTTGTTCCCCTTGGCTGCCTTTTTTCCCCTCTTAAATAAATTATTAAAATACTTTTACCACCCCCACACCTCCCACACCTACTCCCCATCCCCCTCCAACCATCCACCTCCTGGGCCTCATGTAGTTCAGACGTTGTATTTAAAAGGAATAACTAGTCAGAGAAGGAGACTGCACAAACAGGTCTACAAATGAACACACTGACAGCTAATGCGTGCATGCAATTGTGACTCTAAGAGCTTCTCACTGCTGTAGGCCACAATTAAATGAGAAACATTTGTTATACGTTTAGCATTTAGCATTTTGACAGTAAGATTAATGGACAGAAAGACACCAGAATGTCATAAATGGAGGGCATATTTTCTCAAAAATACTTTGACTTTTATCAGCTCACGTTTAATCTGGTCATTGTGTCCCCTACATAGTTTTTTGTATTCCATGGGTATTCCTTTTGAGGCCATTACCAGGCTGACAACCCACCAGCTGTCACTAATTGCCCACTAATGGGTTTTGGTGGTCTGATGGTTTGTCTGTGAGGGGCGTTCCAAGTCTATACTGGAGGTCCTTCTAGCTTGCCAAATCAAAGGGGACATACTTAAAAAGCATGTCATGTTATTCTGTTAAATCATTTGAAACTGCTCAGCACCTATAGCTATTAACGAACAATTTGCAAGGGTAAAGATGCCAATACCAAATTCATCACAATTTGATCACTGCTGTAGGGTAACCAGCAGTTTAACTTATTATCATTTCTTCAAACTATTCCATTCTAATAACAACACATTCGATGATAACAGTGCACTACGTGGACGCTATCTTTTACCAGACAGTGATATCTGTGAGAGAAAAATATATTTCTTAAGGTACTAACGTTGCTGATGGTGAGATTTAGAAAGAATGCATAATATTTGTATTCTGTGTCATTGAAATCTTTGCAGGAGACAAGCAGGGCACGTGTCTGGCCTCTGCGTCAGCCAGCCTGCTAATAGATGTGAGAAGGTCATCTGGCATTAGCAGCAAAAGTACGTTAGCATTTTGTGCTGAGCGTCTCTTGCCAGACTGTGTGCATGTTTGAAGGCGCTTGGACAAGCAGGCCCTTTCACAGTGATGAATGGCTTTTTTCAAGCGTTCTGCTCCCTAGTTATGAGAAGGGTGACCTGGTCATTGGACGACTTTATGAAGCTATAAAAAATGTATGTCAGTCTGCAGTCTCTAATGCCATCCCCAAACAGTAAAGGGAGGGTGGGGGTGTACCCGGAATGGTAAAAAGGCCATTTACCGTCTCTCTAAATAGCTCTCTGACTGCCCTTCTCCACTTATCTGACAATGTCCTTGTCGTCAAGACAAAAAAAAAATTCTTCTTGCATTGCTATGGAACACATTTGAATCAGTGGCAGACAAACCTGTATATCCTCCATTTGTACAGTACAATAGAGTCTGCTAACTTTGAACTGGTGTTTGATATCACTGTCTTTAAATTTATTTATTTTTTTTAAAGATTGAGATGGACATACATTTCAATAAGTATCTTAAGGTTCACATGTTGCACTACTATGATTTTACACCAAAATTATACTATTCTGCCATTGAAATACAAGAAATGTCTTTTGTTTGGCACAGACTATGGAAGACTGATGTATGAACATAGGAGGAAACCAAAAACACAAGACCGTGAATTTGCCTGTCTACCAGTTTTCTCATTTCCATGTGACATGGCTGAATGCCATTAATCACAAATGTCTTCCTTTTAATAAATATGCAAATGTATATTAGCCGATTGGTGTTACAGCTAATGTGTCATTAATAAATCATGAGCCTCTTTGTTGTATGGTTTATCAGGTATGGAGAAGAAAACATCCATGAAGTGTGGGTTCACATTTTACTCCTCTGTCTGTGAAAGGAGCATCGCGTAAACTTTGTGAATCTACCTGGACTGGAATCGTCGTTTTTAGAACACTCAAATACAGCTGCAGTTTGAAGGTGTGTCAACTAAGCATATATGTTGTAGAATATGTGCACATTTCTTATTGGGAAGAAAGGTATAGATGACAGTCAACTTCAGAGTGATTGTTTTTCAATGATATTGAGAAATGTTTTACAACGTGTATGTTCTTGTGTTTGAATCGAGGCGTTTAATCTACTTCACAGCAGAGTCAAGTGCAGTTCACCCTTTAGATCATTGGCACTGCCTGTGACTTTTTATCGAAAAGTGTACTAAATTATTTACGGACGTAATTAGGTCATGATGTCAGACATGTACAACCCAGGCTTCTCTGAGACCTCTCGAGCTAGGAAGTAGATTGTGGTTATGTTTTATTCACACGCTGAGATCGACATTATTGTTGTGAGCTTCTTGTAGCCTGTGAACCCACCGTGTAAACCTGCCCAGCTCCAGCCCAGCCTGATCAGCCTCTGATTCACATGACCTCATGCAAGCTTTTATTACCAGTGGGGAATTGAATGGCTGTTTAAGCTGTAAGGCAATATGGTATGTAGCCAACCTTTCATGGGGGCCATAGTGTTTGTTCCCTGTCATTTACTTATTCAGTTGAAGAAACAGTAGACAACTTAACACTGGACAGCCACTTCTTCATTTTGCTCTCAACACCAAGGCCTTGTACTTGTTGGAATAGTCTTAACCCCACTTAAGATTTCCCTAATATCTCTGATATCGCCAACATTCCCTAAAGTATACCAAATGAAAGAATTATTCCACTATCAGAGCGGAGAGGCAAAAGTGAGATGGGAGGGCTAAACTGCTCGTCTCTGTCTCCCTGCGTGCAATCAATCACGGGCCTCTCCACAGCCGCCTTGATCTGAAAACAGCTGTAATCTGTGGTCATTGTTGCCAGAGTAAATTGTTTGCCAAACTATTACCATAACTGTCAACCCAAATCAGAAAAATAATCTCATGGCTCTGGACAGATGTGGTCCCCTGCATTATTGATACGGTCATCTCAGAGAGAGAGGGAATTATAAAACATAGTTCTATTTACAAAGGGAGATTGGCTGGGTCCTTGAGAGTGAGTGAGTGGGACAGGCACTTCCAGGAAGTGAGATATAGGCAGTTCTGGAGAAGAAGGAGAAAAAAACAAATTTCCTGGCTTTTGGGGGTCAGCTAACCCCCATGAGCCTACTTCCTCTCTGCAAATGAATCGCCCAAATACACACTGGACTAAATTCTCAAAGTGCCTCCGCTGGCACCCAGGCCTTGACACTAAATATCTGATTTTTACCTTCCTGTTTTTATTGCAAATCAGGGTGGCAGGGGACGACCTTCAAGACAAGGCAATTGATGTATTAACTCTTGCAAGTGTTGGCACTAAAGCATACCAACATTATGCTATTTCTTAGTTGATGCATGCATGTCCTTGCTGCAGGTTTTTTTCTTCCTGCAGAGCCAATTGGATTCAAGAAAATCCAACTTGCTCAATGTGACAAAAGAAAAAAAAACAGAGAGCCCCCAGAGTAGGGAAGGAATTAAACGTTTCCATTACAGCACATGTTGAACCTGGTAGAGAGGTTGTGAACCAGAGCATGCAACACATGTTTATTGAACAGCCTTTACAACTGAATTACACTGGCTTTGTATTTTACTGTGACCAATGGATGAAAAAAAAGAAATCCTGTTAGATTGAAATGCCTTAAACCCTGATGGATATTCAGGGCTGAGAGAGTTAACATTCAGGTGCATGTCTTCGTTCCTTGAATAAACTACACACTCTGAAACCTGACTTGGTATTTGTATGTTACCAACTATGTTTCTCAAAGCCCAAATAATAAAAAGAACATCAGCTGACCGGTTGCCAGACTTTCCTTTGTGGAAACATGTGTCCCGTGCTGGCACAGGGCAAAATTTGGCAAGATACAGAGCAACCGATTACAAGATCTGGCATATGGAGGGACAAACAGTTCCCCACTCAGTGCATCAGGTCTGTGCCATCTTCATGGACTAAAAAAGAGACATGATGGATGTACAGAAGTGATTGCTGGGCATAGGCCAGTTAAAACTAATGGCCAGCACAAAAACAGCAGGATCTCCTTTTCACTTTGGTATGCAATAACCTTGATTTTACACAGGTATAAAAAGAAGGCTAAAGTCTCAGGCACTATAGAATTAATAGGCTGTTACTAAGAACTAAGCAGTACATAGAATAAGTCAATGTCATTCAGATTAGCCACATGCTTCCACAAAGCAAAGACATGTCTAAATCGTTTTGAGGCAGAAATCAGCGATGGACCCTCAGATCAGTCATAGTACCTGCTTTGTTGTATGAACCTTCATTCTGTCCATCCTCCTTTCCTTGTAACTTTGAAAGGGGATATACAGTACATCACTAGGCATGTCAAAGGAATAAAATAGATGTTCTATGTCAAAACTGATCATCCGTTTAGGGTAAAAGGATGTCTGAACCAATTGAGTATTTACCTGAGCACCATGATCGAGATGGTGGGCTGGTCTGGAGTGAAAGTCAGGTTTGAGCTTGATAAATTTGTCCTTATTATCCCTATTGATGTTTACATTTCTTCATGCCTGTAACTACAAGGGAACCAGGCAGTGACAGAGGTACGGTGACCTCCTTCGATCCATAATTTACACCTGTTAGTTGACTCCCCCCATCGTTTGTGAGTATACTCTGGCTTAAAGGTTAACAAAAGAGAGGCAGGCCAAGCTCTGCAGCTGCAACAACGGATCAATGTCAAGTAAATAACCTCTTCTACCTTATTTCCCGTCTCGTATCGATCCGTTTCTCCTCCCCTTGCCCCCTCTCTTCTCCACCCCCCATTCCATCCCACTTCTTCTCTCATCTCCCCACTTTCCACCCTACATGGGTTGTCCAACCATGGTGATGCATAGGGGCATCATTTTATGGATGGAATTAATTTCTAAAATACGTTCGCGAAAAAGTATCAATTGTTTGAGATATAATCATGACTAGTTTAGACATATATTCAATCTGTCATTAAGGTCAGATCTTCAGGGGTTACTTTGTGTTTGTAAATATTCGCTTATAGATTTAGTTTTATACAAATTAATTTGATACACATTTTATCTGAAACCGGTTGCTTTCCAGTGTGGTATCCAATGGAAGTGTGTACGCTTGTTATTTTTTTGAAGGCTAGTGTCCAGTGAACCTGAATTGATTTCCCCAGGTCTGTTGTGATCCCACTCCAACTGGAGTGATTATCAGACCTTTTCCTTGTGATGACACTGCACCGAGGCATCATCAGATCAGCTGCACTGTGATAATGGGTTCCATTTTGCCTTTCTGTCCCTGGGTAATACATGCCATTGTTGGTTATAAGCTTTTAGATATTTTCAGTTGCCTTATATTGATGATTTAGACATCGGATTTAGCTCTGATAAATTCTTTGTCACAACCGTAACAGCATGGCTTCCAACTTCTATAACAATTTCAAGTTTCACTGATACAGTGATCCCTGTGAGTCTGCTTGCATGATGGTCTGTCCTCTGAAACAATATTTATTTGGTTGAAATTGTGTACCTGTGCCTCAGATAAAGATACAACTCTAACCGCTATAGTTTTTTTATGGGGAGAGATACACCATATTGACAAAATATTGGGATACCTGAGCATCAAATCTAAATCAGTATATAGTATGTCTCATTCCAAAACTACTAGCAACAATAATATGAAGTCCTCCCCTCCCCCCTCTCACCCCTGGAGTTGGGGCATTGCTGTTGGGTGATTACACCTGGTTTGCAGATGGCGTTAGAAGTTATTCCAAATGTGTTTGATGGTGTTGAGGTCAGAGGTCTGTGCAGGCTGGTCAAAATCAACCAAATGTTTCTCTACAGACCTGACTCTCTCCATAGAAGCAAAAAAAGTATATAGTGCCTTTCCCCAGCTCAAGGATGCTTGTATAGTATTTATTGGGGAAACTGAGGCTGGAACATATTTTGTGTTCATGCTGTTACAGAGGGTCCATATTGTTTAACACTGTCTTTAGGGGTTCAAATATTTTTTAAAGACTGCAAAAATAGTTCTTAATTAACAGGATTGTGATTTTGTACACACATACATCCATACAAAATGTTTTAATATAATGTGTGTTTTGGTCGAAATATTAATATGTATGGAAAAGGCTGAATATGCATCTAGCCATTTCATTGTGTGCAAACACACAATGTGACTACTTTGTGCCATTAGTCTAAAGAGTTTTAATACAGTTTGAAGTGAAGGATTTTTTTTACTAAGCAATGATGACTATATAGAGATAGCAGACATGTCCTTCAAGCTTTAGACTTGAAGGAATAATTCTTAAGAGCACAGTATATCCTATATGATTCCTGGGGATACTTTGACAGAATGACATTGGGGCAAGGTCATGAAACAAAAGATAGACAGAGAGAGAGAGAGTGAACCCTGGGGTGGCTATTCTGGAGACCAAGTGTCTGCTAAAGGTCTCGTGATAAAGAGCACCTGCTGGTGTCACACTGCTCTGAGGGCATCGTGGTGTCGTGGTGTAGGGGCCAGGGTGAGAGGAGAAGAGAAGAGGGTTCAAGGGAACTGGGGAGCAAAGGGTTATTTTCCAGTGATGTGAATAGATGCCTTGTGACTTGAGGTCTCTTCCAGACCAGTGTTCAGCCCTTTAACTCTCAGTCCTTTTTACACTGTTTGACATGAAACATAATAAGCAATGTCTCGCTTTCTCTTTCTGTAACAGTTCTATAAGAACTGGAATATTTCTCACTTCAAAGAGCAACCTTTAATAATGGAAAGTAAAATAAAAATATGTAATGTGTATTTATGTACATATAGTACATCTGTGCAATACTACTAGTTTTTTTTTTACACAAAATGTTGAGGTGCATTAATTTTGTGAATGAATTTGGTAGGTGCATGTCTGCCAAGGTTCGGGTAATACAGTAATAGCTTTCTTCTTCGAAGAACTACACAAAAATATTCTACTAAGTGAAACCAGGCCCTCAGGTTTTGAGGAAAAAAAAAAAAGAGTTCTCTGTGGTCCAAGGTCAATGACCTGTTCTGTAGCTGTCTTCATTCCACCTCAGGGCACCTGCTAATGTCAGCCCTCTTTTAGATTCCCCAAATCGTGGCTTGCCACTGGTTATTTTCAGCGGCGATAAGTGATCCCAGTGACCCCAGAGGTCTGACACGCTGCTTTTTTTTTAGCCAGAAGTCAAATGCCATAGCATTGCCTCAGGATCAAAGCCTTCAAAGTCAAACTCTACTTAGGCATCTATTGAAATAAGAGCCCCGAGCCTGGCCAAGGATCCTGGGCCTTAGTAAGAGCCAGCTCCCTGTCTGCTTCACACTCACACACCAGCCTGGGTGCTGGCTGCTTGGGTACACACATGCACATATCAGCACATATATGCCCATAAAGGCACTGACAGACAGACAGACAGACAGACACACTGACGTTCATGCACACTCACACCAGATCTCACCCTCCCCTATGTCTCTCTCTTTCTCTCTCTCTCTCGCATGTGAAAATAGCCCTCCTCATCAGGACAAATTATTGTTGAAATTTGTGACTCAGGGGGCTTACTATGTCGCATGTTAGGGATAGTGTGACAGAATCTTGTAATTCCTCTCCAGGCACAAGGCTTGTGTCTCCCTAAATGACATGAAGTTAGAATAACCATGAAAAGATCCTCATCTAGTCTAATCTTGCCCTAAAACCGGCCAACTTATTCTTCAAAATCTTCTACAGTATTGGCCTAGCTGGTGTGTTCTTCTCATAAATCATGTACGAGGGATGGACATTGTACTCAGTTACTTCCTCCCTTTCACCCTCTCAGTAAATCCTGATCTGTGTTCCCTTCCTTTTCCTGTTGGCCACAACCCACCACACACACCCCAGCACACAGGATATAGAGTCTGGCCTCTTGGCAGATAATGTGACACACACGTGTGCAAGCGGAAGACGAGGCCATGAGCCACAAAGGGCCACTCTGGGTCCTGGACTTGGATAACATCAGGAAGGGGATCCAGGGAGAGGTGTCTGCAGGAAGTGGACAGGCCTGGGAGGGCCCACAGAATCACACTTATCTCCCATAGGAGCTACAGGAGCTCCCCCCCTCCCCATACACACACACACACACACACACACTTGTATGAAGACAGAAGATGAGCAACAGTGACCTCAATATCCTTCAAAATAGATTAAAATAACCAACAGTTAACCATAAAAAAATACTTTACCTGTACATGTATATACAACATGACATGTACTGTGTGAGACACACACATCCCACTAAATCCAGTTTGTGACCAACCCATAATGAGAAATAGTCGGTCGCCCCAACAGGTATCCTTGTGCAGTTGAAAGACATCATTTTTAGACCTGAAAAACAGAGGAGTCTGAAATAAATGTTGAGGTTAGGAAGTCCAGATGGTCTTTAAACTGTATTCCCCTACCCTAAGCACTCTTGATTTATGGCATTCTCTAATGGTATCTCTGTTCTGATCTGGCTTTCTTTCACCTTGCTCTCATCTCAAGCTTTAAACTCATCAGGTTCCCTCAGCCCTGTCGTTAATCCTGAGCTACAAAGGAAGGTACGGCTGCAGAGAATTTGAGATCCCCCCCCCTCTCTCTCTCTCTTTGCTCTGTGTAGAAACTCCTGCTGACTGATGAATGAAGAACTGATGAGCAGGCCTAATCCAGGAGAACCCCCTCCTGCTGGCAGGCTTTAAACTCCCTAAACAGATGTAGTTCTGGGTGGAGATTTGCCATGAAATTGGGAGCTGGTTTGTGAAGAATTTCTTACATGACGCTGCAATGACTGAATGCATACAGTTGACCTCTGTGCTGATGGCTGGGGGGGGCTGGGATTCTCTCTCGCCGTCGTTGTCTGAGTGGGTGGGCCGAGACAACGTTGAGCTCATGTGCCAGATTCACTGAAGCCATGGAAATGGGATTTTAATGATTTGGTGGAGGCAGTCCTTTTCTGGCGCTCCAGCCACTCAGTGGGACAAGGGTGACCAGTTAAAGTCAGAATGTAGCAGGCTGTTGAGTACTGATGTTGTACGTTGCGAGGGAGTGTAGAGGTCATTATCAATTCAGTTTAGTGAGTTAGAATGCTGTCAAGTAATTGACAGATTGTGTCCGTGAGATTGTAGGAATACTGAGACATGTAAAATAATAGTTTGTTGCCATTTGTTCACGCTCAGCCCTGATAGCTGTTCTGAATTGAATACTACTAATACTGAGATAAAGTTGTCCCACACGAAAAAAATGAAAAAAATACTAACTGCCACTTATACACCTGACTGTAGTTATAATAAGAAATGATAAAAAATTTCTAATATTTTGGTTTTCTTCCATCTTAACTAACCTACGGGGGATGGTACTGTATGTCCCATGCACCTACGAAAGGTTTCTTCGTACCACTGTAGCTGATGATGGTGTTGACACAGGACCTGGTGGACAGATACTGGAACATGGCCATAAGGGGTTAAAACTGTAGATAATCCCCTGTTGTTACTGCTGAAAAGCATTTTTTCATTCACTCTACACAGCTCTACTCCAATTTAGTCCATAGGAGGTGTTCACAGGACAGATGTGTGCTAAAACACGAAATCAGTTCTGGTTTCTGCTGCTCTTCCTGTGGTCCCAACACCAGCTTGGATCCTTAGCTCTTGGCTGTACGGATGACAGTTTGTTATGACCTATCTGACAGGGGCAACCCCCGGGGGGGCTGGAAATCAGGTGCACACACATGCGTGTGCACACATAGACACGATCTCACATCACTAACCACACTATCTCACACGGCTAAAGCCTTGCTTTTCCTCCATGCTTTTCTAAAACCGTGGTCTCATCTCCATCTCCTGCTCGAATACAACAATCCTGCTTTCTCTCTGCCTCTTTCCCTCCTCTCCCTCTTCTCTCTCACCCTGTCTCTCTTCAGCTCTCACTCTCTTCAGCTCTCTCCCAATCCTTTTTTTTCTCCCCTGCTTTCCCCCCTCTTTCTCTCTCTCTCTCTCTCGCTCTACCTCTTTCCATCTGCCCGTCTCCCCCTTGATGCAGCCTCTCACACAAAGAGAGAGAGAAAGAAGGGCCCTTTAAGTTGCAGATTGAGATCTCAAGTGCTGATACTAGAGGAGGACTGTTGGGGCCTCAGTGTAATGCCTTTGTATCATGTTCACAGTCTCATGGTGCACATGCCCGCTGGAATATGCAGTGATTTGATCTGATAAAAATAGCCGGGATGATTTGTACAAGCACTGTGCACTGTACCAATTTACAACTGTTTGTCATCACCTCTGTACCTTGACATGTGTTTGCGTGTCATGATACAAGCCTAGTCTTAAATTTTAGCCAAGTCTTCAAATGTATATAATTTAACTAATAGATTTTGATTCAGGCCAGAGGTTACACCATGTTTGTACAAGCACTGTACCAAGATAGGATATCAGTAGTAATATTGGAGTGAAAGTAATGCTGACTGAAAAATACAGTATTTATTGACTATTGGTGACACAGAATGGCAGGTATAGACTTTACGTTTCTTTCATGTGGTCTTTGTGGTGGACACATGCTTTGCATGACTGCAGTTTACTTCAGCCTTGTAAAGTCACATTCTGTCCACGCTGTCACAATGCATTATTCATAAATGGATTTAGAACTCCTTGAGTGAACCTTAACAAAAGCAGTTGGGACAGCCAAGATAATATGCTGTCCTCTAACTTTTTGTAATCCACTCCGGAGTCAATACTACAACCGACTGTGATTTCATCTGACGAGAAACTCAAAGTAGAAACTTGTTCAGGGAGACAAATCAAAGGAAGGAGGATAATACAATAGGGACAATCAGTCAATACAATAAAAGTACAAAATAAACTAGACCAACAACAAAGAGTACGAGCTTCTGGGGTTCGAGGATTAGTTTAGGCAGGAACATTGAGTCATATGTTGGAAGTTACTAATAGCCATACATTCAATGGGATGATTTGTGGTCTGTTTTTGTGATTAAATTATTGTAATGTGGTATGACCTCAAGTACCTCAGGTATAAGACATAAAAAACTAAATACAGCTTTATCTTGTGACTCATTTGAAATGAGCAAATGGGGAAAAGGATGGGGGAACACTGATTTGAGGCTAAAGAATTGCAGTGTGTCCTAAATACCTCCACTCCATTCATAACTGTCTTCCCAACGCATGCCTTGTACTGCACCGTCACCTTTCCCTTCCTCTGCTCTCTAACATCCTTTGGGGTTTTGTTCACCTCTCATATGTTGCCGTCATTGTCCTGATGTTTTTGTCAGCTTGTGCCTGGAGGGCATCAGAGCAGCAGGTTTGTCCTGAGCTCACGCTCTCTCTCTTTCTACCTCCCTACCTCTGTCTCTCCGCCTCCCTCCCCCTCTTGCTCTCCACCTCTCTCCCTCCCCCTCGCTTTCTCCTTCTCCCTCTATCTCTCACACTCTCGCTTCATTTTCCTATGTCTCTAACTTTCTTTCTAGCTTTCTCTCACTCTTTCTCTCTGTCACTCTTTCTCTCGCTCTCTCTCTTTCATTACGTCTGCTCTTCGCCTTACTATTTCAAGCGGGGAGGCAGTGTGAGCAGTGTGCAGTAGAGGCTGTAAAAGTCAGGCCTGGTAACCTTGTCCGCCCATGGTCACGGGTCACTTGGCAAGTGCACGTCGGAATTCATCTCACTAAGAACCTCCTCTCTCTGAGGCTAGGAGAGTGAATGAGAGGAAATGGGATGAGAGGGTATGGTGTGTTTGTTTGTGTATGTGTGTGAATGTGCGGGTGTTGTGTGTGTAGGGTTAGGGTGCGTATGAGAGAGTGAGTGTGAGAGAGAGAGTATGTGTGTGTGTGTGTGGGCGTGTGTATTTGTGTGCACTCTACCGCTAATGGAATATTACTACACTACTGTCTACATTTCAGTGTTACAGAGAAAGATTACTGCCAATAATGTTTAGCAAATGGAAGGATTTTCTCATCTGATATACTTTGTTATAGGTTGACTCTTTTTTTAATGTCACAATCACTCAAGACAAAACAACAACATACACCCACGATTCTTAGCCACCTTCTTTCTCCAAATTACACAGTGTGTCATACTGTAAGGGCCTAAAGCACTGTAACTGCCATGTCTGTGATTACACCGTAGCTAGGTTGTGTTTTGTGTTTCTTGTATAGCTTTCAACATATTTAACACTTTCAACACTTTATTGTGTTCACCAGTTGTGAATTCTAAAAATATATTTTTTGTGTGGTCCATTGTATGAGTGGGACCTTGTTTCTTACTCTGACTTGTCACCTTGACTGGCTCAGGAATCTCTCCTGCCTCCTTGGGCCAAGCCCGAATCGAGAGCCAGAAGTCTGGACCTTTGTGTAATGAACATTACAGACAAGATAGTTACACAACATCTTCAGCTAAAGCTGTGGCCCAGAGAAGTACAATGGCTTTCTGTATTTACTCTCATTTCCTTCCCTAATGAAGTCATAGATTAAAGTGAAGCAACACAAAGGCTTTTTTATGTTTCTGCCACAAGACGCACCTATCCAAACATGCTGCACAAGGCTAAGATGGAGCAATTAACCCTAAGAGGCCGGTTAAGGGCTTGCACATTGACTTTTGCCTGTGCTGTACAACCAGTGGGGTCACACCTTGAACGTGTGGGTCATCCTGTTGCAGAGAGCCTGTTATTTGAACAATCTACATGTAATGAGAGGCCAGTCATTTGCATTGCTTGACCAGAACATTGACTAAACAGTAGATTTACATTCAGATCAATGCATTTCAAATCAGTCATTGAGAGCAATTACGATCATACCGTGAGTAATTGTTTATGCTAATTTCTGATTAATTTAAGTCAATACTAAAGCCATCAAATCTGCCAAACTGTACAGTATATGAAGAGCTCCAAAACGTTACAAGCAGTATGTTTAATTTAATAATCCTTAATTTAATAATCCTTAATATATATAAATTAATAATTTAATTTATTTAGATACTTGTATAATGTTATCAAATATAATTCTTGTTTGGGATACATTCCATTTGATTTAATTCCATTCTATTGATTCAATTTTAGCCCAATTTATTTACAGTACAGAATAAAAATGTAATAACAGTGTTGGGAATTAAACACTTCCTATGTATTTGTTTATAGTGGTGGGTTGATGGATTGGTGGTAGCCACTGTGCACCCACCGCCAGACACACTGTAGATGTTGTCACTGTTACATAAACACGGTTCTCTAATATGAACATTCAATGTTAACCCACACGCAATATGAGTCCAGCCAAGCTCAGCACCAGTCTGAAGATCCACACTCACTTAGCTAGCATTTCAAGACTTCCCCCGGCATCAGTTGAAGACAGGACAGTTCATTAGACAGGTTGACTAGATTGACGTCTTCAGTTCTTCAGGACAACATCTTCTTCCCTCCGGTCTGATGTGGTGGTTATGTATAGGTGAGGTAGTTTCCTGGTGTTTTGAACTGCTTCTACCCATTAACAAGTCACACACAAGACATCACTGGGTAAATGATTGACTCAGACGACAGTTATGGGTCTCTGGCTGCAGATGACGGGGCTCTTTAAATACGCAGTAAATTATTTTGCAAGTAAAAGCAAAGCCTGGAGGGTTACAAGGGGGTAAGCATGTTATTAAAGTTCCCCGTACAGACACACATAAACACATTTCAGTTATTTGTAATTTGTGTGCTCCATGCAATGGCAACATACAAGTCCAAAAAAACATGCCCTGTATATAGCACATTGGGTCAATGAACATTTCATTTGGAATTCTATGAGGTTTGTTTTTAAACCGAAGATGCACTGTTTTTCTTTTGTAATAGGAAAGTTGTCTAATGTTGCATGCTTTCTCAGCTCTTTGACCCAGAGGCATACACCTGGTGTTGGGTCAGGTTACTGCCTGGCTCCAAGGCTTGCAGGTCAAGACCTGGTGCTTCACAGACCTCTAATCCCTTGCATGGCAACATATTTGACTGAAGGGGCTGGTCCAAGCAATCCCAGTTAACCCTGAAAAAGTACAGCACTCTTCCTAGCACTTATGGACTTCTTTCTCTCTCTCTCTCTCTCTCTCTCTCTCTCTCTCTCTCTTTCTCTCTCTCTCCATGTTTTCTCCCTCCCTCACTGCCTCCCCACCTTCTTCCTTCCAACAAAGTGATGATTTAACTCTTGGATGTTGAGAGGTTTTTGTGGGATATTAGCCAGCTGAGATTTATGACTTGAAGTGACTTATGATGAGAGTGCATGTGTATGCACAAAAGAGTCCAGACACTTTTAGGTATCATTTCTGTGGGCAAGTGTATGTCTTGTTGACATTTTCTAGCTTTAATCTTTGAAATGTATTCACAGTGTTTAATTGATACGTGATGCTGTAGCAACTTTGAGAGAGAAAGAGAGAGACAGAAAGAGACAGGAAGGAAGGAAGGATATAGGGAGCATGTTTCTGTATCGGCTTCTTAACTCTTTTGGGACCTTGTGACTTAAACATGTTTCTCTAACCAGTGTCCCAGAAAGGTGCTTAGGCACTAAACACACTCATTAATCTTAATAATATACACTTATCTGATCTCACACCGATCAAGTATGATGTGCCTTTGGCTTGGTTTTAATCCCCCCCAAAAGTTTGAAAGCTAACACAACAAGACAAAGTCTATCATCACAATTAGACACTAGCATAAACATGTACTTCAGGTGATGTAATATAATGTTTTCAGAGGCAATATAGAAAATAATGGCCCTCATCTTATCCAATCTCCATTCTCCCCTCAGTGTCCATTAGCGATGGCTCATTATACAGTCCTATTTATAGGCAATGCTGTGACAAGTACACCAGGGGGAGCAGTTATACTGCTATTTTCATTGATGGTCCAAGAAGGGAACCACATTATTTCCTGTCTTAAATTCTTTCACACACAATTATTTCTAGTACGTACGTGATTACATAAAAATACACTTTCTCTTTGGAAGTCCACTCAATGATTAAAGAAATGGTTTGGCTTGATCTGGATGATACTGGACTGTACTTATGTATCAGCAGGCACAAACCTGAACACCTGCTGTAAAACGTCTTTTAGACTATAATTTGTAGTTTTCCTGTCCTCCATGATTGCATCATGTCTATTGAGCCATGTCAAATATCAGAGGCCCTAAGAACAGCTATAGGTCAACAATTCCTCTAAAATGGACAATGTGATCCCCTTTACAACACAAAATACACCAACTGCCAACCCTGGTCACAAGCTAAAGCTTATTTGCCTCCCACCTCCAATTAATCTTTGTTAATTCTGCTCCTTTGGACACAATCATGATTAAATTGACAACCACTCTGGCAGTCATTTGACGATGAGCCATCTAACCCAGACCCAATTCTGACTGGCAGCTGGATTGAGATGACATAAGTGGTGGGTTTACTATCCTACCGTCACTTTGCTGCACTCATTGTAAAAGGACGTACATCTTTGTCTTTTTAATGCCGTCTGATTACTTAGTGCTGTCACCCTGTCACTCAAAGAATGAATAAACCTGAACTATGTTCCACCCTTTTTTTTTCTTCTTTTTCTTTCTAGCAAAGATAAGGCCTACCTGGTTCACCTAGACAGCTTTCTCGAACCGTTTAAAGCGGATCTCTCATAAACGCAGGATGTGTGCATTGTGCATGGCTACAGGAAAAAGAAAACTGGGAACATGTAGTACAAGCTGGGATGTACGTGCGTAGGACTGACAGGAAGCTACTCTGAATAAAAGGTTACTGGATAAAGACAAACTGAGCTTTGTGAAAATGTCAATGTGTGACTCTTAGATGTTATATCTAGATTCCTATGCGCATGCTATCCTCAGACAGACTGATCATACAAGATTTAACCCTTTGTTGATGTGATGAAAAAATATATAAAAGTTTATTTCAATGCTATGTTTTTTTGCCGCACATTTTTTTTTTATCAATTTTGGAAAGAAAAACACCCCAAAACATGCAGTTTGCCAATTATAGAAGATTTCATTCTGTCATCTTGGCATTTTCTTCATCATGCCTACTGTACTTTGTGCAGTTGGGTGAAATAAAACAGATAACCATATGAAAGTGTAAAAGGCTTGCAGGTTTTCTTTCATCTCCCATTTTTCAGGATCAGGTAAATGGCTCTATTACTCCACTTCTTTAAGTCTGTTATAGCTCCATATAACTGACATACGGCACAGCCTCCATTTCTGTCCCGACAGTTATGGGGCTTTGGTGATCATGTTAGGATTTTTTTTCCAGTGCCCTTGGTTTAATAGGGTGTATGTCACACATATTTGATAAATACACCCATTTAAAAAAGTAACAGAAAATGCCACAGAAGCAGGCTTCATCCCTCCCTATTCTGTAACACAACTGCTACTTATACCTCTGATTATGTTTTTAAGAACATGACAACAAAACCCCTTATAATCTGACAGTGACAGCTGTTTTTTTCTGATTGAGTGGTTTTGGACAAGATTATATTCAAAATGTTGCTTTTGAAGAAGAAAGAAATGTTGTTATAGGCGGTTAGAGACATTGTGACCCTTTAATGGTGATCACTGAACCTTGGCTTTCAGGATCTCTCTCCTCACCCCTGACTTCCTGTCTTCTTGACCTAAAGGCAGAGGCTTGCATGTGCTTGGACTCTGCAGTCCGCTCCTTTCCTCTGTCGGACTGTTTTACTGGTCTTATCAGTTAGCCTTGTCCCTTTCTGTGAAGCTTTGTACTAACGCCGATCATCCCTGTTAAGTATCCTCACTACATGATACATAACAGGTCTTAAGAACAGACAAATGTCTGTTTATTATTTGTTACAGTCATCAACACATATTTTAGCAGTAACTTAATAGTTAACATGTTGGTTTGTAAAATAGGAAATACATTTTGTTCTTTAAAGTTAACCTTTTTATGTCATTAATCATTTTTGTGTGCTGTACATGTACATTAATAATAGTTTTGTTTGCAGACTAATAATAGTTTTATATTAGTGAGTAGATAATGCTGGCCTCAATATCTCTATAATTGAAAAATTCAAGTGGCCTGCCAGAGTATTTTTTGTAAAGAGAAACTTTTTTGGGGGGCCGTTCTTGTGTAAACTGTGTTACACAGCAAAGGAGAGAGCTAAAATAACTTATAGCATGTTGACTGTCTTTAATAAAGTCATAAATTACCTTAGAGTCAAAGAGAAACCGTACACGATATCTCAAACTATTTTAAAAGGTAATTTGTATTTTAAAAGCCATGGGTATGGCGTTTAAGAAAATGCTGAGTATGGTGGACAGCCCATAAAGATGAAAGACCATTGTTTCTCTGCTATGACCCTTGCTTCCTAGTTTTTGGTTATGTGCTTTCTTATCATTGTTTGTTGTATTTGTTTTTCAGGATAAGGATTGAAACTATACTTTTACACTATAATAATTAAATGCCTTTACCACACATTGTAAGTTGTTATTTGTGTGGATCTATAAGAGCAAATATTTCGCAATACCTGCATTGACATTGCAATGCAATCACTTTAACATATATATGTGTATATATGTTTAATGGCCATGATGACTTATGGTCAAATTCTTAGTCCTTTATAAAAATTTGTACTTTGTAGTTTCTACTTGCTTTCAGTAGAGATGCAATGTCTTGTTGAAAGAAAGAAAAAAGACTACAACTCTGTGATCAGTGAACTGTGACTGTCACAATAAGGCCCCAGTTTATTTTGGATTTAGACCATTCTTAGTCTTAGCTTGTGAGCATTTGTAATGGGGTGGAGGTGGGGCTGGGAGCCATTTACTCTACTCATTTACCCCTTTTTCCCAAATCTGAAATACTAATGGTTACCCCCCATTTCGAGCTCTGTGGCTCAACCCCCACTGGAGACCTGTTCAGGATCTCCAGTCAGGCATTTGTGTGTGCCTAGCCCTCTCTTTTCTTCTGCTCTTAACCACACAGGCTCGACTTCACAGGACAGTCGACAGCCCATGGACAGCAGATGAAAAAGTAAGGCGGCATATCCCGCGCCTGTTAAGTCCTCAACTAATTAGCAAAAATGGTCTCCTTTCTTTTCTTTTTAAGCATTTCGTCTCGGGGTTG
This sequence comes from Neosalanx taihuensis, assembly GCA_030340665.1. NCBI lineage: Eukaryota > Metazoa > Chordata > Actinopteri > Osmeriformes > Salangidae > Neosalanx > Neosalanx taihuensis. The sequence continues at coordinate 16,349,529 of CM059290.1, read as the reverse complement.
GGGGGGTGGTGGAGGTGGGAGGGGTGGAGAGGCGGGAATGCGAGAGAGAATAAGATAGAGATGGAGAGAAACAGAAGGGAGAGAGAGAGAGATAGAGAGAGAGAGAGAGCGAGAGAGAGACATGGGGAGAGGATGGGGGTGATGCAGAGAGTGAAGGGAGATGGAGGGAGTGTGGGTGTGACTGAGGGAGGAGACGCGTCTGAGCTCTCAGCTGGGCTGTTTTGAAAACACACTTTTGAAAGCCTCTCCCTTAATTCATGCCTTTTGTTTTTGGATCTTTTGTGTTTGCCAGTTTGACCATATAACATCATACATCTGGTCTATAGCTTGTTTGGGGCTTTCTCACTCAGGGACCCATCGGCTCCTCCTGGGCTCAAATTCGAGTGATCGTGTAACATAAAAAGGTTTAAAGTGTGGGCTGGGGAGACAAACAGAGAACCAGAAAGGGGGAAGTGGGACTGAGAATGTGTGGAACATGAAGAAAAAAAGCTGAAATCGTTCTCCTGTTTCCTTAATTTCTGTCTCCTATAAATTCCGGGATGACATCTAAACATAGGAACATTTCTTTATGTAATTATTTTTTACATACTTGCACAGTTTACAAGTTTCGTTGTATGTACATACATGTCTGAAAAAGTTACATCCATGTTCAAAGAGCCAAATGGGCACTGTTAGTATGAATTCAATATATAAATCAAACTTATTTCCTGCTGTTTTGGAACATGATCCCAGCAAAGTGTGTGTGTGGGAGTGTCAGGATGATGGGGGTAGAACAGAGAGAGAGGGGGTGGGGGGGCAGCAAGTCTCCCTTCTGTAAGCTTCTCTTGACATCTCTGTGTGTGGGATGAGTTTTCTGTGACAGGGTCAGGCTCACATTTCCATTTGAAACTAGGATGGCATCTGAAGATGCTCTTCATAAAATGCTTGGATAAATCTTAAATCACCATGTCTTGGAAACTTGTAGCATCTAGCAATACTGATGCCATACTACAAATAGGTAGTTCAATGTGTTATTGATGTTTATTGACAAACATTTTTAGAAAAAAAGCCAAACTATGTTTGCAATCATTCCATTCAATAGAAAGTAACGTATGAATACCTCATACTTGTTTTTTTTTTTACATATTGCAAGTGAAGCCAGCATTTAGTGTCAAGTAGTGTCTATATTAAGTTTGTATTAGGTTGTCAAGTTCAGTCAACCAGAGAGAAACCGAGTAAGAGAAGGTGGGGCAGAGAGCATGGCATCCAAAGACCCTGATGACTAGTATTAGGGATGCAGAAAACAGTTATATACCAGAGTAGATGTGAAGTTCATTGAGTAAAGTTTAGTTGGGAGACCATGGAGGGTGGGAAATGAACACATCTTAAAGGGATTCTATCAATAGCCCAAATTGGCGGCTTCACTCCAATGAGCAAAAAAAAGGAAAGAATGAAAAAGAAACGGGTGCTTTTTCTCACAGTTAGCTGTCACCTATCTCACATAAAAGAACACAGGACGGGCTGAGTTAAGCACCCCAATATTCACTCATTTGAAGGGCTTAGTCCTCAATGGCATGGCCTAAAATACCCATCACAGGCTCCTGGTATTGAAACGTTTTCTTTTTTCTTCTTTTCCCCCCTTCTCAACTCCCCTAGAGCATGAATAGCTCGCCAGTGGGGCTGAACAACCCACCTTTTCTCATTAGACTGCAGAGAAGGAATACACTGTCGCATCAATAGAGGACTTGCTGGTTAAAATATCATTAGCCTAAATCAGCATTCAAAAACAATTTGCCTGTGGTCAATTAGAAGGGCTGCAAAAAGACAGACTGCACTCATCACTCAACCTAAAAAAAGAAACAATTATGAAATATGAAAATCCTGCCGTTGTTATTTCTAAATAAATTACAGAATGGTCTGTGGGATTTGAGCACAGTGCCAAAGGTTAAACAGGCAGGTCATAGAAACTGCATGCGCTTCAGTCCATGGAACAGTTTTTGCGTTGGGGAGTTCAGATTGCCGAAGCTACTTCACTGCAGGCCCTAATACCCCAGACCATGAACATGAACACACACTGTTTTCCTATGCCTGGGGTAGCTACACCTCATAAGCAGCTGCAAGCTCATAAAGGCGTGTTTGGTCCTCACGCTCCCAGCAGCACAGTAGATAGGAGTGAGAGGCTTGGGGCTGAGGCCTATATACCTAGGGTGTCCAGGGACTAGACCCAATAAATCAATATGGGAGAGAATAAGACGAGAAAAAGACCTTTTAAAAGACAGACTTAACGCGTTCGCATGTTCGAAAGCTTGCCCACATGCAACCATAAGCTCACATCTATGCAGTAACACGTACAGTATGTGTTCCCTCATGCACAAAAAAACAAACACACTCATGCACAGACACACACACACACACACACACATACTCTCAACACAAAAAGCTTCCAGAAAAAAGGACCACTAGCCCCCACCCTAACAACAAGAAGAGGGGAGAAAAGAAACCCCAACCAGGCAGAGGGGTTATAAATTAGGAGCCGTCAGTATTACAATGTATATTAATAGTCACACCTCTTTTTAATGAGTTTGGCATTGGCAGCTGAGAGGAAATACAAGTCATCATAGCGCTGCTCATGCACACCCCGATGAAAGAACCTATAATAAATCTTGTGAGAGCAGGGCTCACACATAAATATGTATCGCATAAGGCATCTGTTTTACATTCTGCATATAAATCAGCCAGAGTGCTGAATAGCAATGAATCAGATGCTCGACGCTTGATTTGATAACAAATTGACTCTGAACTTGGGAGGGGAGAATTTAAGGCCCCCTATGTCCTATGGAGAAAGAGTGGGTCAGGTAGGACCCAGGAGACTCCATGGTCTGCCATGCACCCCTTTCTTCAGGCTCTGGGATGCTTTCCTGGAATTTATTCGGAGGTTGGATGGGGAGGGCTGCAAGGACGAAGATCTGATCTTTTCCATCCTCACATGGCTGTCTGCTTGTGACCCATCAGCAACCGTGTCCTTAGTGCTTCCTGTGTTGATCTGAGCGTGAGGCTGTTTGGAAAAAGAAAATAAAAAAATCTGCAGGCTCCAAAAATCAAAGAGGGAAAAATTGAACTAAAATCATCTGGTCTAAGTTTGAATTTCTGAAATATGATTATGGCAGTTCATGTACATCTATAGCATACTAGTCAGCTTCACATGTACTGAGCTTACCAATTTGTGCTGTTGGTCTATGGCTGTCCCCTTTAACCCAATTCCAAAGATGGTTCCATGGTTCTGTTCTTATTTCACATTGCACTTGTACCTCACATAGTCTATGTGAAACCATCAACATTACATGCAGGATGCAGCTGTACTTCCCTACACTTTTACTACTTAGGTGTGCAATTAATTCATGCCTGCAGGTGACGGTGGCCTCAGAGAGAAAACAAATCTCACCAGTTAAAACACTCTCATGATTAAGTTTTTCTCAATTACAAGATCACTAATGATGGTTTTCCATCTTAAACAAGGTATGGAAGATTGAAAGAGTTGAGAGACAACATGAAATTAATCAATTGTTTCAGATAAGTGAATGTTGCCTATTATGGTGTTACCTGTGATTATTTTGTTATTGCATTGTATTATATATTACATTATAGGTCTATATGGAGGTCATTCCATCATGCTTGCGAGGAACAAGTTGATTTAGCTTCAATTATGCCACACTTCTTTTAGACATGTTCAGATGTTAACCTTACTTTTCAACATAGTTAATCATACTAATTGTGTATTAGGTAGCTACAACAGCACACAGCTGTAAATAATCAACTCTCTGATTAGCTTTAGATTGCAAATACTTTGGGGGGAATGTCGTGACCGACCTAAATCAACAGTTGTGTCTACTTTCCCACTTCTCCACTGGAAAGATGAACTTGTTTCAATTATGTGTTGGAAACAATGTGAGGATTTATTTCAGATAATTTCAAAGTAATCAGCGAAGAGATTTAGTGATATGATATGTGAGTTGGAGTTCATGGATGCAGATCATTCAACAAGCATGTTTAAACTCAAAATCTTGACATTTTCTACAGGAAGGACATGTGGGTATTCTCTTAAAACAGGAACAACTTACAAAGTAGGTCTCTTCTCAAACAAACAATCTTGTATTAACAGCTGGGATGTGATTCCATGCGTGATGTCAGATACCCTGGGAGCTTAATGCTACCAGGTTGTTTGTTTATACTCTTTGGTCTAACTTTCATTGTATGATGAATTGAGCTTGATAGTTTGACTTGAAAGGGAGCATTAAACTGAATATTGTTGCTATGTGTAGATATTATATTACTTATTGTAATCAAGGCCACTGTTATGGCACCAGCTGCAGAAACCATGGATTTCCATAGGAAATGGGCAACAATTTTAGTTAAATGCTACTATTATTACCTTGTATTTTTCAGGAACAAGTTTTTCTTTGATGTTGTATTTTTGAGAGATACTTACACAACCAAAACAAAACTAACAGAAACAGAATTTCATACCAAAATGTTACCGGTATTTAAAGCTGAACTTGGATTTTTGCGGTTTCTGTAAATTGTGCATGACAAGCTGTTCACTTTTTTTGTTTTCTGTAGAAATGTACATGGACTCAGTAATTACACTTTTTAATCTAAACTGAAAGAAAAGGCGACTCAGTCGTTCATTACGGAAGACGAAATTAGAGATGGACAAAGAAACAAAGGGAGCAAAAGGGATGGAGGAAGGTGGAATTGTATTGCAGCTTGATCCACACCTGCACACATGAAGACATGGCAGCATGTTCTGCTCGGGTCGTCTGTTGCACGGCGGGAGTATTTGGGGATGATTAATTGCTCTGTCTTGTGAATGGAGCTCTCAAAACAGCGGGATCCTCTGCATATGTAAATACAAGCAGTCTCAGCGCAGCACTCTGGAGCAGGATTAACAAAACGAATCTGCTCCCAGATTTCGACCAATTCACCAATCTTTTTCTATTATCTCTGACAGCTCACTGACATGAGAGGAGAGAGACATTTGAGCTCTAATCAAATCCAATGTGCGTGAAGTTATTAAGAGTGAGAACGTTTCTTGTCTCCTTCACACCAAAGTATCCATATGACAGTGGAGTAAAGTAACAGGCATGTTGATATTGAAAACTAGGTGACACGCTGAAACAGTTGGAACACAAAACTTTCATTTTGTGAAAAGAAGCAAATCATATTTTTTTCTACCTAATGTGGCATGGCATACTATTTCTGCTGTGGGGATATGCTTTTGGGGGTTCTGCTATACATCAGAACTGGGATATTCCTTAATCCCTTTCCCAGTTTTTGTTTGCTTGCTAGCATATTTACATTTATTCATTTAGCTTTTTATCCAAAGCAACTTACAGTAAGTGCAGGGACATTTTTCCCCGTGCCACAGCGGGGGCTTGATTTCACGACCTTTCGATCATGAGGCCAACGCCTTAACCATTGAGCCATCTGACCCCCCAGATATGGAGTCAGCTTGCAGAGAAGAGTGTATAATGTTATTTTACACCTAGTTACCCAGTAGTCCAAGTGAACCCAGAATTGCAGTGTTCGTAGGGAGAGTAAGGACAGGAGCCAAGATATCCTGGATAATCTTATAACAGGTTCTTTGTGTACAGTCTACTTCTTAGTGTGAATTAAGGGATTTTCATTCCCTTAATAGCCCATTAATTTCTCGTCAATGTGTCCCTGGGGTTTAACATCACTTTAATAGTTATTCACTTCGACCAAAATGTCACCAATCTACTATAAATCTGTGAATTAGGCCTATATTACAAATTAAGGAATCAAAATCATCGTTTTCATTATTTACTTCCATCCTAATAAGACTATTAGCAACTATGAATAGACACCTCCCAATGGTAGTAGTGACCAATATAAAAAAAAAAACATTCTTTGTGTTTAACAGTAGCTAGAATGCATGGGTTTATCCCCTCAACAAAATGAAACCAAGCAAATGGTTTTCTTTTTTTCAACACTATTGGAAGTGTACTTTAATTGTACCAATTACTCCTTAACAACTTTTTAATATATGAAATCATTATATGCATGTTTGTACTTCATACAGGCCTGTAATATGTTTTTGCTTTGGAACTTAATGTTTTCACCTGAGCTACAGTAGTTAGCTGCACTAAAGTGTCCTCGCTTCAGATGTGTGTCACTGAATGCATTATGTTCTCTCAGCTCCATCTCTCATACACTGGTTCACCCTAGGAGCCTGAACCAAATGCATAATTTAAAAACTCTTTAATCTGTGATGGCGTTCCCATTTGGTTGCTAGCAGACGACACTTTATGGTGTCAGCTTTCGTCAACAAAGGTCAATGCCAGTTTTTCACTATAAATGATACAGCAGCCAGGGATCAAAATAAGAGGGGGCCGGGTTCGAGACACTCAATAAGTCTGTAGGGAGCCACAATCATGTTTTTGTATTTATTATTTCATTTCTGGTGGGCGTATCTATTCCGTGCCTTTTCAGAGGTAGATATCAGGTAAGGTAATCTTAACTTATTGTTCTACATTCGGTTCTTAGTTGCACTTATTTCCAATTTTGGTTGTCCTACAAATATCAAGATTTAAATGAGACGTCAAGAGTGCAAAAGTATTCTGATAAAGAGGACAAATGTTACAAACATCGCCACAGTTGATGCAGTCAACGGCATAAAGTCTGTTTGATGGTTGAACGTAATGTAAAATATTAAATATTTGGATGGGGTGTCTGCTGCAAAGACAAGGGGAACATGAAGCTATCAGTTAACATAAAACCAATCATTTAAAAAAAAATGCAGATGGCGCTGGACATTCTTGAAAGTTTTTTTCCTTCCAAACATACATCTTTGTCTATAAATCTGGATAGATTCCTGGCCCTACGAGTACATTGTGTTGGGCCACACGAAAGGACATCAGATGACACCAAAAGTCCATCACTGAGAGAATAAAAAAGACGTCACCTCGCAACAACCCAGTGATAAAGGATTTCTGGGCATGGTTGAAAATTAAGACTGTAACAAGGTCTCGGGCTCCTAGCCTGACAACCATTTTCTTTGATATTTATCATCCCTCCATGCCATTGGCTATTACCCGTGAACTCGCTGTCTCATGGCAGGCAAAGAATTTATTGGCGCTCCATTATTAGGGGATTGCTGGGAAAGAAGGGGGAAGCACTGTGGTTTTCTGAGGAGGTTACGATCGCCTCCTAGATTATGCCTCTTGACAGGTTTGTCATCCCTGTGCACTGATGTGCTCTGTAGAGTGCTCTGATATCATTAGCTTCATTGCTCCTAATGTGTCTGCTCCTCTCAGCAGAAAGACAGGTCATATATTGTGCAAATAGGTGGATATGGGCTAGAGATCACTGAATAAAGGCTGCCTCTAGTCTCTCCAATCCCTGGCCTATGGACGGGCTAGCAGCATATAATCTGTGTTTTATACCCAAGAACAACAGTTACAATTGTTTAGTGTTACTTGTTTTACAATTGTTTAGTGGCAGCACCGGTGGTTCAGTGGTAGGATTCTTGCCTACCATGTGCAGAAAGCCTGGGTTTCATTCCAGGTGGGGGTACGAATCCCGGCCAATGCATTGAATAAATGTGTGCGCCTCTGAAATTTCCCCATTAGGGGACTAATAAGGGATAATTTCTTCTTACAGTTTAACAACACACATGATAAAGACAGAACTTACATGGTGGAAGAACAATATGCAAAAAGGGTAACTGACTGATCAAAATGGTATCTATAGGCAGATGCTCATGCGTACAGTATGATACAATTGTAATTGTGTTGGTCTTCAGTTCTTTTGACTTCCTCATTCACTTGCCCTCTCCAGGATTCAATCTCAGGCCTTTTGACTGAGTGTAATTGACCACCGCCTCCCAAACATGCCAACAAAAATAGTTATTATAGTAGACTCCTGATAGATGGTACTGAAAACAAAAAAATGTATCCCAATTAACTAAAGATATGCTGTATTTAATATAGATTCATCTTCCACTTAATGTCAAAAAGTATACATCAACATGCACACCTTGTGTGATCTGGCAAATATCCTAAACGTAGGTCTTCATCAGGCTCTCTGTTAGCATCAGCTAGCATGTTAGCATTACAGTCTGAGAACCAAGAGATCATTCTTCTGGGCCTTCGTTCCTAGTGATTCAACTGGCAGGAGGCTGATGGAAAGTCCAAGATAAGGATCCGCTGAAGCCAGGAGAAACGGCTGTTGAGAATCTGGTGAGGGAAATTAAACCAATTGAGGAAGTCGCTATTTTTCTCGGACCAACGTGAGTTATAGGCTAAGACAGGAGGCGTATATTTTTGTTAGGATGGAGAAGGGAGTTGAAATGAGCGAATATTGCTAAAAGAGCGGCGCTCACATTCAGGCAAAGACAAAGGCTGGAAATGAAATAACTTCCTTTCCCCAGGAAAACACAGCAGCTCCTGACAGAATAATAGCAGTTGAAGAGAGGGAGAGGGTTCGGCAACATTAGCCCACAAACACAGGAAACCGTCCAGCCGCCTGCTTGACTTGTTAAAAGCCAACAGACACACGCGCTCCCAAGTTGAAAGAAAGAAACTCACACTGTCATGCATACACATCATGAAAATGTCCATGATTAAAACTTTGTATTTCATATATAACACATTCAAATGTATTGCTCTTGAAATATCCGCCATTTCCAGAATTGACTGAAATTGTACTATAGGCTCCATGATAGGCCTAATGAACCACATTTTTGAGGAACATAATTACTCATTGAACAATCATAGTAGGTTTAGCAAGATTGTAACTTTATAGTAGCCTATAAGACTGTTAAGACAGAAATGACTTGAAATCAAATTTCACCCAGTGGTGCTCTATTTTATAGTACGTAGGTTCACTGAGCAGTTTTTCCTAAACATTTCCACTCGCTGTTGAGGCCATGATCTCACAAGTCAGGTCCCTATTAGGCAAATAAGGACCTATAAATCTTTGGCACATCATTAATGAGGATTCTTCCACTGACTGGTGTTAATTAACAAAGGTTAAACAAGATGTGAGGTGTTGTCATCCTTCTATATATTATTAGGCTAGTATCTACCCCAGACAAGCCTGGGCAACATAATGAAGATATACATAAATAAGACCTGCATGCAAAATCCAAATAAATCCACTTATTATATGACTGGTAAACAGTAGTGTCTGCTATTAAAATCACCCTACTACATGCAGAACATCTTTGAGAGCATTCTAACCATTCAGTATTCATACAAAATAGTCTGGGGGAAGGATTGCATGACCCTTGTTTGATGTCCTGGACTTGTTTACTCTTTCAAAGGTGTTTTCAATCAAGCAAATGTGTTTCCCTGGTAATATGGGGCAGATGTATCAGTGCAGTAAAAGTTAATTACCGTATGTTTGTGAGTCCTGTAAATGGAGATACTTGGTGTTTAAATCTAGGATTATTAAAATTACTTGATTCTGTTCTGGTTAGGGTTTTTTTTTTGTTGCAGTACTGTAATCGTGTGTTGACCTTTCCTCACTCAAGTGAACAAATCCAATATGAGACTTCTGCTACATCAGGATTACATCAAACCTAGATTGGCATGGCTGCAGTCTCCTAGTTTTAACAATGTTCATTCTTTTCGACTTGACATGGAGGTGTAACTACAGATAGTCTCTAAAGTTGATGCTTGACCTGTATGGGTTATCATCTCTGTCCTGTATACTCCGTTTCCCTCTTCCCAAGAATCAATTGTCTGGTAATCTTTTAGCCTGAGTTTGAATTGTGAGAAAACGACCGCTTACAGTTCAGTCCTTTAATAGCTTGGCCTATTATTGGCTATTTGCTTTTCTCACGTGAAGAAAATAGGAGACTAGTAGACATAATGAAGACAACCCCATGCTGTATGTCCCAGCTTTGCTGAATTTGATTTAAAATCAGTATATATGAAGGTTCCACTTATGATTTCTTGCACAAGCATACAGTACAGTGTAGGAAATGTATTTAGTGTGCAGGCTGGGATGTTACAATTAACGACTGTAAACTATTCAGAGCATTAGCAACACATTTTACAGATATTTTGCAGACAGCACTCTACTTGACAGAACCCATCAAAAATGTATTTATAGTTTGTGTGTTTCACTCTGGGGCCTAAACTGCAAGTACTCTGCTGACAACACTTATTAGTGCACCACTCTGAAGACATATGATTTAATTACCTTAATAGTCAGCAGTTTACAATTAAATTTGTTGCATGCACTGTGGTTTAATGTAGCATATTTCCTGGTCAGTTCTGTTGTGTTTCTTCTCAAAGGTAACATTGACAAACCTTGCATGGACGTAAGCACAATATGCAAATAATTCAATGTTCCATTGGATTGAATCAAGCAGTCACATGGATGGAAATTGGTGGATTATGTTTTAAATAGATTCTTTTGTATATTCTGAGACTTTCTTACCTTAACAGGTATACCCATCCAAGGAACCTACATCAGGGAGTCAGGTGGTTAGGGAATCGGCTAGTAATCAAAACGTTTCCAGTTCGATTCCCAGCCGTGCAAAATCACGTTGTGTCCTTGGGCAAGGCACTTCACCCTACTTGCCTCGGGGGGAATGTCCCTGTACTTGCTGTAAATCACTCTGGACAAGAGCTTCTTCTAAATGTCTAAATACCCATCCATACTTTTTAACAGATATACACATCCATGCTGTGCCAGTTGCTCAGTAAATCTCATGAGAGGTATTAATTTTACCTTTATCATAGCAGTATGAAAATGCAGTACCACGGGTTCCTTGTAAATATACATTGATAAAGAGTAAAATTTTGAAGTTGAAATTTGACAGATCCTAAAGAGAATATCCTGAAAATCTTTACTTCATATATTTATGAAACAGTACTGAAAGGTTTTTGAGGCAAGAAAGAAAATATGGTTTCCAAATCAATTTTGGAATGTCTTTGTTAGGAGTAAGAGACAAACTATAAAGAGTTCAAACCATACATGCCCAGTGACATTAGTACAGGTGCTGTATGTAGGTTATGAACTACATTTGTGTGGGAGCCATGAGTTCAAATGCTATTTTTTGCATCTCCCTGAAGCCCTTTAGTTTTTGGAAGCTCTAATTATTTCAGTAAGTCATCTAATTTGTCTTTACAAAGACCTTTAGTTCAATTAGACTGCCTATCCTGCTATTACGCTTACATGAGATAGATTTGACTTTTGACTGAACTGCCTCAATTGGGTGTTTACTTGTTTTTCAACTTTTTTCCCCTGAGATACAGTGGGGTTAGCATTATACCTGGGGGTGATACTGCTGCTAATGAAGAGGAATGCCAATGGTACATTGGTGCTGGATGGATGTGTCCTACCTTGATTTAAAAGGAACGGACATCTTTTGTTGAACTATCATTGCCAATGCATGTTTTTTTTTTTTTTTTATTGAGTTAATGAAATGTTTTGATGCTTCAGAAAAGAAGCAATGCATCGGCAGACATACATAGCCTTGGGGTAGAGATATTATTCTGGGACTGTCTACATTCTTTTCATTTGCAAGCTTGTCATCAGTTACCTAGTTCAACCATGTCATTGAATATTGGAAGCCCCATTGTATTATTTAACCGAATGTGTGGAGAGATGCCTTGATAGATCCAGAAAATGAATTAGCATACATGCAATCAACACACAGACCATGGCGATGTTAACGGACATTCCTCATTTTATTGCCTGACATAATGTATTGTTAAACCAGTACTTTTAAATGGCATTCATATGCCCCCTCAAAAAAGAAAGAAAAGATATGGAAGTGATAGTAGGTAAGATCATCATTTATAGATGTGCACCTGAGACAAGTTTTTAGCCTCTCTCTGTGTCCTCCCCTCTAAACCTAGCATCTGTCCTTTCTGGCCAGAGACAAATTCCTATTCCCAGCCAGTTGCTTTTATTAAATTCTCCTCAATAAAAAAGCTCAGACAGGATTTATTAGGTACTCAGCACAGACGTTTAGTATTTCCCTCCGTTATTAACTGAAAATCAATAGAAAGCAAAGAAAATGGAAGTCATACAAGTGTTGTCGCCCTGATATTATGTCGGCTGTCGGATTAGATTCATGACAGGACTTCAGTGCCTGTAAGGTGGAGTTTCTGCTTACATTGCAGCACCTAAAGTGGAAGTTATTCATTAGAGTAAAGCAGCGGTCAGATGTATTTCCAGGCCTTCTCACTCATCTATCTTAGAATGACTCAAATGGACTGAAAAAGGTTGCTGATATTTCCTGATAGAGATGTCAGATTTAACGCAGTCACTTTAGGATTTACGGTTATTTTGTTCTGAAGACCTTTTTTCACAAAAGGAAGCTGTACCGTCAAACATATACTGGGATGACATGAATATAGGCTTTAAGCTAAGCCTACTTTACCTGTGCTTTGTACATGACATTAGTAGCACTTAATAAAGTCTGGATTTAGTGTAAATACACAATGAGCAGTTTAAATGTATCTGATGCATTGGCAAATTGACAATAGTTACTTGTGACATTGTACTCAGAAGTTTCCGTCTGACGTTTTTTGCTGTTTTGTACTGGTGAAAAGCTGATAAACACAAGGTTTGAAGCACTACTGTATTATGTGTGCATGCAACCATCATAACTTTTATTGGTTATTCAGTCATGTTGAATAATTTGAATGTTGCACTCCTTCATGGTGAAAGCTGCTAAAGGTGGCAGACATCTGCAGTAAAATACAACGCTGTCAATGTACTTCGTCAGTATTTCATCACTAGGGTGAGAGCCTTTGTCCACACGTACGTATTTGTTATCTCAAAAGGGAAGAAAAATCCAGGAATAAAGAGCTTACCCACCTCACTAATTTAATTACTCTCAGGACCTCCATGACAGTAATGTAAATATTCTACTGAGAGGACCCAAGACACTAGGAGTAATTACTTAAGGCTTTCCTTCACATCTCTCTAGACTTTTTTTTATTATCCAAAAGCTTTTTAACATTAGCGCTCTCTGCCTGACAAATTAAATGAAATTTCATTACTCTAGCCATCCTAATGGCATGAAACTATCAGCTGTTGTGTGCCTTGTCTCTTCTCTGCCTGCCCTGGCAGATTAATCAAATAGTCAGCTTTGGAGTCAAACTGGAGGGATCATCGATCCGCAAGTCTCTCCGTGTCTCCTTGGTGTAGTGTGCGTGCATGTTTGTGTGTGTGTGCACGTGTTGGTGGGAGGGGTCTAGGGGTGAGGGGGTGGTGGGGTGGTGGTGGCTGGGGGAGGCTAAACTTCTAGTGAAAGACACAAACTAATTATGGGTCCCCATAAAACCAAAGACCCCAAATCCACAAGAGTGCCTTGTCTCAACTATCTTTTGTTAATTTTAGTGATATTCTCCACAATGAAGGGTAAAAATACATGTATACACTCTTTGATCATTTTATCTATGCTTTATGTTTTTTTTGTTGGAGAAAGGGCATTGCTATATGCAACCACATCGTCAGACAAGAAGACCAAGTATGCAAACCTTCTGGGAATTACATATGGAAGAAGTGATATTCATATTTGTCATGGCCAGTCATTACCCCTGATATTTAACACCTTTTGGTTTTGTAAGGGTTAAGCTGCTTGCCCTTTGATCTCTCAGGGGTGAGGTCTTGGCAAAGTGCCCCTTCAATAACCCTAGGCTCGTAAGGGACTTTCAATCCAATTGCTGGCCAAGAGTGGATGCAGATCTCAAGGTTACACCTGAGTGTTCAAGGGCAGGTCCAAGTGTAATCGGCACTTAGATCATAGATTAATCTTATTTGCTATCTATTAGGCTTGATTCTAGCTTCCCTCTCTCCCCTCCCAAAGCCAGGATTACCGTGATAGTTTAAGATAATGGATTCTTATGGAGGGGGAGGTCAAGAAGGCTTCTTGTTTCAGAACCTACAGATAATATGATTAATCTAAAAGCCTCTTTCAAAAGGGGTGCCAGCTTCACAGGCCTAATTGGCGAAAAGGGATAGAAATAAATCTGAGATGTTGCCACTAGAGTGTTTCATTAATTAGAGATTTATTCTATGACTTAAGTGTAGGTGATGAGAAAGATGCTTTTGTATGTGCACTTTATCCACTTATTTTCCAATTGAAATAAATCCATGCGATGGTAGACTATTGTTCCAACAGAGAACATCAGAACAAAACACTTATGTCGTACAGAATATATTGCAGTTTACAAAATCTGTTGTTGATGGTATACAATACACAATATGGATACTAATGATTCTACATTACAACAGACTTGACATTTCTTTAATACAAAATAAACCAGCCATTTTATTATGATGAACATTTGTTACAAGATTAGCATTCCTTCAAAATTATCTATTAACATTTAAAATAAGGTACAATGTAACCATTTTTCCCATCGCAGAGACAGAAAGGTTAAGTCAAGTTATATTGATTTTCCTAAGTACAGCTCTGCTTGTCCCAAAAAAACTCACTTGTTGGAATTTCTATCGGTAGCCACTGGTCAAACAGATAAAAGATAAATTGTGATAAAATATATCCAAATGTGGCTGGCTAACAGATAACCTTTGAAGACACATTGGTTATCTTGCCCAGTCATCGGCAACTGAATATTTATCTCAAAGAACAGACTCATTGTTGCCTCGTTGCTTGCATGTTTACCAGTTTAATACAAGAGGGGACATGTTATCTTTCTTACAGAATGCATAGCATTTTACACACGGTCAAGAAACACACACTCAAATCCTGAACCTGTGAATTTAGAATTGGGTGTAATGGTTCTAAGATTTAGAATTTAGAATCATATCCTTGAATACCAATGGAATGCTATTTGGGTTGTATATTGCCCAACCACACGGTTTGTTTGTACTGGCCTGTTGAAGAGACTCAATCTTCAATGACTGACAAGCTCAAGAAAATTGAAAGGTCTTATACCATGCCCTCATAGATGTGGGAAGCCTTTCTTGTCAAACATAAACCAAATTAATGTTGAACCTTGCTGTACCTTCAATATGAGGCCCCATAGTGGTAAAATGAGAGGGCAATGCATTGGGTGACAATTGTAGTAGATTTACTGCAGGGTAAATGGCTCTCTCAACCAAGCTCACAGAACGATTTTACAACATACTGCGCATTGATATATAACTAGTATTATTTTGTTTTTTTTTAAGCAGTATGGTGTAGATTAATGAATCCTTCATTGTTTAATTGAATGGTTGTGTGAATTAAATGTACTGCAGTTTCTAGTGACATTACCAATGGGCTTCTGTATCCTAGAAATGCGAATCTTGGGCAAATGATGGGTCCACTTTAAAGTTCATAAAGTTTCCTTTAAGCTTGAACTGACTCACTCCTGCAATAAAATAATGCCAAAGATCAATTTGTTTACTTCATGTCACTTAACCGCTGGACCCAATGTTTGATCTGATGTTTGCTATTTGTAAATTTGTCTTAAAAACTTGGGAAATCCATTAGGCCATTGCGACTGTCAGTTGAAACTGTATCGTCACACGTTTAACTCTGTTGTTCAGAAATAGGGACATAACCTTTGCAGAGGTAGAATGAGGCCTCATTTCCATCTTCACCTGACAATGTCACACTCCTGTTCTCATTAAAACCTGTCAGTCAGCTTTCTCCTCCTTACTCTCAAGCAGCCTTGGTCGCTTACGGCCATTTATCAACGTCAAATTGTCAACAGCAAACTAAGTATGGAATGAAATGGGAGCAAATAAGTCATTACTCTATGCCCATTTACACTTTGGTTAAAGCTTTTTATACATTTAATATCCCTGAAATATCATTGATGTTTATTAATGTTTAGATAAATAAATAAATAAATCCTTGGTGAGCTTTAAATAAATAAATAATTGTTGCTTTTGGGAATTTACACACAATAATAACACAAATTCCCAATGGTCAACAACAATTCTTGCTTAGCTGTAAGTGATTGCAACGAACCCACAATGCAGCTTTTTAACAAATCATGTTCGGCGAGTGAGCTGACTTCCATTTTGTGGACAATGGAAGGTTCTCATCCTCGCGGTTTATTGTTCTGGACTGCAGTGTGACATAGCAGCTCTTTATTTTGTGTCGCACAATCATTGGTGCAGAAGGAAGTATAATATGCTAATGACTCTAATTGGACTACTAATAGAGCATGTCTCTCTAGTTTTGAAGCTTTTGGGGGTCTGTGTAATCAGTACAGACAGTCATTAAGGGAATGAAGAGGCAACTAGCAGTGTCAGGAGAGGGCCCGGGCGGTTCCGGCTGACACTACCCCAATCTTCCAGGACACATTAAATGGCAGTTTCAACGCATTACCAACCATAACATCCTTGAATATCACTGATTTTATTTGCAGTATCAAACATTTAATTTCACGCAACATTAATGGAAAAGTGCTGAGGTTCCAATGCTGCCAAACATTTAGTAACTACCTGTACTCAGAGAACCACTTAACACTAGGGACAACATGGCCAATTAAACACAAAAATAGGTAAGTCCACCATTCATTACTACACTAGTAATTTGCTTGTGAACAAACACATGCATTTTGTATAAATAAAGAAATAAAAAGTTATCTTCTGGAATGACCACTCAACATTTTCACAAACTTTGTAGGATCCGTGAGCAGTTAGGAAGATACCAATAACTAATTTCAATTGATGAGATTGATTAGGAAGATACCCCCCCAAAATATATATATATATATCCTAATCAATCTCATCAATTGAAATTAGTTATTGTTTTTCCAGCAAATATATATATTTGCTGGAAAAACAATATATTTGCTGGAAAAACAATAACTAATTTCAATTTATGCTAGACTAGTACTGCCAGCAGCATCTTCATTTGATAATAACATTTGTACAGGTGTGTTAAGGAGAATCCCATTGGACCATCCTGATGCTGACCCATAATTTTGCTGTTGGGATACTTAAATAGCAGCTTTTTAGTGGTTTGTTTTACAATACAACTGGTTTAGCGTTCTAAAAAATCCTGTTGTGCTTGAAATCCCTAATGGTGATGGTGAAAACTATGAGCCGTCTTCAATCTCTCTGTAATCCTTGTTGTAGACCATGTCCCTGTTGTGTTTACACTGGTAGGATTCTTTCTTTCCAGTGCTAGGAGATGATGTTGTAATGTGTTGCTCTGTGAACCTTGCACACTGCCCACTAACCTTATAACCTCATCTGAACTGGGTAATATTATTGTTATTGATTTTTCTGCAAGCTTTCAATGATGCCATCACTGAGAGACATAGAATGGTGTCAATACAGAGCTAATGACTCAGAGGGGCCAAGCAAAGAAAAACATAAAATATCATTATTGTCCACTGCATAAGGGTCTTTGATTATCTGGCCCTGTGATGGGATCGTAATGACACATCATGCCATGTTACGGAATTGCATGTGGCCATATACATTCATATTTGTCATCCATTCTGCTCTGATTCCATACAATACATCCAAATAAGTACACGGTTTGTGATTGTATGGCTTGCTGTATATTGATTATCTAAGGAGTGATACATACTCACTCTTTGTATTCGTGTCAGTATACTTTTGAATGATGCGACCTTTCTTTGTTCCTCTTTTGAGGGTGTTCCACGGTGTTACTTTAATTAAAATGAAAGGGACCACATACTTAGAGGACCAAGCCATGCAAGGTGATCGCACCAAGTTGCCCGTCTGTGCTGTTAATTACTCCCCCGTTTCTCAACACGGGTGTCCAATAAATTTATGGTCATCAGGATGTGGTAGGGATGTGGTGGTGAAAGTGGGGGCTGTATTGAATGGGATGGCCAGTGTCTTGCTAAACAGCATGTGATTACTGTACCTGCTAATGTTCCTGAAGCAGGAAGGATAAAATGTGTGGCTGCATATTTCAGAGAGGACATCCCACCGGGAGCCTAATGTGGTAAATCACTCTTCTCCTGTCCTGCCCTAGTTACTGTGCTGCCTGGGCCAGGTTGTCTCTCCACCATCAGTTCACTGCACGTTGACAAAATCAGAGAATTCCTCCTGTAGTACTTGTTGTTGTCTTCAGTTATGCTGATAAGGCTTTTGAATGATAACAAAGAAAGAAAACAGGGAACGTTTCCGTGTAGGTGAAAATTTTGAATTAGATCAGCCACATATCAGTCATTATCAGAACAAATCCAAACCTTGAAATATATTCAAGGTTCATAATCATACTTATCTCTCACTCTGTTGCCCTTTAACCCTTTCTGCCTCTGGGAAAACCATCTACCAGTATCCCAGCTTATTGTTTGGGAGCAACGGGCTAGCCAAAGGGCAGGTAACTTGCATCGGATCGGTGTATTCTCCTGTCCCACAGGACAAAAGATACAAATCAAGTTGCTTTGACCCCATTGTCCTCTCCACACTTCTAGGCCCCTGAAGGCAATACTGTGGTATGGAAGCCTTTCTTCCCTTTATTTATTTTTTTCCTTTGTGCGGCTGATGCTAAGGGCATAAGGTACATACATTTCCTTGGGTAAACGAACCTGAATTTTGGACCAGAGTCAACTACCATTTTCATTTAAAATGGTGTTTGCCAATGTGATGGCTTACTATTCAAGTGAACCATTTCTAGAAACATGTTTACATTCAAATGAAGACCTAATGTACATTTTCTTTTACTCTCTCAAAAGTACATACTGAAGATGATTCTCTGTGAGGTATTGGGCTTTAAAAGCAACCTACTTGCTTCACAGTTAAGGAAAATACTGAGAGTATATTCACGTCAAAATAAAAAGCTAGAACCCTGCCAGTAGTCTAAACTGGCTCCCTGCTGCTTAGAACCTGAACAAGCGGTTGGTGGGTGAATAATGACCTGGTTAGCAAGCCCAAGTGTAAATACATAAGTAAACACAGGCGCCTGGAGAGCGAAGAACACTGCCACTAGCAATGGAGATGAATCCCTTTTTCATGTCACGTTGACCTTTTCCAGCCCAGATGAAATCAGTCTTGGCTAAAAACAAATAGGCACATTTCATCTGCTGTTACCCTTCAGATCGTGCCGGAGTGACCTTTGAACTTAATTTTCTATCCAAACACATTTCCATGTGCAGCATCACCCCAGTCCATGGTAATAAGTGTCACTGGTGCCATTGTTTGATTAGAAATATATAATAATGTAAATGTGATATAAAGATGAAGAAGTTTTCTTTATAGGGTAAGACTGTAGCTTCATTAGCGAGTGGAAGATGCCCTCTGTAACTCAGAAACAAGTAATAAAAGCGTCACCTCTCCAGAATGTAAACAATTCTTTAGATACTGTACACCACGTTTCCAAGACATCGTTAGCAAAAAACAGTGGGAGATCTGTCTAGTTAACGGTAGATCAATTTGAAACAGTAAACGTATTCGTATCCCTGTGCATACATACAATTGCTTAGCACAATGTGGACACCACAAAGGAAATGGCCCTTACTTTGACTGTAATATTTGGTGAATAAATGACAGTGACTATTAAACTATCTGTAATCATATGCAGCAGTGGTTTGGAACCAGGTTCTTACTTGAATTAAGCCTGAGACTAAATATCAGCGTATATCAAGCATGCCCAATTGGCAGACAGGTGTAATTAGCCAATAGCAGAAAGATAGTTTAATTCTCATATTGTATTAAACATGTTGTGTCTTGTTCATGACATTGATCTTAATCACTCTCAGCTTGCACCTTACTGTTAGCCTATTATATGTTTCAGTTTGCATTGTCGAGATACATATCCTTAGTAGCCACTGTCCGAAATCTTTAAAAGTTTGCAGCGGTATCATCTGGAAATTCATTGTTGGGCATTTACTTTGTGAGTGAAGATTCAGTGATGCATTTTTTGACATGCACCTGTTCCTTGTCAGAAGAGCCAAATAGTTCAAACCTTTCACCTACCTTCCACCTATTCCTTCTAAGCACATTTCCTCTAAAGGGTTAATTCAATCACGTCTAGGCACTCTGCTCTGTTGCTTGCCTCCCCCATCATACTTTAGGCTCAGTAGAGCGTCCTCTCATTGATGGCACCTTTGGCTCCACAATAGAAGCTAATTTGTTAGAATCTTTCACAGGTCAGAGGCTGCTTAAAGGCAAGGAGGGCGCCTTGGCCACCAGGAAAATAAAACCATCGACTGAGCAGTGGGGGCAAATTAAATGCCCACCCGCTTTATGACCATAAACATACAATACATAAATATCAATTTTCTTTCTTTCAACGTAGCCTATGAGATCTCTCCACCCATCCCTGTTAAAGCAGGTTAATAGATTGATTCCGGTGACATGCCTCATAATGAACAGTAAATTGTTTTATCTCTTAAGTCTTATTTGGTCAGCCGGGAAAACATATGAGGTAATATGGCTGGGGCTAAATGGAGCGTATAATAGATCTCCCGCTAAGGCATAAGGATCGCGGTGACGGCAGAGCTATGATTAATGAAAATAATAATGCTCTTGAAATTGAAATTTTTCGTATTCTTTTTTTGGACCCTTCAACTTCAACTTTCCCCCCATGGTCATTCTGACTGTGCACAATGTGATTTGTGTGCAATTGCTGGCCCTCTTTTTTATTCCGTCCATTTTTCTTTGGAGTCTGTTCTGGCCATGGCTAAGTCCATGATGAGGAAAGTCCTGAGCATTATTTGCCCTCAACTTACTGTACTTTCATAACTGAAATTATAAGGGTTGGGGGGTCAAAACAGAAACAAGAAGGAGTCCAGTAAGACACAGTTAGTCTAAAATTAAATATATCTTCCATCTCTCCTGATATGACATTCTTTGTGCAATGCACATTCCGTCAATGATCCACAAAGCCAACAGTATACTCAAAGTTCATGTCAGATCTTCATGTGAATTGATGCCCAATTAATCACTTGCTATCGTAACGGATTAACATTCTTGTGTGTGTATTTGGAATCAAATTTGAATGTTACTTCATGATAGTAAAACGAATGGTTGATCTGATCTACTTTTTTCCGTATAGATTTTATCAGATTAATCTATTTAACCTCTGATAAATATCTTAAAAATAGCTTTTTGCTTTATCATTACACTATTGCAAACCAGGAAGCCCATAGATTGTGTCTGAACACTTTTTACTGCCATGTGTGCTTGGTAACAACCAGCCCTTGGATTAAATGAAATACCCTTTTATTTTTACTACCCCAAGACTTTCAAAGGATAACTGTCCGTAAAACCTTTTTCTCCTCTCTGGCCAACCACATTTTTTCAACTGTAGCTCGACATTCCAAAAGATGGGACTTCACATACACGCAGAAAGAGTCTCAAGTTTCAGTGTATCAGTTTTGACTAAAAATACATTTCCTTTAGTTCTTTATTCTCAACAACATAAAACACTTGCAAAAAAATCAATGACTTTTAATTCCGAGCTATTGATATACCCAGATAATGCATCAATTGAACTGTGCCTGTGTCTGCAGTGATGAGGAGCAGTAGATGAAGAGTAATTGTGTCTTGACCCATGCAACACCTCAGCCACCATATCACCTAAGCTTGGCTAGCACATTCTATCCTACAAGTAAAGAGGCCTTATTCCGCAAACCCTTGGCTGTGGCAAGGTGATAAATTACAGTTCTTAACTACCATTGATTACTTTGTGCTTCCCCACTTTGTGTGACAACTGTTCAGTCACTCTGAATGGACCTTAATGGCACATTAGAGGGAGGAAAGCATACAGCTTTCCAGCCATTGATTAAACCTGCTTGTTGCTTAATAAAGACAAACTGATGTGTGCTGCTCTTCGGTGGTCAAATCAAGACTAGAGATTGAGGCCGATATCAGAAACGCACAAAGATTTTACTTTGTAGGTCCTTTAACTTCTTAAAATGGAAGATGGAGGAGGGAAATTGTATAATGTAACCTGTAAATATAGATGTCGGTTGATAGTGATTCAAATTATATTTACATAGCTTAAATGTTTAATTGACTGAAATTGAGTAATTTCTCCACAGACAAGTCAAGTTTTGTTAAAAGTGATGAACTTGCAACTTGGGTTTTAGTTTTATTTCTAACTGTCTGATACCAATATATATTGCAGTTTAGCAACTACATGATGCAAAATAGATTTTTTTAACCAGCTTTTGTTGATTGTGACTTTTAGATAAAAGTACCAGTAGTAAAACCGTTGGAACATGTTGATTCCTCCACATGGGTAGTAGTGCTTTTGGATACGAAGGAGAGAAGAAAAGTCAAGAAAATCAATTTTGACATTTTTGTCAGCTTGTGACCCACTCGTGATACTATTGACCCAGCCCATCTACAAAATGTCAACTGAAGACAGTTCAAAAAACAAAAAGAAATGATCCCTCATTTGAATAAGGATAATATCATTTCTGAAATAATAGGCAGCTCGAGAAGACTATGAGATTGAGTCTAAAAGATTTCTATTGTCTCTGAACCTGGAGTCAAAATGCATTGCAGAGGTTTCCCCCGGTAGGTCAGTATGCCTCTGAGGTCAGGGCTTCTGCCCTTCTCTGGTCTGTAGGCCACAGAGATTTTAGAGTGGGCCTGGCACTGCTGTCATCCACAGATCATGTGAAACTGCAGAGAGTGAGGTGGGTTTTGCAGGGTTAAACTGATTATCTATGCACTTGTGGACCCTGGGTCAGAGTTGGAAGAACAAAAGTGTTATTATAGGATCTGTATTTCTCTTCCTTGGTATTTCTTCCCATTCTAATGCCATCATTTCTTTGAGCACACAAAAGTTAGGCGAAGATGTCTCTGAAAAGAGTTTTGCTATCCCTTTCCTTCAGTCCTGCCCTTCCCTCTTTCTGTGGCTATCCCAATTCCTTCTCTTCACTTCTGCCCTTTATTTCTTCCCTCTGTGGTAATAACAAATCCCTTGCACCCCATGCCCCCACCCAACAAACTCCTAACCCCATCTCTTTTATATCAATACACAAACTCTTCCATTCTCTTCTCTCTCTTTTTTTCTGGCATGCACTTACCCTCCTTGCTCTGTCTTGCAGTTTCCCTCACACTTTCGCCCACACTCATCCCTGGGAAATGTAGATCTTTTCCCGACAAGTTCCTCACTGGCTGGAAAAGAAGCAAATCCTCTGGAGATCATCAAGGGTCCTCTGCCAAAAAATGCGTGGGAATTGTCTGGATGGGAAGAGGATAGGACTTTTAATTGTTTTTTTTTCTTTCTCTCTCTCCTGGAATTAGTCAGTGGAAAAATTCTGTGACTGTTCTTTTGTTTACCTTATGTAAGAGGTAAAAAATTTTGGGTGGCAGTACCTGAAAAGGAATATCCAGAGAAACTGACCATAATTGATGAAAGATGAATAGATATATACATACAGTAAAAACATGGGTTTGTTTTTGCTGCGCAATTTTGTCTCATTGCTTTGCAGTGTGACTGTATTTGCTGTATAAGGCTACTGCGTGCATCAAATTACATTGAAGAGTGAATATCTAGTGCATGAATATCTAGTGTTTATACACTTGGTAACCTGCTTTCAACAACAGCTGGAAAAACAAATGCTGTACTTTCGGGTTCATTAAGACCACAATCAGATGGTTTCCTGACTGGACCATTTCAAAGTTCAGCTCTGAGGTAGAGGGCTTCAGGGTGGAGGGGCTCTGGAAGTTCATGCATGTCTAGAGACAGATGTTATTTTTGTTGGACAAAAAGTCATGATGTTTGACGATTATATCCTAGACATCCACACCAAGTGACTCCTGAAAGACCCAATTAAAAATGGATTTATTGAACTGTTTGTGCAATTATTCACTGTAGGTGAAGACATTGAATATTGATTCATTATTGGAAGGCACAGGAAAGACTACAGGAGGAGAATCTTTATATAGTGAAGTACTTACAGCAAAACACTAATAAAGATAACAGGAGACGTTAATACGTAACTACTTCTATAGTAAAAACCAAATGAGCCAGTGTAAATTAAACAGCTTCCAGAACCAACACCACCATGGTTTATTGACAACCTGAAATTAGAATGACATTTTTAAACTTTGATTCTTGTTTAATGGTGTGCTGGAAAAGAAGAAGAGGTTCTTGGTTCTGCAGTGTCACTGCTTCCTAAAAATGCAACCATGTGATCCAGAGGGGCAGCCTTCCTCCCAGAAGGGAGATGGGTTTCCCATGTTCCCAGTGGAGCGCTGGGCCATTGCAGAGACTGTTGTTTTTGTCTTTGGCAGAGCACAGCTAAAGTCCTCTGATGGTTCAACCTAGCTAGGTCAATCTGTTGTTACAAAATGTCACTTACCATCTTTGTTCCTTGATGGACATAAAAGACCCTTTATTGCTGCTACACAAAAAGCCTCTATTCTTATGGCAGATAAGCATAACAAAGTAAAGGTAGGGGGCCATCATGAACCCAGAAAGAGATGTGTCTAAGCAACTGTATTTACATATTGTGCAAAATAACTGAATATTTAATCAGTGTGTAATGAAATCAATTACTAAATTCGAGGACGTTTCCAGTACATAGCTGTTGAGCTACAGCTCGAAGCACTGAAGTTGTATTGATTCACACTGTCCCACATGGTAGCCATTTATGTTTGGCCTTTCATAATTTCCTTGAATGACAATGTTAAGAATTGAAATGATAAAGGTCAATGGATAAAAGAAACTGAATTAGGGTCCCCAAGCATCTTGAAATGACAGCGTTATTAAATTATCAGCTGCTTCAATAGCATTGCTATGGTACGTGTTTATAGCAGATTGTTTAGAACAGTAACTTCAGCTCTGTCCTTATTTCAGAATAAGGGAATCTTTTGGAGGATTTTAGTTCCCTGTTTAAAAGCAGCTATGTTTCCCTAAATACATTTGCATGACATCATTCAGTTTGTCTTTCCATTGTACGTGTGTTATATTGATCGTTAATAATACTGTTTTTTCACAAACTTACAGTTATGTTATTATTTACCGCAGAACTTCAAGTAGTGTGAAAAGAGAGCACATTTAAACAGGGGAAGGTGAAGGCGTGAAAATCTAGCTCCATTTTGACATGTTTACAAAAACAATTCAGCCACTGACGTGAATGTGAAGATGAAGTGGGACGCTCTGAAAGACACCCACATGTGACTGCTTGGTGGCGTGCAGAAGGCCAAGGAGCTCCCCCAGACGAGGGTCCGGGGTCTGAATCACTTCTCCACAGGAAACAGGACTGGCTGGTTTGTTTAGCTGGATGTGATTTGGAGTGGCAAGAGGGGGTGTGCCTGGTCATAAGAAACACAATGGGGCATACTTTCTGTACACGACTAATAGGCAGTAATGATGTGGCTGTCATCTAAGCAATTCGTTGTCCATGTTTGCAGATTGAGATATGCCACTTCTTGTATTAACTACACAAGACTCCAGCAATTGTGGAAGACTGTATGAGTATGCAACAAGCACATTTGAAGTGGAATCATTGCCAGTTTCGGAATTTGAAAAATTATTTGACCCTTCAGAAGTATTGTTGTGGATCCACAAGAAAATACTCATATCTAGAATGCGAAATACATTAAATGTGATAACGATAAAATGCAATTGTTAGGTTGAATCATACATTGTAGGAAAACAATATACTTGAATGAGGGTCTACACAGATTTATTTTGAAGCATACATGTAAAATCCCTTCTTAGACATATATCAGAACATTTTGGCCAAATGCACCATTAACATATTGAACAAACAGACAGGACAGAGAAACCCAGGAGTATCCTATTTCAGGAAATGGCTAGTCTCTCTCCCTTTCTCTCTCTCAATCTGTCTCTCTCTCTCAATCTGCCTCTCTCTCTCTTCCTCTCTCTCTCTGTGTCTCCCCCCCTCTCTCCATCTCTATAGCTGATTCCCAGAAAAAGGCTAAAAGAGAGAAAGAAGGAAGATAAGGAGTAAAGCATTGGGATTTAGAACACTGAACAAGATAGATTCTTCTAAATTCTAATTGGAGAACAGTTGATTTAATTGGTATCCATTTGGCTGACAAAGGAAAGCAAGGGTAGTGGGCAGGCAGGAATGCCCCTGGGGCCGATGTGAACACGGAGTGGCTCTGCTCAACGCTCAGGGACGGATCACTTCCAAAGACAAACCGTGGGAGCTGGCAGGACAGATTGCCGTGGGAGGGAGGAAGGGTGGGGGAGACCAAATTCATGGTGGAGTGAGAAGCTTTCAATAGAGAGGCATCTTTATTTGGAGGAGCAAGCCATTTCAGAGGCAACTGCACTCCCGTTCTGGCTAGTAATGTGACTCTGACCTCGGACGACTGAAGTGGATACGGTTCAGCAGGCACTGTAACCCAAAGCTCTGGTGGCAGATAAACCTAAATTAAGGTGATCAAAACAAACTACTAACTATTACAAGCTCCTGAGCTTTTCCTTTGTATCTGACAGAGAGATGTTTTCGTGTAGCTATAGCTGATAATTAAAATGTATACAAAATCTCTAAACGTGCATTGTCTGACTGATAATGTGAAAAGAAAAACAAGCTCTACCATGAAAGGAATTGAGCCCCTCTTTGTCTTTGAGTTCAAGTTAATAGTAGCATAGACAGATATTGCGGCAGTATAAAAACCAGCCTTTTATTCAATGGTTTACAGCATGAAACATGTTCATGTTCAAAATATTCAGTTATCTGCTTCTCCTTCATTATTCATATTAAATGTCTGTGTGTGTCCTGTCCTTGCACAGCAGTATCAGTGCCTTGGTGGAGCTTGTATGTGCAGACCAAAACAGAGGGGGAACCCAGGTGTTAGAGTGTTTTTACTGCCTCTGCGGAGAGGAAGGGTGGGGGAGCGAGGGCAGATGACCTGGAGGGGGAGGGCGGGGGAGGGGGGTGGTGGGGTTCAGAGGCAGGGGCCAGACACAGGAGACCTTCACGCTCTGCCTCAGGGGGATACAGCCACTGCTTATCTCTTCCTCCACTTTTACTTCTTTTTTATCCTCTTCCACCGTCCAGCTTTTCATTTCCCCTTCCTTTTACTTCGCCAGACTAACTATTGTAACATTATTTCCGACCGATCCATTGTATCACTTTTGCTGACAAGCGTTTCTGGAAGAGTTCATTTGTTCACTTTCTTTTACACATGCACTCCCTGTCTCACGACACACACACACACACACACACACACACACACACACACACACACACACACACACACACACACACACACATAGCCTACATGCACAGACTTAAACACTTAAGTGCCAATATAGTGTATCTCTTATGATAAAAATAGTTCTACAGCGGTTTCTTATTTCTTCCTTTGCTTCTGTCAAATAGTAGTGCTACGCTACCTGCTCTACTCTTGTAACGACCTTAGTAGGTTTTAATCCCCCTACAGTATATGACAGGCTAGCCCTCACCTTGCCCAGCACTTAAAGAAGCAATCTCTCAAAAAGTCGCCTTTCAATTAAAGCTTGTGTGAATGTGCGTCCGTGCAGAGGAGAGTGCAGTATGCTGGGGGAGAATAGGCCCGTTCTTGATGTAAATGAAGAGATGCATATCAGTGTTAATCCATTGCTTTGTAGTCACAGCCATACCCAAAGTCTGTCTAATTTCCCTCGCCCTCCCTTTTGCAGCCAGAAGTGTATCGATCGGCAGTAATTGAAGTGTACTTGATAATCCGCAAGGCAACAGGGGAGAGGGAGACCCTCAGCTCTCACGTCGATGCACAGAGAACGGGGTTGTGAGGTTGTGTGTATTTGAGTGTGAGTGTTTGGTGGAGGGGGGCTCTCTAAGGTATGGGCGGGTAGGGCAACACCCCCTTCACCACTTCTTCTCAGCTGATTAAACTCATTGAGAGCCAGACGAGTGGAACAAATAGATATAAAGGTTTGCCTGGCAGCTTACAGCCATTCAGATTTCTTCATTGAAACTGCCAGAGCCAAATCTCCAAGGGCCGTTTTCGACTAACATTACGCCACAGCAGTGCCTGTTTCTGAAATGAACCATACATTATGCATCAATGCACACTCGGAGAACTATCTCAGGTGGAAACTTTAGCAGCAGTTAATTGGTTCACGTGGTTAGACACTCCTTCATTTGAACCAGTGATCATCACAGTGGCATCAGATCTTTGTACGCTGATATTTTAGGAGAAAAAAAAACGCTTGTTTTTGTGAACCACAACCACCATGCTATACTGTCTACTCTTTTAGACGAGTCCTTGTAAATCTGCTTATGTCAGTGCTGGTTTGTCACACGGCACACTGTGATTTTAAGGAAACAGCGTGTTTCCCCTCTTGTTCCTGTGTCAAGTTGAGGAGGATGGTACTACTTGTGGGTGGATGTGTAAGCACTCCAAGTGTCATGGGTAGGTCCCAGGCTCTGTAGATTAAGTATAACTGAACTGTAAACACCCAATAGGTCAAAGTAAGACCAGGGTCAAGCAAGCATCATGAGACTCTAAGGGTCCTTTAGAAGGTTCAAGAGAGGATGGTCCCCAATTCATAAATGCTGATTGAGAAAAATCAGGCTCACCTTGGCCCGGTAAAGACAATAGTAATCCTCATCTCATGTGGAATAGTCATGCGTAGTATTATTATTTTAATACAATTAGCAGGAAAGTAGTACTTTGTAGCTCTCTGTAAAAAAACAATGATATAAATAATAATGAAAGAAGGATAATAAACACGATTTACCAATATGCAATGCTCTATCAAGTGCATGTTTCATGGTAGAAGGGTCTTTCAGAAATAAGTGTTTCTACTTCTGTGGCAGTAACTGTGAGGTAAGGTGAAAGGACATACCTGGAGAGGTATTTCAGGAGTCTTTTATCTCTGCTTTGTACCATAACAACCACCCCCTTTTGAGATGCTAGACAACCATTCAATTCAGAACCACATATGCTACAGGGCGTAGCGCCTACATACATTTACAGTGAACCCCATCCATAGCAGTCACTGTTCAATGAACATATTTCACTGATAGTACCTGGAGACCTACGGTGCTTCAAAGGTGGGATCTTCGCTCTGGAATGCCTGATCTTTCCCTCCCTCTAACTCTCTCCCACACACATGAACACCCACACTCTACAGACCCTCTCTCTCTCACACACACACACCCACCACACACACTGAGAGAGAGCCTCGCCCCACAGAGAAAATAAGAAATAACCATAACTCCTTCCACCGTCGTCCTGCCCTGTATGACCCCTGTTTTAAGTGGGCGGCAGGTAATTGCCGAGGCGGTGTTGCCCATCAGCCTACAACTCCATGTGTGCCTTATGTGTCATCTCTATTTATTATATTCTGCACGCTCCCTGGGTCTTGGTAATCAATTTCACAAGGATACAGGGCTGATATCAGCTGCCGTGCACATTATGAGGCGAGCCCTCCTCTTATCAAGTGCAGAATTGCCGGCTAGAGGTCATGAACAGATAAACAGGGTGTAACGCTACTCCCCCCTCTCTCCTGCCCCCCTGATGAACACAGAGGTGGGAAGGTGATGTTACGACGTGGGTACAAAAAAACAAAAACACACAGCAAGTAAAAGGTTGTGACCCTTGTAAGGTGCCTCTTGTTACGCCTGACCTTCAGAATTTCATCATCAGCGCCTCCTGACTGCTTAATAATTCGGAAGCACCCGTCTCATCTTCCGTCCGGGTGTGGCGGGAGGGTGTCCGTGTGTGGGGAGGGGGGGGGCGGGGGTGGTGGCGTGTGTGCAAACCCACAGACATCCCTTCTCTGATTATCTCCTACTACTCTTAGCAGACCTTTATAGACCAAGCAACTCCATCAATCACACAGCCTACATCCCCAGTGTCCAGGCCACCCCACACCCTACCTCACCACCAGCTCATTGTGTTGTCTGAGGCTGGGTCTTTTGCTCTACTCATTTGGTTCTAAGAGTACGTATTCCTCCAGTAATGTCCTTTTGATATATAATTGTCACATTTAGAGGGTAGGGATAAATGTATAATCAGACCGATCACTGTATTTAAATGTTTTTACTACCCACACACAAGCCCCATTTTTTCATACATTACATTATAATACATTTTCACATTCCTAAAAAAATCCTTAGTTTGTAAGCAAAAATTAACCAGGTGTGTTAGCATAGTTCAGACTGGTTAGTCTCAGGGGTTGCACACATGGAAGAAACAATTAGTAGATCATTCTCTGTTTGGGCAAAATAGCATAGTAATCAAATGACAGCACCAGAAATATCATGCAGTTGCATTAGCCTTAGTAAACATTAATCATGGTGGGGTCTTTTTTGTATACTCATCCCCAGGTCCCACAGAAGCAGCTGAGTATATTTGCCAAAAGGATTGGCTCTTTTTGTCTTCAGTTTTACATTTTTTTTCAAGCACGCTTTTTAACCCCTGGCATTTTTTAATGCATAGAAATGAATAATAATTTCACTGTATTTACAGGAAAAAAAAAAATATATGATATCCAATATTCTGAGAATGGCACATAATGAATAGAAGATAGAGAAAATATTACACAATTTACTGTAAACTATACAATTCAACTTAAATAAGCGGTGCGGAGAGCTTGTGTGGAACTATTTTAAAAATAAATAAACACATGAAAACTATTTAGGACTGTCTCCATGGTCACCTGCCTATTGTTTTGGACATCAGCCCAACTCCCTCACCCATTCCCCTGCCACGTCGCTGACCTTCCGCGGCCTTTTCAGGCGAAAGACTTGATGAGTTGTTTTTTTAGCCCATCCCCCTCCCTCCCCAGGCTTGTGCGCTCCACATCCGCTCTGTCATTAAGCCCTCCATCCGTGGGTTTAGAACCCAGCCATATGGTGCAGCCAGTGGAGTGTTGCAAGAGCTGCTCAGCTCTAGTCATGATCTGATGAATCTTTCCCCGAAAACGGGGGTTTCTGTGATGACATCACAGCTAACCAGCTGGACTAAGCCAGTTTTTTCTCTGCACATGCATGCCTACAAGTGCATCAGGGCATGACTTTGTGTACACATTTTGCGTGTGTGTGTGTTTATCTGTGTCAGCAGAATAGTGCTGACTTTTTATGGCCTTACGCTGGCACCTCACACCAAGGTCCTGGGTATTAATTCCACATGTTGTTCATTGTTATCCCCTGGGCCTTTCTTTGTGGAGTGTGCATGTTGTCCTTGTGCAGGCATGGGTTTACTCCACACTGTGTAAAGACATGCAGAACAGATCACTCACCTGCCCATGTCCCTGGTCAGGATAAGGGTGAGCGCTTGGACTTGGCCACCAGTTTACCTTTGACGTGGCGGACCATACTGGAGGATGGGATGGAATCAATAGAAGCAGAGAAGATCGCTTCAGTGGAAATCACAGTATGTGTGTGGGATTCGGTGTTGCCACTCCCTGCATGTATGTGTGTATTCATTTCTGTGTCACATTGACTGAATTGACTAAATAAATAACAATTATCTTCTTCTTAGCAGAAGCTTTAGGACCCCCACCTCATAGCGCAATATATGAGAATTTGCCTTAAAACTAGTCCGTTTCAAAAACATATATTCAGTAAACAATTATTTCTTATTATAATATAATCTTACATTAATTAAAAATGATCAGCTGTCTTATAAATAAACCGTTTATTTTTTTAGTTTATATTAAAAAAAAACTTTTAAGCCTAGAAAATGTTTATGTTAAGCTTTTTTATTTAGAAAACATTTCTATTCTACACAGTTTTAGGCTAGTGTGTCACCGTGATTTCAAATGGTTTAATAAGAACCCGAACGGCCCATGAAGTCTCAAAGGTTGCCCCTGGAGTCACTACAAGCATGCTAAATAGCAACTAGGACAATAGTAACCACTCTCATGGTTAAGACATAGCAAGTTGTCTGGCAACACGTTTAGTATTCGGCAAGCAGAGCGTATCACATACAAAGATAAAATAGATTGTCTGAAGCCCAGACAATCCAAAGAAAGCTGTCAAGTACACGCATGGATGGACTCTGTTGATAGCAAGGAGATACTATCAGCATTCACGCACTAAATTCATGTGGAAACCAAGACTGTGGTCGTAAGTGGCTTTTGTAAGGTGCAAACTCTGTTTGGTTTATGTGCATGGGTTTGTAAGGTAGTTTTTCTTTTGTCTTTGAACCTGTTGAAATACATAAGCAACTAACCTGTATTTGCCATACCTTGACTTTATTTATTTTCTACTTAGAAGTTTACATTACTGTGACGTTTTGTTCAAAATGTGCATGATCTTAAAGCTGGTGTAGGCACGTTCCAGCTTGTTTAGTTTATATTCCAAATGATTCAAACAATAATGTCCCACCTCCTCCTTTCAAAGCCACTCCTACAAAACATATTACGCAATGTCTGATTAAAGAACTGCCACTAGAAAGAGGGTTTGAGAGAGGAGCATAGTTTTTTTCTTCTTCACAAATTACCCCGTGTTGCATTCACGTTAAAGAACACACACAGCACTATCATAATTAACATACACATGGCTAACCTTAGTACTCACTACTTTCCAGAAAGCATGTTCGTATTGGGAAATTCTATACGCATTTGGAATTTTAACTATTGCTGGTCAACAGCTGGCTTCAGTAACATTAGATACAAAAGCCTGTGTGCAGAGTGTGTGCAGGTAGGTTGGTAGACAGACTTATTTTATGTTTATATCACAGAAAGTAAGTCAAGGTCAATTGAAAATAATTCATGATTGTCATAATTAAACAGCCAAAAATGTTCAACACCACAGACCAGAACTATATGGTAACAGACAAAGTAGTTTTTGAAAGATGGTTAGCCAAGGATTGGCTGGGTCAGATGTCACAGTAGGTATTTCTCAGAAATTCGAGTTGTTCGATGTTCTTTTTCCTAGATAATAATGCTCTATTTGTAGTGACCTACTAACCCATAACCCAGATAAAACATCTGTGATTGCAAAAACAAAAACTTATGTCCCACTGGAAATTTTAAGAAGAGCACATTTTATTTTAAATGAATCACAGGAATTTCATACATTCATAATTCCTCTATATCATTGATCACTTAGGTACCAACATTTATTCTTTCTTATAAACTGTCTCAGACTGAGTGGAATAAATTGTTATAAGCAGTGATTTTTATTACCATATCAGCTACACCCTGCATATGCTTGTAAGTGTACTTATCCAAGCTTGTCATTGTTTTTGTGTTTCACCAAGCTAAAACTGTCAGTTTATATTAGCTAGTTCACTAGCCTAGCTTGCTGAACAGAATGGTTGCAAAGACAACATGTCATTAATTTGACTTATACTTGCATTCTGTTTAAATAATACTAATGTTACTGCCATAATACAATTAACTAAGAAAAACCCTGACGAAGTCTTACAAGGTTTAAAGCGCAAATAATATGTTTATCCACCAAAACCTCATCTACCATATATAACACATTGGTATTTATTCTAATAGTCCTTGAGATCTCTTGACTTTTTTCATTCTTTGTGCATGTAGTGGGGTTAACAGAGAGGGGAGAGGGCATTTAGCAGTAATCTAACCACACTGAAGCCCATTGCAGATGGGAATTATTAATTTGTATCTGCTTTGCTTCATCTACACCACTCACCAAGGGAGGGGGGGTGGAAGTGTCACTCTATTCAATTTTTGTGTTTCTGAAGTCCCTGGGTTTGAGCACAGCCTGGTCCAGGGTCGTGAGTGTTAAATGTCAAGCCGTGTAGTGAGCTGTCAAAGAACAGAATAGGGCCTGGATGATTGATGACTGGTGAGCCTGAAACCAAAACCCCCAATTGCAAAAATGCTACCTTGCGTTGGTCGTCTTACCCCCCCCCCCCCCCCCCCCCCCCGCCCTGTCTTTCTCCCCCTGTGATAGTTCCCTCCCTATTCAAGGTCAGCCTCCTGCACCTCTGCATCTCTAACACACTGGCATCATTCTCCAACCCTCCTGACAAGTACTAGTCTTTATTTGCATGGATCAGTGCAAGTCCCCTGCCAGGTCTCAAACCGTTTAATCCCACTAAAAGGGGGGAAGAATAAAGGGAGCAAGGCCCAGTTTTCCCTTGACGTCTTGTCTTATTTTTGACCAGAGCTGCACTAGTGGTAGAGAGAGACCCAGCTTCTGGTGTCTGAAGGGGGAGGGGGGGGGGAGGGGGATAAAGTGTTGGGTGTTGTGTCGAGGAGTTAGCGAATAACTTAGCTCTCAAATCGAATGACAAGATTATTAATGGGCCTGGCTGTAACATATTTGGCTCCATGCATATTCATTGTGTGGTTGTGCAGATGGGACTCCTGGCTGCGAGGCCTTTCTGCCCGCTTCTCTTGGTTGGTTTACAGCTCAGCATTATAGCACATTCTTGTAGAGAATCTGAACCATTTCGTTTTCATCATAAAAATACATCTAGATTTTTGCATAGAGCATGAATATTTACATTAATCTGACAACAAATATATTGTTTGCATTCTATATACATGCACATTGAAGGTAGAAGGATGCACATGTGCAATGAAGAGGTAGAAGCATAATACAGCAATTTTATTACTGCTCATGCGTGCCACATGAAATTTCATGCAGTGTACTGACCTTCCTCAGATGGCAGCAAGTGACAGTTTCAACGACGAGCACTTCAGGTCAAATGTCTTTCTAAACACAGATGTGATCAAAGTCTGTCAGACCATTACAATAGTTTTATTTGTATGCCCTGGCAGGGACATGCAGCACCCCCCCCCCCCCCCCCCCCTTTACCGGCTGGTTAATCAGAGAGTCCCTCTATCATCTTCATCGGGTTCTCTTGCTATCCCTGAAAATGTGTGGAGAGGGAGCCTACTCATGGCACTTTATCGCTCTCTCCTTCTCCTCGTCTTACTTGGGTCTTTGAGATGCTATCGGCAGGAGTGTACTGCCTTTTTATCTTCTGAAGCAACATGCTGGTTGTGGTTCAATGTTAGGCAATTTGAGCCCTTAAAATTCATTCATTCAAGGATGATAGTTTCTCGTTTTGGCAGGAGGCTTGGTTTTCTGACATCCAGCCTGCTCAGGCTTATGTTTCCTCAGGAGACGATGATGAGGTCCATCCATTAATGTAGTCGGTGGAGTTTCACCTGAGCAAAGGGCTGATCATTGCTCTGGAAATTAGCTGAAAGGGCTATGAAACCGCTGCTTTGGAACAGTGCAACACCTGCCAATCTGACCCACAGTGACAAACCGCGCTCTCATCACTCGCATTAATAACACAGATAAACATTAAGCTAAATACCAGGCCACGCTCTGTTAAATTTGATGTGGCTAAGAATGATTGGGTTTTTGCTTCAGTACACAGGAGAGAATCAATGTACCTGGAAGGGATATCAGAGGCTGTGTCTCCCAATAAATAGACAACTTCTCTTTTTTCTCTCTCTGTCTTAACTTCAGTGCATATGTAGCAGTCACTGTTCTTCACCTAGGCTATATTGTATACATCCTTAGTATATCTGTTACATACATTTTAGTTAAGGTCTCAAAACAGGAAATATATAGCACACACATACATGTTTCAGTGTCATATGTATACTATCAGGTAACACTTTACACACTTAATCTATTAGCTATCATATAACCACATGGCTATATCTACAGTACAGGAGTGGAATTGCTATGAAATCGTAAGGTATTAAGTGTGAGAATTTACAACAGTGTAAGAGAGAACATAATTGGGGAAGTGGTGTAAGGGGGAAGTAGATTAGTTAATGTCCAGTTGAAGGTAGTGTTATGAAAAGCTCAATGTTAACATCTATTTACCCCTCGAAAATGCAACCACTCCCATACCAAGTTTCACTTGAGTAATACCTTGTATTCAGTTGTAATGTAACAACATAGCACTGTCTAGTTACATACAGTGATGTTGTAGGTGTTGCTAGATAAGCATTTAGATAATAAATACGTTTTGGGTATTTCTTGCTGTTACCTTTTAAGACAAAATCTCCTATAGAGACTGTGTACATTTGAACTGTGGATCTGAAGATCATTAAAAAGCCGAGGATGCAGGCAGACGTTTGCGAATGTTTTGTTTACCACATCGCTCGCTGGTGTCAGACTTCCTGACATTCTTGTGGCTTATCGTTCACATTCTGTCGTCTGCAAACTGGTGCCTGTGACCAGGGATGTGTGTGGGGTCTACTTCCATGGCACTGAAGGCACTTGCATAGAGTGCACTGGGAGAGAGTCCAAAAGAGCAGGGCTTGTGCTCTTGAGGAGTCAGGGTCAGAAGAGATTAACCCATGTGATCTGGCTGTGCTGGGAGAGATTTGACTGAGCGTGGAGCAGAGGTGCTGCAGAGGGCACTGCAGGCCGGAACAGGTTTAGCCCTTGCTTGCTTATCTCTGGGCCTCAGTGTCGCCAAAACTCCCTCGGTCACAGAGTGCTGAGAGTGGTGTAAAAAACGTGTTTACAATTCTAGGAGGTCAAGGACTTGAGGACAGATAACTATTAACAGAATAATCTGTCCAGAGCTTTTCACAACAGGAGAAGGAATGGCTGTTGGTTTGGCTTGAACCCATGCATGATGTCCTGGGTAGGATTGTGCCTTTTTACATGATTTCCTGAATCATGTACTCTGAATACATTCACAGTACTAGCATTTAGTAATGTATAAGGTGATAATGTAGACATATAATTGATAATAACTTTGTCCCCAAAATTCCTAACTATGCTTTGTATTAATGTTTGCGTTGAAAAGTTTTCAATTATACTTACCCGTAGTGCATGGACAACATTTTCGGTTTTATTTTTTACCTCACAGGGCTAGGCTTCATTTTGTGCAGCACCAACCTGAGACATGACAGGGCTAATCCTCCATGTCTGAAACAGATGTATTCTTTGTAAGTTGCCGCTGACCCTGACCCACCAGTTGTGATGGTTTCTTTTTGGTCCCATTCCTTCCGCGCCTTTACTGTATTTAAATATAGACTAGAGGGCACAAGTAAACCATCTGACCAGGGTGATAATCTCTGGACCTTGAAGTGTTTATTTTTTTGTGTGTGAGTGAATGGGTGGCAGAAACACAGTGGAGTACTTCACCTATAGATCGACAGGGCAGCTGCAGGGTTGGAGGTCACAGGGGTGAATTCTGACACTGTTCCCTGAGGCTGCGAACTAAGTCAAAAGTTGTCCGCTCAATTCTTCCGCTGTCGGAAGCCATTGCGCATGTAATATGAAATAGGGCGGAACAGGGAACACATGCTTTGAAATGCATACATGTCTGGATACACAATACAAGAACTAGAACATCTTAAGATTCCTTTATAGTGAGTCTGAAGCATACAAGGGAAGTGCATTATACCAGCGAACACTGATACGTTACATGCAGAGCAACTTACAGCAGTACAGGGACATTTCCCCCCCAAGGCAAATAGGGTGAAGTGCCTTGCCCAAGGACACAATATCATGTTGGCATGGCCAGGATTCGAACCAGCAACCTTCTGATTACTAGGTCAACTCCCTAATCGTTCATCCACTCCAGATATTGTCTTATAATGTTTCAACAGTGGCTGACAGCTATGAATGACATCTGTGCTGAATGCATCATGACCTCCATGCTTGCCAGAACCTGTCCAAACATACTATCTTCACATTGTTTGGGGGGTTAGCAATGTGAAGCAGCTGTTTCTGTACATGTATGTTCAATCTTAGGACATTCTTGACTCACAGGAGACAAGAAATGAATGAATCCCCCCCAAAATATGGTGTTTATTTTTATAAATTGCACTTTATTCTTTACAAAGCCTTTAGCGGATTTTGTATTTGAATAGAATTTTTGCTAATGCTTGCCCATTTTGAACTCAAATATCTTCTGTGTGAATACGTATCACGTGACTATCCATCACCCCCCTCTGCCATTGGAGAACTCTGGCTCTGGTTCTCTATTTAATCCATTAAAGTGCACCTTTTTTCTTGACATTGAGGGTTTGAACCTGACATTGTGCTGACATCTCATGAGGGAATCAGACTTTCATTCAGCCCTCCATACTCATCTCTCTGTGTCTCAATAATGCCTTGACTCTTAGGTTATTGAACCATGACGTTTCTTCCTCACCTATCTATCTGAAAAGTAAGAGAATGGTTTCACCTGTTGAGTGAGGCATCACATCTATATAAACAAGCGTAGCCCATACTGACAGCTGTTATAGATGTTCTTTAGCCTTGAAGATGCATCTGCAGTTGAACT
Source organism: Neosalanx taihuensis (assembly GCA_030340665.1). Classification (NCBI taxonomy): domain Eukaryota; kingdom Metazoa; phylum Chordata; class Actinopteri; order Osmeriformes; family Salangidae; genus Neosalanx; species Neosalanx taihuensis. The sequence continues at coordinate 16,311,468 of CM059290.1, read as the reverse complement.
GCTTTCACTCAAAAAATAAGCAAATAGTTTTCTGCACTCTGTGAGGCTTGCTGTTCCAGAGAGAGTTCAGTGAGGTCACAGTGTCTTTTAAAGAGCAGCAGTAACGACGTAAGACACACAAATGAATCAGCCTTTCGTGACCTACAATACTCTTTGAGAGCTTCTGTAGACAGGCTGAAACAAGAGAGGGCGGCGGAGGCCGACGATGAAAACTGTTATCTCAAACTTGTCTTCCCATTGGAAAAACCCCAGGAGGAAATGTCTTCAGGAAAAAAGGCTACCCAAAGAAGGAATTCCTGTTGACACTATTTTACATTTAACTCTTTGTTTAGACGTCGGCTGCAAAAAAAAAAGGGGCACAACTTTTGGTGCCCTGACCAGCCTTAGCAACGCTGTACAGGGAGAGAAAGGAAGGCGGCAGTAGCTGGTACTTTAAAGTGTCACGGTCTTTGTCGCCATGACTAGTTTATGATGCTGATGTCAAGCATCCCACTCAATGAGGCCTTTGTCCCAGGCCGAGACCAGGGCAGTGGGAAAACTGCCCACTCTTAGTCGGCAGGCCCATCCATCTTTCCATGAGGCCTTGCCGTCCACTTTGCACCAAAACTCTTGTGTATTAAAGATCTCTTGGGTTAATGTACTGGAAAATTGGCTTGCATTTTTATTGGAGGAGGCCTACTAAATGAAAGAAAAACAACTCTGGGAGGGTAGAAAAGGACGAGAAAAATATCTGGAGGAGTGATCGGGGAGGGCAGGCCCTCAAGTCTTGTTTCCTGTGACCTCGATAAAAGAGAACCCCTTCTCTGACACACCAGAGATGATATTGTACTCAGGCAGAGTATAGTTCTATCCATTTATCATTACAGTCATAACCAGCAGTTGTTACTGTTGAAGTATTGACCCGGTCATGATGTCTGTAAAAGGACATTAGAGATAAATCTCGAGAACACCAGTGAAGGTTGAAGAGTCGGAGGAAATATGGTATTTTCATCCTCTTTCACCCCTACAATCAAGCCTTACATCTCATGTTACATTTATCAGCAACACATTGTTGGCAGAACTATGAAAACAGACTCCACTCTCCCTTGTTTCTCCTCTAATAATAGTATCCCCTCCATTTGAGTGTTAGGGCTTCACTGACATATGCATACTGCTTCTGTCACCTGGTAGCTGTCATTGTTCTTGATGGGAGAGCCGAGACCAAGCTCACTATGGAACACATCAGTCCAATCAATAAGCCTAGAGACAGTGACCTACTGGACATGTTTATGGGTGTGGGAGGCTAATTAGGAGACTCTTCCCAGGGTCTGAGAGGAGCCCCTAGAACAGCTGTTGGTCAGCACTGGACTCCTGTCCCAGGGTTAAATGTGTGGCAGCTCGTCACGGACAGTGACACAACTATAGGTCTTTAGAGACCAATTTACTTAATGGCTAGCCCAGGGGCTGGAGAATCCTGATATCTCTTCACTTGGACAGTGTCAGAGTCATCTTACTAAGTTGGAGCAGGTTTAGGAGAGAAGGACTAGCTGAGAATATTTGCACTGGAATCATGAAAGCAGTCCTTGTGGACTGCAATTTTCTGAGTTGTGGTGATTAGTTATGTACACTGCATAGTATACAAGCAGTGCTTTTGGTTCAGCAGAATATAGTACAAGGCTGAATGCAAAGGAAACGAGCTAGCTCATTGTTAGATTTTCTATAAAGTGAATCTTAAGTCCTCTGCAAACAGTCATCAAGTAAAGAGACTTTAAATCAAAATTTGCCTTCTATCTAAGTCAAACTAGCTAAGTGCCCCAAGAGGTCAAAATGTTTGGTCACAGAAGTCTCTTAACACACAGATGTTACAGTAATGTAGCCTGGAAATCAAGTCCAAATATGACCTTTGACCTCGCCTGTCAGCTGATTCAGCATCACCCCTTTTGAAATAGACTCCCGTCTTCAAAAAATTACCGACGTTTCCCACCGCACCCCTCTATTCATTTTGTCCAGCTTCCACTATTCTCTAGTGAGGGCCCTGCGGTCAACGAATACTGATGGCACAGTTGCTGAAAATATGTCCCCTTAGGTTCAAAAAGGTCAAAGGGCTCACACCAGGGTCAGGGCCTGTCTTTATGTCTCTTCTCACCAAAGGCTTTGTGATGAATAGGAAGCCCCAGGAAACAAAAGCTTTCAGCGAAGACAAGCAACTGTGCTTTATACATCACCGCCTCCACCCACTGAAACTCTATCTATGCTGAAAAGTCACTTTCTAATTGAGAAACTAAGGATATATGCAAGAAACAATCAGCCAAAATGAGCATAAAGTAAGGTAAAGTTTATAAAAAATGGTGGTGGAATTAGTTAGTGTCTTAATCTAAACTCATCACTCACCTACTGGAAAAAAGAACACCCAGGGAACAAAGACACTGACAGCTATATTTATCTTGTCCTAATGTCCATGCTACGGTACTGATGGACTTCCTGTTTCCATGTAAACCAGTCATGACGGGCAGACAGCTACTTAAGAATGCAGTGTGTACGGTACTCACTGTCAACATTTTAATCTTGGACTTTGTTGCATTAACATCCTTCCTTATCACTTTAAAATGTTGTTCCATCAAGTGTCTTTCAAATGTGTTGTAATAGTCTGTAGCTCTATATCTGCATGTATAGACCATCTATAGACCGTCAGGGGAGTCCCTCGTAATAAAGAAGAGAAAACTACTCCTTTCAAACAACATACACCATGTCAGCCCATGAAGAAAGTGCTCCAAAGGTTATCTGCATCCATCAATGTTCTCGGCTTTGAAGATGAAGAAGAAGAAAAGAAAAGCGAAAACTTTTTCTTCCTCAACTTGTTTTCCATGCCATTGCAGTTGACCCTTGTTAAACAGTATCAGCAAACTAATAACCAAGCTGGCCTCTAATCTGTTGCCTCTGCTCCTCTCTCTTGTAATGTGTTGCAGATTCCAGAGGTTGAAATCGGCAGGGAGATTTTAAGCAAATGGCATCTGGTTAAAGGTCAGAGTCAGGGGGCCCAGTGGGTGAAAGGTTGAATAACTCAAAGAAAAGTAGTGACCGTTTCAGGAGGGAGATGTTTAATAGAGGAACACTCCAACTCTTCGTTTTAGTTTAGCTAGTTAATAATGCAGTCTGGATACTGTACCTCATCTCTTTTGTGGTACCATGTTTAAAAAAAGTTTTTATAAGAAGTTAAAACTGTCACTTGCAGATATACTGAAATACTTAATTCTTTACCATGAAAGCATTCATTTTAGTTCTTTGACTTACATTTCAAATAAATGTGTGTTCATGTAATTTGTCATCTCTTTACAGTATCATTTATGATTTACAAAGATGTCACTATCTTTTGATTGGAAACTTTCCGACATTAAAAGTAAAAATGTCATTACTTAGGAGATAAGATCGCTGTATACATGTATATGTGTATCAAGTGGAGCATGTGCTTTTATTTCTAGTTTGAGAGCGTTGAGAGCTGGGGCAGGAAAATTAGTGGAATTACTATTTTATTTTAACCAGATGATTGCTCCAGTTGAGCACCAGTGAGTTTTCATTAGGGGCTGTAATTTACAAGCCTTCCTCTGCATTCCTAAAGTTAGACAAACTCCCCCAGATTTTGGTGTCAAAGAAACAGCCTAGGTATTGACACTAGAGGAATATGCACTGGGTATTTGCTAACACTTCTATACAATTATATATATTTGGAGTACATAGTAAAGTTAACTATTTTGAGAAAGTCCCTGTCTAATTGGCTGGGACCTGAAACATGTCTTGAGTTTTGACCTGTGTGTTGCCAGTTAAATGTCCACCACTCTTCACTGATGTGTCCTGGATTGCCTTTGGTCATTTATCGTTGGAGATTGATGTGTTTTTTTGGTAAAGAAAAATGATCTGAGGAATGATTCCGCCCTTGTTTAATGGGCAGATTTATCTGGTTCAGGTGTATCATGTTAGCGTGTCTAACACCTATACATTTCATATGTGTTTCACAGCCTTTAGCTGTGACACAGTGATGCAGTTTCACCTCACTGCAAGGTCCTAGTTTTTATTCCAGAATGGGGCACTGAATCGGTGCCCAGGTGGGCCTTTCACATGTCCTCGGCCATTCTGAGTGTGTTTACATGTTCTCACCATGCTCTCATGGATTTCCTCCACAAAAGGAACACTAATATAAACCCATGCAACACTGTGCTGATGTGGCGGCTCCTGGCTGATGTGGAAGTAAGGTAAGCAGGATGGAGGAAAAGCAGAGAGAATTTCCGGTGACAGATTTGGTTGATGCCCTGGAATGCGTGTGTGTGTCCCATTACTCCTTAGACTTGTGTGTGTTCCACATTTGTGAGATTAATTAAAGGTTTCTTCTCTTCTGCTCTTCTTGTTCAGTGTAAAGACGGGTCAAATTGCAACCAGCAGTCAAAACAAGACAGCCTGCTTAGTGATAGTCTTAAGTCTGGTTAAATCCCCCTATCAATTTTCCAGCTCTATAAATCAACTTTTTGTTTCTATTATCTTGGGAATCACCTTTGGTCTTAAAAAAAGAAGGTTAGATCTCCCAGCGTGAGCTGTAAAAAGTGGGCAGCTATGTAAACACTGTGTTCCCCTATAGATGAATTATAGGGCTGTCTGATGTCAAAGTTGGCCTCTGATGTCTGAAAATGTAGATTTGATGGAATTTCATTCATCATTTTACCATTCTGTACAGCTGACAGTTAATGGGAGCATTTCCATGGTGGTCTCATAGAGATTCTAATCGTGCTATGGGTAACTACAGATAAACTACATAAGAATGAATGAGTAAATTGAGGAATGTTTAACAAAATGATCATGTAGTTTTAGGCAGTATGTCAAGTTGCATTCAAGACAAACACTCAAACTAACCCTAAAGTTAACTACACATAAATGCTGCAGTTTGCTTTTTCACACACACGCTCTAACCCTAATTCTAACACTAAACCTGACCATAAGAAATATAAAGGTAAATACTGGTAATATGATTCAAATAACGTTCCTATTGCTTGTTGCTCATTACATTTTAACAGTAACTTAAATGGAAGCATAAGTTACTCTTACTGCAGACCACTAATCATGTACTTAGAAACGTGTTTGTAAACAGGGGGGTGGATTCAAGGCAGCCATGTGCTTGTGCTAATGATGGGGCGGGGGAGATGGAAACATTCAGGGAGGCCCCATGGTGCTGCCTAACTCTCTGTCTTAGCTGCCAGGTCGTGGGTTATTAAGAGGTTTACGTTACCTGGAGTCCTGCTGAGAAACACTTTCACTGAGGTTTTTTTTGCTCCAGTCCACATACACAGATTTGTGTGAAACGTTGTTGGCAATATCAGTCTCTTTATATTATAGCAATTTCTATCTTTGTCTTTCAACCCCCCTGTCTATTTTTAATACAATAAATCCATGTATTACGTACCTGCTACTTCTTATTGTTTCCTACAATACATTTTATATGTGATATGCTGTAAAAAGATCGAAACTTACATCTTGTCATCCTGATTTAGTCGAAACTCAACATAAAACCTGTTTGTTATGTTTGAAATGAACATCTAGAGTGTAAACTCTCTGTTTATATTGACTGAGGATCATAAATAGTCTTTAAATTGTCCCTGAAATTGTCTTGAACAATGATTACAAGTTGTGGCATGCTGTGCTTGAGCACAATGGCATGGAGGGGGGGTGGCTGAGGTAGAGACAGGGAGAGAGAGAGAGCGAAAGAGAGAGAGAGGGAGCAGGAGATAGATAAATAGAGAGAAGGAGATAGTTGGGAGGCTCCTCGTTTGGCTATGAGTGTTATGATGAATGGAGGACCAATATTCAGCAGTTTTGTGTGTGCACAGGTTGTCATTGTACTAATTGAAAAATAATTGAGATGGTATGTTGTCCGCTTCGGTTTGTTTTGCTAATGACATTGTGTTGTGGCACCTTAAGAAAACCAAGGAATAAACGCTTCACGCTGGAGTAGTAACTTGACAACACAATCAGCTAAAACAAGAACAGAACAGAAAGCTCTCCAACATCTTTTATTTTCCATTACAAGGTAAATGGAATCCTGCGTCACGCTTTGATCTAACATCCTGAAACAACCCCTCTTCCTTAAACATCCTCTTGTTTCCTGGTGCCAAAAAGGACTATGGAATAGAGAGCGCTGAACACTCCACTTCCAGTGTCAGGGTGTTAAGAGTTGAGATGCAGTGCATGCTGCTGTTTTCAGGGCCAGAGACAGAATAGAGGGAGTGGGGCCAGGACGGGGCCTTGAGTCCTGCCAGCTGCACCCTGTCTTTGAGGAGGGAATGGAGTGCTGCTCATTGAGGCTGGCAAACGCCATCCCATAAACTTTCCCCTGCCTTTCCCTTTGATTGTCCTTGGACATCTGCCTGGCTCTCCCATCAGGAATGTGCAGCAGCTGTTTGCTGCAAGTGTCTTCGTTGTGTGAACTCGGGCCTGTGCACGGGCCCTGGCTTAATGAATTGAGCCAACTCAAACTGGGTCGCCTGGGACACTGTGCCCTGGTGCATAACTCTGCCCTGGGGATGACAGGCAAGCCAAGAGAAAGGGGCCGGGAAATGTATATTATGGAGGTTAACCATTTGCCCTCACACTGTAATTGGCTTAGATTGTCTAGCAACTGGATTTGCAGGGGGAGAACCTGCACTGGGCTTCAGTGCAAAAGTTCAGCTGTGCCTGACATACAGTGTTTGCGGGTTAGAGAGAGAAAGAAACAGCGAGGGAGGGATGGATGGAGAGATAGAGAGAGAAAGAGAATAAGAGTGGGAGTGAAAGCCAGATTACATTATTACTTATCAGGAATAAGAAGTAGAGGAGACATGTGAAGATGTTATTGTTTTGTTTTGTTACAACAGAACTAATCAAATGACTTAAACATGAATTAACTGAAATGTTAATGCACTTCACAGTTGTATATCAGGCCACACACGCTTATTCACACAAGCACCTTCTGCCATCACACAAGCCACACTTTGTTAACGGAGAGATAGTGGTGGAGGGGGGAAATTACGAAGGTGTCAGATACTCTGAGGATGGAAAGTCCCAGATGTGAGCAGGAATGTGTTTGATTTCCCCCCTTTATTTCTCTTAAGCCATGGGAAGGTTTAGATCTCAGAATCCCAACTCATGTGAGCTTTAGACTAAAGCGGACAAGAGGATTAGTGATAATGTCGGTAGCCTTTACCCAAGACGAACTGGCAAACATGACTGGGTGCTGAGTGATGGGTCGAGGAATCTGAGGCGGCTGCTTGTTTGTTTGAAATGGGAGATTAGAAAGAGGATGCACAATTCAGGAAAGTAAACAGTAGAGGGGGATTGGTATTTTTGTCAAGAAAGAATGGCCATCAGTAAAGTATTTTATTGTAACAAAAAATTCCTTAATTTTTTTTTGTGACTGTCATACTTTGTGCCAAAAATCGAAACAATTATTTTTGGGGGTAACTTTAAGTCACATGTTAATTCTGACAGAACTTCCTCAATGGTTTACCATTTCTCATTAGAAAGATGTTGACAGTTGTTTTTTATTTCCATTTCCTCTTGTATCCCTGTATGACAGTCATTGTTCAGTGATAAGGGTTGCTCCATGGGCCATGATGAGTAGTTTAAAATCTAATCAGAAACTAACAAGTCCCTGGTTATTTGTTTCTGCCTCGATACTTGAGAGTTCGCAGATGTTGTGGAAGGTAGGGAGTCGATTGTTTATACAGCAGTGGATCTTTTCCAAACACACACATTCTATCAGCCCACATGCCTATCTATCAAGGGAGGCAGAAGTTACAGTTTTTCTGAAGTCAGACAGGCACAAAAGCCCTTCAGCCGCAAATTACAACTCCCACCCCACCTGCTGAAGCCAGCGTGCTGGCGGCGTAGTGTTCAGACGGTAACCTGCCTCCAATCGATCGGTTGTTGTTGCAGCTGTGCTCTGGTTGATGGTTTATTTAAGCGGCTCCACATGGTTGTTGAGGGTAAGGCAGCTGAATACATAAAACAGGCTCTCAGAACCACTTTGTGGTCCGGGCAAGAGTAAATGGAATAATAAAATCCAAATGGTTTCATCCTATGTTCTGGCCTCGTAAATCCAGGAAGTCACTGCTTACCTTGATCCAATGCATGGATCAAGAATGCATGCATGTGTGTACAAAGAACAAAGGTTACATGTGACTAACAAGATGAGTCCTCCATGCCAGATCTAATCAAACATCAGCAAGTCTCATATCTACAAAAATACAGAGGTAGTTTTCGGTTGCAGGGATAGTTTGGAGACAAACAATTCCTTGGGTTTGCAATTGTAATATGGGAGAGGCAACTTTAAAGATTACTTTATTTCAACAACAAAAAAATATATATCTACAACAATCTTAAATCTTCTTTATGTCTAATTATTTGTTTGAATGTCCCTTTGTCTCATATTTAAATTGGAACTAGTGACAGTACACTAAATCTTACAGTAAGATTGCATGCTTTTATAAGCAGGTTCAGATCTCAGATGCAGAGGCCGTCTGCACTGCCTTGATAACTAGGCTGCAAGGTCAGGTCACTGCTCTGTTTGTAAAGAGGGCACTGAACATCTCCCCTTAACTCACCCTGCTTCCTTCCCACAGGGCAAAGATGAGGATGTGTCACAACTTCCTGCTCCCCAACACACAGACAGGAAAGAGGTACAGTAACAGGGGTCATGTTCAACTGTGCAGTTAGCTAGAAATCCCAGGAAAATGGATTTGTGTTTTACATGATTTCTTATGATGCAGTCCAAGTTTAAATAATTACTGACATGTTAATGTTTGTTAATCTCAAATGATGAAAGAACAGATGATGGCAAAAAACACAGATTTTATATGTTTTTGGGTTGCAGTATTGGTTTTCCCCAAGCAGAACTGAGAAAAAAGGAAATAATTATAATTGACTCAGTGACTAAAATGACTGTCAAAAAAGTGTTGTCCTGTAGCAGTCACAAATATAGGGTATTATTACTTTTGCCAGTAGAGCCACTGAAAAATTACATCATTCCACTTTGGTCTTCAAGAAATGTGATTTTATTTTTTATTTCACATCACACAACAATTACTTATTATTTCTAAAGGGTTTCAGTGCTTAAACTCAGCAGTTCCTTGTTTAACTTAACAATGCAGTAAAAAAAAATACATTGCTCAGTTTGTCCATGAATCGTATATGAAATATTGTTTTCATTTCACATAAAACTATAATGGGTATAAAGTGAAGCCAATTCCAAAAGTGCAAGTAAGCAGAATTTCATAGCCCTTTGCTGTCAGTTGTCAAACCATTTCAGTTGACTTTTGTGGCCCTTGGAAACAACAAAGGTAGGGCTTGCTAACAGTCAGACGTTCTGATATTTGGGATATTTCTGTAAACTCCCAGGGGACTAAGCTTGCCCTAGAAAAGGCTGAGGGCTGAAAAATATTGCTAGAAAACATCTGTTTATGCAGACCTCAGGTCCAGTGTTCAGGAAACAAGGACTATATAGCACAGTTCACTTTGTCTTTGTGGCTTAAGATATGTTTGCTTGTAAAACATTGATTCCAATGTTATCAGTTTTTCCATTTATGTCAATTAAAGACAATAGTCCAAGAAAAAATGAAATAGGTGCTTCTATCGATAGTAAAAAAGAAAAACATACCCTTTTTACTTACATTCAAAGATGACAAAATACAACTACTAACACTTGAAAATAGATTAATAGCTTTCATGATGACACTTTAGTCATTGAGGATAAAGTGAATGACAGAAAAAAAATCACCTACAGCCAGATTTCTTAATGTCCATGAATTTGAGTTATGAAGGTGTACCGTACTATACGTAATATTGTCACAATTAATATAAATCAAACAAGTTTTAAAAGCAATATCATTATTGATGATGTCATGAAAAACAGTACCATGCATACTTCATGCCACATGTGAAAACAAAACAGTCTTAACTTTTACAATGAAACATTGCAGTTTAAGCCCATGCTATAGTTTTTTCCTTAAACGTTTGATGTCATTTGGAGGTTAACCAGTCATTAGCAGGTGGAACCAATTTTGCTTCTTTACCCATTGGGTACATGCCGAATGAATGTACAAAAGAAAATTATATGAACTTAGGACTGTTTCCCTAATTTGCATCCATTACCCAAAGCTTGGACGTACCTAAAACAATATTTGTTCATTTCACTCAGACAAAATTTGGAGTCCAACATAGCACCTGAAAGATGAAAACAAGATTATTACTGCTTCTCATTGATGGTTGTAACAACAGCTCTCACCTGCTTCTTAATATACTGTAACACCCAACTGACAAACCCCACCCAGGATGTAGTTTGAACCTGTATGTGAGTACTTACCCACCAACACGCCATGAACTCCCACATTCAGTATCGGGCTCTTAACCTTATCCTCACTTCTTCTACCTGCCACAATTTTGTTACCAGCAACATCTGACCACACAATGTTTGACAGGTTCTCTAATTACCTTTGCTATTTATGGTGTTCTGCCCGTCTGCTGCTGATTTCTCCATTATCTTGACAGTAAACAAACTGGTCCCATTAGAACATGTGATGCTTGCCTGTGGCAGTCTTGGGCCTTAGCATAGCGACCACAAATCTCTTCTGCATTACACACCATGTAACATCTCCTTTGGCTGTATCGCCAACTGCTTTTTTAGTAAGGAGGGCCTTTTTGTGCCAGAATTGTGGCTTTATTCACCTACATTGACAGACTCAGACACTCTGAGAGCCATATGTTTGAGCGTCCTAGAGGAGAAAACCCTAGAAAATAGAGGAGGTCCTAGAGGTGTTACACAATTCCTTAGATCTCTTCTGCATTGTTCCTTATCGCATGGTTTATCTAAACAATCACGCACAAATACTTCAGGACAAATTACTATTTAGATTGTTTTGAATTCTAGCTGCATATTTGGGAATATGATAAATTCTGTCCTGGTGATGAACTTATAAATGTAGGCTTAACAAGCTCTCTTTGATCAAGACAGCTTAGGTGATTTGTTTCTTAAATTTGATTTTTAGTGATTAATTATGTTAGTTATGATTGACGTTGTTTATTGAAGATACACACTTTTTGCTTTTGATACTTGAGTTAAACTGCATTACATTGAAATCAGTGTGAAAATACGTGTACAGTACACTCAGCTAATATATCAGCTGAAATATCTTTATGGATGGTCAATCTTTAGGCTTTGACATGTTGAGGGTTAAACCTTTGACATTTGCTTTGACACAGACCCTCTATTTATACACTCAGACTCAACCGTCAATACTGCAAACGCGTGGAGCATCAAGTTGCAAATGTCACAATTTTAATCTCACTGACAGAATCCTTCATTATTTTAAGTACCGTGAGTCTTTCTGTCTGTGAACTTGTCTGCATACTTTTGTAAGTGTATGTTTTCAAGGGGGTGTGTTTGACAGAGCCCCCCCCCCCCCTTATACCCTTTTGCTGACCTACTACAGGACTGCAACAGTAATTCTTACCAATACATCATCTGTGTGTGATGCTGTAGAACAAATAACCAAGGTCTCAGTGCATCCAATAGTTGTCCAGTCAACTATCGTGACATGATTAAGGCCATTATGAAGTGTTATTACACTGGTACTATACTTATTCTAGTATTACAAATACGAATATAGGTTATCTAATATCTGATGTAAAATCAGATCATTACACTGAGGTAAAAGCAAATCATACACATTTAGGAACTTTTAACCTAGGTGTGTCTATTGGTTTTGAATGGTTCCTGCATCTTAAGTATCCCTCTAAAATAATTTGTATTCATATCAGACTGCCTTCAAATATTTATATATGTTTACCAGTTTTCCAAGGTGCCAAGATAGTTGTCAACAGCATTTGTTTGATTAAATCTCCAGTGACCAGCAGCATTGATTTATTGTCATCCTTGTTGAATTGATTCACCACAAGAGACTTTTGATGTCTGTTCATATATATATATATATATATATATATCACATTTGTTCAAATTAAGTGTGCACACAGTTTGGAAACATGATACTTGACTAAATGGCTGGTGCCAATAATGATAATACAAATTGCATTATGGCAGTCACTGTGGGACAAATAATTAGGATACTATGGCATAGAGTATATAACAAAATAAGTTTTTAATTGATTTTCAAAAGTGAATATAAATACAGTGATAAATGTAATGGTTGATCTGCATTTTCAACATAGTGATGTTACCAGACATAAAATTTTGCTATTGTGTTTTAACAAGTTGATCTACAAACATTGTCTATTTGTATGTTTCCAGGCAAAGCATATGCTCAGCCTGAGGCAACACTGCTAAACTACAAAACTGGAGAAAATAAAACTCAAAGGATTAGAACAATTTAGAAAGCAGACCCCCTTCTTTTCTATTGAGCTTTCCCCCCGCGCTGTGGCTATTTCTCTATGCCCAGCGTGAGCTCCACTTTGTGGCTTTTAATAACCTTCCCCTTCAAGCTCCTACCCCCTGAGACACATTTTTCCCCACTTTATTTGTGCCGCTCTGTTTCTACCTACCAGCAGCTGCAAGGAGGAGTGAACAGCGGAGGCGGCGGCAGCAAATTTCTTCCAGTTGCTCAACACGCTAATCCTCCCCTTTTCTTCGCAGCTCAAGCATTATATTGCAGTTTCATTGACTAGGAGGTGTTGTGTTGCAGTGGAATCAATAGCTGAGGGGATCCCAGCCCAACGATTAGCTTGTCAGTCAGGGCTCTGTGGTTGGAAGGAGGGGAGGCTGCGTAAATCCCAGAATGCCAGGGGCCACCGGCATGGAAAAGCTGGAATGCTGGGAGCCGCCGATTGCTCTCCACCACCTGTTGTAAGAGGCAACATGTGCTGAGACTATTAACCTTTCTGCTACTGTGGTTTAACCACTGCCCACTGCTATTGGTTTCTTCTTGCTCACTGGAAGAGTCACAGCTAAAGGATTGGATAATGTTTGACCCCTTTCATGCATCAGGATTGGACCCAGATTTCAGCGTATCAAAAAAAGTCTTTAGAGCCCAGATCATTACAGTAATGAATGAATGGTCAGTTTAGGTATCATTTCGGTGTCCTGCAGTACATGGAGATTTAAGGAGCATTACTTACCATCGCTAAGATTTACAGTACACTGTGTCATGTTTGTTTTTCTGCATTAAATCAATTCCTCAGGGTCAATCCCCAGAGACACCGAACCAGGATTCATTTCTGAGGAAGAGTAATTGTAAACTATTTGTATATGAGCCAAATGCAGGGGGGAATTTAGATGGAGCAAATCTTTGACCTTTCGAAAATATTTTGGCCCCCATCCCAGAGTTGACACACAGTTCATCATCAATAGAATGCCATCTGATATTTAGAGAACAGATACAACATGGACAAAGACTTGTTGAACCAAATGCTCTCTGATATCTTTCCTTACCTATTGTTTGCCATATGTAGCCCTGTGGTATTCTACCAGAGGCCTTACAGTAGAGACCCACCCACAGAAATGAGAGCCTGTGTAAAGTCTCTTCGGATGAAGTTATCGGACCTTTTTACACTTGAGAAAAAAAGATTGTTTATCATGTTTCTTTGCCTAAACGGATGGATAACAAATCATACATTCTATTTTAATTGATAATTATGATCTGTGAACTCATTTCTTGAATCCTCTAAGACCCATTCCTTCCTCCCAGTCTTTAAAGTTACACAAATTCTCCTCCTCAAGACACACAAGTCATCTGACCTGGGTCATGCGGTCATCTCAGTGGTGAAGTGAAAAACCACACTTGGCAGCAAAATGCTTGTTGCTTGTAAATACTTAAATAGTCTGTTATCAGTGATGGGTTGATAAAAAGCTGTTTCTAATTAGACTTAGAAACCAGCTGGTTCAAAACTGTCAATTTTGGGTTGCACTGGGGAAGAACAGGGGCAATCAATCAGGTACTGTAGGAGGGGGAGGAGTCGAGAACAAGATGGAGTGTTCTCTTGATTGTGTGTGTGTGTGCATATGTGCGTGTGTGTGTGTTTGGAGTGTGCGAAGGGCTTGGGTGTGTGAGTGAGTGAGTGAGTGAGTGAGTGAGTGAGTGAGTGAGTGAGTGAGTGAGTGACTGGGATATGGGCTTCATTAACACTGCTGCATTTACACTCTCAAAACTAACATCTGGCTGAACACAGGCACTGTCTGCAACATGAGGCTTTCTGAAAGCGCATAGAATTATGGATGGGTGGCTGTTTGCATGTCTCTGTGAAGTGGTTGTGGGTACTTTGTTCTTCCCCAAGGTGTCCAGCGTTAGTTTGGTTTGTACAACACGAGGGAATATAACGTTTATGAAGTCTAAACTTAAACACAAAGCTTTGCAAAGTCACCTTGTCTGTTGCAAAGTTTACACACCAGTTCTTTGCATGAGGTTTACAATATATAGTATGCTTGCCAACACAAATATGATTTATTAAGGAAAAACTAGTACCCTTCACAAAATAATTACTCTAGTAAAAGTAAACTTTAAGTACCTTTAGTGAAATGTAAATCCACATGCGGGGTGATGTTTAAAGACATCGCTTGGCGTGCTCACTGAAACAGAGAGTGGTTTCCAGAGTTTACAAGTGCCAGAACCCATTGACCAGCAGATCATTTGTGAGAAGTGTTGTGTATGTGTCTTTGTGTGAGTTTGGCAAGCAGAAGGAAAGTCTCTCAAGAGTCCTTACCAAGGGATCTGGGAAAACGTTCTAGTTTCTAGGGAAATGAACTCAAGAGTGAACACTAGCGTGTTAAGTTATTAGCCCCCACTTTGGGTTGTGTATGTGAAACAAGCTCTTATACGAGTTGGTGAGAATCCCTTAACTCACATTACTCCTCCCCCTAGCTTTGTCTGTTTTTCAGGGCCAGGTTAGAAGGGTCACTCTCTCCATGTGGATGGGTCCTCTGGTGCAATTATCTGGCTACAATGCTCAATTAGCGACAATCCCTCTTTTGAGGTGACGCGACAAGGGCTTTAGATTTTTAAGACTTTAAGATGAAAAAGAGACACCCATAGAAAGATGAAATATGCCCTATACATGGTTTCCGTATAACCTCTGAAGGTACCCAAAGACAGATGTGCCTATTTTGGCAATATATTAAATTTACAAGTTTCCTTCAAGACTGTGAAGTATAGTGAAAGTACCTTAAGCCATTAAGTATGACATTAATTACACTTCAAAGCGCAAATTGCTGTGCAGCTACTGCCATGGCTCTGAATCAAACTCTGCAAGGGATGTGTTCTGATATCTAAGATGAATCAGTTCTGATCAAAGCATGGAGGCAGTTCAGGTAACAACCACCCCTAGCAAGGTCACTATCTGTCACCAGGTGCTCAATTAAAAGGGGCATTAACCTTGTTTACACAATACAACAGCAATATGAAGTAGGGCAGTAAATGTATTGTCATTAAACAGTAGGAGGCCGCTTGCTTCTGGCAGTCTGCCCACAAGCCATTTGAACTAGGCTGCCAAACACAACCTTTTAAGCCAACTCAAGAGCCACATATGGAGCATGCTCCTGATCGCTACAGCCAAGTCAAGAACACAAATTTGTGGTGTGCCCGAACTTCTTAGAAATCAGTGTCAACATTCTTTTTGAGGTATATTTAGGAGGAGGAGGTGTCAGCCACGGTGGAAACTGTTTGCACAGCTTCATGATGTGGTCAGTGTGAACACTAACCCAGTTCAGCCGCACATTTAAATGAAGAGAGAGAAAAACGACACCCATAAAGCTGTTCTGGAGCTTTCATAACGAACATGCCACAGCTCTCTGTCTCCCCAGTACAGGGTTGGCATACCTGCCAAGAAATGAAAGACAAAACTCTATATTTAAAACCCATATTTATTTGTGGAACAATTTAATGTATACCTGGCACATATTAGCAACTTGTCCACGGTCAACGGCCAACGTATGTTTAATGTGGATTGTGTGGGTAATAAAGAGAAAGTGGAGGTTATGGCAAATTTGCCTTACAATTACTGGTATGCCATATTTCTGAACAATTTGTAGAGAGCAACATTTTGTCTTGATCATGAGACGATATTAGATCTAATTTGAATACCACCTATATATTTCTGTTTTATGATTAACTCATTTGGCACTCATTATTTCATATTTAACTATACATTTTTTATTAAATATTAGCCACCTTGTATTGTTACTATTAATTGTTTATGCTAATGGTTGTTTGTAACTTAATTAGAACTATCTCAATCTGTAATTGTAACATGTTTCAGTTATTGAATGTGTTTAAATGTTCTAGTTACAAAATGTTTGGTTGACAAGTAACTTCTCCAATTAGTAAGTATAAACATTTTTACTTACAGGTAAACTTGCGTGTGTATATGTATGCATGTGTGTGTGTGAATGTAAGTTGGTTTTTTTTTCATCTTCTGTTGTATGTTTTCTTAGGTTCTATTCAAGGTCTTGGACTGCATGAAGGTATTGCAACTGTCACTTTTGTTCCCAGGGGAGTGGCATGCAGTTAACCTAAAATCAAGGCCTGTAATTTGTGGTTGAAGGCACACTCTGAAATCTTTCTGATCTCAGTGCCTAAGGCGTCTGCACACAAGACTTGATTAGAGCAAATTACATGTGGGAGCTACAGCATTAACCACAGCTTGAGGTGAAAGTCAGTCGTTTGCATTTATGTGTGTATTTGAGTAGGAAGATCACAGTATGCCGAGTTACTGATGCATAAAGTTAGCAAATCACTCAAACAATTCATAAAATCTGTCAAAAAACTGGGAAAGATGAATTGTTCAGCCAGGCCAACCTGCATTTAAGAAAATACCGTATTTTTTAACATGACATGTCCTTTTGAGGAACTAGACAAGAGACAAAAGCAGAACAAATTTAAAGCTGTTCTGCCCCGTATGTCATGTTGGAGGACTGGAATTTTCTATCGATTCAGGAGCCTTTTCAATCCCCTGGGCATTTTTACTTTGGGTCTCTGTCAGGTCACGCTCTTTTTTCCTCTCTCTTTCTCTTTCTCTGTCTGTCTCTCTGTAGTTCTGTCTTTTTCTTTTTTCTTTTTCCTTCCCTCCATCTCTCTTTCTCTGTCTCACACACACACTTTCCTACTCTTTCTCTAACCCTTTGTTTGCTGTGTATAAGAGGGTTTTTAAACCCAGCCAGTGTTTGTAATTAGCTCCCAATGTTGGAATGGAACATGTTGAGGTGGGTGTTAATGGGACGACCAGACCCTCATTCTCACAGCAGGCTGAGAGCAGAAACAGAAACTAGGCTTTGTTCCCTGGGCTAGAAGAAGAAGACAAAAACGGGCATAAAGTGTGTAGAAGGACCTCTGGAAAATATTAACAGGCATTCACAGCTTTAAAAGAAATCTCAAATGGAATGAAACAGAAGGCAAAAATAATGACTGTCACCTCTTGAGAAAGTGTAGAGTTGGAAACCAGTTTGGTGCATACAATTGGGATATTTTACAAATGTCTTTGTTGTGAAGCCGTATAAAACAAAACAACTTTTATTTGTGGTTTCATGACTACAAAGGTGTGAGCTATGCATTAGGGAACGGATCACAGCACAGGCCAACTACAGCAGTTTTAACTATGCTCATCAAAAGTGGTATGTTATTGAAATGTCTTGAGTTTTAGATAATTATGTTTTACAGCTGTGCTTAATATTACAGTAACATATAAACAGCAGGTTTTGAACAGGTAGCTACTGTGTCTGCATTTGTATCTGGAACTTGAACAAAAATTTCAACTTTGGACATTCGGTTATCAGAGTTCAACATCCCTGGGAATGCTGTGGGAGTTATTCCCAAAGCTTTCAAGATCTATTCTTTTTTCTTCTTCCACACCACACATTCAAACACACTGCTGTTGGACCAATCCATTATTGTGTCAAAGTTCTTGTTCTTCTTTGGCCGGGAAACATAGCGAAACAGCTTGTTTTCATTTCAAACGGGGATAGGCTGGACCACGTTTCAAGTCCCCTGCTTCTCCAGATGTGTCTTGATCAAGGGAAGTTGACTAAGCGCTT
The DNA here is from genome assembly GCA_030340665.1 of Neosalanx taihuensis. Classification (NCBI taxonomy): domain Eukaryota; kingdom Metazoa; phylum Chordata; class Actinopteri; order Osmeriformes; family Salangidae; genus Neosalanx; species Neosalanx taihuensis. The sequence goes on along the minus strand of CM059290.1, from coordinate 16,293,443 downwards.
TGTGTCCTTTAAGACACTAATGTGATTATGTCACATATTTTCAGCTGATTCCCATTCCTATTAGTCTTGGTGTGGGGTCTGTAGCTCAATGGTCTCTATCAGAATGGAAAGTAGGGAGATTTGTCTCTCAACAGAGTCTGGTTCCTTGCCAACCAGAGTAAACTGAGGCTTGTTTGTCTGTGTGTGTGTGTGTGTGTGTGTGTGTGTGTGGGTGTGGGTGTGTTTGCATTTGTGTGTGTATGTGTGTGTGGAGGAAGTGGGGATGGTGGCTTTGAAAATAACTTGACATTAGGTATTCCTGATAGTAAGGACCTATATTAGTGTCATCAAAACTTGTTGGCAAAGCATGAAGTTGGGTAAAATGTAAGTCATACAATCTTTCTGAAAGTTAGTTTTAAGCTTCTAAAAGATTATTTTTCATGTTCATATACATAAAAAAAGAAACAGTCACATGATATGATGTCACTAACTAGTGAAAATGTACAATAATTTGAATTGATGTCACGGGACAGAAATATTTAAGTAGCCTTAAGGATAAAATGTGAGTGACTATGAAGGTCATAAGATGTTGGAATTAGATGTTGGCGTTTAAGATTTTCATTTTTGTCGTATCACATGGAATAACACACACAGAGATCATTTCCTCTACAAACAAAAACAGCACAGGCAAGTGTTTGACACCTGGCAGGATGTGTCAGTGTACCCTGTCCTCCCCTCCACACTCACTTAGCCTTCCACAAGGAAATTAAACAGCGGAAAGCAATTGGGACACAATGAGATGTGTTCAGACAAATCTGCTGACTTATGTCTATGGCAAACATGTCCTCCAGTCGACTGCTGGCCAAAGAAATGATCAAAACACTCGATATGATATTTTCAGCAATTTAAAGTACAGCTTAGCAAAACATTAACAGTGACGTGCATTCCTCTCTGTGTAGATCTGCTGGTATAGGCCTAAGTTCTCAAATGTACAGCTGATAAAATGATCAAGGGAGGTAAGAACATTGCTATGAGATGATAGAAACTATTCTTGTGCATGGATTTTTTTTTCCAGGTGAAAGTTTTAAGATCAAGTGAGAAAGAGATTATTATGTGATTTTTGAACTTTGCATTAGGACAAACTAGATTATCCCGCTGTAGACAGTTTGTTAAATGCAAGAGTCACTTTCTGGGTTCATCACTGTTTGGAGCAGATTAGTGGAGGGTAGTGGATCTCATATGGCCTGGTCAGAGGCCATCATTGCAAGGCTTAAGGGATTATTGTACGACTCTCTCTCTCTCTCTCTCTCTCTCTCTCTCTTTCTCTCTCTCTCTCTCTCTCTCTCTCTTTCTCTCTCTCTCTCTCGCATTTCTTGCTCTGTCTCTGTCACTCTCTCTTGCTCATTCACTTGTTCTCACTTGTTTTCATTTCTCTCTCTACCTCCCTATCTCACTCTTTTCTCTCTGCCTCACTTTCTAATATTCAATCAAATTACATTGGAAAACTCTTGTCAATCTGTATGTTTCATCTTCCAATCTGTTCACTACAGCAGCTCTGTGCTTCATTCCTGTGTGTTGTGTTCAGATAGATTTGCCCATCCCCTTGTCTGACACACAGTCGCAGCGGTATTTCAACAGTCCAGTTTGGGGTGTATAAAGTAGTTAACTGCAGCGACTGACTTACGATGTAATGGCATCTACAGGAAGAACCATGGTCACTGGGGTTAGGATGGATGGGTCAAAGGCTAAGTCCCAGTTTAAAGACGCCATGAGCCTGTTCCATCAACCGACAGGCCATTTCAGTGTATGTTGGATGATGTGTAATTTCACATCTGCTTTATGGCCGTTTCTGATCCCTGGGCTCTTGTCAGCAAACTCTTCAGCAAAGATATCATCTGTAATATAAGGAGGACTTTGGCAATACTTAGGGCCTTAAAAGGCCCTTCACTTCCCCTGGCTGTGTGGATGGCTTAAGGAATGCGAGAGCACAGGTCAAAAGTAAACGGTTTGCAAACACTGGATCAAATAACACCGATTTAAGTGGCTTAAGACAGCTTGGATGTTCAATTTCAAATATGTGACTGCTGTTGGAAAACTTTTTCTGACCTTTAATTATTCGGTGACCTTTAATTATATCTTTAAACACGATCCATCATTGTTTTGTGTCATCACGTACTGTAGTACACACACACGTACAGTAACCTATCCTAAAACCCGACAATTGTCTGCTCGGGAAGAGAAAAAAAAACAGAGAGGGCTGGTTCATGCTTTTACGATGTTTTGATGACATGTCTAACAAGACAAAAATCCTAAAAACTGTTTGGCCCTTGCCGCTCGCTAATAGCAGATTCAAAAAATGCTCATTATAAAACATATCTGAGAGCAACAACTAGCACTGAAATATTTATTTCAAATTCAAGCACTTTTGTTTGATAGCATACATTTTTTTCTGTCTCATTATTGGCAAACAGAAACTTGGCATATATAATGACTTATTAATATAGTCTGGAGAGGAATGCAAGACGGCATGGGCCATGGCCTGGCCAGGAGTGCTGCAGTCATAATATAAAACATTCACTTGGCAACAACTGCACTCCTTAACACACACAGCTTAATACATGGTATTGTTTGTTGCCAAACAGCCCTTTAATTACAAGCAACAGTAAAGAAAATAAGTAATCCATCAAGTTCTGAACATGCTCACATAATCTCTGCAAGTTGTTGTTATGTTTTTTTTTTTTTTTTAAGAGCTCTGCTTATTATAAAAATGTATGATAAATGCATGGGATTTGGCTACTGTGTAGGAATGCAAGTTTAAGGGATTTTGTTTATAAAACTTTTCTGTGCATTTTAGTAATAATCCTTCACTATCATCAAAGGCGCTTTTCAGTTTCGTAAATCATTCTTAACTGCTCTCACAACGAAAAATGTAGACATTTGCTAAATGTCTTTATTTCTTAGTGGCATTAGCTACACACTTCCTGCATATTATCTTTTGAAGTATTTTGTTACTGTCCATTGCATTCATGCTTGTATCCCCTTTCTCAACGAACCCTAACATTCTCTGTCTCTTTTGGCTTGTAAGGGAGCCACTGTTTTCCCTCTGGGATGAGTCTTCCAATCCAACAACACAGCTTCAAAGCGCTCTCACCAAGCTAACCACCACCCATGCTGCTTTGTAAATCCAGCTGTTTCCTTTTTGTTTCTCTAACTCCTTCACTTCATCAAGTATTTCCAAAACTCCTCTGCACGAGCTGTGGGAATAACCAATCATTCGTTCACAGCGGAGAGGAGGAGGTTTTAAGACAATGAAATGTTTTAGCTGAATCACTCACTAGGCAGTACGCATATCCAGCTGCTTGTCCTCAAACATAGTAAATATATCTTGTAAAACATTCTCATTAGTTACTCAACACTTCTGGGGATAAAGAGTTCCTGGTGACAGTTTCCACTCCCTGTTTCCTCCCACATTCTCAGAACCGCCCACCACGGCCAAGTCTGAAACTCTCCCTTCTCCTCTCTTGGCAAAGTAAAGGCAGAGGAACAGGAGCATTTCACATTTTCAAGAGGACATCGTTCATTTCAGTTCGCAGTGAAGATGGGCATCTTAGCATTGGGCGCAAATCAACTTCCCAAATCGGTTAATGCACCTGGATATGCATGCAAACTAACCAGGTGGAGCAACGTTAACTTGCAGAACTCTCCCACTGAAAACGTTGGCTCTTATTTCAAAGATGTCTTGGAGTTTCTTATAAGTACTTTTAACTAATAACATTATTGGTTGCCCATTTTTATTCGCTAGTCAAAAGCTTTTATTCCTATCCAGTTTGTTGACATAGACAAAGAGCGGGAGAGAGAAACAGAGAGAGCAAGTTTACATTCTGCTTAAATTCCACCTTCCGATGTGTCAGTTTGGTCTCAGTATGCACCAATGTTACTCTTAGGAGCTTCATTTCAGGAATGTAAATGCCTTGGGTCCAGACAGGCGGTGATTTATCTCCTCATCTATCCTTGCACACATCTGCCCGTGCCCTTGTGTCATTCCTGTTGCTCATTCCTTCCTTCGTTCAGCCAGCATGTCTCCCATGAGACCAGGGACTCCGCCACTTGTCCCACCCTGCCCCCTGCACACACCTCACACGCATAAAAGACACAGTCCAACACACAGCTCTTCAACCCCACACAGCCACCCACCCATGCAAACGTTTACACACGCTTATCCTACATTTGCACACAGACGCTCCTGGCTTGATCCGTCTCTACCCTCGCTGGCGGGCTGTAGATTGCTGTATCCGTTTAACCCTCCTGTTGTGTTCCGGTCAAAAGTGACCGATTTACATGTTTTCTCTCAAAAAAAATGTAAAAAATTCATTCTGATTGCCATGAGATTCCATGACTTTGTTCACACAGGGTATCTAAACAGCCAAGATAATTTTTTAAGAATTTCAAAAAAATCTGGGTGTTTTATTTAACTTTGTTACACCCATGATGTTCCCGGTCAAAAATGACCGGTCATTCAAATTAATGGTTAAGACCAAAAAAATTGTATAATATTTTGTCCAGGCACACACACATTCAACAGATGGACACACTTACACTCCCAGCCCCCAAAATGCACAAACATACTACATACACACACATTACTCCCCTTCTTGGCTTCCATTGCTACCTCCACGAGACCCTTGCCCAAATAGAATCTTTCACCGATGGGAACCACACCCAGATAGAATCTTTCACCCATGGGAACCATGCCCAAATACAATCTTTCACCCACGGGAACCAAACCTGTTGGATTTGCTTATAATTCATGCTATGGCAGCATGATGACCAAACTGTATTCTGTATGTGAGGCTATTGATCACATCTTTGACCCTGGCACTGATGAGTGTCAGTAGGGAGTTTCAAAATGGGAGTTTGTCCTGGGGTTCATCACCACCTGAGAGGAGAGGTTGACTGTCGACAGAAAATGTCATCCGGATGACCCCAGGGCCAACCAGATAGGCCATGGGTGTCCAATCCTTGTCCTCGAAGGCCACTGTCCTGAAGGCTTTCGATGTTTCCCTGCTCCAGCACCTGATTCTAATGAATGGGCTGTTATCAAGCTATGTGGAAGCCTAGATAATGACCTTTCATTTGAATCAGGTGTGCTGGAGCAGGGAAACATCTAAAACCTTCAGGACATTGGCCCTTGAGAACCAGGATTGGACACCCATGAGATAGGCCATCTCCCGGGTTGTTGACATCAAATCCTGCTTGGAACTGTTCCCCAGTCTCCCAGTCTCCTGCCTGCTGTACTAACCTATACATCCATCTGCTGAACTCATTCTATTGTACAAATATTGCCGTGACGCTTGTGCGTCTACTAAAGTCACCGGGCTCGGCTTTGCTAACAGCCTCAACGTCCCAAAACAAGATGAATATTTCTGGCTCCAGCACACCTGATTCTAATGAATTGGTTGTTATCAAGCTATGTGGAAGCCTGGATAATGACCTTTCTTTTGAATCAGGTGTGCTGGAGCAAGGAAATATCTAAAACCTTCAGGACAGCGGCCCTTGAGGACCAGGATTGGACACCCATGAGATAGGCCATCTCCCGGGTTTATGATATAAAATCCTGCTTGGAACTGTTCAGAGTCCATTGAAATGATAATCATGTCCTTGTAAGATCTTTATACAAAGTAGTCTATCATAAATAGAACAATATTTGTCATCTGGATACTTGTTATATTCAAAATAATCCATAATTTTGCTGTTTTCACTCAAAAACGAGTTGCATGCGCTTAGGTCAATGAGGCCTAGAGACCATAAAGGGCAAACAGAAGTTAAAAACTTGTAATATTAACAAGAACTTAAGTTGCTTAAAACATCTAACACAACATTAGTTGATAATATATGTATTATTATGGAATTATAATCAGCTATAATGAGGCGGTCACTTTTGACCGGGAACACAAAAGTAGTGACAACAAACGAACACAACAGGAGGGTTAACACTTACAGTATCAACAACCAGGGCTTGAACTTTGCTGGACTTATTGCAACGCAGAGAAGCTTTGTTGTATACCATGCAAAGCGAGCTGATACCCACACTTCCTTTCTGTCAACAGAGATTACAGTCTGAGGGTTGTGGCGGGACCTCATGCCAAGCCAACCTGCTGCTCTCAGTGGATAAACAGAGCTAGTGCCGACAGCATGCAGGTTTGTTTGTCTTGTCAGAAAAAGGGTATGAACAGCAGCATAGCCAGCCGCAACAGCCCCCCCCCCCCCCCCCCCCAATGTAAAAGTTCCACGCAATCTGCACAGCAGTGCGGCTCGTAGCATTGTGTTCGATGGCACAAGTCATGTGTGTAGCCTTGTAGCTCATCTTCAGATTACACTATTACACTGTGCCCTACAAGTATACCTCCTACTGAAGCACCCCTCTGTACTGTGTTGATTTCACATTTCCTTGTCTGTGTGTGTGTGTGTGCCCTGCTGAGGAACTTGTGCCTGGTGTGAGGTCAGGTGTTATTTATCACTGCTGTCAAGGCCAGGAGTTGACATTCGTCGAGGCATTCTGCACTTCCATTGTAATTGAGTCTCCTTGTCTTTTCGAGGACACCAACAAATATAACTATGTCAGGACACCTCACAGCTATATATTACCAGCCTCACAGAGGCAGACAGCTGGTGAGTTATCATTCTGTATCAACGGAACAGATGAGGAAAGATACATCTGGCTGTACAAAGACTGCAACATGGTAGGAAAGCATTAAATTTGTTCGACCAATGCATATGCTTATGTCTGTTTTCTTCTATTTCACAGTTTGTTTTGGGTCGCCAATCTGTTTCTGGATCCGGGATAGTTTGCCTGCAAGATGGAACGACAAGTAGTGTGACACAGATTCAATTCAATCACTGGCTGAAATCATTTGGGATGCCACTGAGTACTAGGTGTTGTTTTTATAATTGGTCTTTATGGTCCAGGGAGATGTTTAAATTCATGTTATTTTCAGCTGAAACTAAAGCATTCATCAAGTGCTAAACAGTGTTACAAAGAGAGAAAGAACTGGCCAAACCCTTTGACAGTGTTGACATTTTTGGGGCAAAAGCTCTATGTACATTTTTTCAGAGGTCATCGGAAAGTAAACACCTATTAATGGTTACCTCATGACAACCTGATAAACAGGTTTAGGTAATGATTAAGCCGCTGTTGGTCAGGTTAGAGGCCATGTGTGCATAAAGACATGTTGGGTGAAAGCAGTTTCACTCCGGTGCTAAGGAGTGAGTGTAATTGTTTTTCTTTGACCTGTGATGTGTGAACGTAGTACAGTAGTCCTAGACTGAACAACTGAACTGAACAACTTTTGTGCTAAAGTCATGTCACAGAAACACACTATCTGTGGAGAACTCTGTGCCTGTTGGAGGCTGTCACTGTAGTAATGCACAAATTGTGGGTGGGTTGTTGGCTGTTCGGACTACAACAAGGAGAAAAAAGGCACTCTGAAGTTCACAAGGTCACTTCCAGCCCAGGGATAAAGTAAACTGAGCAAAACTGTGCAAGCTGCAACTTATCAGTCTTCTTGCATGCCAGGACTTTTTTTCTTTCTTTCTTTCCATCGCAATTTCTCCCTTTATCATTTTTGTGTTTTGAAAACAAAAGTGGGCTGAGTACAGCACCAAATGTCACTTAGACCCTCTGAGAGTAACAAGTTCCAATCTGTCTCTCTGTATCAAGCATTGAAAGTGGTGTGATTGTGTAAGAATCACACATTGAAACACATCATTCTTATGTGTGTATGTATGTGTGACACACATGTACGAAGACACACATGAGCACCTTATCATCCAGAGCCACTCAAGCGCTTATCCCATGACAACAAAAGGTTCTAGCAGCACTTCAAAACAGTATTTCAAAAAATATGTAGTAGTAAAAAATGTGAAAGCATGACAGTGCTTCACATTGTACATGGTACATCGTATGTTCACTGGCTTCCGTATCTCTCAGAGGATTTCTGTATTCTTGTTATATTCAATATTCTGCTGCTAGAATATTGAGCTGAGATTTCTCAGTTGTAGTCTTAAACCATGTTAGTATGATATGATTCTATAATTGCCTCAAATGTAGAGGCTTGAGTAATTATCTTGAAGATAGTAAGTCAGTATGCCCCCAGCTATGCTGTTTTCATGGCACTGGCCAGCTTGTGAGTCACTTAAGCCCTTGACGACAACTGGCATTCAGCTCTGGTGTCTAACTGTTCATGTGCAGTGTACTGCGTCTGTAACCTGGCTTCAAATTTCATTATGACGATTACAGGAATGGGTTATTCATCACACAAACTCTTAGGTTTCAAAGGTGGGGAATGTTGCAGTCCTAAAAACAGAAGTAACACAGGGATGACAAACACATTTCAAACTTGCTGCTAATACTCGCTTGATTCACATGACACGTTGGCTGTGTATTTGGGCCAAGCCTAAAACTCAGGTCAAGCCAAAAGAAAATTGTACACATATCTTGGTGCTAAAGTGTTAACACTTAAGTTTGTGTAGCCTCTCATGTTAAAATAAAACATTAAGTATTATTTTTTGCACATAGATTAGTAGCACAAACTTTACTAAAAAGCAAGAGTGACATCACCATTTATCCGGAATGAGAAAATACAGCCAACTCGAAAACCTGTCATAAATTATGATCAAGGGAATTATTAAGTCAATGTCTCCTACGCAAAAACCTCAACATTAGATAGCAGAAAAAAAACCAAGAGGTTCATCTGGTTTCCATTAAGAAGATAAAATGGTTAAGTTGGAGCCTTTTACCAGCATCTCTGTTTCTGGGAGGCGTTCTTGGTGCTCTCTTCATCATCATCCAGTTGACACAATACTAAAGGCTTCCAACAGCCGCACAGGGTGTCTTCATCAAAAACTAATCGTACTAGATACTGAGGGAGTGTGAACACATGACCATGTGATTGGTATCAGTCGTCTAAAGCGGCACACAGCATTAAAACAACAAAGGAGTCATAGTTAAGACAAGGCGGAAAAGGGTGACGTCCCACATGTGGCTGACAAAGCAACGTAGTTCATAACTTGAGAACCGTTTGCTGACAGTATTTTCTGACTGACAAACCCCTCTGACGTTTGGAAGATTTTCGAATTCCCAGACAAGGTTAGAGAAGACTGTGGTGTCATTTTGAGTTATTGTGTAATTCCCTTTGACTAAACTGATTGACTGAGGAAGTAGTACCACACATAGGCTTTACTGTCACATTCACTGCCGTGTAATTCACTTTGGTAGGGCACATGTTAGTCAACTGTTGATTAATTTACAAGTGACACCAAACAGTATTCATCTATGCCCTGTCAGTCTACCAGACTTGCCCATAATGGCAATTTAGACAGGAGCTTAGTATGTACAGTGAGTTAATAGGTGGATGAATTACAAGTGCTTTTGACTCAGCAATCTCTCTCTCTCTCTCTCTCTCTCTCTCTCTCTCTCTCACACATACACACACACACGTGCACACAAACCAAACAAAACTAAATCAAACCACACAGGTATCACATAATTTAAACCAACCTTCACAATAACACTAAGCACACCTGGCCTTGAAACCTGGACGGATGCATGTTGTTTGTGGAGCAACAGTTGACTTTGTAGCTCTGCAGTTACTAACACTTCCGCAGTGTGGGCAATGCATGGCTCAAGTGAAGTCTATTTTCCATTGCAAAAAAAATGCATGCCAGAACAATGTAATTGTGTGGAAAATGCATGCAGCCCCCACCCAGCGTAACCATCCCTTCTGCACTCCCCTGTGGATAACAAATGGGCCTTTTCTCTAGGAATTGAGGCTAAACGATGGTTTCACTTAGAGAGCAAAGTGACTGTCCATCTTCATAACAGTGCTCTCCATCAAAGAGCAATGAATCCCATCCCATCCCACCGGCGCTTATTAAACGCAGCCAATGGATATCCCCTCTGTGAAGGCCCATGCAGTCGGCCTCCATGTCAGTCTGGCACCTGCAACTATCAGGTTCCTCCGCGGACATGATGGGAAAAGCCCTGCACATCTGGCCGGGGAGGTAGAGGATCGTTCCGGGTGTACCATTCAGAGCCGTGCGTTTGAAAGTGACACACCAACACTTGACTCAAATGACCAAAAGGCATTTCTTATCGGAGGGGTCTGTTGCAAATCCTTCAGGCCACTAAGATCAGCGATTAAGGATATTTCCTTCTTCATTTCAGTTTTGAACTTTATGACTGTGAAGTGCAGATTTTGATCATTAGCATTTAACTCTCCAATAAATTGATTGGGTGTGTGTGTGGTGTGTGTGTGCCTACAAAGGTTTGGTCTACAGGGGTTCCTGAGGAGATAAGTTAGAGACTTGATTCCATATTAAGCTAAAATGGCCAATTCTATTGGCTGCTGTCAACAGCACCACCAAAGAAGATTCACGACTGCTATGCACAGGGCTTTGATGAAGTATGAACACTTCAAATATCTGTTGATGTTTATAGATCAGATGGTTTGATCCACACGCACAGTAGCTTATACATTAATGCTGACTTATTTGGCTCTGAATAGCAGTCGGCTTTGGTCTGTCATTATTTGTGTTGGGTTACTGTTCTATGTCATCCCAACTATGTCAAGGGGGAACATCTTGCAGTGGGGCATGTTTGTGACAGGTTAGCGACAACCTTAGTAGCTAAGTATGTCACACAGTATTTAAACAATTCTTATTGACGTGCTTGTAAGTACCCCTTACTTAGAGTTAGCCCTGAGTAAAGAGCATCAGAGCCAGTCAATGTAACTTACAATACTAATGCTTCAACCATGTTATTACTAAGACTGGCATCAGGTGTCGGATGTTTGTCTCAATGATGACTAGTTTTTTAGGTGTACCCTCAGTTCACCTGATTGAAGAGCTACCTACAAGCATGTATCAGCTGATGTCATTACCTCATCTGTGAGGTCAACAGCCTTAGATAATTTATAGGATTAACAAAAGCCTATACTGATCTCATTGCTACCTGCTGGCATGGTGACAAGGTCTTAGAAAAGAGGCTTTATATGAACTACCTATTGGGGGGTATCAGTATACTAACGCTGACCTTTCTTCAGTTAGGGAGAGACCAAGAGGCATGACATATGCGATAGGTTTATCTTCAGATCACTTGCACTCAACAGTCCACTTAATGGATGTGCTTGATGGGCCAGAATGAGACAGAAACCACTTATTTGGAATACGTTAATGTTTTGTTTTTTTCTTTCTTCTTTCTATCTCACTGGTACAGTGGGAAAGTACTGACACATTTATTTTTGAAAATACATTCCTCGTCCAGCCAGGAAGAGGACATTTATAGTTTCGACAATGTTTTGATTGCCTCAGCTTCAGAGTAGACACGTCCCCAGAGCTGCATTGAATTTACTAGACAACGCCCCATTTGAAATGTTTGTTAACATGCTGGGTCACCTGTCTCACAGCTATCTACAATGTCTGGATCTGCCTTTCCATCATGGAGAGCTACCTGCTGTAATGACCCTGTTATTAAGTGTCATTATCCACCCGCCCACCATCTTGTGTACAGTGCACAAAGCCACTGAAGGAATCCAGGCCCCGTCTTTTATCATTTATTTCTGGTGGGTATAAATGTCAGCATCCTTTGTGAGGATTACAAAAATTCCCACATCAGGGCTGGGCTGATTGTTCCATGTGGAATCGTGGGAGTAGAATAGAGCATTTGATTTCAGATAATGTAGAACGAGACAAATGCCACTGGACTGGCAGGAGCCTTTTGTCTAAGCCTGTCTGTAGCTGGAGACTAGAATATGAGACAGTCTATGTCAGCGAGTGCTTGAAGAGATGAGAACGCCAATGTGGGGTATGGATTTCACTGACTGTTATAATACAATTTGTCAGGTCTTACCATATCTGTGACAACTGGAATTCATCTCCTTAACCTTTTATATTCTTCCTCATTATGCCATGCAAAGCAACCTAAGATCCTAATTTGTCACTGTGTAGATCCTTTTCTGGGCAAAGTTTCTTTTGAATTTACAGTCTGAAGAATTTTCACCACAACAATGGCATAATGCTAACGCTGACTTATAGAACGAGGACTTTGACAAGCGGTTTTGAACAATTTACCTGTCTTATCTAATAGCATGTCATGATAATGTAATGACTTGGCAGATGTAAAGGGAAGTGTGAGTCTTTAAAGGTTGCCTAGTGCTTTTAAGTCACACCTGCCTGTGTCTTCATAATATACGAAATATAAGTGGTCAGAATTTAAAATGCAGATTACTGACAAGTTGTCCATAACTGTGTTTTGATTCAAAGTTCAATAACTTGTTCAGTAATCGGTATATTGATTGCAAATGTCATCATGTGTTAGTATAGAGTCAGTCATGTGGCAGCCAGAACAATTCAAGGGCCCCATTGTTCATTCATCAGCACCCCTGATTGGGCCCATGTCTTGGTTAGCTGCAGGCCTGCCCGATAAAGATCAGTAGATGATTGGGCACACACATTCTTAACATGGCTGACCCGTGACATCTCAGAGGCAGGCGGAGAGCCTGTCATTATGTGTACAATGCACAGCTTTCTTTCTTCTTATCTTTACCGATGACATTGAGAGTTTTCGCATTAACTCATTAACGACAAAACTCATCATTAAAGGCATCAAGGGGACTAAGGCGTGGTGCAGTGGCAGCGACAGGGCCCGGAGGAATGTGACCAAAGCCCTGGAGCAGCCTAATGGAGACCTTAATAATACTTGGGGGCAGTTGCAGGGCTTGTTGATCTGGAGTTGTCAAGTCAGCTATTTTCATGTCATCATACTCAAGATTGTTCCTCCAACACAGAGCTTCTGGACAATATGTAGGTTTATGTCACTTTGGGGTTTCAGGATGCTCTCAGACATTCAGCATGAATGCAGTATGTGCTTTATACACACCAAACAATCACTTAAATAGAGCATTGCGCATGTGCAGGGGGTGTTATTACACCTAAGACGGAAACCGAATCATCTTTAAATTTTAAATTTTAATTTACATTTATTCATTTAGCAGACGCTTTTATCCAAAGCGACTTACAGTAAGTACAGGGACATTCTCCCTGAGGCAAGTAGGGTGAAGTGCCTTGCCCAAGGACGCAACGTCACATAGCCACAGTCAGGGTTCGATCTCACAACCTTACGACCATGAGGCCAATACCTTAACCCGCTGAGCCATCTGACCCCCACAATAGATATGTCATATGGTGGATGCTGATTTAGTTTTAAACACAGTGTCATCCAAAAAGCTTGATGGTTAAAATGGTGCTAGGATGTGTGTCTATGTTTACACATGCGTGTGTATGTGTGTGTATGAGCAAGTGTGTGTGTTTGAGGTAGGGGGCGGGGACAGGGTGTAAAACTGTGTTTAAAACAGATCTGTCACTGCTGCCTTTTCTCTGTGCCGTTGGTTGTTATGTCACCACAATTACGCCAAGGGAAAAAGGGGGGAAAATGCCTGCGAAAGATTGATAGCTTTGGTCTGTGGTTCAATTGTAAATTAGAATGCAAGTCCCCCTGGGATACAAGGGCTCTATTTGTGATTAAGAAAGAGGCTCCATAATAGACTGATGGTGTAAAAGTTTGCCCCCTCTAACAAACAGGCAATTAGCTTGATGAAATGGCTCCTACTTTTTAAGCGTCCTGGATATGTGAACCCGGTATTATAATGAAGTGTCTGATAGTTTATGATATTATTTTCACCTTGAGCTGCGGGAGGAAGTGGTGTGGTAGTATATTAGGGCTTTGTCCTGTGTTATAGAATTAGCCCTTCTCCAGCACAGGAACACCCAGTGCAAAATGAACAACAGAAAAGTACAAAGCAGACCAGCCTATTCAATAACAGATATGCTACTGGCAAATAACAAGCATTCTGTACATGATGCCAGTAACAGAGCTACTTTCAAAACCTGGATCATTTCATGATGCAGTGATGGATAAGGGGTCAAGCCTAGACGTTGTACAAGTGGTATCAAAACCTGGCTGTTTTCTGTCTTCATTCTTTGTAAATGGATAACCGGCTCTTCCTTTTTCTATTTTCTTCATGTCCTCTTCCAAATACCTTGTTAGCGCACCTGCTCAGATTTTCTGAGACACGTGTGGTCTCACAAAACAGTGAGATTGGTTTCAGACTTGCAATGAGTCAATGAGATCCACAGATACCATAGGCCGAGATAACCTCAAACAGAAGGGCCTGTAATAATCTAATATCAAATTGCAGTGCATGCTAATTTCAGCTAAGAGCGTAAGGCAGTGAAGACAATTGTAGGTTTGTGCTTGGAATAATAGAAAGGAACTTGTAAGCAGTGGCAAAGTGACTACACAAAATCCTTGATAAGGCAATGCTGTGTTTTGGGCATGTTGGAGAGGATCTGCCTGCCAGAAAAGAGCAAGAGGGGCCTAATGTGGAAGCAATTACCTGAGAATGGTGACTCATTGCATCGGAATTAAGAACAAAGTTCTCCTCATTTTTGTCCATGTATTTATTTGTCCATCCCTGAAGTTGCCCTATACCTGTGACAAAAAAATATTTTTACGTTACGTAACGTCAACAATTTACAGTATATGGCTGTCACCATGACAAATTTTAAAGCCAAACATGTCATAGGGCTCAAATCAAAGAATATTATGACCCAAACTCTTTTCAGGATCAAAAAGTTTAGGACTTCACATCACTGACTTCACAATAATGCTATCGGTGTATATCACTTATTGCATGAAGGTTCATTAAAGAAGGGAGCTGACCAAGTAAAATGGGGTGATTACTAAAGATATATGCAAACCCTGCACTAATAGGGTCATCAGGCTGTTTACATATGATGAGAATGCTGACTTCCACGCTATTCATTATGTAGAGTGAGATTTCATTAGAGAAGCCAACCTGACTTGTAATTTGAGTCAGTGATTAAACAAGGTGTTGGCTGTTGAGCTGCTTTCCTCAGCAGCAACACTTGACTTTGCATCGTCTTCAAATTGGCTCAAGGGTAAATAAGGAGGTAGAAGGCCATGGCCTTGTGGTGTTGAGATCTTGGCATTTTGACACTATCAAAAGCCCCTCACTGTCTGGAGCTCAACCCTTCAACTTCCTGAGACGTAGCCCAACCTGTCCAGCCACACCCTTTTCAACAGCCATGGCTCTGCTAATGTTTCATTCATAAAGGAAAGTCTAGACCGTGGAGGGCCAAGTGGTGGTATTAGTTAACACTTTTGAACAGTCTGCTGATCATGTGAAATGATAAAACGCCTCTTTAGACATAAATTGCATAAGGGATTATAATGCTAACAATGCAAAAATGGGCCAGACAAAAGTCGTCATACTTATTTGTTCCTATTAACAAATATTCAAACAGGAATATCCTACAGGGTAAAGGATTAGTCGTTCACAACCTTATACGATGAATAGACAATAATATGGGTTCATGGTCAAGCTCCATTCTCTTGACAACTGAGCCACAAATAAAAAGCTTGTGAAAGATGCCATTTCATACTTGTCTTCCTTCAGAAAGAAGAGGGTACCTTTTCAATATCTGCTACAATAGAAGATCCAAAAACCCATTCTCCTTGCCGTCGTTCAATATTCCACTAAACTAGTGGGTCTGAGCAGAATTCATGAGCTAGATAATAGAGATATTATTGAATATTTGGCAGAGACAACAATGTGTACTCTCAGGGATAGGAAGATGGACAGGCATGCACTTAACTGTCTGTCTCACTCCAAGACAACAGATAGCAGTGTACCAGTACCACTGAAGACCTTGGGTGAGAATTTCCCTGTAGGCGTCCATTGGACAAAAGGTGTCACATGGGACTGAAAGTAGTATGGTTCTTGCAGCTGGTTGGTTATGTTGTGATAATGTAAACATTGTCCAACTCGTCTGTGTAATTTATCTCAAATCTTGTTTGACAATATTATTTCGTAGCAGACACATCAGTTTCATCACAAGCATTGTTTGTTGTGATGTTGTTTTGGGGAAATACCACCACTCAGCACTAACCACCAATCTTACATGGAGTTTATGAAGACAGGTAAAATAATCGTGTTGATCAATAGACTTGGCTGATACTCTCAGGCTAATGTTGTATGTATTTTGTTTAAAGACGTTGTGCAGTGAGAGAGTAACGGACAGGATGACAGGCATATTTACTGCTTCTGACAACTGTGTGATAAGTGTTGATATAATAACATCTAGCTAAGATTGCCATTACTTACTTGAATATTTCAGTTGTACATATTTTTATTCTGATGTTCTTCCTCTCCGCTGCCACTTGAGGCCACCCTATTTGTTGAAATCCATCATACACATTTCAAAGTGTGCAACATAATGCAAAACATTTGTATCTGATGACATAGCAAATTGTATTGATCTGACATGCATTAAGTAAGACGAGAAGTTTGTCTCACGAGTGGTGAGATCAGGGCTCAGGATCAGAATGATTGAAGTAACCATGAATTACTTTCATATATTGGCACATTTCTATTTAGGTGTAAATTGCAAAGTTTGCACTTCACACATAAATGTAGACATACAGTATGTCAAGGTGACAACAGTGCATTACAATTCATTGTTTAGTTTTTTTCTTCAAACTACAATACTACAACACTGTGTTATGAGCAAGAAAACAGAAACCTCCCCAGTTAAAATATTGATATATGATGACGGCAAACTTACAGTAAATAGTGCCAACACTAAAATTTGTCTTTGTTTTGTTTGTCTCTTTTTATCCGATACCAAGACAGATATGCAATAGACTACTTAAAAACGAGGACTAGCTCATGCCAGGACAACTCAAACTTCAGTCCATGTCTCCCAGCGGCCCTCATTAGAAAACAAACTGATTCCAATTAAATACAATACACAAGCCAAATCAGTCTTTCTGTTGCCTTTCTTTTGTGATTAGTTTCGAAAATATTTATATTTATTGATAACTTGAGTGAATGTAAATGTAACTTAAGATCCAATAGTTTATGATTAGGTTTGGGCTGAGTCAAGGAGAGTAACAAGCTCTATGGGCAAAATATTTTTCTCAAACATGTACACATCCTTCTGCACCAAGTTAAACCTTTTATTTTCATGCTACATAATAAAAGTGTCAGGTTAAAGCCTCTAATTAAGTAAAAATGTAAAGACTTTGCAACTGAGTAAGCTCTTTTTTTCCTGTTTGGCATTTTCAAATAGTTATTGTAACAGAAATATAAGTGTTCAGTTACAAACAATTGGAATGATGGACATAAATCAGGAATCATTTTGAAACATTAATCATAACATTACTCATTCACTGCAACATGAACGGGAGGTAATTAGACACAACTAAATCAGTTATCACACACTTTATTTTGTTTGTTTATTGTACAATAAGACAACAATTACCTTTGTAAGGTTTATTAAAATAACATATTTTATAGCACAAAACATTGCTGTTAAGCAACTCCATGACATGCAATGCAAACGTGTTCATTCCTGTAACAGCTACACAATTTAAGGTTTAGGATTAAATATATCATAAATGTGTTTGATTTCTAAAAGGACTGAACACTCATTAGTAATTTATGTTACATACACTAATAACTACACATTTTCACACATTCATCCTCAGTTTGTGAAGAGGGGAGGTACCACCAGGCAGCTTGTGCTATCAATCTCACTCAATCACAACAGGTGAACACATCTACATCATGTGACACCTGGTGTCTTGCTAAAAGATTGGCCGTTAAAAAATGATATCCTCTGTCTACATGCTGCAGTGGGCTACATCACCTACCTGTATACTAACCTATCTACAACTCCATCTCTTAATTACATCAAAAAGCTCAAGGCAAGATTTACGCTGTCTTTGTGGTTCTTATTGACCATCATAATGTTTATGATTCAGACAATTTAAGGAGACAGTAACTGTAGCATGCTGGGAGTGAGCCTAAGTAAAGATCATGGAGACAGATTTATCATTTACTGTTTAAATTGACATTTTAATCTGTCATTGGCAAATTGAACTTTGTGAGCTGTCTTGAATCTATTGCTTTTTACATAGGCCCTTAGGGCAAAGGCACAATGAGAAGAGTGATACACACTGCTAAATGGACTCCACAACCAAATATGCACACATAACACTAATAAAATGCACTAAATCTATCTAGCTTCAGAATGTACTGCTTTAGGGTAGAGGTGTGACTATTTTGAGTTGCTGATCTGACGATTTAGGGGTCACAATGTAACCTCTTTAGCAACTTCCAATTCTGAAGCCAAGAAAAAAAAGAACTGGCCATGGAAGTTAAAAGTAAGTTACGTTTTTGGCGTATTCACAAAATATATGTGTTTCTCATTGTTCAAATATGCTGTGACTTCTCATATCTTACAAATCATCGAGTACATAAATAACTCTTTAGTTCTCAAAACATTGTGACAGTTAGTTATGTTTCAAACTATTTGGTTTAGGTTAGTGTGAATTAGAGATATAAAAGTGTACAACACATAATCAGTTCTTTATAATATTTGTCAACAAGTTCATCTGAAATACATGTTGCTTCTTAAGTTTGTGTATAATGATGTATCAATGAGTATAACTTATGGGAGGAAAATGTATTGTGTGTAATGGGTCTAAACTTTTAGCTTCTCTTCTTCAGTGACCTATGCTCTTTTGTAAAGCTCTCTCTTGGAAGTCTTGAAAGCGTCTACTAAATGAATAAATGTAAATGTCTTCTATTGTCAACCATGGCCACAAGGTCCTATTGGGTTAGTGGCAGACAGGACACAATATTCACTCTGCAATCAGTAGCTGTACATTTTCTTCTGCACTTCAACACCAAACAATGCCTAACGGTTTTGAGGAGCTAGGTTGTGGACCTCCAAGATCCTTATTTATTTGGGCAATTGACTATTTGCCTGAACACTTTATCTGGTTCATATTTACATGTTCATGACTAAAATGTTATGGAAGACAGATTATTTAAATAATTTGAAATGTGACTTTCTGGTCACAGGGAGATTTCAGAAGCCTGGGAACAATGATGTTTCTTTCTTGACTCCTTGTCATCTAATTCAATCAGACTCTTCAAGTTGATTAGCCTGGTTAACCTTTGCACCCAGTTGGGCCTGGAAGGGTTAATCATGAGACCTTCAGTCAGTATCTCTCCATCTCCCACTCCACGAACTTGGTGAAGAGAAAGATAAGATTAAAGTGAACTTTCATCCTCGTCTTTCCATCCAAGCCAAGGCATGGGTTCTCACCTGCAGCTTGACCCACATGACGCCAAGGAAAGAACTCTGGATTTGGACACGATACTTCCTTTCCTAATTTTACCACATTTGACAAGAAAATCAAGACACCAATCAAAATGTATATACCAAAAAAGTAATCTCCAATATATGCTTATTAACTGATTTCATGTTGATTGTTAGTTAGACCATTGGTAGGCCAAATCTGGCCAATGTTTGTATCACCTCAACAGATAGGCTACAAAGTGTTTGCTTAACCTGTTACATGAGTGAAAGGCTTTTCAAAGCACGGGCGGGAATTTCCACCACTAACTTGGCCATGAAGCACTATTCATCGATTTACCCTAACTGTGGTTCTCCAGATTGGGGGGCTCATCTTCCAGCCCTGTGTCCCCTTTATAAACAATAATAAAGCCATTTACCCTTTTTCACGGCGCCCTGAGTATAAAATCGTTAGAGATCTTGCTGTATGTGTGTGTGATCAGTAAATATTTAGCACGGTAACATCCTCGAGTCTGGTACTAATCGATGAGTCCCGATGGGGGTGCGCTATTGTGTTTGGAGGCTTGCTGAGCCTGGTGCGTCAAGATTCTGTCTTAAGGACCTTATAGGAGCTTTATACTTTTATTGAGCTCTCATGTTCATAATGTGCATGTTATTATCGCCTAATATCCAGACAAAATTGCTTTTCAGGCATGTTATTACTTTGAATCAAGTTTGCATTTTAGTCTTCTAGTACAGCATGGATGCATTAATTAATGCATCAAACAACAACAACAACAAAAATCTAAAGCTACAGGCTACAAATCTTGTAAATCATGAATCATGAACTTGTAGAAATTGAAGGGACACACACACATACACACACATACACAAGCTATTGTTCTTACTAAAATAATTCCAATAAATTTGCTATAACGACACGCATACTGATAATAAACAATCATTATAATTATTTTAAAATACAAATAGATTAATAATACTTTAGATGAAAAAAACATATTCGTTGATTTAGTTAGAATGCGTACATTTATATAAATAAAGTAAATAGAGATGTACATTTATATTGAGCTAAGTTTTAAAATGCGTGTAAATAGGCTTCGACATCACCATATAGAGCATCTTACCAGTTATAGCCCCGTAAAAGACAGGTGTCTGTTCTGACTGCACCCCCCCCCCTCTCTCTCATTCTCACCCCACCCACACAAAGCGGCAGAGGTGCAATTTGACCATATAGGCTGGAACAGAAAAGGGAGTACAATCTTCTTACTGCATTATAAGCCTCTACTTTTCTCATTGCTATAGATCTGTCAAATGTCTGTACGAGAAAGAGAAGTCAACATACAAAACAAGGTCCAGAACATCAGCCTACTGAATTAATTTGTTTATCTGTATAATCTTTTTTTGGGGTCTCCTAATCTTTTATACGCTATAAGTGACTTTTCTAATAATTCATATTTTCTTTCATTCCGGTGGAAAAGGACACCTTTTT
This sequence comes from Neosalanx taihuensis, assembly GCA_030340665.1. NCBI lineage: Eukaryota > Metazoa > Chordata > Actinopteri > Osmeriformes > Salangidae > Neosalanx > Neosalanx taihuensis. Next base: position 16,272,730 of record CM059290.1, on the reverse strand, counting down.
CCGTTGAATCTGAACAAATATCACGAAAAGAAAGAAAGAGAGAAAGAGAGAGAGAAGATTAAGTTATTCTGGATATAGAGAGAAGATGCAACACACTACGGACGATTCGACAACTTGTGCATTTGGTACGTTTGTGAGAATATGTAGCCTTATACGTCCAGTATATGTCTGCCTCACAATCAATGTCATTCACCAACCAGTAACACTCACCTACATGTAGTAGCCTACCATAAAAAAATAAACCCATCATAATCATAATCAATGATTAAGCTTGTCATGAATCATCCGTCCTTCCACTAATATAGTGAAAATGGTTGAATATTGTAAATTGTGCAGAACGTATTTCGATATTTAAACATATTGAATTGATATGATCTTAGCTTTTAATGCTATTTCACCCTGAAAATCATAATTCACCATTCATACTTTGAATAAACAAAACGATTAAATTATACTCACCAATGCAGTGTGACATGTAGAATCCATAATTAAACTGTAGAACTATTTAAGGTAAGTATAAACACTTGTTATATGTTTCTTTTTCGTCTAAAGTAGGTTTCCCTATATTAAAAAACATAAAACTAATGCGCTTTTACCCTATTCCGGGCTCATCAGAGAACCTTACGGCAGTTAAAAAAGAAACTCACTCACAATTACGTTGTCTTAGCCATTAAAGTTGAGTATTTCAAGAAAACAGTTAGTCTAATCAGTCTGAAATGAGCCAACGTTATTGCGCTTTAGTCAATGTGAAAGACGACGGGACTGAAGTTTTCTTGGTTGGACGGAGCTTCTCTAAAGGAGTCTGTTTTTAGAGACCGAACCCATCTGTACCGCTAGGGGACGCCCATATACTGTATTTGAGCATAGGATCCTGCATGCTACAGCAGTTTCTTCCTTCACTGGCAACCTAAGCTCTAATTTAACTCTGTATACATTTTTCACTGCTCCCAACATTGACAGCACCCGGTGATTTTGAAAGTGGGCTACAAGTAAAGGTGTTGAAAAACTGACTATAACCTTAACAGTTATGGGATAATTGCACATCTCTTTCTCAAACTTCTCGTGAACCGTTGTCTTTGCAACGCAAGATAATAATAATCTTATTGAGTGTGTACTATATAGGCTGAGAAGTTGATGGAAATGTTTTATAATAGGCCTAAATGTTCCAAGGACACACTACTCTTAATAAACCAGGAGCTGTTCACTGATTGTGATAGACATTCATTTTCACAATGCTTTAGTCAGTAGGTTATTCCAACAGACCTCTAGGGCCTGAGGTCGTGCTGGACATTTCATTACACTCCCTGCATAGACAATAAGCAGGAACCAGAATTATAGTGAAACCTTTATCGGGATCACAGTATATAGACCTACTACGCTTAATTGTAGCCTATTTATGTCCTAATTGTTTTAACAGTCTAACTTCTAAATTCGACCTGTTCGCTTCAACACTGTTAATGTAAGAAATGTGTAGGAATATTATCCTCGCAAATAATTTCTAAATATAATCAGTTGTAGGCTTCTTACTGTGCAGGCCTAGTCGTATAATCTATTTTAAATGAATGATGCTAACGTTGGCAATCATTTATCATGCATGGCTTTGGGATGTTCTCAAAGATGAAACTCATCCATCCAGTATGGACTGTTTCAATGTACACGAACAAACCTCACATTTAGCCAAACTTAGCCTTAAAAACGTTTAAACAAATGACAATATATTTTAGGCTAATTAGGAATTAATATTTCTCTCGGGCTAGGTTACGAGTCAACTACGTCTAATATCATAGCCTTGTAGAAGTATATTTCATTGGGTTTGTTAAATATGAATCAAATGCGACTGTTATATTGTGTGTGTAAAACAACCTAACAATCTCTCCGAATAGCCAACAATGGGGAAAAATATTGATAGCCTAATTTTAGACTATTAATCATCACACTTCTTACAGTAGGCGACTCATCACTAATTTAAAGAAATAATCGTGGATATTTTGTTGCATTATGCCATACTGAGAAGTGAATCTGGAAATATGATTTTATTTTGCAGACTGTATTGTCGATTTTTTTGTTAGCCTATTCTACAAAGACGGTACCCTATCCTAATACTTCTCCTTTTAGGACCACGCAGCCCATCCGACCCTTATCCGTGCTTTGGCAAGGCACCAAGTAGCACAAATGCCGACTAGCCAATGGGGTTCAGGGGGAGGTCCGTGAGCTCTGACCAGTCAAACACAGTCACTTTCCTTATATGGCAGCTCATCTCCATGGTAACGTGTGCTAAGTTGCAGCAGTCGTGTCAAAGTTCACTATATAGAGAGCTCAGTGAGCTGATCAGAGAGAAAGCATTCTGCCTGCCCAACTCCTACAAATCGCAATCATTTCCTAACCTCCCCCCTTTTTAACATATTTGATCACTTTGAATCTCTATTCTTTTTTCTTATTATTTTTCTGCGCACGAAGGAGGTTCTAGGTTGTGATCTTTTTGTTTTAGAAGGCAATCATTTGCTCGTCGGAGAGTTGACTTTATTCTAAGCTCCCAAAGCACTGGCTTCAGTTGCGCGCCGCTGCTCGCGCTTTACCTCACAAGAAGAAAAAGGAGAAGCAGCAATATTTTTTTTACCAGTTGATGATTTTCCTCAAGACTCGTGCTGGAACTTGATAGCAACTCGCTGCCAGTGTGAACATCAATTGCGTTTTTATGCCGCTGTCACGTCGTGTGCAATTTGCTGTTCGATTTCGTGAATAGCCAAACCTCGTCTCATTATTCCAATCATTTAGTCAACATTTTCTTCCCTTGATGGGTCTCCTGGATGGCTGACTGTAAGCGCCCCTGGACTTGGCCTTTACGCGAAAGGCAGCGACTCAGCTCGCCATCACATCAGTTTTGAAACGTGAGCTTCGCAGCGGCTGCAACACTGATATCACCTTAGATATCTCGTCATTTTTTTCCTTCGGAAGATTCCACGGACACATTTGAAAACAGTAGGGTTATTGACAATTACTTGACTCGCTTATATATCGAGCATAACGTTTTTGCATTCCTTAGGCTAAAACGTTCGTCGCTACACCAAAAAAACGGCAGACAAAAAAGTTTCTTTTCGTTGACTGATAGATATGGCAATGGTAGTGTGGAGAGGCTCCCAGGACGATGTGGCTGACACTCAAGGTACTCTTTCTTCGCAAGCCCAAGGAGGACTATCCCTTCCAACCCCTCAACCAGGCCAGTTGAATCTGACAGCCTCTCAGGTCGCCCCTCCGACCCCTCAGACACCCGTCCAAGGACCCCCGAACAACACGCAGTCTACGCCGACGAACCAGACGACGCAGAGTCAGTCGGAAAAGCAGCAACCGCAGCACATTGAATGTGTGGTTTGTGGTGATAAATCCAGCGGTAAACATTACGGCCAATTCACTTGCGAAGGGTGTAAAAGCTTCTTCAAACGGAGCGTACGGAGGAACCTCAGTTACACATGCCGTGCCAACAGGAATTGTCCAATTGACCAGCACCATCGCAATCAGTGTCAGTACTGTCGCCTTAAAAAATGCCTCAAAGTCGGCATGAGACGGGAAGGTATTGGGATTTTTGTTTTCTTATTGATGTATATCATGTCATGTTGAATCCTCAATGCAGTGAATGAATTGTGTGAATTGTAATGCTTCGGCTCCCCCTATATCCTCTCTCCCCGGGTCCTCCTCTGTTTGTACGGCCGAGACACGCAATGGAGATCCGCTTGGCTCTGGTGCCTCGATACGGAGCTCATCAAACCTACATTTCGAAAGAATAGTTACCTGTCTAAAAAGCAATTATTTTCTATTTCAGTCTTGTGACTGCGATTCAAAACTTTAGAATTCGACATTATTCTTGTTATATGGATGGCCAGTCACTAGATATTCATCTGGATTTTGAATACAAAACGCGCTATTATGGCGAGTGTCGAAAGAGGACAACGTGTGTGTAGTCTAGCCTTTATCCCCCATTACTGTTCATCTCGATCCGAAAGCCGAGCTTAAATCAGCATACATAGCCTGTATCTTAATTGTGTTTAGTGTTTCGTCTAAAATAGTTTGAAGTGTGACTATAGCTAAAATTCTTCACTAAGTAGGCGAAAGGTACTATAGGCTAAAGCAGACAAGGTCTGCCTTTATCTGGAGGTTACTCATATTGCTGAGGCCCAACAAAACAGCCACATTTACAGATTTATGCAAAAGGCATCTCTCTACAATGTTAAGTTGATGGAATGCTGGCAACATGTAGAAAATATCAGCCATTGCTTAGAAAAAGTATTGTGTCTTCAGTACAAAAACGCAGGATAAGCCATAAGCTTACACTTGAACATGTAGGCATCTTTGACAATCAGAACAATGGCGATTGCTTATACACTCCCATTCATCTCAATTGGACTGTTTATCATGTAGAGTTACAAGCGTGCAAGGTCAGAATACATGGTCTCATGATGCATAGAATTCAGGTATCAATATCTGCAGTTTCTCTTTTTACTGCAGCGGTGCAAAGGGGACGGATGCCACCCACACAGCCACACCACGGCCAGTTCGCCTTGACAAATGGGGACCCACTGCACTGCCATTCTTACTTATCCGGATATATCTCTCTTCTGCTAAGAGCGGAGCCCTACCCAACGTCCCGGTATGGCAGTCAATGCATGCAACCCAACAACATCATGGGCATCGAGAACATTTGTGAACTTGCAGCCAGGATGCTCTTCAGCGCCGTGGAGTGGGCCAGGAATATCCCATTCTTTCCAGACCTGCAGATCACCGACCAGGTGGCTCTTCTGAGGCTGACCTGGAGTGAGTTGTTCGTGCTGAACGCTGCCCAGTGCTCCATGCCCCTCCATGTGGCTCCACTCCTGGCGGCGGCTGGCCTTCACGCCTCCCCCATGTCTGCGGACAGAGTGGTGGCCTTTATGGACCACATTAGGATCTTCCAAGAACAAGTGGAGAAGCTGAAAGCGTTGCACGTTGACTCTGCTGAATACAGCTGCTTGAAGGCAATTGTACTTTTCACTTCAGGTAAGCTCCACGATCAAGACGTTTTTCAAATGAATGCTTTGGGGTGTGCGTGTAAGAGGGGCTTATGCACGTGTCAAACATTTCAAACTCATTGTACAAAAAAAGACATTAGATTATTAATTGAAGACAATAAGGTAATTGAAACGTTGAGGAAATGTCAAGTTAGCTTACGGCCTGTCGTAAACCCTGGTTAGCCTATTGCAGCGAGAGCATAACACAGGGCGTCCATTTGCATTGAATGATTTAGCAATAATATCATTATTTTCGTTCAATTAGTTGGGAATCAATATCCATGCACTACTTTACTGTTTAGTAATTTACAATCACACATGCTATTTTTTAGGATATCATACAAAGTTTTAGTTTAACAAAGAAAGTACGTACACATAATATGTATGCAAGTGTTCCCCTCAAACTCTGCTAATTGTTATTGCTAATGTGAAATATCAGGACTGACGGTGAGTTTTCTCTTTAGTAGTACTTTACTTGTCATTAGTAAGCTTGCATGTAGGCCCTGTATGTCCAATCTCTGGTTTATATTTGCACAAAATGACAGATATAAATTATGTCAGCCCGTGGGGGGAGGGGGGAGGTAGAAAAAGGGAAAGAGTAGCTTAATGCTCCATTCACACACATTGCAGCTCGTCCCACAACGTCAAGCCACCAAAAATACAGGAATTTGAAATATTATAGAACCGTACGATTTGTTTTGCCCAATGAAGGTGATTGATGTGCTCAATCATTACACTTGTTCTACCTGTTTAGTCTATAGATTCAGATCATTTGGACATACTGTATAACTGGGTCATAATCTACTGCACTATCCACTGCACTACTACAGTCTACTACATTTAAAATATACAATAAGGTAATGGGCGTGCCGAAATCATTTGCTTTATACATTTTAACGCAATAGGAAGTATTTTCTTTTCAGAATTATTATACATCCTAAAGGCGTCTTTAAAACATCATTAGCGTATTAGTCGACTTTTCATTTTAGATATATTCATTTAGCAGACGCTTTTATCCAAAGCGACTCACAGCAAGTACAGCCTACTTGCCCCCCCCCCCCCCCCCCCCCCCCCCCCCCGAGGCAAGTAGGGTGAAGTGCCTTGCCCAAGGACACAATGTCATCTGGGCCGGCCGGGAATCGAACTGGTGATCTTGTGATTTCTAGTCCGATGCCCCTAACTGCTCAGCCACCTGACTCCCTTTAATTAGGACACTTACGATTTATTTATTTAAATTTTCTACCGAATATGTTATTGTACAATTACATGGAACTATTCACGTTGAATATCCTACTCAATGAATGTGTATCCATGGGATCTTAAAATTCCGTATCCAGCAAACTCATTTGAACGAGGTTGCCTGTCGAGCTGTAGTTCTTCTCCTGAAGCGAAATGTCAGCCCAGTGCAGAGGTCACAACTCCTGACCCTTTCCCCTCTCCCGTGCATGAGAGGGAGGGGGTGGGGGTGGGGGGGTTAGAGTAATCCTAACTGCTTCCATGAAAACTGGTCAGGTTAAAGTGAACATTTACACATTTATTAGCACTACAAATATTTTTTTCATGATATAGACATATATTAAAGGACGATAAACACTCAGTCTTTGAGGACAATTCCTCTTAAATGATAAGGTAAATTCAACCAAATATGATACATGGCAAGGGCTGTATGAATAAACAATGGACTCAGTATGAACATTATTTTAGGGTGTAGGTCTCCATCGCTGTCAGAAATACTGTAAATGTGATATCATGAAGATTTCAGTCTATCATACTATTGTTATGTATATATATGTATATGTATATGTATATTATATGTACATATATATATAACTACTATACACATTCTTATTAGAAATGTCAGTTAATTTATGAGCATTGCGGTAATATTTTACCAGCTTAAAAGTTTATATTTATGAAACCAGCATGATTAATGTATTTCTGTCCTCCCCTAGATGCTTGTGGCCTGTCTGATGTGGCCCATGTGGAAAGTTTGCAAGAGAAGTCTCAATGTGCCCTGGAGGAATATGTTCGGAGCCAGTATCCCAATCAGCCAACTCGTTTTGGGAAGTTGTTACTTCGCTTGCCTTCACTCCGCACAGTCTCTTCTTCAGTCATAGAGCAATTATTTTTCGTCCGATTGGTAGGTAAGACCCCAATTGAAACCCTCATCAGGGATATGTTGCTTTCGGGGAGCAGTTTTAACTGGCCTTACATGTCAATTCAGTAAGCAGAAGGAATGAACAAAGGGGCTAAGACTACAATGGTTAGAGCCTCTTTTGTAGAAGGAAAACGGCTGTTACACGAGCTTGCTTTCATGAAGAAAGACATTGTGAAATGACTGTGAATTTTAAAATTGAGACATCCAGTGAACTTTCAAAATGCAGATAAAAGATCCCAGTGTCATTCGGAACAACCGGCTTCTTATCCATTTTTTAAGAAAGAAGAAAATGAAACAAAAAAAAAATATGAAAAGGATTTTGGTAATCCTTAAAAGGAAAACAAATCTATAAAGTGCATTTAAAATGAAAAATTGGAGAGAAAAAAAAACTTAAGGGAAAAGAAAAAGTAAGTTTTCTTTTTCCAACCTACTTGTCCTGTGTCCATGTATCTATAGCTGTGTTTTGTATTTTTATTTCCTTCCTTCTTTCTGGTTCCAAACCGGCATATGTGATTATGTAGTACAGGTGGTGTTCTTTTCTAAAACCATGAATTATTTTAAAACAGTAAAGTAATGTACAAATGTTCTTCAAGAATTAAAATTGAATCCACAGCAATAGGAAAAGGCTTATGAAAATACATGCTTAATGCTGCACTTACTCAAGATGGCCCAATTAACTAAGAAAGGGTGTATTCCAGTTTTTAGTGTAACTTTTTGACCCAGCTAAATAATTTGCTCGTTTTAAAGGTTGATAGATGGACTGTCAGGGTCCAGTTAATTTTGTAACTGTTTCCAGTTAGGCTAGTCAGTGGAACATCCGCTTTAAACTGGGATTTACAAGGGACAACTGCCTATGCGACGGTACAGGCCACCCTAATTCTATCTTTAAATGGTATGAATGTGAATTAAACCCTCATACCTACATGTAGCCTTTAAGTATATATGTTCAACAATGATTCACAGCCCATGTCCCAGTGTTTGGCTAAAGTAAAACAACTATCCATACCCATTTTTCAATGGTCATGGGTCATATATGTTTTTACATTGCTGGAAAAGGGTTTAATAGCAGTATTATTATGACCTCCCTGAAATGTCACCCTTCACTTCAAGCATTAAGTGCCTGACAAGCGCGATGTAATTTCTTATCAAAATGTTGATTAAGTAGGCCTGTAGAACACAACTAGATTTCAAACTTCAGTCTTATGCTTGAGCATTTCACTTGAAAACATTTATTAGAGGCAGTATTGTTGTAAATATAGGTCAAATTCATTTCAACGAGTTTTCCTTTATACAAAGTATATGTGATTAAGAAATCTGTGGTTGCCATTTTTTTCGGTAATACAACGTCTTCAAATTAAGTGGCAGACTTAGCTAGTAGCACTGAAAGTTATGTTGGTAATGTA